>CM026083.1:30561038-31272621 GCA_014839685.1 Anableps anableps | reverse complement strand
CTGGACCTGATTCGGGACGGTTCTGGTTCTGGATCTGATTTGGGACAGTTTTGGACCTGATTCGGGACGGTTTCTGGTTTTGGTTCTGGACCTGATTCGGGACGGTTCTGGTTCTGGATCTGATTTGGGACAGTTTTGGACCTGATTCGGGACGGTTCTGGTTGTGGACCTGATTTGGGACCGTTTTGGTTCTGGTTCTGGACCTGATTTGGGACAGTTTTGGACCTGATTCGGGACAGTTCTGGTCCTGGACCTGATTCGGGACGGTTCTGGTTCTGGACCTGATTCGGGACGGTTCTGGTTTTGGACCTGATTCGGGACGGTTCTGGACCTGATTCGGGACGGTTCTGGTTCTGGACCTGATTTGGGACAGTTTTGGACCTGATTCGGGACGGTTCTGGTTTTGGACCTGATTCGGGACGGTTCTGGTTCTGGACCTGATTTGGGACAGTTTTGGACCTGATTTGGGACGGTTCTGGTTCTGGACCTGATTTGGTGCCGTTTTGGTTCTGGTTCTGGACCTGATTCGGGACGGTTTTGGACCTGATTCGGGACGGTTCTGGTTTTGGACCTGATTCGGGACGGTTCTGGTTCTGGACCTGATTTGGTGCCGGTTCTGGTTCTGGACCTGATTTGGTGCCGGTTCTGGTTCTGGTTCTGGACCTGATTCGGGACGGTTCTGGTTCTGGATCTGATTTGGGACAGTTTTGGACCTGATTCGGGACGGTTCTGGTTCTGGACCTGATTTGGGACAGTTTTGGACCTGATTCGGGACGGTTCTGGTTCTGGACCTGATTCGGGACGGTTCTGGTTGTGGACCTGATTTGGGACCGTTTTGGTTCTGGTTCTGGACCTGATTTGGGACAGTTTTGGACCTGATTCGGGACAGTTCTGGTCCTGGACCTGATTCGGGACAGTTCTGGTTCTGGACCTGATTCGGGACGGTTCTGGTTTTGGACCTGATTCGGGACGGTTCTGGACCTGATTCGGGACGGTTCTGGTTCTGGACCTGATTTGGGACAGTTTTGGACCTGATTCGGGACAGTTCTGGTCCTGGACCTGATTCGGGACGGTTCTGGTTCTGGACCTGATTTGGGACAGTTTTGGACCTGATTCGGGACGGTTCTGGTTTTGGACCTGATTCGGGACGGTTCTGGTTCTGGACCTGATTTGGGACAGTTTTGGACCTGATTCGGGACGGTTCTGGTTCTGGACCTGATTTGGGACAGTTTTGGACCTGATTCGGGACGGTTCTGGTTTTGGACCTGATTCGGGACGGTTCTGGTTCTGGACCTGATTTGGTGCCGTTTTGGTTCTGGACCTGATTCGGGACGGTTTTGGACCTGATTCGGGACGGTTCTGGTTTTGGACCTGATTCGGGACGGTTCTGGTTCTGGACCTGATTTGGTGCCGTTTTGGTTCTGGTTCTGGACCTTATTCGGGACGGTTTTGGACCTGATTCGGGACGGTTCTGGTTTTGGACCTGATTCGGGACGGTTCTGGTTCTGGACCTGATTTGGGACAGTTTTGGACCTGATTCGGGACGGTTCTGGTTGTGGACCTGATTTGGGACAGTTTTGGACCTGATTCGGGACGGTTCTGGTTCTGGACCTGATTCGAGACGGTTCTGGTTTTGGACCTGATTCGGGACGGTTCTGGTTCTGGACCTGATTTGGGACAGTTTTGGACCTGATTCGGGACGGTTCTGGTTGTGGACCTGATTTGGGACAGTTTTGGACCTGATTCGGGACGGTTCTGGTTCTGGACCTGATTCGAGACGGTTCTGGTTCTGGACCTGATTCGGGACGGTTCTGGTTTTGGACCTGATTCGGGACGGTTCTGGTTGTGGACCTGATTTGGGACAGTCTTGGACCTGATTCGGGACGGTTCTGATTCTGGACCTGATTTGGGACAGTTTTGGACCTGATTCGGGACAGTTCTGGTCCTGGACCTGATTCGGGACGGTTCTGGTTCTGGACCTGATTTGGGACAGTTTTGGACCTGATTCGGGACGGTTCTGGTTTTGGACCTGATTCGGGACGGTTCTGGTTCTGGACCTGATTTGGGACAGTTTTGGACCTGATTCGGGACGGTTCTGGTTCTGGACCTGATTTGGGACGGTTCTGGTTCTGGACCTGATTCGGGACGGTTCTGGTTCTGGACCTGATTTGGGACAGTTTTGGACCTGATTCGGGACGGTTCTGGTTTTGGACCTGATTCGGGACGGTTCTGGTTCTGGACCTGATTTGGTGCCGTTTTGGTTCTGGTTCTGGACCTGATTCGGGACGGTTTTGGACCTGATTCGGGACAGTTTTGGACCTGATTCGGGACGGTTCTGGTTCTGGACCTGATTTGGGACAGTTTTGGACCTGATTCGGGACGGTTCTGGTTTTGGACCTGATTTGGGACAGTTTTGGACCTGATTCGGGACGGTTCTGGTTTTGGACCTGATTCGGGACGGTTCTGGTTCTGGACCTGATTTGGGACAGTTTTGGACCTGATTCGGGACGGTTCTGGTTCTGGACCTGATTCGGGACGGTTCTGGTTCTGGACCTGATTTGGGACAGTTTTGGACCTGATTCGGGACGGTTCTGGTTTTGGACCTGATTCGGGACGGTTCTGGTTCTGGACCTGATTTGGGACAGTTTTGGACCTGATTCGGGACGGTTCTGGTTCTGGACCTGATTTGGGACGGTTCTGGTTCTGGACCTGATTCGGGACGGTTCTGGTTCTGGACCTGATTTGGGACAGTTTTGGACCTGATTCGGGACGGTTCTGGTTTTGGACCTGATTCGGGACGGTTCTGGTTCTGGACCTGATTTGGTGCCGTTTTGGTTCTGGTTCTGGACCTGATTCGGGACGGTTTTGGACCTGATTCGGGACAGTTTTGGACCTGATTCGGGACGGTTCTGGTTCTGGACCTGATTTGGGACAGTTTTGGACCTGATTCGGGACGGTTCTGGTTTTGGACCTGATTTGGGACAGTTTTGGACCTGATTCGGGACGGTTCTGGTTTTGGACCTGATTCGGGACGGTTCTGGTTCTGGACCTGATTTGGGACAGTTTTGGACCTGATTCGGGACGGTTCTGGTTCTGGACCTGATTCGGGACGGTTCTGGTTCTGGACCTGATTTGGGACAGTTTTGGACCTGATTCGGGACGGTTCTGGTTCTGGACCTGATTTGGGACAGTTTTGGACCTGATTCGGGACGGTTCTGGTTCTGGACCTGATTCGAGACGGTTCTGGTTTTGGACCTGATTCGGGACGGTTCTGGTTCTGGACCTGATTCGAGACGGTTCTGGTTTTGGACCTGATTCGGGACGGTTCTGATTCTGGACCTGATTTGGGACAGTTTTGGACCTGATTCGGGACGGTTCTGGTTCTGGACCTGATTCGGGACGGTTCTGGTTCTGGACCTGATTCGGGACAGTTTTGGACCTGATTCGGGACGGTTCTGATTCTGGACCTGATTTGGGACAGTTTTGGACCTGATTCGGGACGGTTCTGGTTCTGGACCTGATTTGGGACAGTTTTGGACCTGATTCGGGACGGTTCTGGTTCTGGACCTGATTTGGGACAGTTTTGGACCTGATTCGGGACGGTTCTGGTTCTGGACCTGATTCGGGACGGTTTTGGACCTGATTCGGGACAGTTTTGGACCTGATTCGGGACGGTTCTGGTTCTGGACCTGATTTGGGACAGTTTTGGACCTGATTCGGGACGGTTCTGGTTGTGGACCTGATTTGGGACCGTTTTGGTTCTGGTTCTGGACCCTGGTTCTGGACCCTGGTTCTGGTTCTGCTCGTCCCAGGATTAACTGCGCCCTCGCGTCTGTCCTGAAGGTGGCGCCAGAGGGAGCGCGGCGTTGCCATAGTTACCAGGGAGGCGGGGAAGCAGAAGGCCACCATGAAGACGTGATGCAGCACCAGCAGCGCCTCCCTGCGCAGGAAGCCCGACGCCGCCGCCCGCAGCGAGCCGCCGCCGGGCCCCGCCTCCTCGCGCCCTTTGACCTGCAGCCGGTACCAGTAACACAGGAACATGGCGACCACGTCGTAGGCGAAGTAGGGCGTGGCGAACAGGATGTAGGCCTCCGCCAGCCAGTGTCTGGGGGCGACAAGCAGCACAGGGTGGGAGTCAAAGATGGCCGCCGACCGGCCTGGACCTCCGGGTTTCATCCCTGAAAACCGGATCCGGTTCCGGTTCCGGTTCCGAAGCGAACGGCTGAAGGTTTTAAAGGAGGGAAAATGAAAAATATTGATGGGTCATGAAACCATTATTCAGCCTGAAACTGGGAGGCCTCTGGGTGAAGGGCTGCTGCCTGGGCAGAGCCACGTCCCACACGTCCTCGCAGCTCTCGCTGTGATTTGACAACCAAATGAGACCAGTGCGCCGCTTTGACTGGGAAATCAGGAAACCAGTCCCCCCTCCTCCTCGGTTTCCCAGCATGCTCAGCGAGGAGGATCAGGCGGCGACTGAAATAACCCTGCAGCTGCGGCGCGGCGCGGTAATCTCAGATTGGCAAGTAGATTAGAGGCCGGCAGGAAGCCGCATCACATGACGTCATCCCAGCAGCAGAAAGGAATCGGTTTACTGGTGTTACAGCCAAACTGGGGGAGAATAACGTCCTCACCTGTCCTCCATGACGTCCCTGCAGGACGACACGATGATCCACCCGGATGACGAGGCCATGATGGCCTGAAGAGACGACACCAGACTGGGAGGACAGAAAGAGACTGGTCAGACTGGGAGGACAGAGACAAACTGGGAGGACAGAAAGAGACTGGTCAGACTGGGAGGGCAGAGACAGACTGGGAGGACAGAAAGAGACTGGTCAGACTGGGAGGACAGAGACAGACTGGGAGGACAGAGACAAACTGGTCATACTGGGAGGACAGAGACAGACTCAGGAGACGGACGTTGTCTCCAGAAGCTCCTCCACCTCCAGGACCTTCAAGCCCCCCAGGTCCCCTCACTGCGGGTTGCCATGGTAACTGCCTGTAACGCAGCAGCTCCCCCTGGTGGCCGTTTTAGACACAGCGGCTCGTCGGGAACCTCTGAGGGACCAGAACATGTCCTCCTGTTAAACTGGAGAACATGGAAGCCAACTGGTCTCCATCAGAACCGCTGTCGGACCACAGGTCCACGAAGGAGCAGAACCCCGACAACGACCCGGCTGCTTCTGCTGATCCTCCTCTTCCTCACTTCATGGATCGCTAATAAATCGGCTTCAGGATCCAGTTTTCATCCGTGTGCAAAACTCAAAAAATGAGACAAAACCAGTAGAACCTCATCACAAGCCCAGTAGAACCCAGCAGAAGCCCATCGGAACCTCTGGACCTCTCATCTGTTTACCAGAAACAGCAACCATTGGCCAGTAAAGGCTCTCATCTCGTCGCCATGGTTACAACAAGGCTCCTGCCCCCGTGCCAGTTTCTGTGATCAGAGCAGCAGCCGTGCAGCAGCAGGAGCGGGAGGGGCAGCACTGCTACAAAGGAGAGGAAAACTGAACGTCTTATTAGTTCCAACGTTTTCACTCCAGAACCAGACTGAAAACAGAACCAGAACCCGAGCCATGACTGGAGCAGCAGATTAAAACCAGAACAACTCAGAATAAACAACAGAAGACCGGACCGGACTGGACCCATTCAGCTGGAGAGCCCAGATTCTGTCCCGACGCCACGAGTCCTGGCAGGCTGAGCCCTGTGTGTGTGTGTGTGTGTGTGTGTGTGTGTGTGTGTGTGTGTGTGTACCGTGTGGATATCACCACGGCGTCCGCCTCGCTCCATCCCATCAGCCGCGTCAGGGTTCCCTTCGACGCCAGGAAGAGTCCTGGGAAGAAGACGGAGCCGGCAGCCAGCAGGCCCAGCATTCCTGGTCGCACCGCGCGGAGAGAGAGAGCGAGTGTGTGTGTGTGTGTGTGTGTGTGTGTGTGAGAGAGAGAGAGAGTGTGAGAGAGTGTGCAGGAGCTCAGAGAGGAGGATCAGGGGGGCGGAGCCTCCTGCAGCCACCTGTGAGAGGAGGTGTGGTGATGGGGGAGGGGGCCTGGGATTATCCACAGGAGAGGATCAGGACCGGTTCTAAAGCGGATCAGGACCGGTTCTGGCAGAGCGGTTTGGATCAGCGGTTCTCCAGAACTCCTCCAGGTCTTCAGAGCTTCTTTGGCTGCTTCCATCTCTCTTGCCCTTTTGTAGCTCCGCCCCTGCTTCGGAGGGAGATACCGGGTCAAGGACCACAGAACCATCAAAATAACCTGCTGATCCTCTGGGAAGAACCGAACACGAAGCTACCAGGAGTCCGCTCTGAGGTTCTGTTATGTTCCAGAACCAGAACCTACCTGGAGGGTCCAGAAGTACCAGGAGCTCAGAGATGGACTCAGATGTTCTCTTCAGAAGACCACCGCTCCAGGTCCGATGTGTTCCAACGTGGTCGATGCTCTGAAGCCCAGTCTATATGAACCAGGCCGTTGCCATGGTAACGGATGAGGTGCCTGTTAGATTCCCCTGATTTATCTAACAAGTTAAAAAACAAGAAAACAGCCAGCTGTTCCTGCTCTTCTGAGGGCTCTCCACCCACCTCACCTTCAGTGGTTGGAGAAAGAAAACCTTCAAGACTCTGAAGAACCTGGAGAAATGTCCTCCACTTCCAGTCTGGTTGAACAGACTCTGCTCAACAATCCTGTCAAGGCTGCGCTTCTCCCTGGTGCACACTTTTTCCTTCCACTCAACTTTCTGTGAATATACTTGAATACGGCACTACGAACAACCGGTCCCTTCAGCAGTGACCGTCGGCGTCTTCAGGGGGTCCATGACAGTCTCCTGGACGTGTCCAGGCAGCAGTCGTCTCCATGGCGACGTCCTCCTGACCCAGACTGAGAAGTCTGGAGGTTCTTGGCTAATCAGCTGATCAGGCGGTTCTGATCATGAAGTTCTCCGCCTTGTTCTGGTTCCTCCAGATGGCCCTGTAGAACCCCCCCGTGAACAGACCAGACAACAGAACCCAGCAGAACCATCCGGTCCAGTGTCCACTTCTTTATTCACCATCATCACTAGTTTGACTCTAAATTCAAGTATCTGTCGGAACACAAGTCAGAACTGAAACCAGAACCAGAACAGAACTTTCAGCTAAAACGGAGACAGAAACATCAGATTCATATTCAGAATAATAAACACATCGAGTTCTTCAATAATCAGGAGGTTCTAAAGGTTCTAGAACAGAACACGGGTTCTAACCTGGGAGGTTCTGACTAACCACGGGTCCAAAACACCGAGAAACCATCCGTGACCCAGATTACAAACCAGCACCTGCGGTTCTGTTCTCTGTCGAACAGGATCCCACCACGGTTCTTCTGACCTTGTCTCTGAAAAATCTCCTGGGTCCGTCAGAACCGGATCAGATGGAAGCTGTTCTGGACCCATCATCATCTGAGAAGAACCGTGGTCACAGTGGGTCCGGAGTCGCCTCAGAACCGGCCCGGAGTCGCCTCTCAAACCCGGTCCAGAGTCGCCTCACAAACCCGGCCCGGAGTCGCCTCACAAACCCGGTCCGGAGTCGCCTCAGAACCGGCCCGGAGTCGCCTCGGAAACCCGGCCAGGAGTCCCCTCTCAAACCCGGCCCGGAGTCGCCTCACAAACCCGGCCCAGAGCCGCCTCACAAACCCGGCCCGGAGTCGCCTCGGAAACCCGGCCCGGAGTCCCCTCTCAAACCCGGCCCGGAGTCGCCTCACAAACCCGGCCCGGAGCCGCCTCTCAAACCCGGTCCAGAGTCGCCTCGGAAACCCGGCCCGGAGTCGCCTCGGAAACCCGGCCCGGAGTCCCCTCTCAAACCCGGCCCGGAGTCGCCTCACAAACCCGGCCCGGAGTCGCCTCGGAAACCCGGCCCGGAGTCCCCTCTCAAACCCGGCCCGGAGTCGCCTCACAAACCCGGCCCGGAGTCGCCTCACAAACCCGGCCCAGAGCCGCCTCACAAACCCGGCCCGGAGTCGCCTCGGAAACCCGGCCCGGAGTCCCCTCTCAAACCCGGCCCGGAGTCGCCTCACAAACCCGGCCCGGAGCCGCCTCTCAAACCCGGTCCAGAGTCGCCTCTCAAACCCGGTCCAGAGTCGCCTCTCAAACCCGGCCCGGAGTCGCCTCGGAAACCCGGTCCAGAGTCGCCTCTCAAACCCGGTCCAGAGTCGCCTCGGAAACCCGGCCCGGAGCCGCCTCTCAAACCCGGTCCGGAGTCGCCTCGGAAACCCGGCCCGGAGTCGCCTCACAAACTCGGTCCGGAGCCGCCTCAGAAACCAGGTCCAGAGTCGCCTCTCAAACCCGGCCCGGAGTCGCCTCGGAAACCCGGCCCGGAGTCGCCTCACAAACCCGGTCCGGAGTCGCCTCACAAACTCGGTCCGGAGCCGCCACAGAACCGGCCCGGAGTCGCCTCAGAAACCAGGTCCAGAGTCGCCTCTCAAACCAGGTCCGGAGTCGCCTCTCAAACCCGGCCCGGAGTCGCCTCTCAAACCCGGCCCGGAGTCGCCTCTCAAACCCGGCCCGGAGTTGCTTCAGAACCGGCCCGGAGTCGCCTCACAAACCCGGCCCGGAGCCGCCTCTCAAACCCGGTCCAGAGTCGCCTCTCAAACCCGGTCCAGAGTCGCCTCTCAAACCCGGTCCAGAGTCGCCTCGGAAACCCGGCCCGGAGCTGCCTCTCAAACCCGGTCCGGAGTCGCCTCGGAAACCCGGCCCGGAGTCGCCTCACAAACTCGGTCCGGAGCCGCCACAGAACCGGCCCGGAGTCGCCTCAGAAACCAGGTCCAGAGTCGCCTCTCAAACCCGGCCCGGAGTCGCCTCTCAAACCCGGCCCGGAGTCGCCTCTCAAACCCGGCCCGGAGTTGCTTCAGAACCGGCCCGGAGTCGCCTCACAAACCCGGCCCGGAGCCGCCTCTCAAACCCGGTCCAGAGTCGCCTCTCAAACCCGGTCCAGAGTCGCCTCGGAAACCCGGCCCGGAGCCGCCTCTCAAACCCGGCCCGGAGTCGCCTCGGAAACCCGGCCCGGAGCCGCCTCTCAAACCCGGTCCAGAGTCGCCTCTCAAACCCGGTCCAGAGTCGCCTCGGAAACCCGGCCCGGAGCCGCCTCTCAAACCCGGTCTGGAGTCGCCTCAGAACCGGCCTGGTCTGTAATCAAAGGTCACGGATTTTTTCCTTCAGAAATTCTGGGCTGCAGACGGTTCCAGGACACAGCTGGAGTCGGTCTCTGGATCCAGAACCAGAATCGAATGAATCACAACAAAACAGCAAAGGTCCTACTGAAGCTCCTGCTAGGAGGAACTAAATGAAACGGTACCGGTTCTGTCCATCTGGACCACAGCAGCCACGCTCTCCACAGGGAATAAATATACACATGCACATTTACAGGAGGGCCTTGGCGCCGCCGCGGCCGGGCCCTCGGGTCTTCATTCAGACGGAACCGGGGAGTCCAGTTCTTCCCAGCAGCTGACCCAGAAGCAGCAGGTTCCTCCAGGGAGCCGTGGTTCTGACACTCTGGACCCCGACCCGGTTTTAAACAAGTTTGGCACTGATTGGTTCTGATCTTCCCACCAAAGTCAAACATCCCGATGGTTCTGACCCGTTTTCCTGCAGCCTGAGTTTGGACCAAAGTGTTCGGTCCGACTGCTGGGATTAAAGTTCCTGCCTGTGCAGAAGTTCTGGTTCGAACCGGGAACATCTGCACAGAGATTCTGCTGGTCTGGAGACCGGGTTGGGAAACCTGAACCGGGTCGGGATCAGGATCCAGTTCATCAGAAATGATCCGATCAAAGCAGACGGGTTCTGGACCCCATGTGGACCTGGTGCCGGTTCCCTCTGAGCTGCAGAGGGCAGCGACCCGTTTCTCTGGTTCTGTTTCGTCACCTCGGGTCCAGCAGCTGACCAGATGAAGGACCAGGAGACCTCATCTAGTCTCTTCGGCCTGGTTCTGGATGACCCGTCAGAACCACGGAGAGTCCAAATAAAACCAGAGGAAGAACCTGCAGCAGAACCTTCCTTGGTCCAGTTTGGGGAGGATCTCTGGTACCGTTTGGGAAACCAGAACTTTTAAACATGATTTCTTTGATTTCGGTTCTTTTGGGTCGTTTTTCCTGATTTTACTCCTGAAATGAAACCAGAACCGACCTCTGACCTTACTCTGAAGGTCCGTTTGGTTGCTCCAGCTGTGAGCTCAGCTCAAGAGCAGGTTCTGCAAGAGGTTCTGTTGGGTCACTGGAGGAACCATCAGCTGCCGGGTCGGGTTCTGAGACCCGGTCCAGATGGATCCTGTTAATCCAAGCCAAGATGGGTACCGGAGTGTTGCAGTTTGGGTTTCTACGGGTCAGGACACCAGAACCAAACCAGCAGCAATTCCCCTGATAAATCCTGCTCCCAGAACCGGGTCGGAACCGGGTCAGAGATGAAGAACGAGGTAAAACTGGATGAAAGGAGGAACGTTATGAAATCATCCTGGGTTCTAGTCCCGGTAGAAAAGTTCTGCAGAACTCTGAGGTAACCGGCCGGTAAGTACCGGCTGGGTCCGGTCGGTGCCGCCCCGAGGAGTGCTTGGGTTAGACGAAAGGTTCTGGTCTCTGAGGAGGGAAGTCTGAGGGAAACGAGTCGTTCCTTCCTGATGATCCCGGGTCAGAACCGGACCAGAACCAGTGTTGGTTAGACCTGCTACATCTGGTGAGGTTGCATTACTGTCGCCACGGCAACACCGCGGGACGACAACACAGTGAGCGATGAGTTCAGGAGCGTCAGGGGAAGCGGGATTTGGGTTTCTAACCGGGTCGGAATGACGGCAACAAGCAGGATCACACAGTTAGAGTCCGTCCCAGTTCTCCCAGTCCGTCCCAGTTCTCCTCCTGAGGAGCATCAGCAGCATTTTTCCATCCAGAACAGGAGCACTGAGGAGGGCGTGTCTGGGTGGATCAGGGCTGAGGGAACGTGGCAGCAGAACCAAAATAAAACAACAACATGAGGTCGGTCCGTTTCAGTCGGGAACGCTTCGTCGGGTTTTCCCATCAGGGTGAAGAAGGAAAGAGAGAAAGGATCCAAACTCCTCCTGCTCCTCCTGATGATGGACACCAGGAGCCTTCATCTCTCCTCCTTCCTGGACACCTTGGAGGAATGCCACGCCGTGGATCTGAGGACGGAAAACATCAGATGTTTGACGCCACGTCTTCCAGAAGCAACACGACCACACGCCGCGCCTCAGCAGCAGACATTTACCATCATCTAAATAAACACAACTCCGGATCCGAATCAACTCCGGATCCAGCTCCGGGTCCGGGTCCAGCTCCGTGTTCAGCTCCGGATCCAGATCCCAGCTGGTTCAACTCCAGGTCCAGATCCGGCTTCGTGGTCAACTCTGGATCCAGATCCAGATCCGGATCCAGATCCATCTGCGGATTCAGCTCTGGATCCAGTTTTAGATTTGGATCCAGAGCTGAACCCGGATCTGAAGATGGATCCAGATCCGGATCCCGCTCTAAATTCAGCTTCAGATCCAAATCCGCATCTGGATCCAGATTTGGATCCGCAGCTTAGTCCAGAACTGAAGCTGGACTCCATATATGGAGCAGGATCTAGATCCAGATGCGGCTCCAGCTCCGGGTTCAGATCCAGATCTGGATCCAGTTCTGCTTCCCAGATTTGGATCTGGAGCTGGATCTGGATCTGGATCCAGCTCGGCTCAGGTGTCAGAACCGTTGCTTCACAGTAAGAAGGTTCTGGGATAAAAACCCAGCTGAGGATTTCGTCGTGCTTGGATCAACAGATCCAAACCGGCATCAGAACCAAAATCCTGAGAAACCGGGTCGAACACTAAGGTTGTTCTGGTTACAGGAAGCAGGACGGGATGAAACCTGAACAGAACCAGACTGCTTGCCGGAACCCGTCGGGCCTCTTCAGGTTCTGGTCGTCGTGGAGACCCAGAATAACCCAGCAGAGTTCTGCGGCGCCGGGCTCCGCCTCCTCACCTGATGAAGGTCTTGAAGGCGGCGCTCTGGGGGTTGATGCAGAGAGGAACCCGTTTGCCCTGCTGGTGCTCCGTGATGAAGCGATGGATCAGTTCTGGAATCACAAACATCAGGATCAGTTCGGTTCTGGAAGGAAGAGCTCTGGTTCTGACCCGGACCCACCTTTTCCCTGCCACACGGACAGCAGGCTGTTCTCGTAGCTGTGGCTGAACGGCCGCTCGGCCACCGGCTCGAAGTCCCGGGTGTAGACCCGCCCGCTGGGGACGGAGTAGCAGCAGTGGCACATGCAGGTGTGGTAGCGGAGCCGGCCCTCGTCCAGGTAGGGGTGGGACAGGGCGTCGCTGCCGGAGATCCGCTTGGCCTGGACACAGACAGAACCAGGTCAGGGACCCGGAACCAGCCACAGACCCAGAACCAGGGAGACTCACCGGGTCGAAGACCAGCATCCGGCAGAGGAGGTGCACGGCCTCGTGGGTGGCGCCGTCCGACAGCATGTAGAGAACCGACAGCGACGGCTGGAGGCAGAACCGGGCTGAGCGTTAGTGATTAGTGGAGCAGAGAGGTTCTGATCCAACATCCCGGAAAGCTTCCATCCTCAGGATCAACATCAGGTCCGATTCAAGTCTGATCAGACCAGAACCGACCTCCAGCAACCCTGGGAGAGTGGAACCGACCGGAACCGACCTCCAGCTGCCCTGGGGGAGCGGAACCGACCGGAACCGACCTCCAGCTGCCCTGGGGGAGCGGAACCGACCGGAACCGACCTCCAGCTGCCCTGGGGGAGCGGAACCGACCTCCAGCTCCTTGTTCCGGAGGGGCAGAACCCTTCATGACCCTAAACTGACTCTGAGGCGTCTGGTTTTTGATCAGCTGACTGACTGTGAGGAAGCAACAGACACCATACAATAACCGACAGTTTCTGGTACCACAGTTGGGCCCGAGCAGAACCACGCACCGGTTTGTGGGGTCCCCTCAGGATGTGAGCTCGGGCTCCTTCACAGGCGGAAGCCAGGGCAGACAGAGGCGGCGTTCCCAACAGATCCGTGATCAGATCCAGCTGGGGATGAGAGAAGAGAGACGTCAGTAGAACATGTTCTGGTTCTGGAACGTCAGATCACCAGAGCAGCTGGGTCCACTCTGGACCCACCAAGTGTCACCAGAACCGCTGGTTCCAGCCTCTCACCTGCTGGATGGGGCTCTGAGCCTGGAACAGGATCCGCCGGCCCAGCAGCTCGGCGAAGATGCAGCCCACCGACCAGACGTCGATGGCCGACCCGTAGTGCCGGCAGCCCATCAGAACTTCCGGCGCCCGGTAGTACTGGGTCACCACCTCCTGGGTCATGTGACGCGACGGGTCGGGCTCCTCTACTCGGGCCAGGCCGAAGTCACAGATCTGAGCCGAGAGAAAAGGAGGTTGAGAGGAGATTCGGGTCCACTGTGGACATCAGAGTCCTAAATAAAGCTGTCCCTGTTTAACGAGGGACAGAAAGGAGACGTGGCTGCCTGCAGGGCTCCTTTCAAAGCATCACCTCTGCCTCCATGTGAACCATTTCACATCCCACAGAAAGTACTCCTGGCTCAGTGCTGATCTCTTCTCCACGAAGCCTCTAAAGGAGGTGCTGCCGCTAACTAACTAACTCTCAAAGATAGAAGGTGCTCCTGGTTCAAAGCTCCTGCTCCATCTCCTCTAACCTCCAGTGGGTCGTGGAAGATGGTCATTCACACCGAGCCAGGTTCTGGTTCTGCTGGAGGTTTCTTCCTCTCAACTGTCGCCACATGCCTGCTCAGGACATAACTGACCGGCAAATCTGCCTGCAGGACCCCAACGACCAGATATCTGTCTGAACCAGGGACGGTGTCCGGATCCAGCCCTCCAAGGGGGGGACGGTGTCCAGATCCAGCCCTCCAGGCTAGATCTGAGCCAGTTTTAGATGATTGAAAAGGTCCAGCTACCTCCTCAGTGGATCATGAAGTTCTGCAGAGGTTCTGCTGAAGAAGCATGATCTGAACTAAAACATCTTGGACACCCTGCAGGCCCGGAGCCCAGCTCTAAAGTCTCTTCAGACGTTGTGGAGATGAACCGAACCGGATCTTTAAGGGCAGATCTTTGGGTAAAGCTTCCGTTTTAAGGTGGAACCAACAGTCTTCCTTGATGTTCTCCACTTGAGGAACATCTGGAACCTTCAGAGCTGCTTGTAGCAACACCGTTTGATAACTAGAACAGATCCTGGCAGAGCAGAACCAGTGGAGATGAAACCCAACCGGACAACTGCATGGAGGACCACCAAGCCCCCCCAGAGCAGCTCATTACTGACCATGAAGACCATAAAAGCCGACCCCTCCAGAGTCGGAGAGCCTGACCTTCAGCAGACAGTTGCTGTTGACCAGCAGGTTCCCAGGCTTGATGTCTCGGTGGAGGATCCCAGCAGAGTGGAGGTACTTCAGACCTGGAGAGGAGGAACAGCAGTTAGAAGGTCCGCTCACAGTCCAGGAGGTCTGGAGCGCTCTCCTGCAGGATCCCTGAAAGGTCTTCACCCAGGAGAACGAACGGATGACTGAATGAACAGATGACCGAATGAACAGATGAATGAACTACTGAGTGAATGAATGACTGAATGAATGAACGGATGACTAAATGAAGGAACAACTGAATGAAAGACCGAATAAACAAATGAATGACTGAATGAACAAATAAATGATGAATGAAAGAACGATTGACTAAATGAACAACTGAATGAACGACCGGATGTCTGAATAAAGCACAAACGACCGAAGGAACAAACTGAACGGATGGAACAGCGTGAGTAGTAACCATGGAAGCACCATATTAATGTGAAGAATTAATGACCGAGTTGGACTGAACTTTGACCCCTGAGGAACTCTAACTGGAAGTTCTGGTGCTGAACATGTTTGGGTCGTTGGCATCAAGAACTTTCTAGAAGTCTCCAAATATTCCATCCACATCGAGTCTCTAACACAGAAAGTACTCCTGGCTCGCTGAGTGCTGAGCCTGGAGGTGTTTCTAGAACCCGAGCGGTTCTGGAGGAGGTTCTGGAGGAGGTTCTGGACTGACCTCGGAGGATCTGGTAGAGGAAGACCTTGATGTGGTCGGTGGTGAGCGGCTGAGGAGACACGATGACCTTATGGAGGTCGCTTTGCATCAGCTCCGTGATCACGTAGCTGCCAGGCAGTTAAAGAAGCTAGCATCCATCTGGGCCGGGCCGGGCCGGGCCGGGCCCACAGCAGCCAGCAGCTGCTAATTTAAGAGCACTAAAGCAGGTCAGGTAATGAGGGGAAACTGGGTCAGAACCGTCTGAAGGATACATCTCCTCAAAGCAGTCGATCTGCGGAGGCTGCAGGATGTCCAGAGCCGACAGAACCTGCAGAGACCAGAGCAGAAACCAGCGTCAGACCCGACGGGAGGGGGGAGACACCATCTGAGCGCGCTCAGAACCTCCCTACGTTGTCGTGTTTGAAGAAGCAGAGCATCCTCAGCTCCCTGAAGACCCGCTTACAGGAGACCAGGTTCTGGAAGACGTTGGGCATCTTCTTCAGAGCCACCTTCCGCCCGTCCCGAGGGTCCGTCACCGACCTGGGGACAGGGGACGCATCAGATCGGGTCCAACAGAACCGGCCGGTTCCGCTCAGAAACACCAGAACTCAGGTTACATTATCAGACCATAGAGTCTCTCTGAACCTGCACGGGTCCAGTATTTACTGGGTTCTACAGGAGCAAGCTCAACCCGTCGGACCTCACACAGCGGAGAGGTTCTGGTACCACTCCTCCATCTGGTTCTGTTCATCAGAACTGGGTCGCTTCTGGGTCGATAAGGGTCTGGAGAAGGTTTAGGACCACGTCTCCTGCAGGAACCAGAACCAACCTCGCTGCCAGATGTTAGCGCTGGTTCTGGGCGGTCCAAAACCAGCTGATCAATCAGAACCAGATTTGATTGGTTCTAATCAGTGCTGCACAGAACCTGGTCCAGTCATGGTTCTGTTCATTCAGAGCAGAACCGCTCCAGAACCATGGGAGTGGATTCAGCAGCTGCTAACTGACCCGGTTTCAGAAGCCACAGTAGAACCGCCCAAAAGCAACAGAACACCTGAAACCCTCAGGTTTGGACCAGGATCTGAGAGGCGATTCCAGAACCAGAACCAGTTATCCGGTCAGGACTGTGAAGGTGTTCAGATCCAGAACCAGACCCGGAACTGGTCTCTGGTTCTGGGAACCAGAACAGAACCCTGCTGTTACCAGTGAATCTGGACGTCTGCATCAGAACCACCAGAACCTGTGGATCCGTCTCAGAACCACTTCTACATGAATGAGTTTTCAGAACCAGCGTTACCAGACGACTCCGAAGGCTCCATATCCGATGGGTCGGTCCGGTTCCATCTCGGCCGGGCTCGGAACCTCGCTGGCCGGGTTGCTGTAGGGCTGCGGTACCGCCGCCCCGCCACCGGCGCTGCCGCCCAGAGCCGTGGGGTGCCGGGGGGTTCCGGCCGGGGCGCTGGGTCCGGTCAGGCAGGGCGTGGCGCCGAGGCCCGCCGACGGCCCGCCGCAGGACGACCCCACGCAGAAGAACTTGTGGCCCAGGTCCGAACCCGGAAACAGGTCTCCACAGACGGTCTGGCGGCCGGCGCCGTGGAAGGCCATCCCGCTCTGACCCGACCCACTAACAGTCCAGGGAATGGGAGCGGTACCAGTACTGAGCTGCTGCTGCTGCTGGTCCCGCTGAGGATCAGAACCGGCGCCGCTCACTCAGCATGGTCCATCCGGGTTCTGGAAGAGACGGAGAGAAAACCGGGAGTCATGTTTGGACCTCACCAGAACAAAGAAGCTGCAGCGGGTCCTGCAACGTTTCAGAACCGGTACCAGAACCTCAGTAATGACGAGCAGAACCCTTGTAGCAGAAACAGTTCAACCACCGAGGAAAACTGGGAACAACTGGGGAAACCGGAAGAAACTGGGAACAACTGGGAACAACTGGGGAAACCGGAGGAAACTGGGAACAACTGGGGACAACTGGGGAAATCTGGGGAAAATGGAGGAAACTGGGAACAACTGGGGAAATTGGGAACAACTGGGGACAATTGGAGGAAACTGGGAACAACTGGGGACAACCAGAGGAAACTGGGAACAACTGGGGACAACCAGAGGAAACTGGGAACAACTGGGGACAACCAGAGGAAACTGGGAACAACCGGAGGAAACAGAGGAAAACTGGGAACAACTGGGGAAATCTGGGGAAAACGGAGGAAACTGGGAACAACTGGGAACAACTGGAGGAAACTGGGAACAACTGGGGACAATTGGAGGAAACTGAGAACAACTGGAGGAAACTGGGAACAACTGGAGGAAACTGGGAACAACTGGGGACAACCGGAGGAAACTGGGAACAACTGGAGGAAACTGGGAACAACTGGAGAAAACTGGGAACAATTGGGGACAACCGGAGGAAACTGGGAACAATTGGGGACAACCGGAGGAAACTGGGAACAACTGCAGAAACCAAAGGAAAACTGGGAACAACTGGGGAAAAAATGAAGGAAAATGGAGGAAAACTGAGGAAATACAAGATTTTCCCAGTTTCTCCATCAAAACATCCATCTCTGACAGTTATCTGATAATCCCTGCTGCTGGTTGATCCGTTTACGGACCGCTGGTCCCGGATCAGCGCCGATGAAGGAAAACTGCCCTACAGGAGCTTACAGATCAGCTCGCCGTGGCCCCACCTGGCTAATCAGGCCAGGCCCCACATGACCAGCGACGGATGCTTTGGAGCAGAAACTGGGAAAAGTTCCTTCATGCTCTTCAAAGCTTCCAGATGTTTCCTGAGGTCAAAATTAAACAAATGTTGATTCTGAAGATGAGTCTGGAGGTTCTATGGCCGGTCAGACCGAGAAGAAAACTGAAAATCGGCTCAGGCCGGTAAAACCCGATCGGTGCATTTTCAGCAGAAGGCCACAGCACGATATGTCGGAGGACGATAACAAGTCATCTTCTCTTATTAAAAGGTAGAACGGTCAGAGACCGTCGAACATTTCATGGAAAATGTATTTCAGTGATTTGGATCAAAACTTTCTCAGGCTGAAGTTAATGAGCTCAGGAGCTATTTATCGACTATCTGGACTCCTGGGATCATCTTTCTGCAAACCTTTACTTTCGTTCTGTTGGATCATTTCCTAACTTCTGGTTATGAGCCGGCAGAAACGAGCGGCGTCACAGTTCGGGTGATTTAACGGACTGAAAACAGGAACGATGGTTCCTGATTATGAGAATCAGACGATGGATCGGTGGATCGCTCTGGTCTCGTCTGAGAGGGTCTGCATGTTATCGGTAGCTGTGAAATCAGTCTGAGCAGTGCTGGGGTCCCAGTCCAGACCTGGCGAGTTGATCTGAGATGCTTCAGCACTGACCTGAGGTGGAATAAAAACCAGAAACGGAATTAAAGCTGGAGTTTAACCAGCAGAATAAACATTTAGCCCCAACTGGTACTAAAATAGACCAGTTCAATCTGGACCAGTCCAGAACCTTTACATGTTGCTCTAGACCCCGTTACTGGTCGAGAACCGACCGATTACTGGTCCAGAACCTTTACCCTTACATGTTGCTCTAGACCCATTACTGGTCCAGAACCGACCCAGTACTGACCAGAGCTGACCCAGTACCGGTACAGAACCTTTACATGTTTATTTAGATCCATTATTGGTCCAGAACCAACCCATTACTGGTCCAGAACCTTTACATATTGATCTAGACCCATTACCGGTCCAGAAGCTTTAAATGTTGATCCAGAACCTCTATAGTAAGATCCAAACCCATTACCGGTCTAGAACCAACTCAGTACCGGTCCAGGAGCTTTAGATGTTGATCCAGAACCTCTTCTGTCTACTGAGACCCAGACTCAGTCAGACACCAACTTCAGCTCCGGTTCTCAGCAGGACGGATTTAGCTCCTGATCCAACCCAGTAACCAGTGGGTTCAGTCACCTTTGTTCGCTCTAAGCTGCTGGTTAACGCGGTTAAACCAGTTGGTTCCGACAAACAGAGCACACATTAAGTCAACCGAACCCTCGGGTGTCTGTGTCCCTCCGCCAGGAAGCGGATTTATCTGGAAAAATCTAACATTCCGGGCTGTTTTTCCTCTCAAATGATGGTTAGCTCCGGAGCTAACCAGCTGTCCGGGGGACTAGTTAACCCATCCGCGGCTGTGACCCACATAACCATCCGCGGTGACCTACTTCGTTTTAACCAGAATAGAACCGGGAATAAAACCCACAGACCTTGGCGGCTGATGACATGGCAGTTAATCCGACCTCTGGGGGCTGAAGAGCGGCGCTAGAGGCTCCGGTTCTCCCGGAGCTAACTGCAGCTAACCCCGCTGCTAACTGTCCATCATGGCGGCTCCTACAGAGCCATGGAGGAGGCTCGGGGTTCACCGAGGAGGAAGACTCTTCCAGCTGGGGCGCAGTGCTCAGGGCTGCCTATAAACCAGCCGGAAATTGAGACGTTCTCCCAGCTTCAGCTCCAGCTAGCTGGTTAGCTGCTAGGAGGAAGAGGAGGAGGAGCCGGTGGGGGAGGGGCGACGCTTCAGCTGCGCCGTAAACAACAGCGATGGAGTGTGGGAGGCGGGGGAGGCCATTTCGTGCCTTTTTAAGAACAAGTGGACCGGGTTCTGGTCATTTTCATACCTCCTCGGTACTCTGAAAATGGTTCCGTTCGTCTCTGGACCGGATCTCACCTGCTTCCCTCCGGTTCATTCTGGAAGGAAGTCAGTTTGTCTGTAATCAATAATAACGAGCTGCAGCAGGGGCTCCTTTGGGTTTGATCCGGGTCAGAACCCGGTCACTGCGCCTCTCCACTAATCCCTGGCGTACCTCAGCGTTTCCTTCCTGCTTCGCTTTCACATGTAAACAAACTTTACCTCAATAATAAAACCTCACAAATAATGATCTTCTCTATGGAAGCGTTTAACTGAGAGCTGAGAAATTCATTCAGTTAAAACAAGAACTTTTTAATCCCGAGTTTTTAAATCTCATCTGAACGAGATCTGAAACATTATAGGGAATTTTCAGGTTTCATAAGTCAACTTATAAAGTTGATCTCGTTATAACGATATGACTAGATTTATATTTCATTATGAGCAACACAGTAAGAGCAGCAATGAAGCGAAAACTGTCCAAAAAAATAGAAACATTTTGCATTTAAGATGAAAAAAAACCTTCTTTGTAAATCTGTTCTACCCAGAACTCCTCTAGTGGCAGTTTTAGCTTCACCTGCTTCACATTCTGAATAAAAAATAAAAAAACCCCTCCTATTATATTAATCACCTTTTTCTACCCAGTTATTAATCCAGTACTAATCACCAGATCAGTCCTCCAGTGTGCGTAATGTATTTTAATGTATTTCTGATATAAAAGGCTGAAGTGGTTCAATGAAAAATCTGCAGAATGTGACAATTTTTTTTATCCGATTAATTGACTGGTTGTCAGAATAATCGATTACTAAAATAATCGTTAGTTGCAGCCCTAGTTTCATTTCTCGTTATGAGTTTTAGATGTGTTTATAACAACTTTTAGATCGCATTATAAATCTTGTGAAACATCTAAAACTAACTCCTTATAACGAGATTCTTATCTTGCTATAAAGACATCTAAAAAAAAAATAATAAAAACTTGTTATAACCAGATATAAAACCCTTTATAATTAAACATAAATCTCGTTATGAGATGAAAAACATCAATATAAAACTTAATGAGATTTTTACCTTATAACTCACTGAAACAAGTTTTTATCTTATTTTAATGAGATTTTTTTAATCTTGTCATGAGATATAAATCTCATCAAAACCAAAATATGTTGTTTAAAGGAGAAAGTTGAGAAGAGTCAAACAGCAACAGGCTGCAGGAGCATCTGCTTATGGAGATGCAGCCTGTATTCTTCTCTCTTTCTGTTCATTCTGGTTCCCATCCAGGTTGCCCGCAGAGGTCCAGTCCATTCCTGCAGTGCTTTAAATAGACCGTATGGAAGCAGGAAGGGACGAACGGATCGGAACCACATGGTTCTGTCTGTCCAGTGAGACGGACCTCAGCTCAGAGCCACAGGGTTGCATTGACTGCAGTTTAATCCAGGAATAATAACCAGTTACAATCAATCAATGAATGAATCAATTAATCAATTAACACGACCACAGAAGAAGAGTCACCACAGCAGCTACAGAGAACATGGCAGTAAATCACTGAAGAACAAAGAGCTGATGGAGCTGAGGAACCACCACACGTCCAGGGTTCTGGAGAATTTACACCAAACCAGAGGTCCGCCTTCATCAGGTTCTGAGGCCCGGTCCGTCAGAACTTCGCTCCTGTGAGCTTCTCCTGCTCCGACAAAGGCAAACTAGGAGTTCTGAGTATAAATCCGGTCGTTTCATCAGAACCAAACACTGAAGTAATGGAGTATAAATGGAATAAAAACAGCAGAACCAGGGGAGGTTCTGGTGACATGATGGCAGCTAACTGGGTAACCATGGAGATGAGAATAAAAATACATTTCCATAATCAACAGACAGAGGTTCTGCTTAATGTCCGATCAGGTTCTGATCCAGGTTCAGTCAGTGAGAGTCTCAGAGGTGGATCAGAAGCAGAAAGGTTCTTCTGGTCTAGGTCCGGGTCCAGAAAAACCTGGAAAAGAAAAGCAGGAAGCAGTCAGGAACACGGACCCATGTTGGATCCTCATGGTGGTTCTGATGGAACAGAACCCAAACGGTCCCGGCAGACATCTGCAGGGGTCATGACCTCAGCAGGTTCTCTAAAGAGGCCAGAAGCAGAACATCTGGACTCTGGATCCTGAAGGCTGAACTGGATTTCATTTGATGTGTCAGAGTCAAGGAGGCTGAGCAGAAACACACGCAACACTTTTCAGATTTTCATCTGGAAATCCTTGAAGCAGGAACCATTTTCCTTCCCTGAGGAGTGTTTTTGGAAGGAGAGACGGGGGGTGGGGGGGTGAACAGTTGTGTTGAAGAGTTCGGGGGATGTGAATAGTTGTGTTAAATGGTTTGGGGGGTGTGAATAGTTGTGTTAAATGGTTCGGGGGGTGTGAATAGTTGTGTTAAATGGTTCAGGGGGTGTGAACAGTTGTGTTAAATGGTTTGGAGGGTGTGAATAGTTGTGTTAAATGGTTTGGAGGGTGTGAATAGTTGTGTTAAATGGTTCGAGGGGGGTGAATAGTTGTGTTGAAGGGTCTGGGGCGTGTGAATAGTTGTGTTGAAAGGTTCGGGGTGTGAATAGATGTGTTGAAGGGTTCGGGGGGGTGTGAATAGTTGTGTTGAAGGGTTGGGGGGTGTGAATAGTTGTGTTGAAGGTTTCGGGGGGGTGTGAATAGTTGTGTTAAATGGTTTGGAGGGTGTGAATAGTTGTGTTAAATGGTTCGGGGGGTGTGAATAGTTGTGTTGAAGGGTTGGGGGGTGTGAATAGATGTGTTAAATGGTTCGGGGGGTGTGAATAGTTGTGTTAAATGGTTTGGAGGGTGTGAATAGTTGTGTTAAATGGTTTGGGGGGTGTGAATAGTTGTATTGAAGGGTCTGGGGGGTGTGAATAGTTGTGTTAAATGGTTCGGGGGGGGGGTGAATAGTTGTGTTGAAGGATTCGGGGGTGTGAATAGATGTGTTGAAGGGTTCGGGGGGTGTGAATAGTTGTGTTGAAGGGTTCGGGGGGTGTGAATAGTTGTGTTGAAGGGTCCGGGGGTGTGAATAGTTTTGTCAGCCTCTGTGGCTCATCCATAAACCGGTCTGAGCGTGTGCAGCTCACCTGGAATCAGAACCAGAATGTTGACCTGCCCCCCCCTTGACCTCACCTGGCTGCTGGCTCCTCCCCCTCTGCCCCCTTGCCCCCCCAGTGGGCGTGCTAACTGTGGGGCTGGGGGGCGATGCTGGAGCAGTCGGTGACCAGCAGTCCCACCGGGATCGGGCTGGACACGGTGACCGCTGCGCTGGTGGTGCCGACGGGCTCGGCGCTGGTCTGGTTGGGGGTGGGGTCGGCCTGCTGGGCGTGGGTGCCCATGTGACCCTGGAGCTGCGTGGCCGTCTTACACTGGACCCCGCAGAGCTGGCAGAGCAGCACGCCGCCGGCCCCGGCGAAGGCCCCCCGGGCGCCGCCGCTCTCCTTCCACTCCTGACCGTGGTGCTTCTGGGCGTGGACCCGCAGGTAGGTGAGGGTGGTGAAACCTGCAACGCAAGCAGTGCAGCAACCTGAGCCCTTCAGAACCCTGGAGAACTTTCAACAAGTCCAGCAGAGGAGTGGATCTGGAGTTTTACTGAAGCAGACCCATTCCAGAACTCTGGAAGGAAAGGTGAAGGTGGGTCTATTTTCAGCAGCGGACTGATACACGCCTGGTTATTCAGGGGTGGATGCGTGAGTGTGCATGTGAAGCGGCATCTTACTGCGGTTGCAGAGGTGGCAGGAGTGGTGCTGCGACTGGTTGTGGACCCTCATGTGGTCGGTGATGTACGCTGCCGACAGCAGCTTCCCACAGATGTGGCACGGCACCTTCTCCTCGTGGCGGATCAGGTGCGCACGGAGGCGGTCCCGCGTGGCGAACGCTGATGTGCACGTCTGCAGAAAACGCCATGTTAGTGCACGTGTTTCACGCTAAGCACCGTTGATAAACAGGAGAACATTAGGGATAGATCTGGAGAACATCTGATCTGGAGGAGATCAATGGGAGGGACCAATCATCATGACGGTACCTCATGGGGGGGACTAGTCATGACGGTACCTCATGACGGTACAGTACCTCATTGGGGTACCAGTCATCATGACGGTACCTCATGACGGTACAGTACCTCATTGGGGTACCAGTCA
Source organism: Anableps anableps (assembly GCA_014839685.1). NCBI lineage: Eukaryota > Metazoa > Chordata > Actinopteri > Cyprinodontiformes > Anablepidae > Anableps > Anableps anableps. The sequence goes on along the minus strand of CM026083.1, from coordinate 31,248,785 downwards.
TCATGACGGTACCTCATGGTAGGGACTAGTCATGACGGTACTTCATGACGGTACAGTACCTCATTGGGGTACCAGTCATCATGACGGTACCTCATGACGGTACTAAGTAAGTAAAATTTTACTTGTATAACACCTTTCACAGATAAAATCACAAAGTGCTTCACAAAACACAGGAAAAGCACATAAATCATGACATTAAAAATGATGGGAGAGAATTCCACAATCTGGGCACAACAGCTTAAAAAGAGCGACGCCCACGGGTTTTAAACCTCGCATGTGGGGCTAACAAAAGATTCTGATCAGCAGACCTCCGGCTCCGGCAGAAGCCTGGGGCTTGAGCATGTCAGAGAGATACTGGGGGGCCTGACCATGGAGGGCCTAAAAGTTAAAACAAGAAGTTTAAACTGGAACCTAACATTAACTGGTAGCCAGTGAAGAGCGGCTCGGACAGCAGTTACATGAGCTCCTCTGCTTGTCCCTGGTAAAAGTCCAGCCGCAGCATTCTGCAAGGTTTGAATGCGATGCATGCAGATTTGTTAGAACAGGTAAAAAGACCGTTACAATGGTTTACCTGAAACGATACAAAGGCTTGTAAAATAACTTCCAGATCACATTTCGACACCATGATGGTACCGGTCATTATGGAGGTTCCGTATCTCATGGCGGTACTGTTCATCATGATGGTACCGTTGATCAGGACTTCTGTTAGTCACATTCTGGACCACATCAGTGGAACCCATGGAGAACCTACCGTGCACTTGAAGGGCCTCTCGGTGGAGTGGACCTGTCGGACGTGACTGTTGAGGTGATCCGGTCTGAGACACACAGACAGATAGGAAGGTGATTAACGGTTCAGTTCTGAAGAAGAGGATGATTACGGGTTGGGTTCTGGGTTCTGGAGAAGCGGAATGGTGGGGGGTGGTCCTACCTGGAGAAGGCCTTGGAGCAGTGTGGACAGATGTAGGGCTTCTCCACGCCGCCCTGGTGTGAACGGACGTGGTAGCTCATTCGGTCCTTCCTCTTGAAGCGCTGCTGGCAGATGGGACAGGAGTACGGCTTCTCGTCCGAGTGGGACAGCCGGTGCCGGTTCAGGTGGTACACGTCCCTGAAGGCCTTCCCGCACGCCTCGCAGGCGTGGTTCTTCCTCACCTGATTGGTGTTCGGAACCGGGTTGGGAGGGGGATTCTGTGCGGCCAGAACAAAGGAAGTTCATGTCATCGGAAGTTCTGCGTTCAGAACCGGGATCCGGACCTTCAGACCCAGCAGACCCACCTGCTCCATGGAGCCCACCACAACGATGGCTGCCTGGATGGGCTGAGGAGGAGCAGCCATGGTGACGGTTGCCGGGGCGATGGAGACGGAGAGCGGTTGGGCGTCCTGGTTGGCAAGCGGACCGGGCGGGGGGAGGGCGTCCGGAGCACCGGCGGGGGCAGGAGGCAGAGGCTGGGGGGGCAGGGTGAGCTGGAGCAGGGACAGAGGGATGGTGGTCTTCTCCAGCCGTCCCGCCTTGATGCCATCATCCTTGTCCCGCGCGGCGCGGTCCTTCATCTTGATGCCGGTGTGGACAGACTGGTGGCGCCGCAGGTTGTAGCTGTTCTTGAACTCCTTGTTGCAGGTGGCGCAGATGTGGGCCGGGCGGGTCGGTTTGGGCAGCGGCTTGACTGACAGAGACATTCAGACAGACACTGATGAGGTTCTGTCCTCTACTCCAGAACCACCTTGAGACCAGACCTGGAGGAAGGTCCGGTCCAGATTTACGGGTCAGGAAGCAGAACACTGGTTCTCCAGAACCAGCACCCACCAGAGGATCTGAACGTGATAAACGGGGCGTGGCCCTGCTCACCTGGCAGCGGCTCCTCACTCAGGGCGGCCGTGTCCACGGTGGACGGGGGTGTCACGATGTGCTCCGCCGGGGGACTCTGGGCCGACCCGGTCAGGTCCGGCAGCAGCTCGGCCTGAAGTGGCACCTCGGGTTGGTTCTGGGTTGGCGTCGTCTGTAAAAACATCTGGATTAATCTGCTGCTCTTTGTTTACCAGAAGGTTCTGCAGTAAGGTGCTACGCCTGCCTCAGGTTAACCAATCAGGATGCTCCAGAGGTCACATGACCTAGTGAGACGGAGTGAAGAGGATCTGAGTTCTGTTTTGAAAGTTAGCCCCGCCCCCCATTTGCCCTTTAGAACAGATGTGAGAACCCCAGTTACTGGTTGCTATGGTGATTCCCTCCTTTTCTGGTGCAGCCTACAGACACAACAGAAGTCCAATCAGAATCATTCTTGACCCGCGAGCATCAGAACCTCCTGCTGGGCTCACATCTCCATCTTTATGCGTCTGCAGCAGGTTAAACAGAACCTCCAGGTCCAGTTTCTCCAGAACCAATCTACTGGGAGTGAATGAGAGAGGGGGCGTGTCTCTCTCCTCTCTGATTGGACAGAAAACAGGAAGTCCTCCAGCAGTGGGAGACAGAAAGACCTACAATTGGATGGAGAAACTACTTAAATCTTCAAGGTTCTGGATATTTCACGGGTCAGAACCATCATCACTCTGAACTGAACATTCTGGGGGAAACTTTGGAAAAGGGATCAGAATGAAAACTGGGTCGGGAAAAGTCCAGCTTCCTGTGACCCGGTTAGACTCTAAATGATGGTTCTGATGGACCAGATAGCTGAGATATGAAGGTCCAGGCTGGACTGGGTTCATCCCAGTACTGTTTCAGGGGCAAAATGTTCCAGAAATCTGGACTCGGGCTTCCTTGAAGTAAAGGTTCTGGATCAGAACTGTTCCCTGGTTCTGTGTGATGACTTCCATCCTGGACCTCGCTACTGGAGGTGAAACTGCAGAAAGCAGCATTTTTTCTGGAGGTTCTGCAGAATCAGACTCTGGATCAGAACCTTAAGGTGGAACCATCTGCAGCTCCGGATCGGGTCGGATCAGAACCAAACCAGAAGTTGCAGAGCAGCTCTTTGGTGTTCATTAAAGCCTCTTGTGACGTCATTGACCCAAACAAACTGCAGAACCTTTTTCTCCTGATTTTATTCCCCAGCTGGGTTCTAAAAACACTAATCAGAACCAGATCAGAACCAGAATATAGTGGATCTCTGAAGCTCACCTGCAGCTTCACTCTGACCTCTCTCTGCCCCCCCTCTCCCCCAAATCAACACCTACCTGGAAGAGGAAATTGCTCCAGGAGGTGTCCATGCTGAGGGGCCGTGGAGAGGGGAGGGAGGGAGGAGGAGGAGGGCCCCGGAACCCTGGGAGAAATGTTCTGGTACCGGTTCTGAGGCCTGGTGGCTCCTGTTTACTGACGCTGTTCAGCTCAGAGAAGCCAGCGCGGCTCGGTTCTGCTGTCCGCTATGGCCCAGTAATGGTTGGTGTCATGGTGCATTTTAATACAAACAGCGGCAGTCTGCGGGAATAAAGAGCATGCAGGCTGGAGGTAACGAGCAGCTGGGCCGGCTCGGTTCTGTTCTGCAGATCTTTTCGGGTCAGTTTTATTCGGATCTCCAGGAAGGCCTCCGCTGCAGGAGCCAAGCCTCGGTGTTGCCTGCAGCTCCTCCCCCGCTCAGCAGCCCCCTGGCCCGGCTCGGTCCGTGGCTCCGCCTCGGTGTCTGGAGGAGGTGTTTCTGTTTTTTTCCTCGCTCCCTCCTCCCTCCTCTTTGATCTCCTCTTCTCCCCCCTCTGTCGGCGCTTTAAAGGGAAAGGGTTGGGCTCGTGCTCCCTCCGCGCGGACCCCGTCTCGTGCCGTGGGTCTCCTCCGACAGTGAAAGCCTCAGCTCGGCCGTTAATCCGTCCACAGCACCGAACAGAACCTCTCCGCGGCTGTCGGCGAGGAACAAGGACGGGCCGAACGGTCCGGACCGGGCTGGCCGAACTCGTGGCTGGAATGGTGTCCGGTTCGAGGCTTTATCCCTCGAGCATCTTAAAGGTAACGATTCGCGCAGGTGCAACAGCTGGATGGAGCGTGACGTGGGCGCCTGACCGCGCGGCTCGCCGAACTCCATTCAGAAAAACCCGAATTTTAGGTTCTGTGTTCTGTTTGGATCAGAAAATCCAGTAGGTTCGGACGTCCGTTCGGAACCAGCCCGGTTCCTTTTAAAAAGCAGCGTTTTGATTTATTGTGGTTTAATTTCAGGCTTTCAGGGAAACGACAAATAAATAAATAAATAAAAGAAGAAGAAATCTGAGCTCCTTCCTGTTCACCTCAGAGCTCCTGGGAAATGAGGCCAGCGACCCGGTTCTGGTGAACACTGCAGGGTGGGAGACGGATCCTGATCACCCACCAGCCCTGGCGGTCGGTACCGAGGGTCCAGGGGCTGAAACAAGTGGTGACCTGTTGGTGTCTCCATCACCTCAGTCAGGGGACACGCTGGTCCCCAACCGAGGAGGCCAGTCTGGATGGAGGACCCGACTGGTTCTGGACCGGGTCGGGTCGGGTCTTTGCTTCTTCAGTCAAAGTGAAGCATCTCTTCATGCTGGAACCAGAACAGATGCTGGAGGCATGAGGGGTCTGGCTGGTTCCTGGTGGTTCTGGTTGACCCAGAACCCGTCTGGGTTCTGATCACGTGACTCCACCATAGGACGAACAGCTGGACTGTCGCAGCTCCTGGAGATGAACTCCTGCCAGGACGTCTCCACGGCAACACACTCTGGATGCATCCGGTTGCTAGGCGACCAGCACCCAGCCATCCTTTTTGGACCGGTTCTGTTCGGAGGCTTTGATGCTTCTAGTGAAACTGGATCAGAACCACCTGGGTGCGTTTCCTCAGTCCATTTGGGCCTTTAGAGCCGCTGTGCTGGACAGAACCGAGCCAGGACGGGTTCTGATGTCCAGGAAGCTGGAAGGAACCAGTGGACTTCATGGGTTCAGGTTCTGATCCAGTAGAACCATCTAATGCCTCACCACCAGAACTGGACCCAACTGGGCCACTGAAGAACCAGGACAACAGCTGGTTCTGTGACAGACCACTGGTGGTTGATGGTTCTGGCGAAGCAGCTTCAGGGTGACGTCATGCTGAAGCAAATAATCATGAATATTTTTATTTGACCCTAAGTTATGAGGAGAACTGAATGATTCCTCCAGACGTTTGAACGGTTCTGGTTCGGGTTCATTTTTCTGAAACCGGAACCAGGAGTCATTTCTAACAAACAGCAGCGACGCCACGATCAGCTGAAGCACAACTTTATTTCTCCAAACATGTTGACATGAAATAATACAGACGCCCAAAAAAACCAGAGGGAGAGGCAGATTCCCAGTTTCCCATCTCATTCCCAGTGTTCCTATTAAAATGTCCACATCCTTAAACCACAGAAGTGCATTCATCAATAATTCCACCTCCCTGTTTAACGGCTGCAGGCCCAGAACCTCCTCCAGAACCTCCGTCTGGACCCACCTTCTGGGAAAATAACCGAGTCCAGATTTGACTGGAATTTAAACCAGAAAACAAACGATAATAAATGACATCACTTCCTTTAACAAAACGCCGTTCAGCTCAGTGCGCTCGCCGAAACGGCCCGGTTCTGCCCGCCGGGACCGGATCATTCCTGACAGATAGAGCCGGTTCTACCCGTCAGGACCGGACCGGCTTTATCGATAAGGAAACGGACCGGTTCTGACAGAGAGAACCAGACCAGTTCTCCCTGTCAGAACCGGTTCTATCCGTCAGGAACTGGACTGGTCCGGTCCGGTCCGGACACCAAATACTGAATATTTCATCACAACATCAAAGGAATCAGAGGAAACGATCAGAGTGACCAATCAGGGCTCCGACGGAACAGAACCAGAACATCTGAATGAACCCAAAGCTTTCTGAGGCCCAGTTTGACTCAGATGAGGAATGAAGTTCTGTTGGACCACCTGAGAAGATTCTGGACTCCTTCAGAACCTGGAGAGGTCTGGATCAGCGGGTTCATCAGAACCGGAGAATCCGTCTGGATGTGCTGTGATCAGGTCTGGACCGAACCAGAATCGGATCAGATCCAGACCCGACCAGAACCGGGCCGGAACAGAGCTGCCCCCCAGGCTGCTGAGGCTGGCCGTGGAGTTTAAGGGCTCGCTGTTCAGAGCAGGCCGAGCTGAGGTGGCGCCCCCCGGGGGCCGGAGGCAGCGCTGCGCCATCCTGGTTCCCCCAGCCGGGTTCTGGTCGGGTCCAGGAACATCCGGAGCGTTTTCAGCGGCTCAACCGGGATGTTGTGGCTCTAATCCGTAACCCAGGAGGACCTCAGAACGCTGGAATATTTGGTCACGAATCATACTTTGAAACGGGCCTGGACCAGAACCGGTGCCGCCGGGCCTCTTCCCGACCTCTCAGTCCTTCTTGGTTGCCATGGCGCGCTCGGCGGCGTCCAGGGCGGCCATGTTCTGGGAGGCGGTGACGAGGTGGACGACGCTGATGCCGGACTTCAGGAGGCAGATGATCCCACAGACGCCCTGCAGCAGGAAGAGCCAGGCTGCCGCGCACACACACACACACACACACACACACACACACACACACACACGGGAACGCTTCATTATTACTGAAACAACTGGATCAGGTCACAGGTTCTCGCAGCTCCGGGTTCTGAGCGGCTCTGACCCAGAACGCAGGGAGGAAGTAGGTCAGCGTCTAATTTCAGCTCCGGAGGGAGAGAAGCTCCCGGTCCAAACGGCGGGACAGAACGCGCCGCCGCCGCCGCCAGGCTGCAGGCGCCGACTCCCTCCAGCAGGGGGACCCGCCACGGAGCGTCCAGGAGGAAGCATACCAGAGAAGAAGAAGCTACAGCACCCTGCGGGGCACGGAGGGGGAGGAGTCATGCTCTGGGCAGCAGCGCAGCAGAGCTTACCTGCTGGGTCTTCCAGGTGATGCAGGATGTAGAGCAGGCAGAAGAAGAGTTCGTTCCCAGCGCACATCACGAACAGAACCGGCTGAAACAGAACCAAACAGACCCGGCTGAAACAGACAAACGGGTCTCCCCTGTCAAAAGGGTCCGGTCCGGCCCGGCCGGGTTCTGACCTTGGAGGTGTAGTAGATCCGGAGGACGGGGTTCCCAGAGAGGTCGATGGTTTTGTGGCTTCCGGAGCCTTTCATGGTGGAGCTGAGGAAGAGCAGGGACACATCAGCAGAACCGAGAGCTGGACCGGGCCACAGTCCAAGCAGGTCCAAACCCTTATTCCCAAGGAAAACTGGGCCTTGAACAGAACCCCCTGACCCAGACTAACTTTAAGCAGGCGGCAGCTGCCCCTGCAGCCCGCTCACCTGTGCAGGTGCAGCCAGTGGCTGGCGATGTCCAGACACATGCTGAGCTGGAACAGGAAGGCGTAGGAGGGGTAGAGCAGCGACAGGTTGACCAGCAGACACATGGTGGCGCAGCGGTCCGTCAGCATGTCCAACATGGCGCCGAACTTGGTGGCTGGAAGGGAAGAAGGGGCGCCTGTCAGGCCTCGCTGAGGGAGCAGAGCGCCCACGCAGAGAGAGGCCATCCAGGCGCAGAACAGCAAACCAGCACTGGGGGTACCTGGAGAAGGTACCTGGACAGGTGGGGGTACCTGGAGAAGGTACCTGGACAGCTGGGGGTACCTGGAGAAGGTACCTGGACAGGTGGGGGTACCTGGAGAAGGTACCTGGACAGCTGGGGGTACCTGGAGGCAGTGAACTGGTGGGGGTACCTGGAGGCAGTGAACTGGTGGGGGTACGTACACTGGTTGAGCGCTCGTGCAGCGTGACCATCAAAGGCGTCCAGCAGGGCGCTGAGCAGGTAGCAGAAGACAGCCGGCCACGGACAGCAGGGCATCAGGTAGAAGGAGAGCAGGGCCAGCACCACACGGGCGTAACCTGCTCTCTCACACACACACACACACACACACACACACACACACACACACACATCACTTTTTAAGTGTGCTGTGCTTTTATATCCACCCTCCTCCTAGAACCTCCAGGAGCTCAGTCAGACTGGATGGAGAACACCTGAGAACATCACTTTTTATGGATTCAGGTCTGGACTTTGACTAGGCCATGGATCAGCTCTGATCTGAACCATCCCACAATATGGCTGCATATTATGGGATGGATAATATGCAGCAGGGTCGGCCTGCTGGAAGCTGAACCTCCACCCCAGTCTCAGGTCTTCCTCCAGGACTGTCCTGATTTAGCTCCAGCCATCTTCCCACAGCATGATGCTGCCATGACGCAGCTCCTCCATAAAGACCAGACTCATGGAGTCCACCACCAACAGCTGTCCTCTGGACACACTGTCCCACCTGAGCTGTGGATCTCTGCAGCTCCTCTGATCAGTGCTCTCCTGGTGGGTCTTCAGGTCTTGCTGTAGAACCTGACCCTGCTTTAAACAGAACCAGAACCTCCTCCCTGACCTGGTGCTTGGTTCCGTGGTCTCCATGATGCTGGATGCTCTCTGAGACCAGAACCAGAACATCTGGACTCTGGTTACTGATCTGGAGACTCCTGTAGCCTGAACTGGTTTCATTTAGAGGCGAAACATAAATGCACACCACACTTTTCAGATTTCTCTTAAACAAATGTTCAAATCCATAAATCCATTCCCTCCTCTGCTTCAGTTCTGATCCACTTTGTTTCCTTCACATAAAAACCCAATAAATGAATGAAGATGGCGAGAATGTGAGAAAATGTGGAAAAATTGTGAATAACTGAAGGCTCTGTGAATCAGGTGGAGTAGAGAACCATGTGGACCACCTCAGTCAGAACCACCACGTAGTTGGATCAATTTTACAGAAAAAATGCCTCCATTAGACTCAAGTCAGATTAATTCTAATAATTTCAAATCAGATTAAGTCGCTGTTACTATTCTCTCTTTGAAGCCACTTCCCGGGAGTTCAGATTTATAAATATAAGAGCTCCAAATTTCACATCAGCGACTTAAAAACGGAACAAAAATAAGACCGATTATTTTTAATGTTGTTTTGGGTTCCTTCAGTTTTGATTCCAGGGATTATGATGGCAGCAGAACCGAGTCAGAACCACAGATTCTCTGAATTTGTCCTTTTTTCAACCGAGTCTGGCTTCAGCGGCGCCACAATCATGGCCAATGCTAAGCTAACATGATGGAAGGAAAACTCACCGATTAAATTCGGAACAAAGAGGAAAATGTTTTCTTGACTCATCGTGGAGTTTGGTCTTGGATCCTAATCCGAACGTGCCGCGTATCTGGGTCGGTATCCCGGTGAGACCTCTGCAGCTGACAGCTCGGTTCGGCTGGAAGGACGGAAGCTCGTACATCCGGTGCGCGCTTTCAGAATAAAAGTCGCTCAGTAGGCGGCTGAGATCCAGGGAAGGATTCCTCTCGGGAAGCCAAACATCCACTTTAATGTAGATTTTAATGCTCAGAAAAATTAGAATCATGTCTTTAAAGTATAATAAAAGCTTATTTTCGAAAAAAAAAAAAAAAAAAAAAGAAAACCTAAATAAAACAGTATAATAAACTTCTATTTTGTGCCCCGTGTTCAGTGATACTGGTTAGGATGACGTGGGCTTCCTCCATCTGCCTCTGCTTCATATGAATGTGTTCAAACACAAGCAGGAAAGTGGATTCATTCTGTCAAGCTTCACACAGAAAAGATGGACGCTATTGTTTTGGTTCCAAAAATGTTGACAAGGTCAGAGGCCAGACTGATTAGTGAGCAGAAAGCTTTAACTTTCCTGCAGCTTTATTCTCAGAAAGACAAACATTTCATTCTCAGTTTTAAATCTGCCTTTAGTTCATAACCAACACTGAGCGGTCCTTTCAAAATAAAACAGCTTCTGTTTTTATTCTTTTATTTCTCCAAAAGTATTTGATGCTTCTGTACAGCTCGTTCTCCAAACAGTTCGCACCGACCTGAACATTTCAAACATCCATCATCACCCTCCTCTTCCTGCTGGCCACCCACACCACAGCAGCTGGGAACCATGCTGAGGCTTTCCGCGGAGCTGCACCGGGAAACTTCCGGAGGTCGCAGCTAATTAGGAAGGAACCCTGATTCCGTCTCGGTTCTGGACATTTTTCTGAAAAGGGAACGAAACGTCTAAGGACTAAATATTTAAGTAAAACAATACGAAGTTAAAGTGATTTTTTTTTTTTTTTCATCAAACAGTGATTTAAAAGCGGCATTAAATAATGAGAAATCTGACAGAAACATGGCCGGCCTCCTGTAGTGGAAAGTTATGATGAAAGCGTGAAGTGGCTGAGAGGAGGGCTTGTTTTCCCGGTGCAGCCTCAGCAACGATCCGCGTTAAAAACGAACGTTGGCAACATGAAATCTCACAGCTTGAAACAAGAAGTCCAGTTCATCCATGAGGCCAGCAGATCCCGACCCAACTTTCCCAATAACCCAACATCATCTTCCAACTCCAGTCTCTCTCTGTCCAACATGTCCTGCAGAGAAGTGTCCGCTTGTCCCCTCCCTTCACGCAGCGTCTCAACATTTGCACAAACACGAAAACAAAGAAACAGCCTGGAAAGCCCCGGTCTCCTCTACAACTCGGACATTCTTCTTCTTCTATCAGTGCAAATGAGGTAGACGTGACAAGTGGAGACGGCGTGGACCAGCCGGCAGAGCCGCTGAGCTTCGACCCATTCGGACTGTGCAAAAAACTCCAACCATGAGGCGTTTGTCAGGAGACACGGAGCAGGTTCCTCCTACGGAATCCCAGAGGGGCAAAAACTAACTGTGGGCAAAACAAATCATCCTCTGAATATTTACAGCAGTTTATTACATAAATCATCTTATTCTATACGGCCTCAGTATTTATGGTCATGCTTCAGATTTTTTATTCATTTCATTTTATGCAGCTTCATATTTATGTTTTTCATTATTCCAATGCTCCTGCATTGTTTCTATTACTTTAAATTAAACATTTTCAGAAATATTCCTTGAAGTTTTAGGGAAACCTAAAATAAAATCAAATGTTTGATTTTATTTGTGTCAACCACAAAAATAGAAAAATGTTATTTTAGATTAATTTCACTAATTTGCCAATTTATTTGAACCCTTTACAATCTAAATCAAGTTGTTTTTGTTTCTCAATTCTTTCAATATAAAAATCTTAATTTATGCAGATGTATAATGTTTCAAGCATATTTTTACTGTTATAGTTTGTTTCCATTTGTTTTTTACTTTCTTTTGTTTATTTTCACCAAATTATTTGAAACACATTACAAAGTAAATTTCTAATGGTTTTTATTAATTTTTCAATTTTATTATAATTGGACTTTTACAATTTTAGCAGCTGTAGAAAAAAAAACTAATCAGCTTGAAGCTTTTTTTCCACTTTAAAAATAAGTTTCTAAAAAATGTTAAATTGGTTCAGTTTAGTTGAAATATTTATAAGTATTCTGTGACATTTTTAACACTGTCTTCATGTTTGTTTGGCCAACATGAGCGGCCAGATTACGTTGATCACAGCTCATCCACAGGATGGTCTGATCCGTTAATCTCTTTGGGCTCCGTGTTTTACAGTGTTCCAGGGAAAGACTTGGACTAGACCAGGGAGTGAAAGAGAATAAGAAATGGCACGAATGTAGTGAACTCATCTAAAGTCAGCTCGTTGCACTCTGGACGCTCCAGCTTCAATACTAGCGCCAAACCACCGTAGCCCCGCCCACAGCCGGAGACCCCGCCCTGAGACCTCACTGGGAATGCTGGGAAACGTAGTCCTGAAAAAACATTTATATTCTTATAGCTCTATCACAGTAACATTGCGCTTATCTCCCACCTAGTGGTCAAAATAGGCAATAACATCTTAACATAAATACTCGGGCTGCAGCAGTAGTAATTATGGGATGGCGTCTGTCTGCATCTAGTACAAATTGGCTTAAATCACGTGACAAAATAATCATTATTACTCTAACACAGTCTTAAAGTTAGTGCTTGTATGTACAACGGTAAGTACAACGCGAGTCAAAGTGTTGGACAGCGCCCCCGTCAGGACACCTGCACAGGTGTCACAGCTCTATAAATAGGTAGTGTGCATCATGTTTACTGTCTGTACAGCGGTTCCACACGGATCTACAGAGGCAGACAGACGTGTTCGATGAGCTGTCGGTGCTGCGTCCAGCCACACACACACACACACACACACACACACACACGCCACGGCAGCATCTGATTGGAGGACAGTTCTGCAGGATCTCCTGGTCTGGTGGCTCCTCAGTCAGATGTTAGTGTCTGGATCCGGTTCAGGAGCAGTTCGACGGGCGCATCCGGCCTGGACCGGCGCCGTTCCTCGCTGAACTGGCTGCTCTAGGTGGCGCTCTGACTGAACCGGTTAAAGAACCAGAACCTGTGGAGGATAAAGGTTCGCAGCTGCAGCTGATCTCCTAATCTGGATGATTTAAAAACTGGATTAAAAGAGATTAAAAGGCTGGTTGGTCTGAAACTCAGCTGCTTCCATTGAAACCCTGAAAACTGCCTCTGAACAGCAGAGGGCGCCGTTTCCTCTTTCACCCGCCAGCAGCGAACCATGCTTCGTTCTGCTGCTCTCTGAGGTTCTGACATCACGGACATAAAGGTCCAGCTGGTTCTGGAGGAGGCGGGAGGAGAACTTTCCTCCAGGATCCGTGCGGATCAGCGGGAACGTTCCCCCCAGGAAGGAGCCGAGGATCTGAGCAGGACAGTTCGGGCCAACATGGCAGCTCGCCGTTCCTGTCGGCCCAACGCTGCCCCCTGCTGGATGCTCGTATTTACACAGGTCCCCATCTGGTCGGACCAGAACTCGGAGAAGCTCCGAGGTCCAAACCCTCCTCAGGTTCTGGTAGACGGCCGTCTGAGGTTCTCCATCGGTTCTTCTAGTCATCAGCTGAAGATCGTCTCTCCCCCCCCCCCCCGAGAGCCGGCTGTGGTCCTGCCTCCGGAGTCGACTCAAGCAGCCCGGAGCGCTGAGGAGCTTCCTGAAGCTCCACGATGGTCATCGATGCTCCTGGAATCTCCATGAAGCTTCAGGAAGCTCCATGGTGGTCCTCAGAGCTTCACGGACCTCCTCAGAGCTCCTCGGACCTCCTCAGAGCTTCACGGACCTCCTTAGAGCTCCTCGGATCTCCTCAGAGCTTCACGGACCTCCTCAGAGCTTCACGGACCTCCTTAGAGCTCCTCGGACCTCCTCAGAGCTTCACGGACCTCCTTAGAGCTCCTCGGACCTCCTCAGAGCTTCACGGACCTCCTCAGAGCTCCTCGGACCTCCTCAGAGCTTCACGGACCTCCTTAGAGCTCCTCGGATCTCCTCAGAGCTTCACGGACCTCCTCAGAGCTCCTCGGATCTCCTTAGAGCTCCTCGGATCTCCTTAGAGCTCCTCGGATCTCCTCAGAGCCCTATGGATTTCCGTGGTGGTTATGGTCGGTCCTCTTGGGAGCACCGTGGAGCTCTGAGGAGCACCTCGGAGCTCCACGGTGCTCCACGAAGCTCCTCGGAGCCCCGAGGCGGTCCTCTGTGGCGGCCCCGGCGGTCTCCATGGAGACGCAGCCGGCCAATCAGACGGGAGGAGAGGCGGGACGGTTTCAGGAGAAGGACAGGTTCGATCCGTTGGAGATGTGGGAGGTGACCGAGGTGCTCCTGCTGAGACCGCCGTCGCTCCCGGCGCCGCCCCCCGGGCCCCCGGACGCCGTCCTCCTCAGAGGCTGGGGGCTGTTCCTGAGGGCCAGGGTGGGGCCCCTGACGCTGAGGCCCCCGCCCCCGTAGCCGCCCTGCGAGGAAGAGGAGGAGGAGGCGGAGGAGGCCGGGGAGGAGAAGGAGATGGGGGGGGGCGGAGCGGGCGGCAGCACGGCCAGGGACTGGGAGGAGGCGTGGTAGGAGAGCTGCTGGAGGCCCCGCGGGTGCTGGAGGTAGTGGCCCCCCGCTCCTGAGGGCCACTCCCGGGCGCGCTCCCTGGTGTCCCGCTCGTCGCGGTACAGCTGCGGCGTGCTCTGATGGTGCTGGTAGTGCTGCTGGTGGTGGTGGTGGTGGTGGTGGGAGGGGGCGTGGCCTCGGCCGCTCTTCGCCAGCTCGCCGTGGGCCGAGGCCACCGAGTCGGCCCGGCCGAAGCCGCCGCCGCCGCGGCCCTGGCCGCGCCAGGCCGGGGCCGCCAGCGAGTTCTGGACGCCGTGGCTCCAGTGGCTCCCGGAGCGCGGCACGGGCCGGGACGGCCAGCCCCCGGCGCCGGGGGAGGGGCTGGGCGCCGGGTAGCCCTGGCTGAAGGCCTCGGCGGAGATGCCGGTCAGCGCCATGCTGCTGAAGCCCAGCCGCATGCTCTCCGAGTCGAAGGCCTCGATCTCGTGGGCCTGGCGCTCCAGCAGCGTCCGGATCCGCTCCGAGCGCTCGTTCTGCAGCGACAGCATCTCCTCCTCGATCTGCTGGCACAACAGGCTGTTAGAGCCGGAACCGGGCCGGAACCGGGCTGGGACCGGGCCGGAACATGGTCTGAGTCAGGCCGGGCCAGAACATGGTCTGAGTCAGACCGAGTCGGAACCAGCCTGGGAACGGGCAGGAACATGGTCTGAGTCAGGCCGGGCCAGAACATGGTCTGAGTCAGGCCGGGCCAGAACATGGTCTGAGTCAGACCGAGTCGGAACCAGCCTGGGACCGGGCCGGAACATGGTCTGAGTCAGACCGGGCCGAAACCAGGCTGGGACCGGGCCGGAACATGGTCTGAGTCAGACCGGGCCGAAACCAGGCTGGGACCGGGCCGGAACATGGTCTGAGTCAGACCGAGTCGGAACCAGCCTGGGACCGGGCTGGGACCGGGCCGGAACCAGGCTAGGACCGGGTCGGAACCAGGCCGGAACCAGGCTAGGACCGGGCCGGAACCGGGCCGGAACCGGGCCGGAACATGGTCTGAGTCAGGCCGGGCCAGAACCAGCCTGGGACCGGGCCGGAACCGGGCCGGAACCATGCTGGGACCGGGCCGGAACATGGTCTGAGTCAGACCAGGTCAGAACATGGTCAGAACCAGGCTGAGTCAGAACCAGCCTTGGACCGGGTCGGAACATGGTCTGAGTCATTCCGGGCCAGAACATGGTCTGAGTCAGACCGAGCCAGAACCAGCCTGGGACCGGGCCGGAACCGGGCAGGAACCAGCCTGGGACCGGGCCGGAACATGGTCTGAGTCAGGCCGGGCCGAAACCAGTCTGGGACCGGGCCGGAACATGGTCTGAGTCAGACCGAGTCGGAACCAGCCTGGGAACGGGCAGGAACCGGGCCGGAACATGGTCTGAGTCAGACCGGGCCGGAACCAGGCTGGGACCGGGCCGGAACATGGTCTGAGTCAGACCGGGCCGGAACCAGGCTGGGACCGGGCCGGAACATGGTCTGAGTCAGACCGAGTCGGAACCAGCCTGGGACCGGGCAGGAACCGGGCCGGAACATGGTCTGAGTCAGACCGGGCCGGAACCAGGCTGGGACCGGGCCGGAACATGGTCTGAGTCAGACCGAGTCGGAACCAGCCTGGGACCGGGCCGGAACCGGGCCGGAACATGGTCTGAGTCAGACCTGGCCGGAACCAGGCTGGGACCGGGTCGGAACCGGGCCGGAACCAGGCTGGGACCGGGCCGGAACATGGTCTGGAACATGGTCTGAGTCAGGCCGGGTCAGAACCAGCCTTGGACCGGGTCGGAACCGGGCCGGAACCAGCCTGGGACCGGGCCGGAACATGGTCTGAGTCAGACCGGGCAAGAACATGGTCAGAACCAGGCCGAGTCAGAACCAGCCTTGGACCGGGTCGGAACCGGGCCGGAACCAGCCTGGGACCGGGCCGGAACATGGTCTGAGTCAGGCCGGGCCGGAACCAGCCTGGGACTGGGCCGGAACATGGTCTGAGTCAGACCGGGCCGGAACCAGGCTGGGACCGGGCCGGAACCAGGCTGGGACCGGGCCAGAACCGGGCCGGAACATGGTCTGAGTCATACCGGGCCGGAACATGGTCTGAGTCAGACCGAGTCGGAACCCGCCTGGGACCGGGCCGGAACCGGGCTGGAACCGGGCCGGAACCAGGCTGGGACCGGGCCGGAACATGGTCTGAGTCAGACCGGGCCGGAACCAGGCTGGGAACGGGCCAGAACCGGGCCGGAACATGGTCTGAGTCAGACCGGGCCGGAACCAGGCTGGGAACGGGCCGGAACCGGGCTGGGACCGGGCCGGAACCAGTCTGGGACCGGGCCGGAACATGGTCTGAGTCAGGCCGGGCCGAAACCAGTCTGGGACCGGGCCGGAACATGGTCTGAGTCAGACCGGGCCGGAACCAGGCTGGGACCGGGCCAGAACCGGGCCGGAACATGGTCTGAGTCAGACCGGGTCAGAACCAGCCTGGGACCGGGCCGGAACATGGTCTGAGTCAGACCAGGCCAGAACCAGCCTTGGACTGGGTCGGAACCGGGCCGGAACATGGTCTGAGTCAGACCAGGTCAGAACATGGTCAGAACCAGGCTGAGTCAGAACCAGCCTTGGACCGGGTCGGAACATGGTCTGAGTCAGACCGAGTCAGAACCAGCCTGGGAACGGGTCGGAACCGGGCCGGAACATGGTCTGAGTCAAACCGGGTCAGAACATGGTCAGAACCAGCCTTGGACTGGGCCGGAACATGGTCAAAACCAAGCCGGGTCAGAACCAGCCTGGGACCGGGCGGAACATGGTCTGAGTCAGACCAGGCCAGAACCAGCCTTGGACCGGGTCGGAACCGGGACAGAACATGGTTGGAACCAGGCTCGGTCCAGACCCAGACCAGATGTCTAGAACCAGTCCAGAGCGGGCCAGAACCAGACCAGAACCAGACCAGAACCAGGCCAGAGGCCCAGAACCAGTCCAGAACCAGACCAGAACCTGCCCAGAACCAGTTCAGAGGCCCAGAACCAGTCCAGAACCAGACCAGAACCTGCCCAGACCCAGAACAGATGTCTAGAACCAGTCCAGAGCGGGCCAGAACCAGACCAGAACCAGACCAGAACCAGTCCAGAACCAGGCCAGAGGCCCAGCGCGGGCCAGAACCGGGCCTACCCTCTGCTCCAGCAGCGCGCGGCGGATGGACACCCGCTGCTCCAGCTCCTTGGCCTCGCGCTCGTGCTGGCCGTCCGTGTGGATCTTGATCTTGCTCTGGTAGGCGTTGAGCAGCTCCAGCTCCTGCTGCAGCTGCAGCCGCAGCGCCTGGTACTCCGCCTCCTGCGTCTCGTCCAGCCGCAGCTGCGGGGACAAACGCCGGGTCAGAACCTCCTGCCGGGCCCGCCGGGAGCCGGAACCCGGCCGGAACCCCGCCCCCCCCCCGCTTGCCTTGCTGACGGCCTGGGTGGACAGCATGTCGTTGACGGAGTGGTCGTACTGCTCGGCCAGGATGGCCAGCTTCCGGGTCTGCTCGTCCTTCAGCCGCTTCAGAACCAGCTTGTGCTCGGACTTGGGCGTGGTCTCCAGCAGGTGGTTCCGAAGGGCCTTGTACTGCCGGGTCTGGATCTTGCAGGTCTCCTGGAACTGCCGCTTGATCTGCACCTCTTTGGACTGAAACAAGCAGACACGGGTCAGGATGGCACCTCCCCCGGGGTTCTGGAGCGGCCCGCGGCCCTCCTGCAGGAGGGTCCGGAGAACTTCCTACCTTCAGGCTCTTGGGCTGCTGCCGGACCTCCACCGTGTGCTTCTGGCGCAGCTCCTCCTCGCGCCGCTTGTTGTACTCCATCTGGTTGGTGAGCTCGGTCTGGTGCTGGGTCCGGATCAGCTCGGCCCGGGTTCTCTGGACGGTGCCGAGCTGCCGGAACTCCAGCTCCTGGGTGGACTCGTGGTGCCGGAGCAGCATGGCGCATTCCAGGTCCTTCTGGATCTGCTTCTTGTTCAGCTCCTGGAGGGAGAAGAGGGTTCAGAGGGCGGGGAACGGTATCGGACCGGTTCTGGGAGGAGCCGGTACCTCTCGGAGCAGGTCCTGCTCCAGGTTGTGGCGGGCCAGCAGCATCTTCCTCTTGTACTGGCGACACTGCAGGTCGTAGTACTGCCTCTGGCGGCGCAGCAGGTTGGCCTCCTCCTCCGCCATCATCTGCTGCATGCACTCCTTCTGGTGGATCAGCCACTCCTGCTTCTCCCTCTTGGGGGTCGACTGGTTCTCGCTCAGCTCCTGGTCCGGGAACAGGAAGGAGGAGCGGGTCAGAGGACTCAGAACGAGCAGGAGACCCGGAACAGGATCTGGACCGGACCAGATCCGATCCGGCTCAGCTCCCGGTCCGGGAACAGGAAGGAGGAGCGGGTCAGAGGACTCAGAACGAGCAGGAGACCCGGAACAGGATCTGGACCGGACCAGATCCGATCCGGCTCAGCTCCCGGTCCGGGAACAGGAAGGAGGAGCGGGTCAGAGGACTCAGAACGAGGAGGAGACCCGGAACAGGATCTGGACCGGACCAGATCCGATCCGGCTCAGCTCCCGGTCCGGGAACAGGAAGGAGGAGCGGGTCAGAGGACTCAGAACGAGCAGGGGAGGAGACCCGGAACAGGATCTGGACCGGACCAGATCCGATCCGGCTCAGCTCCCGGTCCGGGAACAGGAAGGAGGAGCGGGTCAGAGGACTCAGAACGAGGAGGAGACCCGGAACAGGATCTGGACCGGACCAGATCCGATCCGGCTCAGCTCCCGGTCCGGGAACAGGAAGGAGGATCGGGTCAGAGGACTCAGAACGAGCAGGAGACCCGGAACAGGATCTGGACCGGACCAGATCCGATCCGGCTCAGCTCCCGGTCCGGGACAGGAAGGAGGAGCGGGTCAGAGGACTCAGAACGAGGAGGAGACCCGGAACAGGATCTGGACCGGACCAGATCCGATCCGGCTCAGCTCCCGGTCCGGGAACAGGAAGGAGGAGCGGGTCAGAGGACTCAGAACGAGGAGGAGACCCGGAACAGGATCTGGACCGGACCAGATCCGATCCGGCTCAGCTCCCGGTCCGGGAACAGGAAGGAGGAGCGGGTCAGAGGACTCAGAACGAGGAGGAGAGGAGGAGACCCGGAACAGGATCTGGACCGGACCAGATCCGATCCGGCTCAGCTCCCGGTCCGGGAACAGGAAGGAGAAGCGGGTCAGAGAACTCAGAACGAGGAGGAGAGGAGACCCGGAACAGGATCTGGACCGGACCAGATCCGATCCGGCTCAGCTCCCGGTCCGGGAACAGGAAGGAGGAGCGGGTCAGAGGACTCAGAACGAGGAGGAGACCCGGAACAGGATCTGGACCGGACCAGATCCGATCCGGCTCAGCTCCCGGTCCGGGAACAGGAAGGAGGAGCGGGTCAGAGGACTCAGAACGAGGAGGAGAGGAGACCCGGAACAGGATCTGGACCGGACCAGATCCGATCCGGCTCAGCTCCCGGTCCGGGAACAGGAAGGAGGAGCGGGTCAGAGGACTCAGAACGAGGAGGAGACCCGGAACAGGATCTGGACCGGACCAGATCCGATCCGGCTCAGCTCCCGGTCCGGGAACAGGAAGGAGGAGCGGGTCAGAGGACTCAGAACGAGGAGGAGACCCGGAACAGGATCTGGACCGGACCAGATCCGATCCGGCTCAGCTCCCGGTCCGGGAACAGGAAGGAGGAGCGGGTCAGAGGACTCAGAACGAGGAGGAGACCCGGAACAGGATCTGGACCGGACCAGATCCGATCCGGCTCAGCTCCCGGTCCGGGAACAGGAAGGAGGAGCGGGTCAGAGGACTCAGAACGAGGAGGAGACCCGGAACAGGATCTGGACCGGACCAGATCCGATCCGGCTCAGCTCCCGGTACGGGAACAGGAAGGAGGAGCGGGTCAGAGGACTCAGAACGAGGAGGAGACCCGGAACAGGATCTGGACCGGACCAGATCCGATCCGGCTCAGCTCTCGGTCCGGGAACAGGAAGGAGGAGCGGGTCAGAGGACTCAGAACGAGGAGGAGACCCGGAACAGGATCTGGACCGGACCAGATCCGATCCGGCTCAGCTCCCGGTCCGGGAACAGGAAGGAGGAGCGGGTCAGAGGACTCAGAACGAGCAGGAGAGGAGACCCGGAACAGGACCTGGACCGGACCAGATCCGATCCGGCTCAGCTCCCGG
This sequence comes from Anableps anableps, assembly GCA_014839685.1. Taxonomy (NCBI): domain Eukaryota; kingdom Metazoa; phylum Chordata; class Actinopteri; order Cyprinodontiformes; family Anablepidae; genus Anableps; species Anableps anableps. The sequence goes on along the minus strand of CM026083.1, from coordinate 31,228,790 downwards.
TCCGGGAACAGGAAGGAGGAGCGGGTCAGAGGACTCAGAACGAGGAGGAGACCCGGAACAGGATCTGGACCGGACCAGATCCGATCCGGCTCAGCTCCCGGTCCGGGAACAGGAAGGAGGAGCGGGTCAGAGGACTCAGAACGAGGAGGAGACCCGGAACAGGATCTGGACCGGACCAGATCCGATCCGGCTCAGCTCCCGGTCCGGGAACAGGAAGGAGGAGCGGGTCAGAGGACTCAGAACGAGCAGGAGAGGAGACCCGGAACAGGATCTGGACCGGACCAGATCCGATCCGGCTCAGCTCCCGGTCCGGGAACAGGAAGGAGGAGCGGGTCAGAGGACTCAGAACGAGCAGGAGAGGAGGAGACCCGGAACAGGATCTGGACCGGACCAGATCCGATCCGGCTCAGCTCCCGGTCCGGGAACAGGAAGGAGGAGCGGGTCAGAGGACTCAGAACGAGGAGGAGACCCGGAACAGGATCTGGACCGGACCAGATCCGATCCGGCTCAGCTCCCGGTCCGGGAACAGGAAGGAGGAGCGGGTCAGAGGACTCAGAACGAGGAGGAGACCCGGAACAGGATCTGGACCGGACCAGATCCGATCCGGCTCAGCTCCCGGTCCGGGAACAGGAAGGAGGAGCGGGTCAGAGGACTCAGAACGAGGAGGAGACCCGGAACAGGATCTGGACCGGACCAGATCCGATCCGGCTCAGCTCCCGGTCCGGGAACAGGAAGGAGGAGCGGGTCAGAGGACTCAGAACGAGGAGGAGACCCGGAACAGGATCTGGACCGGACCAGATCCGATCCGGCTCAGCTCCCGGTCCGGGAACAGGAAGGAGGAGCGGGTCAGAGGACTCAGAACGAGCAGGAGAGGAGACCCGGAATCTGACACGGATCAGCTCCTAATCCGGGTCGGATCCAGAGCCAGGCCGGATCCCGATCCGGCTCAGCTCCTGATCCTGGCCCAGGTCTTACCTCCTTCAGCAGGTCCTTGCGGTGCCGGTACTGACGCTTCTGGGAGTCCAGTAAACAGTTGAGCTCCTTCTTCTGCTGGCCCAGGATCTGCTGCTGGAACTTCTTCTCCTCAGCCAGAGCTGCTTTGACCTGCAGGACACGGAGAGGAGAAACATCTCAGGAACCAGAACCAGAACCAGACAGGAGGTGGGTGTGGAGCTGCGGGGAGGACCTCCTTCTCCAGGATGGCCTGGTTCTTCCGGGACAGCTTGTCCAGCTCAGCGGAGAAGTTGGTCCTCTGGCTCTCCAGCTCCTTGTCCAGCTTCAGCTGGTGCTCGTCCATCTCCGCCTTCAGCTTGTTCTCCAGGCCCATCAGCTGCTTCTGGTGCAGCTGCCTCATCCGCTTGTACCCGGACATCTGGTCCCGCAGCGCCGAGCCCTGCTCGTGCTCCTGGATCTGACGGGTCACCTGGAGGAGGCCCACACGTCAGACGGGAACCCGACATCTGGAGGAGCCAGAACCTTCACCCTCCAGAACCTACCAGGGAGGCGGTCCGGATGGTGGCGAAGTGGTCCCGGTTCCGGTAGAAGGCCCGGCGGCGCCCGGCTGAGGGAGCCTGAGGCTGATCCATCTCTGGCTGGTACGGGTCGTCGTAGATGTTGTCCTGACCCTGCAGAGGATGGAAGGAGAAGGTCCGACTGTTAGAGAGGAGGGACAGAACCGGGCCCAGCTGTGGTTCTGACCCGGTGCGGTCAGCAGCTTACCGTGGGCCGGTGGATGATGGAGCTGTTGGAGGTGACGGTGTTCTCGCCCTCCTGCATGATGGCCATCTCGCTGCTGCTGTCATCAGAACCGTCCGCCAGGCTGTTGACGGAGCTGCTCTGGGAACTGGCCGAGATGGACATACTGGGGACGGACTGGGAGCTCTCCATGCTGTTGACGGTTCCGGTCTGCAGCAGGTACGGCTCCACCTCCTGACAAACACACACCATGATGGAGGAGACCACAGACGACCGCATGCTACAACAACCCGACCAGGTTCTGGTGCCTCTGAACCCAGAACCGCATATGGACCAGGACCGGGCCGGAACCAGACCAGGGTATAGATCTGGACCAGAGCCTGGACCTGGACCGGACCTGGACCAGAGCCTGGACCTGGACCGGGACCAGACCAGAGCCTGGACCTGGACCGGGACCAGACCAGAGCCTGGACCTGGACCAGAGCCTGGACCTGGACCGGACCTGGACCAGAGCCTGGACCTGGACCGGGACCAGACCAGAGCCTGGACCTGGACCAGAGCCTGGACCTGGACCGGGACCAGACCGGGACCGGACCTGGACCAGAGCCTGGACCTGGACCGGGACCAGACCGGGACCGGACCTGGACCAGAGCCTGGACCTGGACCAGAGCCTGGACCTGGACCGGACCTGGACCAGAGCCTGGACCTGGACCAGAGCCTGGACCTGGACCGGACCTGGACCAGAGCCTGGACCTGGACCGGACCTGGACCAGAGCCTGGACCTGGACCGGGACCAGACCGGGACCGGACCTGGACCAGAGCCTGGACCTGGACCAGAGCCTGGACCTGGACCGGACCTGGACCAGAGCCTGGACCTGGACCAGAGCCTGGACCTGGACCGGACCTGGACCAGAGCCTGGACCTGGACCAGAGCCTGGACCTGGACCGGACCTGGACCAGAGCCTGGACCTGGACCGGGACCAGACCAGAGCCTGGACCTGGACCAGAGCCTGGACCGGGACCTGGACCAGAGCCTGGACCTGGACCGGACCTGGACCAGAGCCTGGACCTGGACCAGAGCCTGGACCTGGACCGGACCTGGACCAGAGCCTGGACCTGGACCAGTGCCTGGACCTGGACCGGGACCTGGACCAGAGCCTGGACCTGGACCGGGACCAGACCAGAGCCTGGACCTGGACCAGACCAGGACCGGACCTGGACCTGGACCGGACCTGGACCAGAGCCTGGACCTGGACCGGGACCTGGACCAGAGCCTGGACCTGGACCAGAGCCTGGACCTGGACCGGGACCAGACCAGAGCCTGGACCTGGACCGGACCTGGACCAGAGCCTGGACCTGGACCGGGACCTGGACCAGAGCCTGGACCTGGACCAGAGCCTGGACCTGGACCGGACCTGGACCAGAGCCTGGACCTGGACCAGAGCCTGGACCTGGACCGGACCTGGACCAGAGCCTGGACCTGGACCAGAGCCTGGACCGGGACCTGGACCAGAGCCTGGACCTGGACCGGACCTGGACCAGAGCCTGGACCTGGACCAGAGCCTGGACCTGGACCGGGACCAGACCAGAGCCTGGACCTGGACCGGACCTGGACCAGAGCCTGGACCTGGACCAGAGCCTGGACCTGGACCGGACCTGGACCAGAGCCTGGACCTGGACCGGGACCAGACCAGAGCCTGGACCTGGACCAGAGCCTCAGCTCGGTGACTGGTCCCCCTCTGGGATCATAGCAGGGCCCTGAATGGAACCTATGATGCTGAACTAATGGAAGACGATGAAATCAACCAATCACATTGATTCTCTAAGTGGGTGGGCCTTCTGCCTGCTGTAAGGACCAATCAGAGCCCTCCAAGCCTCCAGCAGCAGAGAGCTGAACCTGGGGCAGAGAAGACAGGCTCTTCTCCACGGCTGGATGATGATGGTGGGATGAGGAGCTGTAATCTGAGGTTCTGAGGAGATCTCAGCAGATTCAAGGTTAATTCAACTGGTCGCTGTTTTCCTGGTAGATCCAGGAGGAAGCAGCTGAGGGTCAGCAGGACGGCTGACGGGCTAAAGACTGCCTGAGCAGGGATGGACTGCTGGGACAGGACCTGTCCTCAGGGGACATAGCTAATCAGCGCGTACCTCCTCATCCTCCCCTCCCTCGGACACGGGACCGTTCTGCTGGGTCTCCTGGAACAGGATCTTCTTCATCTTGCGGTACTGCAGGTTGTCCAGCTCCCTCACGGCGTCCTTGGTCCGGGCGATCAGGTCCATGATCACCGTCAGCGGACGCTCGCGGCACAGGAAGCGATGCTGCAGGACGAGGGAGGAGGAGGAGACACCAGATGAAGCAGGGAAACGTTCTCCAGAACCCGAGGAGCTGAGAGAGAGCTGGCTTACGTTCAGAAGGACGTCTGAGGTGGGCCGGTCCTGAGGGATCTTCTGCAGACACGAGTCCACGAAGCTGCGGAAGGAGTCGGACCTGCAGGAAGGAAGCAGATGTTAGGAGCTGCGAGGCTCCAGAGGAGCTGTGAGGGACAGACGATGTCTCACCAGTGGTTGGACTGCAGGACGGGGCTTTCGTTCTGAGCGATCTGGTATAAGGCACTCATAGCGTTCATGTTGAAGAGCGGCGGCTTCCTCTCAGCTGAGGAGAGAGCAGAGAGCTGGTAACTCCTCAGACCTTCTGGCCGAGTCGAGGGCTGAAACGATTAGTCCCATTATTGTGATGAATCCATGACTGAAATGATCGTCAACTAATTTAGCAATCGATGAATCGTTAACTGGAGTATGGAGACTCAATAAAGCGCCTTTGCTGAACGAGCAACAAACTCAGAGCAGGAATGAAGGCAAACCTGAACAAAAATATAAACATTTAAGATGAAAAAAACCTTTGTCTGTAAATCTGTTCCACCCAGAACTCCTCAAGTGGCAGATTTAGCTTCACCTCGTTCAAATTTTGCAATAACAACAAAAAAAACCTCTGACGAAGCTCCTTCTGCTATCCGACTATTAATCGGTTAATCCAGTAATTAATCCCCAGATCAGCCCTCGACTGTATTAAGTCCAGCAGGAAGAGCTGAGCTTTTCACATGTTGATGTCAGAAGGATTTATTCAGATGCATCCTTTGCTACAAATGATCAAGCGTTCACTAAAGGAATGCTGTTGCTGCATTTTTTAAGAGAGGAAATAAATTATTTGTTTATTTGCATCTTCTAACATATTTCCAATATTGTATACAACGGCTTAAATAAAAACTGCAGAATGTGACAATTTTGTTATCAGATTCATTGATCAATCGTCAGAATAATCACGAGATTAATCGATAACTAAAACAATCGTTCGTTGCAGCCGTAGTTGAGTCAGGATCCAGGGGGACCTACCCAGCTCGATGCAGGTGATTCCCAGCGACCAGACGTCCACCTTGCCGTCGTACTGACCCTCGTCCATGGCCAGAATCACCTCCGGGGCCATCCTGCAACACACAGCAAGGGTCAGTCCTGGAACCCACAACCCACGACCGGGAAAAAACTGACCACTGTCCACGGACGACAGGTGGAAAATAGCCTTTTGGCTAATTCTGGCGCATTTACAGAATGTTCATTAACGAGCAATGTCCCTACCAAATAATAACAAAAAAACAGAACCACCCAGAACCTGAACAGAACCCAAACGTGGCTTCACTGGGCACCAAGAACTTCTTCTCAGAGCTGAACCCAGTTATGAGTCTGATCAACTTTAACAATTAGTCACTGGGATATTAACCCAAGTCCGACTCGTTTGGGTCGCAGAGTTTCTGCAGGTTTCACCAACTCAGATTTAAGTCTTTTTAAGACCTGTATGAGTGGAATTTAAGACCCATTTCTCCACAGAGATGTAGCTCGCTAGCAAGGGTATATTAGCAGCTAGTTAGCGGTAGCCTCAACCATCTCGAGTCACAGAACACAAGGAAGACATCTGAGGGCATCTCAAACTTTTGCCTGACAGAAAAGTCTCACAAGAAAATGTACACAGAAAATACGAGATTAAATAGTCCTGTCAAGACAAATTTAAGACCTCCGATTAACGTATTTAAGGCCAATTTACTTTTTTTTTTTTAAATGAATTTAAGACCTTTTAGGGATGTGTGGACACCCCGGGGTCAGAACAACAGAACATGACTGAGTCTGGATCAGCAGCTCACCAGTACGGCGTTCCCACGAAGGAGTTGGCTGGAGACACGATGGAGGCCGATCCGAAGTCGCCCAGCTTGACCTGACCTGGTTCTGTCAGCAGGATGTTCCCGGCCTTCACGTCCCTGCAGCCGATCATCAGCACAGTGTGGGACTCGGTTAAAGAGACAAGCTGCAGAGCCATTAATAGTACAGCAGACAAGTTCATATTTCAACAAAATCTTTCACATGTAGATAGAAGAACCTGACTAGGCACAGATGTTCCCAGGGGCTGCTTTGTTGGAAAAAATAAATAAATAAATTTTGCCACTGAAAAATTCAAGATGGCCACCATGGTCATCAATTTGCCAATATTTATTGCAGATGAATACTTCTGGTGTCAAATCATACATAACTGGATCCACAGAAATCATATTTACAGATAATCTTTTGATTTTTCAAGATGGCCGCTGTGGTTGTCCTGGAAAATACATTTTTTGAACTTAAATTGACAATTAGATGAATGTGTTTAATGTCAAATCATAGCCTACATATTTTGAACCACAGAAATCAGATACATTTTCTTGATCTTGTGTTTCCTTTTTCTGGAGGACATTTTTCAAAATGGCTGCCATGGTTGTAATGCAGAATATATGTTGCACTAAAATCGGTCGTTGTTATTGACAGCTAGCGAAGAAATTAGATTCACTAACCACTAATTTGCTGAACAAGAATCTTAGCTAAGCTAACACTAAATTGTCTAAACACATAAAACAAATTAGCAGAAGTTCACACTAAACAGCAAAAAATAAACACATAAAAAATTAGCGGAAGCTAACGCTAAACCACTAAATACAAAAAAAAAATTGTAGAAGCTAATGCTAAACATATGAAAAAAATTAGTGGAAGCTAACGCTAAACCACTAAATACAAAAAAAAAATTGTAGAAGCTAATGCTAAACATATGAAAAAAATTAGTGGAAGCTAACGCTAAACCACTAAACAAAAAAATTTGTAGAACCTAATGCTAAAATTTTTTTTTGCAGAAGTTAAAGCTAAACAAATAAAATATTAGCAGAAGCTATCGCTAACAGGATCCAAGAGAAACCATTAGAGCATGAGATGAAAACCATGAAAGGAGGAAGCTGCATCATCATCATTATTACGATGAACCCAATGGGCAGAAAGCAGCTTCCTGCTGTGATTCCAGGTAGAAGGTACCCCCCGCTGCAGGGTGTTCTTCATGACTGACGTCTGACAGTGAAGGTGAGAAGACAGTCAGTCCGGTTCCGCAGCAGATAGGACAACCAGGTGGTCCAACCGGTTCTGTTCTGAGTCTGCAGCAGAACCTGTCAGGTTTTACGAGCAGAGAGCCACGGAGCTGTTTATCGGAGCTTCCCTAGTGCTGACAGCAGGTGAAGCCCAGCAAACAGACCTCCTCAGACTGGTTCCTTCAGTGAAACGGCAGCACACGTCGGACCGGTTCTAGTGCCAAGGTTCATGTTGTTCCTTGGCGGTTACGCCATCAGAACAATCAGGTACCAGCCGGACCAGTCAAAGCACTGCCTCCAGGCACTGACAGTGAACTGGTCCAGAGGAGCAGGAGAAGCTGCTGGGCTGAAGCTACCTCAGATGCCTCCACTGGACCAATGAGAGCAGAGCTGCTCACCCAGTCACAAACATTCATTATTTAACAGCCAGTTGGAGCTTCTGCTGTAAATGATGTCAATACAACTCGTTAAAGGAGAAAAATCTGTTTCTATTAAACTTTTTGATGAAAATGAAATAAAAGCAGCAGAGAGAAACATTTGATGTTTCCTCACTGCACAAACACCAAATCATACCAGGTATTTTTATCTGGTTTCTACTCCAAATATCTCAGAACCCTCGAAATAAGACAAAACTAACTTAATAGTAACTTTTCAGCAGATATAGGAGCTTGTTTGAAGTCAATATTTCTTGAATACAGAAAGAAAAAGTACTACGATATTTTCACTTAAAACAGGAAAAATGTTTCGTTATCAGTGAAATAATCTGCCAGTGGAACTAATCCTTTTTTGTTTCTATATTCAAGCAATATTGACCTAAAACAAGCTCCTGTATCTGCTGAAAAGTTACTTTTAAGTTCATTTTCAAGGGTTCTGAGATATTTGCAGTGGAAACTAGACAAAAATACTCTGTAATATTTGGTGTTTTTGCAGGATATGGGATTTATGGCCTGTATTTATTACTAGTTATTATTACTGCTGTTATTGATGAGTTTAATGTCTGTTATCTCAGGAGGCGTTAACATCATAAACAGCTTAAACCGGCGGTGTCCCGGGGGCCATTTGTGGCCCTTGGACTAATTTTGTGTGGTCCAGGAATGATGCAGCACAGCTGGCTGATGCAGATGGAAACTTTTTATTTGTAATTTATAAAATTATTACCAAGATCATTTTCTCACAATGGAAAATGTTCAGTACAACACAAAGTATTTGTGTTTTTCTCACCAAACTTTTCTAATCAGTAGAACCACGTCGATCCAGATACTAAGCTGAACTCAAATCAGCTTTGATTTAATTTATTGAGCTCGACTAAATACAACGAGAGTTTAGAAAGACAGTGAAACAAATCCCGTTCTTATAAATCTGTTCGGTCGAGCCCAAAACAACGTGAGAGCGAGACGCCTCTCTGTTAATAAAGCCAAAATGCTCGTTAAGTTTTGGATCTATGATGGACAACATCATTTACTACAAATAATAATAATACTCTGACGACATAAGTGCTTGATTTTACTTTCTTGGCCCATTAATACTTTGGCCGACGTCACAAAAAGTTTAGACACCCTGAAGATGCTGCTGCGCTGTTCTGTCCAGCTACCGGCCTGACCACCTCCATCCCTCAGCTGCAGCTTCCAGCTCATCCCATAAACTGAGGAACATCTCAGCTCAGCAGGAGAGACGGAGCATGCGTCTGCAGCCCCCCCATCATTGTGCTGCAGCTGCTGAGCTAACGGAGCCAGGTGGCAGCTCCTACCTGTGGATCATGTTGTGAGAGTGCAGGTAAGCCAGTCCCTGCAGAGCTCCGTGGGTGATGGCAGCGATCTCCACCTCCTGGAGGGGCTTCTTGTGGACTGCAGGAGGAGAAACAGAAATGAAGCCCAGGAGGAGCAGAAAATGACGGACATGCGGAGCTGAACCGACCTTCCAGGAGGTCCGAGGCCGAGCCCAGGCAGTACTCCATCACCAGCTGGGGGACGGATCAGGGAGAAACGGTTAGCGGGGACCCTCCTGAGAGGAATCGGACCTGGAAACCAGTCCGGCGGTACCTACCCATGCCGTGTGCTCCTTCAGGTAGCAGCCCAGGTACTCGATGGTGTTGGGGTGGCGCAGCTTCTGCAGGAACTTCACCTCTTTAATGATGTCCTGCCATTTCTGCACAACACAACATGCTGCGGTTACTGGCCGACAGGAAGTGAGCTCACCGGAGCCACAACGGCGGGTCTTACCTCATTGGTCTGCTTGCCGCTGTAGGACATCTTCTTGATGGCCACCACCTCATTGCTGCGTCCGTCTCGGGCCTGAAGGACACAGAGACACACGATGAGGCCTCGTCCAATCAGAGGAAGGATCCTTCAGCAGGTGCTGCAGCGGAGCCGTGAATACGCAGGTTTATCACTGATCCTTTAGTTTTACAGTATTTATGATGAGATGATGCATCGCTGATCATGTCTCCAGGTTTCCATGGAAACAGGCTGGATGTTGAAACCAGATTAAGCTCCAGTTTACTGAATAATTCATGGTGGGACCAGCTCCGTCTAATCCCAGCTGGAGGCCAACAGGAAGCGAGTCAGGGAGTCACTGATGGCGTCGCTGCGTCTGCAGCTGGCTTCACGTCTCTGATGCAACAGGAAGTTAAAAGTCCTGCAGGTTCCTGAACCAGAAGCTCAGGACAGAGATTATTAATCTGAATGAGTTTCTCTCTTCCTGGTTAAATAAAAGATACAAACGATAAACAACAAAGCAGCCACAGATCAGCAAACAACGCATCTACCTCAAATATTAATGCTAACAAAATGCCTCCAGTCTGAGGCGTGTGTGTTACAGGATGTCGCAGGGTTTCTGCAGCTCGTCTCTAAAGAGGCTCTGAAACACTCAGCAGCAGCTCAGAACAGCGTGGAGGCGTCCGTCTCCCACCCACTCAGCCTCAGGACCACTTTACAGGTGACAGGACACACACACACACACACACATACACACACACACACACACAAACAAACAGTTTTCCCACTGATTTCTAATGAGACGGACATGTTCACACGTTCTCCAGGACAGAACGCTCCAAGATTTAGGCTCTGTGGAGCAGAACGCCGGTTCTGATCCAAACAGCCTCCGGTCCGGGTTCTACACGGTTCTGTAACGACCGTCTTCAGGTTCTACTCACAAAGTACACGGCTCCGAAGCTGCCATGGCCGATCTCACGGAGGTCTGTAAACAGCTTCTCTGGATCGTCTTTGCAGAACAGATCCGCCACGTCTGGGTCCTTCAGATTGCCCGCCCGCGCATTCGAGGGCATGGCCAGGGCCTGGAGGACAGAGAGACAGCAGGGAGACGGCAGGGAGACAGCAGGGAGACAGGAGAGAGACAGCAGAGAGACAGCAGAGAGACAGCAGGGAGACAGCAGGGAGACAGCAGGGAGACGGCAGAGAGACAGCAGAGAGACAGCAGGGAGACAGCAGGGAGACAGCAGAGAGACAGGAGAGAGACAGCAGGGAGACAGCAGGGAGACAGCAGAGAGATAGCAGGGAGACAGGAGAGAGATGGCAGGGAGACGGCAGAGAGACAGCAGGGAGACAGCAGAGAGACAGCAGGGAGACAGCAGGGAGACGCCAGAGAGACAGCAGGGAGACGGCAGGGAGACGGCAGGGAGACAGCAGGGAGACGCCAGAGAGACAGCAGGGAGACGCCAGAGAGACAGCAGAGAGACAGCAGGGAGACAGCAGAGAGACAGGAGAGAGACAGCAGGGAGACAGCAGAGAGACAGCAGGGAGACAGCAGGGAGACGGCAGAGAGACAGGAGAGAGACAGCAGGGAGACAGCAGGGAGACAGCAGAGAGATAGCAGGGAGACAGGAGAGAGATGGCAGGGAGACGGCAGAGAGACAGCAGAGAGACAGCAGGGAGACAGCAGGGAGACGCCAGAGAGACAGCAGGGAGACGGCAGGGAGACAGCAGGGAGACGCCAGAGAGACAGGAGAGAGACAGGAGGGAGACGGCAGGGAGACAGGAGAGAGACGGCAGGGAGACGGCAGGGAGACAGTAGGGAGACGGCAGAGAGACAGCAGGGAGACAGGAGAGAGATAGGAGAGAGACAGCAGAGAGACAGCAGGGAGACAGGAGAGAGACAGGAGAGAGACAGCAGGGAGACAGCAGAGAGACAGCAGAGAGACAGCAGGGAGACAGCAGGGAGACGGCAGAGAGACAGCAGAGAGACAGCAGGGAGACAGCAGAGAGACGGCAGGGAGACAGGAGAGAGACGGCAGGGAGACAGTAGGGAGACGGCAGGGAGACAGTAGGGAGACGGCAGAGAGACGGCAGGGAGACAGCAGGGAGACAGGAGAGAGACGGCAGGGAGACAGGAGGGAGACGGCAGAGAGACAGCAGGGAGACAGCAGAGAGACGGCAGGGAGACAGCAGGGAGACAGGAGGGAGACGGCAGGGAGACGGCAGGGAGACAGGAGGGAGACGGCAGGGAGACAGCAGAGAGACGGCAGGGAGACAGCAGGGAGACGGCAGGGAGACGGCAGGGAGACGGCAGAGAGACAGCAGGGAGACAGCAGAGAGACGGCAGGGAGACAGGAGAGAGACGGCAGGGAGACAGGAGAGAGACGGCAGGGAGACAGGAGGGAGACGGCAGGGAGACAGGAGGGAGACAGCAGAGAGACAGGAGGGAGACAGGAGAGAGACAGCAGGGAGACGGCAGGGAGACAGGAGAGAGACGGCAGGGAGACAGGAGGGAGACGGCAGGGAGACAGAAGGGAGACAGCAGAGAGACAGGAGGGAGATGGCAGGGAGACAGGAGGGAGACGGCAGGGAGACAGGAGGGAGACAGGAGAGAGACAGCAGGGAGACGGCAGGGAGACAGCAGGGAGATGGCAGGGAGACGGCAGAGAGACAGGAGGGAGACAGGAGAGAGACAGCAGGGAGACGGCAGAGAGACAGGAGAGAGACAGCAGAGAGACGGCAGAGAGACGGCAGGGAGACAGGAGAGAGACAGCAGGGAGACAGCAGAGAGATAGGAGAGAGACAGTACAGAGACAGGAGAGAGACAGCAGGGAGACAGCAGAGAGACAAGAGAGAGACAGCAGGGAGACAGCAGAGAGACAGTACAGAGACAGCAGAGAGACAGGAGAGAGACAGCAGGGAGACAGGAGAGAGATAGCAGGGAGACAGCAGAGGGTTAATAACTGTGCATCCATCCCAGCTGCTGCTTCATCACCTCCTCTTCTCCAGGGTTACATTTTAATAGTACCATAAACTTTCCTGGGACTAAAATACAAATGATCTTAGTGAAACTGAAGCAGGTTTCAGATCAGGAACTGGGTTTTCATCCTGCTGTCTGAACATCACGAGTCAAATAAATTCCAGACTATTCAGGACTCTTTGACTTCTGCGATGTGGAAACATGGACCGAGTCGCAGAATTTAATAACGAAATGGAATTCACAATAACACGCAGATTTTCAAGGAATCACGAGAGGGAAGGGACTTACAGTAGTTTCTGTGGTGTTTGGCTGCTGCAGCTCCTGTAGCCCCCGTTACCTGGTTCGGTGGGGCTCGGTTTTCCTCATGGACAAAATAAGCCCGTCAGCCGTGGCGGAAAAACTCCAAAACACCACCCCCCAAAAAAATAACTGGAAGCTTAGCACGTGGTTCAGGGCCAGAAAAGAGAAGAAGCTAGCTAGCTAACTAGCTGCAGCCGTCACGTCTGCTAACTACTGAACATTTCAAGAAATCAGTAGAAGTGAGCTGAAGCTGCTTATTCCTCCAATCAGATCAAAAATGAAACCAACTTCGCTCAAGTAAGGCAAGAAGCGGCAGCAGGAGCGTAAGAACTCAACAGCAAAACACTGAGTCATGACTTCAGTGGAGATAAGTCCTGATCATTACTTCTAGTTATTTATTGTTCAGGTTTATTCATTCACACCATAACTACATATTTTTTGGGTTAATAAATATGGTTAAAATGGGAAAAAAATGGAATTAAGAAAAATAAAAATGGAAAAAGTGAAAAAAAATAAAACCAAATTAGGAGAATAATGAAACTGAATTAGGAAAATAATAAAACAGATTTCATAGAGCTCTAATTACTGCTCACATCAAGACGATCCTTCCACAGCAGTGTGATGAGAGTGACAGTTGATCCGGTTGTTCCTTGATCAGGGAACAAGCTGCTGCATGTCTGCCGTTCCCTGGAACACCAGGACGTTTAACCGGCAGGAGAGAAAGCAAAACAAGCAGCTGGACGATGGTTTTGTCTCACTCTGAACCTCAGAGAGAAGCAGGCTGAGATGGAAATAAAAGCTGATCTGCTCCATGTTTAAAAAGCCAGGCAGCTCCATAAACGAGGAACAAGACATGAACTGAGAGGTTGAATGAAGTGTTGGGTCCCTGGTTCTGGAGCTGACAGGCTCCATATTTCCACAAATCCATGAAAACCCAGAAAAGAAGGAAGCAGAGCCTGAGACGGAGTCATGTGACTGAATGTAATCTGAGCTGCAGATGCGCAGCGCCGCATTTAATGGGGTTAATGGGGCCGCTCATCCCCGGAGCGGCAGCTGGGAGCTCAGGTTCAGCTGACGACATGACGAGTGTGTGAATGGATAAACCGCGGGCCTCGGGGCCCCGTCTAACGCAGAGCCCTGAGGTTCGGTCCTCTTAAAGTGAGACGAGGAGACAGCTCCCTGTGCTCCCGCCTCCTGACCCAACGCAGTGAACCAGTTTCCAGTTCTACATGATGGGGCCCTGGGGGGGCCGGAGCTGAACCACCGAGACGAGCCATTAAAGCTGAACGACATCAGAGCGAGATGACGATGATGGTGGTGAAAGCGGCGCTGATAGCTGCTGCTTCTGATTGGTTCTGGCTAGGGCCGGCCGATATGGCTTAAACATAAACCTGATCCAATTTTAATTGATTTTTTTATTATCTCACTTTCTTTTCTAATAAAAGAAATTACAAATGACAGCAAATATTTTCAAAAATTGGCTTTTATTTTAATCATCCCTTCTATGACGGAGTATCAGGGCCAGGCAAGGAGAATTTTTGTTAAATTACGAGAATAAAGTCAATATTATCAGAATAAAGACGCAGTTTTCCAAGAAGAACGTCTGAAAATTGAGAGAAAAAGTCGTTTTAATCAGAAAAGCTTGTCGAGTTATGGAGATCTAAGGTGAGACGCTCAGTCCGTGGCGTTCCTTCTTCAAAATGAACTCAGTTGTTTGCATCCAAATAAACAGAAGCTGGAAAACACGCTGGTAAAACAAGATGGCCGCCCTGGGCGCGCTGACATCACTCTGGACTACGGAAACACAAGGAGAGCACTGGTGGAAAAAAAATCTTCAAAAACCAAAGTTCATTTAACCGATAAAATCACTTTATCGCCCAGCTCCAGCTAAACGACATCAGAACCAAACGATGATGACGATGAGATGATGATGATAGTGTTATGACAACATTTAGTTTCTCTTTAGGATAAATAAAGTTTTTATGATTTGAATAATAATTAATTAAACTATATTTTCCTGACTCTGTTCTTTATTTCCTGTTAAACGTCACCCCCCCTTTCTGTGAGCTTCAGCCTCTCAGCCAATAAGAACGTAGATCAGGTGGGGAATGAGGAGCAGGTAGACTCCATCTAGCTGGGCTAAAATACGATTAATATGCAGAGAGAACCTGAAATATAATAATCCAGTAGATGATCTAACCCTTTATGATAAGGTATTGTCATATGCCCCGGCCCTCATTCTACCCGTTATCCTCCTGATCTACTGAAGACGCACAACGATGCTGAGTTTAACGTCTATTTTAGTCTTTTTAAAGCTCTACAGCCTTGCTCAGCATTAATATTTAACATTAAACTGTGAAAATCATAAAAATGATGTTGCAGAAGTTTAAGTGTGATGTTCAAGGGACGATGATGATGAGAGATGTGGTATTAATCCTTCTCAGCCTGGAGAACATCTTCCATGGAACGGAGCTGGAGAACAAGTCTCCTTCACTTCCTGCTCGGAAAAAGCCAACCGAGGCAGGAAAATCCTAAAAAGAGGAAGCGGCTCCAGAGTGACGGCGAACTTGGTCACATGGCTGAATCTGATCTGCAGACAGTCCTGCCTGCTGTGAATGAACGTTCACACAAACCGTGGGAGTGGGAGTTATTTAACAGAGCTAATAATAGAGATTCGTCATTTCTACAAGAATAAAGTGTTTGGCTCACAGACAGTGAAGTGTGATCCGAAGCACTGCAGTCTGCCCACACTGCATCACCACAGAGGGAAAATACATAACCAGCAATAAAAAACACAGCACAAAACCGAGGCCTGATGGAGGCTGCTGCATCAGACTCAACCTGACCAAAGAGACAAATAACACTGACAACATGAGGCTCAGATTATACTTTCAATCCCAGATTAAATCTGATCCATCCCAACACAAACAGAGAAGATTCAAAGAAAATAACTGAAAGCTTTGAAGATTTGAATAAAAACCATCTGGAGGTCTTTAAAGCTTCTCTTAGTCACTGGCTGCTTCTTTAACCTAACCTAACCCAGTAATTAATATCAGGTCTAACTGTTAGTATCAGGTCTAACCGACCGAAGGGGCGAGTAATCCAGGTCTAACCAAAGGAGTGGTTAATACCTGGTCTAAGCGAAAACCAATATAATACCGCATCTAACCGAAGGAGCGGTTAATACCACGTCTAATCAAAGGAGCCTTTAATACCACATCCAACCAAAGGAAACGATTGATACCAGGTCTAACCAGACAAAGCGGTTAATACCATGTCTAACAGAAGGAGCGATTAATACCAGGTCAAACCAAAAGAGTGGTTACATACCTGGTCTAAGCAAAAAAACTAATTAATACCATATCTAACCGAAGGAGCAGCTAATACCAGGTCTAACAAACAGTGACATATTCAGGAACATTAAACTAGACTGCAGGAAGAAGAATCAGCTTCAAGCCAGTTTACAGTTAGTTACTGCTGACAAAAGTTCCCTGGACATCCATACAGAGGCCCTATTGGCCCCAGGTTCAGGTCCTACTGGCCCCCAGGTTCAGAATCAACTTTATTCACCAAATTTGAGGGTAAAAACAAGGAATTTCACTCCTGTTTCCATCCTCAGGACTCATGTTGGCCCCCAGGTTCAATCCAAGTCTTTGACCCTACTGGCCCCACTCTCAGGTCCCTGTAGCCCCCAGTTCAGACCCTACCCTACCCCCTATCCCTACCTACTGGTCCCCAGTCTTTGACCCTGTTTCCCCCAGATTCAGACCCTACTGGCCCCCCACTCTCAGGCCACTGGAGCCCCCAGGTTCGGAGCCGGACGTGGCTGTACTCACCGCAGCTTCTTGTGGTTCCTCTCTGGACCGAAAAACTAACGGTTAGCAGCAGAGCTAGCAGCGACCCTCGATCCTCATATCCCGGGTTTCCTCTCAGCAGAACTCCTGGCTCATGTCCAGCACGGTGCTTCTGGGCTTTAGAGAGATTCTGGGGTCCAGCCGCTGGTTCTGGGAGGTTCTGCGGAGCTTCAACGGTCCGCTCCGCAACTTCGGTCTCCGCCGCTCCGGAGCTAATAGCTTAGCCTCGTTAGCTGACAGGCTAACGGTACCATTAGCTGCTCCGCGGGGTGTGGCTGATGTTTCGCTGCAAAGCTTCCCGTCCGAACATACTGACCCACCGAACCGGGGAGAACACACGCCTAAAGTGGGCCTAGAACCCGCACCCCATCCTCCATCTGGACCCGTTCCTCCTCCCGTTTTTTGTTCCTGCTAAACACAAGATGGCACGGGCTGCTGGGGCGGGAGTCCGAGCGGCACTAGCTCCACTTCCGGTGAGACTTCCGCTTCAAAAATAAACCGACCTACATGGAGATGAAGATGATGAAGATGTTGATGCTGCGAGGCAAACTGGGGGAAATCACGCATTTCCACAGCTGTGTTTGACTGCGGAGAGCCCAGAGAGGTCCGAGTTATGTTAACATCTACAGAACATCTGGATCTATTATTAATGTAATTTATTACCTTTTACAATACACTCGGTATTAATTTACACCACAATCCATGTCATTCAACCCTCCTTTCTTTGTTCTAACAAATTGTGATAAGTGTGCAACAGCAGAATATTAAACTGGTGAACCATGAAAAACTGGTGAAGACCTTATTGTTTGGTGAGAAATGCCCCCACCGCTGAGGACTGTTGATGCAACTGCCTGCCCTGCTCCTGAAATGACAACTGCATCTCACAAAGAGCTCTTTCTGTGGTCGTATCTCAACGGTGACACCTAGTGGTGATTCTATGTACTGCTGGGTTGTTCTCATTTCACCCCACAGAGTCAGCAAACAAAAATCTAAACAACCTCCATCATCTTCCGCTCTATCCGGGGTCGCGTCACTGGAGCAGCAGCCCAAGCAGGAAGACCCAGACCTCCCTCTCTGCAGCCACTTGTTCCAGCTCCTCCAGGGGAATCCCATGGCTCGACCCTTTTCCAGCTCTTGACCATGGTCCCAGACTTGCAGGCACTGATTCTCATCCAGCTGCAAACCGTCCAAAGCTCACATAACTAAACATTTATAACATCTGGAGGCAAATAATCCAGACAGATTTAATTCAATCATGTTTATTAAGTTAAAACAGTAGAAAAAACACCAAAGAGCAAAAATACCTTCAAGTCTCAAACAGAGGTAAACAGTTTAACAAGAATATTTGTTCATTAATCATAACAACCCAACGTGAGCATAAAGTGAGTTTTCCCAGCACAGTAGTGTTGATGATGCAGAGAAACTAGTCTCCATCTTCCAGGTAAACAAGCAAGTGTTCAGTCTAAAAGGGCTCCTGGGGAGTCCAGGAGCTGACTGGACCTTCCACCCTGAAGGAGCCCTTCAGTCCACCTCCTCAATAGTGGGGCCCCTGGCTGTGGGCTCCTGCCTGCTCTCTGCAGGTACCAGTGGGCCTCCCTCCCTGATACAACTTGCTGATGATGGGGTTGCACACCTTCTCCAGCTCCTTCTGCTGGTGTTGGTACTCGTCTTTCTCAGCCAGCTGGTTGTTCTCCAGCCACCTGATGGTCTCCTCACACTTGTCCACCACCTTCTTCCTGTCCTCCTGGCTGATCTTGTCCTTCAAGCTCTCGTCCTCCACGCTGCTCTTCATGGTGAAAGCGTAGGACTCCAGGGAGTTCTTGGCGGCTATCTTGTCCCTCTGGAGCTCGTCCTCAGCTTTGTACTTCTCGGCGTCCTGCACCATCCTCTCGATCTCCTCTTTGCTCAGTCGGCCCTTGTCATTGGTGATGGTGATCTTGTTCTCTTTGCCGGTGCTTTTGTCCACCGCAGACACGTTCAGGATGCCGTTGGCGTCGATGTCGAAGGTGACCTCGATCTGCGGGACCCCTCGTGGAGCAGGCGGGATTCCTGTCAGCTCAACCTGCCCAACAGGTGTTTATCCTTAGTTCATGGCTCTCTCCCCTTCGTAGACCTGGATCAGGACCCCCGGGCTGGTTGTCAGGAGTAGGTGCTGAACACCTGGGTCTGTTTGGTGGGGACGGTGGTGTTGCGTTTGATCAGGGCCGTCATCACTCCTCCGGCCGTCTCGATCCCCAGGGACAGAGGAGCCACGTCCAGCAGCAGCAGGTCCTGGACGTTCCCCGACGTGTCACCCGTCAGGATGGCGGCCTGGACGGCGGCGCCGTAAGCCACCGCCTCGTCCGGGTTGATGCTCTTGTTCAGCTCCCGGCCGTTGAAGAAGTCCTGCAGCAGTTTCTGGATCTTGGGGATTCGGGTGGAGCCTCCCACCAGGACCACGTCGTGGATCTGGCCCTTATCCATTTTGGCGTCCCTCAGAGCCTTCTCCACGGGCTCCAAGGTCCCCCTGAACAGGTCGGAGCACAGCTCCTCAAAGCGAGCCCTGGTGATGGAGGTGTAGAAGTCCACGCCCTCGAACAGAGAGTCGATCTCGATGCTGGCCTGGGAGCTGGAGGACAGGGTCCTCTTGGCCCGCTCACAAGCTGTGCGCAGCCTCCTCAAGGCTCTCTTGTTCTGGCTGATGTCCTTCTTGTGTTTCCTCTTGAACTCCTCCACAAAGTGGTTGACCATGCGGTTGTCAAAGTCCTCTCCTCCCAGGTGAGTGTCTCCGGCCGTGGCCTTCACCTCAAAGATGCCGTCCTCGATGGTCAGGACGGACACGTCGAAGGTGCCTCCGCCCAGGTCAAAGATCAGGACGTTTCTCTCTCCCGACTTGCCTTTGTCCAGACCGTAGGCGATGGCGGCCGCCGTGGGCTCGTTGATGATCCTCAGCACGTTGAGCCCCGCGATGACGCCTGCGTCTTTGGTGGCCTGTCGCTGGGAGTCGTTGAAGTAGGCGGGGACCGTGACCACGGCGCTGGACACCTTGTGGCCCAGGTAGGCCTCGGCGATCTCCTTCATCTTCACCAGGACCATGGAGGAGATCTCCTCGGGGAAGAAGGCTTTGTTCTCCCCTTTGTACTCCACCTGGATTTTGGGCCTCCCTCCTTCTGAAAGCACCTTGAAGGGCCAGTGCTTCATGTCGGCCTGCACCACCGGCTCATCAAACTTCCTGCGATCAGCCTCTTGGCGTCAAACACCGTGTTGCTGGGTTCAGAGCCACCTGGTTCTTGGCCGCGTCCCCGATCAGCCTCTCGGTGTCAGTGAAGGCCACGTAGCTGGGGGTGGTCCTGTTGCCCTGGTCGTTGGCGATGATTTCTACTTTTCCGTGCTGGAAGACCCCCACACAGGAGTAGGTGGTGCCCAGGTCGATGCCAATTGCCACGTTTTTAGCTGCAGACATCTTGGCTGGATTTCCTTTCAGTCCTAAACCAGCAGAGACACACATGACAAGAAGGATTCCGGTGAACAGGAGGCTTTATTCCCTTTTAGAAACACTTCATGTGATGCAGTTCAGATTTCTTCTAGACTTTATAGCAGGTTTTGCTCCAAATCCAACTGGTTCTGTAAAGCTGGGTTCAGTGACGCCTCAGAGACGTTCAAACATCAATTGTTCCACAAACCTGTTCCTCATTTTTCTGTTTTTCACTAAACTCTAGAAAGTCTCTGTCTTTGTCCCTCCAGCTAATAAGTGCATTAATTCAGTTTGTAGTTGCTGTGGAAACTAAGAAGAAGAAAAGTGTGAAGCAGAAGCAGAAGAGAGAACTTACTGTGGTCCAGAGTCTCCTCTGCAGAGCACTTGGATGCTTCTTTCTCCTCTTCTGGAGCTCTCCTGATCTTCTCTGAAGGCCTCTGAGTCTATCTGCCTCAGCTTCATCCTCGTCGCTATTTATACCCTCTCACTCACTTCTCGCCGCTTCTCCAGCCTTCGACCAATCACAGAGCGCGGCGCGGCGCCGTGCGTCATGACGTCAGCCGCTAGAAGTTTCTCCCAGCTTCTGGTCGCTCCGAGAAAATGTTAGAAAGTGACAGAAAATCCGGATGAATTCAGGATATTTCCAGAAGCTCCCAGAGCGGAAATGACGGAGACAATATTAGAGCAAAAATATCAGCATGTTGGTTTAATAAAACGCAGAAATCTGCCTGGAAGCCGAAGGTTTATTGAATCTGTCCTCTAATATTTTCGGACGTTAGACTGAAGGAGACTCGGAGGACTTGGAGCAGCTACAGGACTCGGGTCATCAGGGTCTCCGGGGTCAGAGTTCATCTTTAGATTCATTTATTTCCCTCAAACTACCGCAGCTGATGCTTCTGTGGTTTTATAACCACAAATAAATGAGTTTTATTTCTGTTTATTCATTTATTTTTGCATCTAAGGGCCAAATATGGAAGCAATAAATCTTCATCATTTAATTTCGGCTCCAACGGCTCCTTCAGTGACGAAGATGAGTTTCTGACATGAAGCTGGAATAATAATCAACTCAAATATTCCAGCTTCTTCTAGAAAACTGCAGTTATTGTTTATGTTCCTTTCATCGTCTTTTTATTGTTTCGGGTCAGTTCAGCTCATCTCTGTTCTTCTGACTAAACGTTTTCATCTTTCTGTTTCTCTCTCTGAATGAGGTCTTTTTAAAGGTTTGTTGCCACTTTAGTTCATGTGTTGCTGTCATTCTGACATAAAGATGCTTGATGGAAGCTCCTCCAACTACAAATATCCCATCAGTTTATTTGTGGGAGGTTGTGGGAAATGAAGCAGGACGTTTCCTGCATGTAGATTTATTTATGTTCTCCAGCTTTTGATGAAGCGGGAGAAAATATTTAAACTGAAGCAAAAATATCTGCAAACATTTCTGAGAAATGAGCAGAAATCAGTAAAACTGGAAACCAACGTTTCTGCTCTCCTTCTTCTCTCCACCAGATGGCAGCAAAGGTCCTGCAGTTCAACTTTTAAGGGGGGGGGCATTCATGGGGAATTCAGCCTCTCGACCCGCTCTGGATGAATTCATGATGACTTCAGTTAAATCAGATCAAACAAACACAAACGTGCGTCTTCATTCCAGGGCCTCCGGAGCCCTTCCTGCAGCAGGAAGCAGGCTGATGTCCCGGATGTCCAGGATCCATGTTGGAGGGAAAACTTGAACAGGTTTTACTCCCTGGAGATGAAGAGCTCAGCAGCTGCTGTAAAAGCTTCCCTTCAGAGTCAGAACTGCTTCAGTTTCATGACTGGCCTGAAGCAGGTGAGGAAAACATTGCAGACGATCCTGGCTTTGTGTCGACAGGGAGGGTTAATGGTTTCCTGGAGGGTTAATGGTTTCCTAGAGGGTTGATTTTCTGAAGTCACCAGTGTCATAAACCTGCAGAGCGATGAAGAGGAGACTGGTTGGATGACTCAGCAAACACGACAATAAAAGCTGAATGCTCTGAGAAACACTGATGACATCACTCGAAGAAAATCAGGGAGGACCGCTCTGTGGCCTGGTGTGGAAACAATCATCTCATCTTGAATGTGAACAAAACTAAGGAGAGGATTGTAGCTTTCAGGAGAAACAGGCTCAGATCAAACCCTGTTTCCATCATGGGAGAAGAAGTGGAGGTGGTTGAGGAACATAAATACCTCGGGTTCATCTGGACAACAGACTGGACTGGAGACTCAACAGTGAAGCGTCTCCAAGAAGGGACGGAGCAGACTGGACTTCTGGAGGAAGCTCAGATCCTTCAAAGTTTGCAGCAAGATGTTGCAGATCTTCTATCAGTCTGTTGCTGAGAGCGTCATCTCGTCTGCCATCATCTGTTGGGGCAGCAGCATCAGAACCAGGGACCTAAAAGTAATCTGAAAATGAACTCTGAACTGCCCAGGCAGCCAGTGGAGGGAAGCTGGAGGTGATGGTCTGGCCTCTTTCCAACTCCAGTTAAAATCCCAGCAGCAGCGCTCCGGACCAACTGGAGACGCTGGAGGGAGGACTGGCTGAGTCCAAGATAAAGAGCATTACAGTAATCAAGCCCAGATGTAACGAAGGCAAGAATTACTGTTTCAAAAAGTTGTTTTAAAAGAACTGGCTTTATCTCTGCCAGCTGCTTAAAGGGCCAGTATCATGTAAAATCGGCTGTTCTGGGCTTCCCATCGTGTTCTAATGTTATTTCCTCATCAAACACATACCTGGAGTGTTGCTTTGATTCTTTCATGCATGTTTTAGAAATTCTTTAATCTCCCATGGCAATTAGCAAACACCTGGTGGAACTGCGCATCTGCTGAGCTCATTATACGAGCTACTTTTCAGTGCAATGCTGGTAAAAACATTGTTAAAGTGTTAATAGAGGAGCGCTGTTGTGATGACTCCCTGAAAGTGGAGTTTCAGAAAGATCAGGACTTTCTTAAAGAGACAGAGACCCAATTTGAAGGCGTTAAATTAAACGCTCCAACCTGGCAATCTAGTTTAAGACCAGTGTCCGTTTTAAAACCTCACTTAGAAACTGTCTGCTTTAAATAGAACCCCAAGGGGCCCAGATCAACAGGGGATGTTTCACAGGAGCTGCCGGACAAAACACCATCACTTCTGTCTTCTTGTCATTAAAATGTCGAAGCTTAAAGCCATCCAGGCTTTAATGTCTACAAGACACAACAGTAGAGGCTTAATCGAAAAGGCTGCTTGTATCTGACCGTCAGCATAGCAACCAAAGGAGAGCCCATGTTTTCTGAGTGTTCAACCCAAAGGAAGTAAATACAGCAAAAAGAGCAGCGGACCTAAGATAGAGTCCTGTGGAACCCCATAAAGTCCAGGAGCAGATGAGGATTCAAAATCAGCCAAGTTTACATGACAGTTAAGAGGTTAAAAAGGAGAACTGGGCCAACTAGTTTGGTTTTATGGAGGATTTTCTTCCTGCTGCACAGTGCTGCAGTTGTTTTACTGCTGCCTCAATGCCTCAATGCAAAACGATTGAGTTCAAATTAAAAGCTTCTGACGTAGCTTTTAATGAAGATATTTAATTCCTGTGATTCTTTCAACGTGTTCCTGATGCGTTTGAGGGAATCCGGTTAGTTTCCCACTTCTGGCAGCTCAGAGTCTCCGGCCTGGTGATGCATAGGCCCGTCATGGTCCCAGACCATAACGCAATAAACAATAACGTTGTTGTTTTGAGACCATTTTCAGGTAATATGATAATAGTAGGAAAATGCAAGTTCACCCTCTCAAAGATCAATAAACTTTGATTTTTAATGAACATCTAACACTGGAACTGGAAGGCATTTTAAATAAATAACCCAAACAACCAATAAAATGGCCACTGACGTCCCTGTAAACGAAACTATCCTTCAGAAAAGAGGCTCGTTGAGACCGACGCCCCAGACTGAACCTGTCATCATCCAGGCTTCGGTAGAAAGAGACACGAGAAAAACAATCATGCACATGGAAATGATCGCGCTCATTTTAATTGATCATGCCACTAATTGATCTCCTGCTTATTGTGACAGGCTCCGTGCCTTGAAGCAAACAGACGGACAGTAAAATCTCAGCTCAGCATTTATTCTCCTCTGGAGCCAGGTTTGTTTCCCTCCTGCTGTTGTCAGAGTTCAGTCTCCTCAGCTCGGTCCTCGGCTGGCTTTGGTCTCACAGCAGCCCTCAGATGCAAATGCTTCACCTGCTGATGTTTTGCATCGTGGAGAAGCTGGTGTGCACACTGCATCCGTCGTCTGCGGCTGAAATCCTGTTGAGCTGTTCTGGCCCTGTAATAAATCAATAAAATAATAAATAAAAATAAACAAATAGATAAAATTAATAAATAAATAAATGTAAATACATAAAATAAATGAAAAATAAAGGTACAGTTACTAAAAATAAATAAATAAACAACATGTGACAGTGAGGGAGGACTTCCATGTCTACAGGCGTCTGTTTTGCTCTGCAGGCAGGGCGTGTGTGTGTGTGTGTGTGTGTGTGTGTGTGTGTGTGTGAAGGTGTGTGGGAGGCGTTGCTTCTTAGGTTAGAGCACAAATGTTATTTCAGACCAACACTTCCCTATTGGGGCAACAGAACGTCCAGAGCTTCATCAATCAACCTCAGACGCACCATGACAGTCCAGCTGTCCTCCCCCAGAGTCCTGCTGCTGCTGCTGGCCCTCACAGCTACAGGTGAGTCTCGCTTTCTACCTGGATGACGGTTTACAGCAGAAACCTGCACAACTTGATTTAAAACTAAAACCAATAATTCAGAGTCAGAGACGTGATTCAACATCCTGCTTAGTTTCTGATGACGTCACTCTGGGTTCATCAGAAGCGGTGGAAACAGCAGCTGATAAGGAAAAACAAAGAAAACTGAGTTAGGTTAACAATAATCTAAAAATTCACAACATTAAACACGTCCAAACCTGCAGGTCCATCTCCCAGTTGTCATTCATGGAGCCGAGCTTTTCATGCTGTAACCCTGCTGAAATATGAGCACTGATCATCTCAGAAAACTGAATCCAAACAGCTGATTTTCTGCTCTCTTCGGTCTCTGTCTGGACGGAGCCCCTCTGGAGGGCCTTCCAGTATCTCCTGCACTGCAAAAACACTAAACCTCCCCGAGTATTTCTGCTCCAGTTTCTACTGCTAATACCTTGAAAACACTTGAAATCAGACAGAACTAACTAACAAATAACGTTTCAGCAGATATAGGAGCTGGTTTTAAGTCAATAATTCCTTAATATTGATGGAAAAGTTCTAGTTCTCAGTGAAATAATCTGCCAGAGGAACAAGACATTTTTCCCACATTATAAGTTAAAATATCTTGTTCCACTGGCAGATTATTTCATTGAGAACTTTTTCATCAATATTAAGGAATTACTGACTTTAAACCGTCTCCTATATCTGCTGGAACGTTATTTGTTAGCTAGTTTTGTCTCATTTCAAGTGTTTTCCAGATATTTGCAGTGGAAACTGGGGCAGAAATATTCGGGGAGGTTTAACGTTTTTGCAGTGACATCTGTGGTCCCACAGTGGATTTTCTGGTTTCAACCAAAACTAAAGGAATCAGCAGATTGTAGGCAGGCTGAGTCCCTCTGTGATATGTTAACAAGCAGCTCAGCTTTAAGATATTAAATCAGAGATTGAGGAAGAATCGAGTTTAAAAGTTAACATGTTTCAGAGAAGCTGCTAAATTAAAACATGAAGTGAAACTGAAGGGTTGAATATTTGAACCCAGGGTTATTCCTGCCAGGAATTGTTTAGCTGTTTCATTTAAAGACGACTCCTTTCTGATTAGCTTTTTATTCAAAAGGGAATTTTTTCACAATGTTGAAGCACAGCAGGTGAGGTGAGGTTCGTGCCCCCCTCCGGCCGGAGAACACGGGTTCAGGCAGTCCAAGGTGATGGACAACATCTGATTTTCCCCATTAACGTTTTCCTTTGGAGCGGATCCGTTCCAGTTTGGCTGGAAGACCACCTCAACACAGAAGATCCAGAAACAACTGAACAGCTCAGATGCTTCTAGAAAGCAGCCCTGGAGGTCGGCATCAGGCTTCCAGGGCCCAGAAGTTAGAACTGGACCCAGCACGGGGTTCTTGGCTAAATGTGGAGCTCAGTGAGCGGCTAACCAGCTGCTTAGCGCCAGCTAGCTATTGTCCCATGCTTTCACTGATAAATGGCGGCCATGTTGAATCCTTAACTTGGGAACCTCCAACTCTTGAAATAGGAAACCCGACTTCAGGGAGCATTCAAGTTAGGATCCAGAAATCCATCTTCAGATGGGGCACACTGTTAGCATGCTAACGCTACCATTAGTGGTAACGCTGACAGCTAGCTGAATCAAACCGTTGCTAACTAAAACTTCTGTGCTCTAGGTTCTGTGTGGGATGAGAGCCGGATGAGCAAGAAGGAAAATGTCCAGAGAAAAGCTCCTCATAGCTTAAATTTGCTGGGAGGGTTTGAGATGGTTGCTGTTTAAAACAGCTAACAGGTTCTTGGAGGACCTGATCTAAGCAGCAAGGGTTAAAGGCTAAGGGTGGGGATCTTGGCATACTTCATATTGTTCTTGTCAGACTCCTGGGTCTGTTGTTCGGCCTGGGCTGCCAATATGCTGATTCAGGGTCAGGAAGTCTCAACACTAACTGGTTTGTCCAGGTTTCCTGGAACCGCAGCAGAGTTCCTTCAACTGACCAAGACTGAGATTTGCAGGCGGACCAGAGTTTGATTCCGTGTTCACACCTCCCCAGGAGGAACAGGAATGATAGGAATGCATCCTAACTCAGACTTGTAAACGTGACCACATTTCACCAACTTTGACCTCCTGTTTATTTCTGAACTGGTTAAAAATCCTCCTGTTTGTTTCTGATCTAATACTGCTGCTCCATTGTTTCTGTCTGACCCACCGGGCCCACATGGACCATGTCCTTCCCTCAGGTCAGTGGACCTGCTGCCTTCAGTGGGCTCATGGAGACAATGCTGGAGCTTCTTCTGTTGCTCCTCTTGCTGTGACAACACCTGAGAGACGCTGAATACGTCTGATTCTGATTTACTGGTTATCGCACGCACCAGTTTACTCTGGTCGAGACACTCAGTCCTCAGGACACCACAATCCTTCCAACTGGACTTCTTCTGTTTCTTGAAAATGCTTGACCTCGGATCCAAAAGACGTCTTCAGTTCTGATCATGGTTGGATTAACAGGATTATAAGATGCAGTCAGAACAATAACTGGCACATTCAGTCACTACTGGGCCAACTGGGACATGTGAGTCACTGGCCCTTCCCTCCATTCAGCCCAGTGTTTGAGTCGTTGTCGTTCGACGATCCAAACACGTCTCTAATGACGCCATGCTTTGGCCTCATGTCCCAAGGTGTGAATGAATGAAAAACCTTGATTGGCCCAATTACTGCGATTGTTCTGAGCAGGACCTGTAAGTCTGTTGCTTCCAGGTTCAGAACTGAAGAAGCCTTTCGGGTCAGAGGTCAAATGTCTTCAAGGAACCAGAGAAGAAGTCCAGCTGCTTCAGCTTTACTTTGGTGCTTAAAGCTCGTTCTCAACAGAACGATGCGGTGAGAAGAACCAGGAGCAGCAGAGGAGCAAAGAGGCTCAAACTGACCTCAGTTCAGAACGAGTCCATCCTCCATGTTTTCTCCTTCCTCTGAACTTTGACCTTATTGACTCAATAAACAGAGGAAAAAGCAACAACAACCAAGCAATGCAGAAATAAAACAGACCAACATGTTTTATCACAAACGTTTCCCAAACTGGTCCCAGTTCTTCTCAGTCCAGTTTCCAGACCCATTTCCCAGTTCTCACAGACACTCTGGTTGCTTCTGGTGATCGTTGTTTTACATCATATAGTTTACAGAATGAGAAAAAACACAGCAAATCATTATAATAATAATAATAATAATAATAATAATAATAATAATAATAATAATAATAATAATAACAACTATTATTATAATTATTATGATAACTATGTTGCTGGTTCAGGACGTACTCTGGATGTGATTCCTGGATATCATCAGGACATTTCGTTTCTTAAATCTGAGTGTATCTGAGTAGACTTCGTCCCAGTCGATGGGAGAGTCGGTTCTGGGAACTCTGGTTCCAAAGATGGTTTCCATACGATTGTTCTGACAAAAATACCTGAAACATCAAACAGCAGCAGACAACAGGTATGAGTCTGATTCAGCAACCTGAATCTATTTAAACTTCTCAGAAAACAAAAACGTGACGACAGGATGTCCTCATCCTGAAACCAGTCCAGCCAGTTTAACTCTGTGATTTAGGTCCTCAGAAACCAACATGGACGCCGTCCAGGAAGTTTCCTCAGCAGAGTCCAACCTTCAACAGAAGGAATCTGAGGGGGATTTAGAGTCAAAGTTCAGATCTTTAACCTTTATTAAAGCTTTGATTTTATTCATCTGTCTAATTATTATTCACAAGGACTTGAACTAAACCCACAGGAGCTGCCACGCCCCTCCATGTTTCTGTCCATATTTCTGATTGGTTTGGTTTATGAACAGCAGGTCAAAGTTCAAATCATCTCCTCCATCCAGCTATGATCCAGTTTGTTCAGATTCAGTTTGAAAGTCTAAAACAGCCTGAGTGGATCCAGTTTCATCTGACAGATTCTGATGTGCTGTAATCTCATTTCATCTCATGCTGTCATGTGAGGCGCAGGGATCGGACCAAATGCAGACAGGAAAGATGACGTTTTATAATAACCAATTTAATAAAAAGTTTAACAAAACGTTTACAGTGAAACTTCTCCAGGGGGAATCGGACGAGGCCACGGGGAGCAGGAGGTGTAATCAGGGGAAAGAGGAACAGCTGGAGGAGAGCAGGAGGAAGAGAGGAAATAGATCGAAATAAGGGAGAAATCCTGAAACTAACACGAATATTAACAGAAATATCAATCTCAGGAACCTAATAAACTAAACACACAAAGGAATGAACAAAGACAAGATCTAAATAAATGAACAACCAGGAAATGATCAAAACACAAACACGAATGAAAACCAAAGTTTTAACACCCTGGAATCATAAAACAAACTGGTTTTTATTTAGTGGAACTAAAAAGAAACCAGTCAGACTCAGACTGGAACCCAGTTTAAACAACCTGTGTGTTGCCAGTTTGGTCAGGTGTTCCCTGTTTGATTACATTTAATTCAGTCATAATCAAATAATTTGTTCAATTCCAATCAAAGCAATTAAAATGAAAAATAATCACATTATTTAGTGAGACGATCAAACCAAGAACGTGAATATGACACACAGATGAGGAAGCTGCGCTCCCAGACCGACCCGACCTGCCCCGCCGGTTCATAGACCTGGTTCCTTCTGACGCGTCACTGATGGACCGATTATCTCAACTGTGGTTTAACTGGAATTTAAACAACATGATGATTTTACTGATTTCCTGCTTTGTTGTGCTTGATGCTAAAAATTCCTCCTGCGAGGGCTTGCCCTGAGACGTACTGGGAGGAAGAACCGGTCGGGTCAGAACCGTCTATAAACTGTCTGCTTTCTCTCCCACAGGAAGCAACGCACAAATTGATGGTGAGTTTTTAGCTCTTTCTTTTTAAAATCTGTATTTTGATGTTACTTTTATTATTATGTTGCTGTGCAACAAGAGGTCTGGATTGGCTATTAATGACTATAGACAGTTGCTTAGAGAAATTATTAACAAATCTAGTCATTTAGATCAAAATGACCAAGTTGGGACGCCACCTGATCATCATTACTTTTTAGAAACAGCTGGCCGTTCTCTGAACAGCAGGATGCCACACATTATGGAATAAACACTGAGAACTTCTCTCCAATATACAAGAGTGTGCTAACAAAAATAATTCAACCTTACAGTTAAATACTTTAATCAACAAACTCACTAAGCTGGTAACAGTAAAAATACACAACAACAGAACTGCGAAAGTGATGCAATGATGTGACAGTTCAGAATGAAGCATCAGCGCTGAGAAACCAGGTTTATTTAACAGGAAGTTGGAAATGAGGCCAAATTAGTTTCCAACTAATTTCAAAAAGTTTGCACCAGAACAGTCTGTGTATTCCTCCCACAGCAGCACCAAAAACACACAAGCAATAAAGCATTAAATAACTTATGGAATGATCTACAGTAATATCACATTTGCTTTAAGAAACTAAGGTTAGTGTTGTTTAGTTGGTGAGGCCAAATTAGCTCTTAGCTAATTCAGATTAGCTAAGAGCTAATTAGCAGAATTTGGTGTGTGTTCCAAACAGCTCAATGCAAAGCAGAAGTGACGAAAAAGAAAACATTTTGAGAAATTAATATTTCATTAAACCTGCTGAATTAGAAATCAACAACCTTTGAAAAACTGATTCTTAGTCTTCAGATCACAAATCTCCCTACAGGTATAAATAAAGTAACCTAACCTGCAGCGACGGATCTAATTTAGTATTTGGGATACCAAGATGGCGGCTTAAATGGACATAGAGAAGCTAGTAGAGACAATCTCTTTTGAGTCTAAGTATCATAAATAACATTATTATAGTTTATGTGCTGGTGGTAAGCTGGTTGGCTGCGGCTGACCGTGGTGTGACTGGCGCCGGCCCTGGGAGGAGGCTGGGCGGTCGCAGGTGGCACACGGCTGGTGTACGCCGTCTAACTGAGAATCTGTGGCTGGCACGTTATCAGGCTCATTTTACCTCCATAATTATCACATTTATACCACATACAATAACCCATAAATAATTGTAATTAAATCAAAACAATAATAGACAACTGGCAAAATTAGGAAAGGGCAAATAAAAAAATACTGAATAGTAAATAATATGCAATTCACATTAACCAGTAATAAAATGTATCTAAATAATATAAAGTTTGATAAAAAAAAAAACAAAAAAAAACAAAAAAAAAACAGCATTTACTCTGTTCAATATTACTCTAAAATGGCTGAAAGAGCTTCATTTACTCCCTAATAGATGCTGTTCAGTTACTTCCGGTTTAAATCACAAACACACACGCCCTCTACTGGTGTGGATGTGCGCAGCGAACATAACTTTGTAAAATACACATTAGTATTTAAACAACAAATAGAGAGGGTGTCTGTTTTCACATAACACTTCTTACAACCTGCTACAGTGGCATGAACAGAGAAAAGCTAAAGCACTGGGCTAACTTTAGCCTCAACAGCTACCTTAGTTTAGCTACCATTTACCTTTTGAGAAAGCAAACATTTTAGCTTGCTTAGTGAGGAAAGGAAACCTGCATTAAAACAGAGTAAACTCACGATGCATGATTGAAAACGTTCTTTATTAGTAAATAACCTTATAAAAGACTGTTTATACTCCAGGATCCATGGCCTCTTTGTACCCAAGCAGTTTGAATGAGCAATCAGAGACAAATCTCTTTTTGGGGAATGTATAATTCAAAGATTCCTTCTGAATAAACCGAAGTCAAGGCTTGTCCCTTCAGTCAGAATACAGACGCCGGATGCACGCACAACAGACTTTATATATTTGGATCCAAGGCTTCTCCTGGAGCCAGACCGGGTTAAGGCAGCAGTTCAGTCCTTCGTGGCTGGAGGCCCAACACTGTGGTTGAGCTCCAGTGTCAGGCCAATAAGCTCAGGTTTTATTTATTATTCCTAATCCTGTGAATCCTGATCCTGGTGACCATGTTCCTGCAGTGTGCGGCACCGCTCCTCTCAACTCCAGGGCTGACACCAGGATCGTTGGCGGCCAGGATGCGGCTGCTGGAGCATGGCCCTGGCAGGCCCGTCTGCGCACCAATACTAATGGACTGTGTGGAGGATCCCTGATCAACAACCAGTGGGTTCTCTCTGCTGCTCACTGTTTTGGCAGGTGAGCTCTGGTCATGTGACGTGATATCACTTCCTGTTCAGCACCATGGATAATCACTGTCATCCATATACCAACTATCGTCTGTTTTTCTCTGCATCAGAGCATCAAGTGTGAGCGTTTCCCTCGGCCTTCAGAATGCGCAGGGTATAAATCCTAACTCGGTGAGCTTTCAGTCATCCCAGATCATCGTCCATCCAGACTATGACTCCGGGTCAAATGACAACGACTTAGCCCTGGTGAAGTTGCCCTCTGCTGTGGAGTTCACCAACTACATCCGACCCGTCTGCCTGGCTGCAGACGGCAGCGTCTTCGCAGACGGACTGGACTGCTGGGTCACCGGCTTTGGAACCATCAACGAGGACGGCAGTAAGGACTCACTTCATGATGAAATCAGGAGTTTGTTATTTAGGAACAGCCGGCTCTGGTAGGCTTTAGGGTAGTGTTAATAAAGTCTGAGCAGAGAAGCAGCTGACAGCTTACTCAGGTCAGGCACCACTGGAGAGCACATTTACAGCCTTTAAACACCTCGGATTAAAAACCTCCAGAACTGTTCAACAGTCCTGGGGAAATCCAGGTTTTGTGCTGCTGTAACCGACTCGTTCAGGCAGGTTCCTGTTTACCTGCAGCAGGTGTTTTCTAGTCAGCTAAAAACCCTGCGGGGCTCAACCTGTTCTCTGTTTCATGAAGCGTTTACACAGATGCCAACCGCTCCCTTTACACCATGAGAACTCCTATTCAGTTGTCATTTTATTTATCGATATCATAAAGTAAAACCTTGATTGTTTGTGGATCATTGACAGGTCTGTTCTCTCTCTACCCGCCTAGGCACGCTTCCTTTCCCTCAGACGCTGCAGGAAGTGGACGTTCCCATCGTGTCCAACAGCCGGTGCAGCTCAATTTACAGTCTAACTAACAACATGCTGTGTGCCGGTCTGACCGATGGAGGGAAGGACTCCTGCCAGGTGAGCCCTCCTGTTCCTCACCGCCGAGTCACGTCAAGGGTGAAAGCACCGACTTCAACGTCCCAAACATCCCCACATCATGGAGCGCTGGTGTTCCTCAGCAGGTCCCAAAACCAGGAGGAAGGACCACCGTGCACCGGGTCCATACTGGGACCTGTGAACAGTTAGAGAGAAGGAGAGGGGATAAGGAGGATGAGTGGGATGAAGGTTATAGATATATTTAGAGGATGAGTGGGATCATAAAGAGGTGGAAGAATGAAACATAACCTGAGTATAAAGAGGAGGATGAGTGGGGTGAAACAAGTTAAAACTAGTTCAGGGAGTGATGGTGAGGATGAGTGAAATGAAAATGATAACAGAGGGATGATGAGGAAGACCT
Source organism: Anableps anableps (assembly GCA_014839685.1). Lineage (NCBI taxonomy): Eukaryota > Metazoa > Chordata > Actinopteri > Cyprinodontiformes > Anablepidae > Anableps > Anableps anableps. The sequence continues at coordinate 31,195,654 of CM026083.1, read as the reverse complement.
CCTGCTCTGCTTCTTCAGCGTTTCTCTCTTTAGGACCTGAAGGAAGTTGGGTTTTAACTGCAAGGCAGATGTTGGGTCAGGTGGACCATGATGTTCTGCTGGTGCTGCTCTTACACTGAAGCTCCAGATTTACCATCCAGTGGACACCTGCCCCCCCCCGCTCCTTTAAACTATTGCATGCAGGGAGGGAGCCAATTCTCGCCTGATGGTGGCGCTGCGCAGGAGCGGCACCTTCTGCTGCCCGACTGCAGGAAGGTTTCTGACGTGTTGGACTGTTTCTGCTGTGTGCAGGGAGACTCCGGCGGACCTCTGGTCACTAAAAACGGGACCGTGTGGGTCCAGGCTGGGATTGTGAGCTTCGGATCCGGCTGCGCCCGGCCCGACAACCCGGGGGTTTACACCCGAGTTTCCAGGTACCAGTCCTGGATCAACAGCCAGATCACCGGCGCGCAGCCAGGATTCATCAACTTCCAGGGTTCCTCCTCCGGAGCGGCTCGCTTGGTGTCGCTGTCGCTTCCTCTGCTGCTGTCCGTCGCGCCGGTCGTCTTCTCTCTGTTCGTCCTCTCCTGAGGGCTCTGGTGAAGCCGGAGCTACAGCCTCTGTGGTGGACGTCCATCTGTCCTGACAGGCCGAAGACTTACATGTTATTCAGGTGAAAATAATTAATAATTTCTGGACTCCATATTAGAGAAAATCCATCAAACTCAGCAGAATTTTAGCAGAAACTGATTTTTTTTAAAGGGTTGTGTAGGAATGTGATAATTTTGCACATTATCACGTCATACTTTTTTACATGTATGATGTAGATGATGAAGTTTTTGATTGTTGACTGATTATGTTTGTGTTTGTTTAGGAGTTTGATTTTGTGTTGATAAAATCTTTCGTTGATTGAACTGAGAACCTTTCACTGTGATTAACTGTTAAATGAGAAACTTTTCATGTTTGCATCTTGAATAAATATATAAACTCAGGGATCACACCCTCAAACATCTCACTTTTTCCTTAGAATAGACTATATGAAGTAAATAAATTATAATGAAGGAAGGATCGTAAAGAGTAATTAATAAAGGAAATAAGAAAATAGACTGTGTTCCTTGTTTGTTATTGTTACTAATGTGTTGCCATATTCGGTTCTTTTCCCTGTCTTCCTTATTATTATTTTTTTACCAGGTTAGTTTGGACAGAAAATTTTCCCTTCAACATAATTTTAGCTGATTAATAAATCTGGTCTCATTTTAATTAAATGCTGGATCATCTGTTGACTGTTTAAAATTCATTAATTTCTCTCACTAGAGTTTTATGTCTTTTATTTCCCAGACTGAACCTTTTCCATCAAGACATTTTTCTGGTTTATGATTCAAACACAAAAAACACATTAATAACATTTTTTTTAAAAGCTGTGAGTAAAAGCATAAATCCTCCAGGAATTACACAGGTGGAGGAGTCGAAATTCTCAATGAGTTATAGAAATTGGTCCTTGAGTAAAGTTGATGCTCGATCCTATCGGGTTTTCCGTCCCGTCGACCAGAGCAGAAACGTCCTGGTTTGGAGACGAAGCTCAGCCCAGGAAGGTGGAGATGAAGACGCTGGTGTCCAGGTTGAGGGTGGCGTGCCACCAGCGGTCCGGAAAATACAGAACCTGATGGAAAAAAAGCCAGAAAAATTTAGAGGATGAAATGGTTTCGGAAAGACGGGGAAATACATTCGGAATCAATGTCAACATAAAACTAAGCGCGAGAACAAGTTCCGGTTGGGTGCAGCTCACCTCTCCGGGCCGGATCGTGCATTCCAGCGGCGCCTCCTCCTTCGGCAGGTAGGGATAGGTTTCTGTCACCCAGGACAGGGTGGTGCGGTTCGGGTGGAAATGAGGCTCCCGATCCGGTGGGTAGAGGAACCAGCGCTGTGGGGCAGAAGGGGAAGAAGTCACAGAGTTTCAGGGAGCTGAATGGGTTTTATTACAAACTTCAAGAGTTTATTTATAAAATAATAAAGACAAAATGTTGAAGCTTAATGATTCTGTTTGGCTGCAGATGACACCGCGCTCATTATTTTCATGAATTTTCTAGAACAGCTCCTGTTTCAGCATTTAAAAACTGATGAAATGAGACCCGGTTGCCATGGCAACATTAACCAAGCCTGACATGCATGAGAGCTAGCATTAAATCGGTCTGTTTAGCCTTAGCTTAGCATTGGCTTAACATTAGTATGCTACATTAGATGCTGCTGCTGGTATAACGTTAGCATGATATGCTAGCATGTTATTGTTAAACCAATGCTATCAATAGGGGTTAGCATTGATTTAACATTACCATGCTGTGTCAGCATGCTAATGCTGGTGTAACAGTAATATGTGCATGCTAACACTGAAACCTAATGCTAGCATGCTAATACTGACAACAGCTAATATTAATATTTTTTCAGACTTGTTGAACATGTGCCTGAACAGAAGCTTTACAGACGTCTCCGATATAAAGCCAGATGAATGATTTCACAGATTAGCATTACGAAAGCTACAGGAAATGTTAGCTTCTGCTGAAGCTGAAGGCTAATGTGGATTTTTTGGCCTCAGGACAGAAGCTTCTCAGATGTCTCCACTACTGTTCTTTGGTTCATCTCCTGATTCTGAGACAGAATATGTCAGAGAGAAGCAACAGTCAAGCTATCAGTAGCATTAGCATCATGCTAACATTATGGACTCGGCAGAAGCGCTGCGGCCCAGTAGAACCTGAGAGCTTCTTCCTCTTTCTCAGCCTGATCTTCAGGATTTCAGAGGTGATCAGGAAAACGATTTGACTGAAACTCTTCTGAACGTCTAAACATCTAAAGCAACGCTTGGCTCGGTGATCTGAAGAGGATCAGAGGTGAGGGTCTGCGCTGGGAATCCAGGTGTTAGATTTAGCGAACAGAACCCGGTCAGAACCAAGGCTTCTGCTTGGACCTGACCTTTCTTCCGTAGATGACCTCCGAGTATCCCGGACCATGCCAGTGGAAAGGGACTCCTGTTCCTGGACCTGAGGGACAAACACGGAGCGGATCTCACCAGGATCTCTGGACCAGAACAGACTTAGAGAAAATGAAAACACAAATAAAAAAACTTAAAATACTCGTTTATTAAAAATGGATTCCAGCTCAAGGTTCTGAGGGCCTCAGCGGTTCTGATCCATCGGTAAAGATCGGACCGCTCTGGATTCCTTCAGATAGAACCATCAGGAGAACCTCAGACTGAAGCTAAACTTCAGGGTTATTTGGACCGCTGGTTCTGAGCTGGACGGACGTTCCTGGACCTTCCCGGCCTCACTGACCTGCGATCCCGAAGCTGTAGGCGCCGGTCGAGTCCGGCAGGCCGTAAGGCGGCGCCTCGTACTGGTCGAACAGGTTCTGCCACTCGGTGAAGTTGTTGTCTCCGAAGAAATACAGCGTCTCTGCAGAGGAGAACATCTGGATGAGGAGCTACCGCTCACAGGAACCGGGCCGGGAACCGGGCCGGGCCCGACTCACCGCTGCCGAGGGCGTCCTGGGACTGAGGCCGCAGCCACTCGTCCACGTACTCCCGGAAGAGAACGTCCACTGAGAGAGGACACAGAGTTAGCAGGGGTCAGGGGTCAGAGGTCGGCCCGGTTCTGAGGTTCTGACCTTTCCTGTAGGAGTGCGTGTTGGCCGTACTCAGCCTCACGGTCAGGGAACCGTAGTTCTGCAGCAAACTGGACCTGGAGCACCGCAGCCGGAACCTCTGAGGAGGACAGACAGACGGTCAGCTGGGGAACCGGGTCGGGTCGGGTCAGCTGGGGAACCGGGTCGGCTGGGGAACAGGATCGGCTGGGGAACCGGATCGGGTCGGGTCAGGTCAGCTGGGGAACCGGATCGGCTGGGGAACCGGATCGGGTCGGGTCGGCTGGGGAACCGGGTCAGCTGGGGAACCGGGTCGGGTCGGGTCAGCTGGGGAACCGGGTCGGGTCGGGTCGGCTGGGGAACCGGGTCAGCTGGGGAACCGGGTCGTGTCGGGTCCAGTCCGGGTTTCACACGGTTATAAAATGACTTCAGGATTTTCCAAGCAGACCAGAACCTGCTGCTGCTGATGAAAACCCATCAGAACCATCAGGGTGGATTTGGACCTTCTGGAACCGACCAGCACAAAGTGGATCAGAACCGTGGAGAGGAAGGAAAACGGTTCATGGAGGAACATTTTCTACATTTAACGATCTGAAAAGTGTGGCGGGCATTCAGCCCTCAATGAAACCCAGTCCAACCAGTTTCCTTCAGGAGAACCAGCAGCATTAATCTGCATCCTGGAGGTCCAGCTCCAGCAGGACCACCAGCCTGAACATCCACCCAGAGACATTATGGGAGCAGAGTCAGGGGTCAGAATGGCCTAGTCAAAGGCCAGGCCTGAATCCCTGGCGGGTCCGACTGAGCAGCTGGAGACCAACCCTGAAGACCTGCAGGAGGTTCTGACTCAGAGGTCCAGCTGCTCTCCACACTTTTCAGATCTTTATCTGTAGAAACTGGTCATGAATGGCTTCTCGGTGCTTCGCGGTTCTGATCCTGGTTCTGTTGGTGGACCTGAAGCTTTCTGTGGGATGAACTCCTCCCAGACTGGCCGCAGACCAGTAGAACCAGCAGAACCAGCCGCTTCCTCCGTGTGAGCGTACCGTGTTGTCGGTGAGGCCTCTGAGGATGACGGGTCTGCTGAAGGCGTACCTGCAAACAGAACCGCCGGCGTTAGCCTGAGTGACTTTCCTCCTCGTGAGCAGAACCGGGTCCGGCTGGTTCCGGTGAAGGCCCGTTAAACCCAGACAGCTCACTTAGCAGCTAAATCGAGCATCAGAACCTGAACTGGACCTGAGCAGAACCGAGCATCAGAACCTCTGGGATCAGTTGGCTCTTTCTGTCGTTAATGTCCTGAAAAACCTAAACTTTAGGAATCAAACGGCAGAATAATAGAAAAAATGTGATATTATTCTTTAAAAATATAATATTGTTTTGTTCAGTAACCTTTATCTTTCTTTTTCATCTTTAATTTATTTCATATCATTTTTCTATTTGTAATTTTAGTAACTTTTCACTTTAAAATATATTTTGCCTTTTTTGTTTAATTTGGGATTTATTTCTTACCCTGATCTGTGATTTATTTATAATTCATATATTTATTGGCCTGATTTGTTCGTTATTTACAATTTATTCATTAGCTTGATCTGTTATTTATAATGTATTTATCTATTTATTACCCTGATTTGTAATTAATCTGCAATTTATTAGCCTGATCTGTTATTTATTTATCATTAATTAATGTATTTATTTATTGATTAGCATGGTTTGTTATTTATTTTGTAATCTGTTATTTATTTATAGTTAATTGTTATTTTATTTATGAGCCTGACGGGTTATTTATGTATTCTTTATTTCTCTACTCGCCCTCCGTCTCCCTCTGGGTTCACCATCCCGTCCGGGTCACTGACCTCTCCAGGAACTGCTGGTGGGAAAGTTCGGACCCGTCCAGAACATCGATGGAACAGGTTCCTTCATCTTCGAAGCTGGACCCCGCAGGCAGCGACCTGCTCAAAAACAGTGGGGGGGTTATAAGTGGGTAAAAACCCGAACCGAGCCTGGCTCTCCGGTTCCGTGGACCCACCATCCTCCTCCGTCCTCCGCTCCCGCGGTCCAGACCAGCCAGGCGGCTACAAACTGGGCCGCTCTGATCCCCATCCAGCTCCTCCGAGTCCTCGCCGACAGCTAACCGCTGCTACCGGACTTCCGGCCGGACAGCCAATCAGAAAGCACCACATTAATCCGAGCTGCGGTGCATTCACGGACATCATGTGAAATCATGAACTCCACAGTTACAGGGGAACTGAGCTTCACGAGCACCTAAACTGGACTGTTAACGAACTTCCGGCTTGTTCTGGACTCTGGGACCAGAACTCAGTTTAAAACATGCTACTTTGGGCTGGTTCAGACTCATCTTGATTTTAATCTGAATTAAATTTAAAATCTGGTCTTGATCTGAAAACAGACCGGCCTGAAAACTTGTTTCTAAAGCAGAATAAAAATCTCATCCAAAGAACCCAAAACATTTCATCTAAAATTTAATCTGGAAAACGTCACAAAGGCCTAAAGCAGGGGGCGGTTTGCAGCCGCAGGGGGCAGAGTCGCACCGTCAACCTGGAAAGATAAATATATAAAAAATGAGTTCAAGATCCATCCACCCGTCCGTCCTCTGCAGAGCTGTGAAAAAGTATTTACCACCTACACCGAAATGTTTCATGTCATCAAACTAGTTTTGAATGAAGACAAAAAAACATTAAAATGATGATTTCCTTTATTTATAATTATATAACACCACAGCAGGCCATTTATTTTTGTTTCTGGAAATTAGGAAGTTTGAAAATAAAAATAAGATTATAAAGAAAACGTTATTCACTTATTTTTCATTTTAATACAAGATTATTTTTCATGGATTCATAAACAGTCTTTAGTTATGTAGCACTTTATCAGCAACAGGCAAAGAGGGTGAAGAGTCTTGCGAAAGGACACGACGACTGAGACAGATGGCGCAGGGGCTTGAACCACCAACCCACCAGTTACAGGACAAACTCCTACCACCGTCGCCCAAAAACAGATTATCCACAGCATATTTTTACAGAAATAACAGTTGACGGATTGATCTGTAGAATAAAGGTTAACTTGAACTAGTGTCAGCATAAATCGGCTCCGATCTTTGGCTTCAGGAGCAAAGCCGTCTCAGTTGTCTGAGAGGACAGAGAAGACGAGGACGGGCAGGACAACCAGCAGCAGAGCTGACGACATGCAGTGGACGGTTCTGGTAGACGCTCTGTAGAAGGTGATGTAGCCAGGCTGGTCCTGCAGGATCTGGCTGTTGATCCAGGTCTGGTATCTGGACACCCGGGTGTAGACTCCTGGGAACTTCGGATAACCGCAGCCCCTCGCAAAGCTCACTACTCCGGCCTGAACCCACCTGCTGCCGTTCAGGGCCACCAACGGACCACCAAAGTCTTTCTGCACACATCAGACAGGTCGGTCAACAAACAGGTCACCAGACCGGTCGGTCACAAGACAGTTGGTCACCAGACCGGTCGGTCACAAGACAGGTCGGTTAACAAACAGGTCGGTCAACAAACAGGTCACCAGGCCGGTCGGTCACCAGACAGTCGGTCACCAGACCGGTCGCTCACAAGACAGATCGGTCAACAAACAGGTCGGTCAACAGACAGGCCGGTCACCAGACAGTCGGTCACCAGACCGGTCGGTCACCAGACAGTCAGTCAACAGACCGGTCGGTCACCAGACCGGTCGGTCACCAGACAGTCAGTCAACAGACCGGTCGGTCACCAGACAGTCAGTCACCAGACCGGTCGGTCACCAGACCGGTCGGTCACCAGACAGTCAGTCAACAGACCGGTCGGTCACCAGACAGTCAGTCAACAGACCGGTCGGTCACCAGACCAGTCACCAGACCAGTCGGTCACCAGACCGGTCGGTCAGCACCAACAGGCCTTCATTAAACTGGAACCGTGGATGAGAACAGAACCCGACTTACGTCACAGAAGCCTTTTCCTCTGAAATCAGGACCGGCACAGATCATGTTGGTTGTAATGGAGCCATACGCTGCGTCACACTCGATGTTGGAGACGATGGGAAGGTTGACCTCCTGCAGTGTCTCAGGAGACGGAAGATAAGCTGGAAGAGAAATGATCAGATCTTAGAGACTCCTCAAACACAGCATTGCCTCTGGGGAGGTGTTAATAGGAGGATCAGCCAATCAGAAGTAGATTTTAATGTTTTTAATGTTGACAAAGGAGGAAATATGACCAAACATGGGCTTCCTTTGTGGCAGATAAGAAGGCAGAGTATCAACAAGGACCGTATTGGTTGCGTTAACAGCTAGGCCAGGGGTCCTCAATTCCAGCCCTGGAGGACCAGTGTCCTGCAACTTTTAGATTGTCCCTGGTCAACATACCTGAGTCAAATGGCTGAATTACCTCCTCAGTGTTCAATCAGGTTCTCCAGAGTCCTGCTAATGACATCATTACTGGACTTAGGTGTATTGAAGCAGAGACACATCTAAAGTTGCAGGACACCGGCCCTCAGGCCCTGGGCTAGGCTAAGGTTTCATTGAGGCTAAATCCTAGAATCCAGCTGAAACAATCGGCACGTTCAGGCTACAACACGGAGGATTTCTAAACATCTCAGACCCTGTGGAGAATTCATCTTTACCATCACTCTGGATCTTTCCCCATCCAGTGACCCAAACTCTCTGATCGTGTGGGAAGAAGCTTCGCTCAGCCGCCAGACAGACCGGCCTGATGTGGTCGCTGAAGTTCACAGGAGAAGACAGCTTCAGCAAGGCCAGGTCGCCATCTTTGGTTTTCTCATCGTAGCTCGGATGTTTGATGACCAGCAGTGCCGAGCGGGCTTCCTCGTGAGGATTCAGACCCTCCTGGGTGTGGCTTCCGATGTAAACGGTCACATCTGAAGTGTCTGGGCTGAGGAACACAAACGACATCATGTCAATGTTCTACTGACTCACAGTCTTCTATAGAGAAGCAACTGCAGGGAACTGAGAGATTCAATCATTTCATTCAACACTTACACCAGTGTCTCTGCAGGTGCTGCTCACATTCAGACCAGGACCGTGTTTGGCCCTTATTTTGGCCGTGTTTGAGTCACAATTGACTTGTGTTTTGGATGTATTTTGGCCGTGTTTGGCCCGTATTGGTCTGTATTTGCCCCATGTTTTGGCTGTGTTTGGCCCATGTTTAGCCCATGTTTTGGCTGTGTTTGGCCCATGTTTAGCCCATGTTTTGGCCGCGTTTGGATGTATCTTGGCTGTGTTTCGCCCGTGTTTGACTCACGTCTCTCTAATGTCCTCCTTCTGCATTTGTTCAGTATTTCTAGTGCAGCTTCTCTGGTTTTATTAATGTTCAACTTGTTTTACATTTCCGGAGTTCATTTCTGATATACCAGCTTATCTTGTCTTATCTGGACTTAGGGACTTGAAAAACTATTCACACCCCTGTTCACCATGTTCTCTTATTCTTGCTTGTTGAATAATTTATGAGGAAATCAAATACAATTAAGTTCCCAGCATGAAGTGATGGTTCTGAGTACAGACTGGGTCTGGTTTGCACAGATTCCTCAGAAAAGGACTGAAACTGAGCTCCAACTTTCTCTCTAATTTCCTCTTTAGCTCCACAGACCAGCAAAGGTGTAATACTAACAGAAACCGACGCAACGTTCTCCACTGATGTTCAGGCAGCTTGGAGTGGACCACCTGGGCTCACCTGGGAAAACACTGAGCAGCAGTCAGGACCCACTGCTGGTTGATCAGAGACCCTCCACAGAAATGCCTCTGCCTGTGCAGACTGACCTGCCAGGGCCACGCCCCCTCAGCCGCATCCTGACCTCCAATAATCCTCGCCTCAGCCTCGGTGTTGAGGGGAGCGTCTCCACAAACTGCAGGTAAAAACAGGTGAGATTCAGATACTTAAAATGATTTTCATTCAGTCAGCAAGTCTGTTTCTGACCGATAAAAACATCATTAAACAATATAAATATGTATTTATCTGCTTTTATTTACATATGATTAAAAAAATGGCATGTTGAAAACTATTCCAACCCTTCTGAAAAACAGATGGGAACATTAACACCAGAAAAATACCAATCAACCCGTCTTCCAACAGCTGAGCAGCTTTAATCACGTCTCCTCTGGGATTCTGATTATTTTAGTGATGAGATTCCAGTTTTGTAAGGCCTCCTCACCATCACCCTAATCATTATCTCTCTTCATAGATTATCAGATTCAGGTCTGGAGTCTGGCTGGGCCCCTTCCAGAAGTCTGTTACTTCTAGACTTTAACCCTAAATCTGCCAGGGGTCTGAATAATTTTGGCCTTTTACAACCCCTGCAGGAACCAGATGGTGCTCCTGACTTCTTTACTTCCTGGTTCTGGAGAACTGATCCAGATTCCAGACATAAGTCCCACTAAAAGGAACTGTGCTGAAAAGGACCATATCCTGAAATCTGAAGAAGCACAAGCAGAATATCTGAGGCTGGAATCAAAAAGGAGGCAGAGAAAATAAAGCAGAAACTGTTCAATTATTAATAAAGTTCATGTTTGATTATTATAGATAAAAAGACAAAGAAAGGCTATGGAAGTGAACTCACTGGTTAGCTGTGCTCGGCTTCCTGTGAAGAAGAAAACAAACATGTTTCAGTCTTTTCTCAACGACAAAAAATGATTCTTGTTTTGAACAGAACTGAGCAGGTCGTGTGACTGAATCAAAGTCATGTGATTAAAACAGTCTGGAAAGCGACTCTTCCTCTGCTGTTTAAGTTAAACATCTGCATCCAGAGTCGGAACAACAGGAGGAACACCTTCAGGTTTTCACCTCTTAATGCTAATGGTATTGCTAGTTCCAGAGCTAACACTTACATAAACAGGAAGCTTAAAAGCCACACCTTCTACTAGTTTCTAGTAAACAACCCGCATCTGCAGCATCTGGTCACTGGCCAACGCTCCAAGGTCAGGCGCCCAACACTCCTTTTGAACCTGTTCAATTCAGCTCAGTTCAATTTAGTTCAAATCAAGGCATTAATGTGGTTAGCATGCTAACACTAGCCTCACATTAGTAACAGCTGCTTATTAATTAATGTGGTTTGAAGGGGGTATTATGCAAAATGGACTTTTTTGAGCATCCCTCCCCCACACAGCTTCACCAGACTAACAGCAGCAGCAACTAGCAAACATCAGGTGGAACTGCGCGTCTGCTGAGCTCCTAAGAACAGTTGTAAATGGCATCAATGGACAAGTATGGAGAAGCTGACGTTGTGATGACGAGCTGAAGGGGGAGTGTCGGAAAGTATAGAAACTTCTTAAAGAGACAGAGGCCAATTTCAAGGCATCAGATACAGCTATGAAGCAAAGTAAACATTTTTAAAGTTATTTTGATATATACAGCAGTTTCATAACTGAAGGTGACATAGTTACTTGACTGTGCTATAAAATGGCTCCATGTGCTTGGAAAACAGATAATAAGCCCCTTTTAATATCTTAAAGCTGTTAGCAATAGCATACTGACTTCAGTGCTACATTTACATGTTAACATTAGCATGCTAACTTTATAAGTATGTTTACATACTATTAGCATGCTAACTCTGGTGCTATGTTTATGTACGAATATTAGCAATAGCGTATGCTAACACTAGCCAGGCCATTATCCGTTCACAGGTTCAGAGGAGAACCGAGCAGGGGGAGTTCAGTGTTTCAGTGCATCAGTACGTACTTCCTCATGGCCTCTGACAATCACTCCTCAAAACTATCCATCCTGCTCTCTGGCTTCTGGAAGTTGAATAATTGGAGCTGTTTTCTGCATAAACAAACACTCACAAAATTCTGATCAATCACATATGCATGCAGAAGGGGGGCAAAAAGTGTCACCAGGGGGTTTGTGACAAGAAGGGATGGACGACAAGAGGCTGATACGTGATTTTTGTCATGCAGCTGCAACAATGAGAAATGATTTCAGCAGTTTGGCCTGACCGTGCAGAGTCCTTTCCAAGAGTAATAAGATGCTAACTTTGGTACTATGTTTACATACTGATATTAGCATTAGCATGCTAACACTAGCCGTACATAAGTAATAGCATGCTCAACAGGAGAGAAGCTGCTGTTAATTTAGTAACTGCATTAAAGCTGCTAGCATTAGCATGCTAACTTTAGTGTTTTGTTTACATGCTAATATTAGCATTAGCATGCTCAGAGAACGGTTAAAGGGTTTTGTGGCATATATGAAGTCAGAATATTGACTTGAGGCGGTTCTCCAGGTTCAGTTCTTTCCTGTTCTGACCTCGGGGAACAAACAGACATAAATACGAGGAACATCTGGTGATCTGATCTTTTCTATTTAAAATCATGACGAAACCAAAACTGAGTTGTTCAATCAGTGGAACCAGAACATCTTGGTGAATCTGGATCACGTTACTGCAGAACCTCTTTCTAAACATTCAAACTGAACTGTTCATGAGCTGAAGCTGAGGACCGAACTTCAGACGTTACAGAAAGAGGAAATGGTGACACTGAAGCAGCCAATCAGAGCGCAGAAACAGCCAACTGGTTCAGCATCGTTCTAATCGGTCAAACTGACAGTAAGAACTGGAACCAACAAGATGCTTCCTGACACAGGGGCCATGAACGCACCATGAAGACGACATCCAGCTTTAAACCAAATATGTGGAGATAAATTATGAACAACAGGCAGGAAAGACGAAGCCACAGAAGGTCTGATTGTTTACTGGGAAATATGAGATGATATTCTTCCATTTGATTTGAACAGAAATGTGTTGATGTTAAAGGAGCTGCAGACTGAAGACTTATGGACCTGATTCTAGAGAACCAGCAGCAGAACTACATGAAAACATCTTCCTAAGATGCTGAGCTTAAGCTTAAAAAGAACCAAAACTGTTCCCGGACTTGGAGAAGTTCTGGGTTTGTGTGTGTGCTGGTCCGGAGGAACCAGCGAAGGAGTAAACTGGGCAGGCTTTAAGTAACTGGTGTGAGAGGAAAACTGCTCCTGCAGGAGGAGGCAGGAAACAAAGTCCAGTTTCTTCTGGGTACTCAAAGCTCGGGACAAATCTGGAGATTTCCACTAAACATCACTGAATTTTCTTTCTTACATGACATTTAAAAAAGAAAATTGAAGTAGAAAATAAACATGTTGCATCATTTGTGTAGTGATGAGTAAATGGTGCCGAAACAGCGGTTAAAGTCCTGAGGAGTGAAACCAGGCAGGTTCTGAGCTCTCCAGCCAGATCCACAGCATCAGCATCAACAGACTCACCTGGCGCCGTCAGAACCACCAGAACAGCTCCACAGATGAAGATCCTGCTCCCCATGTTCTTATCTTCGGGCTGACCTGCAGGAACCTGATGAGTCTGGTGAAACTCTAGAACCATCTCAGGAGGAAAACTGTGGCATTCTGGGGGTCTGAAACAACAAAATGTGACAGAAAACTGATATATTTACATGAAACATGATGTGGCTCATTGGAACCACCACCAGCCTCTGACTGCAACTGCTGTGGCAACAAACACCAGCTGAGCGTGTTGTGTAAGCAGGTCCCTGCAGCCAGGAGGGCTCAGATCTTCAGGAACCTGGAAAAACACCAGAACTCCAAACGTCTCTGCTTCCTTCCAGACGCTGAGGGGCGTCCATGTTGGAGGAAACACAGAAGGTCTCCATCGTTGTTAGAGTGGAGCAGATTCCACACGTCCTGGGCTGAAGAAACAAAGAAATAATCTGAAGTCGGACCAGAGATCATCATCATCCTTTAGCTGATCGCTGCTTCTGGGCCCAAGTTTAAGAAAATTGTGCAATAAATGCCTAAACCTCTCATGAACCTGGTTAAACATAGAAAGCTGTGCTGAAAACTTGTAATAACGTTGCAAATATTCATAAATATAAAGTCTTAAAATCTTGGAGAACTTCCGCTCGAGCACCAATATTGCAGTTCCTCTCCTGACCACTAGAGGTCACATTTTCCTGCAAATTAATCATAATTTGGGATTTTTATTTTTTGCACGAAGGGACAAAAATAAGGTTAATTTTTTGGAAGGTGGACATTTTTTATAAAGAGAAAAATATTATTAAATCTGTTATCATTAAAAGAACCAGTAAATTTATATTTTTGAGCCACACCGGGGACCACTCACCAGGAAATTGACCTTTGACACAGAGCTGTTTTCTTTTTTTTCCTTTATGATTACTAATTTAGAAAGTGCCCACCGCCCCCTCTCCACTAGGTGGAGAGCTGTTCAGTTGTTCTGGGTTAGGGTTACACCCTCAGGCAGAAGTTCACCGTCTGAGCAAACCCCGCCCCCACAACAAAACCCCGCCCCTTATTTGAAGATAACAATGTGAAATAAAAAGGGCCGGAAATAGAAAAAGTAGCTTTACAAAATAAAAGTGTCACAAAATAAAACACCAATGAAAAATAAATAAATAAGTAATGAAATAAATACATAAATAAATCCTGAAATAAATGAATGAATAAAACTGACTGACAAAATAAGCTTCCCATGAAAACAATATCATTTTTTATATTTAGGTTTGTTTTTATTTAATGGGGATATTTATTGTTTTGATGCTGTATTTATTATTTATTAATAACAGTATTTTTTTATTTATTGAATCAATTTTGAATGAAACGGCTCCCCGTAATCTTCATGTCAAGTATCCTCGGGCGGCAGGGCCCCAGCAGCACACTGGCGCGACGCTGCGTCTGCTGCTGAGCTCAAAAAAGACAACAAAGAAGGACAGTGGTGAAGAACCAAAAGGAGAGAGCGGGAAGTCAGCTGCTCCTGGCTGTCCGCCTTCACTCCAAGCCCCGATAAAAGGCCGAGTTTATTCCTGGCTTGCGGCTCATCAGGTTGAAACAGCAAACTGAACGCTTCCCTCCTGCTGTTGGCGCGCTGCTCTGGGCCGTTGACCGAACTGCGGCTCAGTGATGGTGCGCTGGCTGACCATATCTTTACTGAAATGACTTAAATAAACCAAACCACTGGAAACATGGATGAAATAAGACATATGAATCAGTTTAATATTAACTTTAATATTTTACATTGCAGAGGAGCTAGATATGGGGAAAAAAAATCATCGCTAGAAAAGACCAAAATGAATGAAAAGAAACATTTTGCAGAACCAGAACCTTCCAGAAACGAGTTCTCTCTCCTTGTGCGGACGGCCCTGCGCCGTCTCAGCGGCGGGTCTGACCTGAACAGCTTCTTATTTCCGTGCACAACATGACAACATGACATGAGCTGCAGCATCCTTGAAAAAACACCTTTATAGGTCAGCCCAGGCAGCCACAGCTCTCCCGCTTCCTCCTGACCACCAAGCATGCTACATGCTACATTCACGGTCAGTTGGATGATCACAACATGTGTGTTTATGTTCACATGTCTTTCACTACAGTGCTGTAGTCCGTGATCAGCAGCCCCAGCTTCTGTGACCGGATGTGAAACAGGAAGTAGACTCGGCGGGTGACGTAGGAGGCACAGCGTCTCTGTGGCGCAATCGGTTAGCGCGTTCGGCTGTTAACCGAAAGGTTGGTGGTTCGAGCCCACCCAGGGACGGAAGCTTTATTTAGGCTTTTATTTTTATGTGAAATAATAAAAAACGATCATCTGTAATATGAAACAAGATGGATCCTACATCAGAAACATGAGATTCTGGAGTCCAGCTGGTTCTGGTTCGGATCCAGCAGGACCTCCAGCTGTGTGATCCAGAGCTTGCTGAGAAAACTCCAGCTGCTGGTGTGGCAGGTCGACTGGTCGCCAGATTACCTGGTGCTGTCGGCCACCAGGAAGTAAACACTCCTTAAAGAACTACAAATCATCGCTAAATACACGTTTGTTATGGTTTAATAAACACTGGACTGGAAGATAATTTACCTTTGTTGTAGTTTTTATTGAGATAACGTTTCCAAACCTGCGACCAAAGAGCCGGAAACGACCCAGAACCTGGTTTACCTGCTTTTATTCCACATGATGATAATCTTCAGAAAAACAAGCAAACAGATTCAAAAGCTCTGAAGGCTGAAATATTGACAGGAAGAAATGGAATCAGTGATTATACTTTCAATAAACCTGCAGAAGAAGAGAAAGCGTTTTATTTCCAGCCGTCGTGACGTCGACATGCTGACCCAGCGAAGACAGGAAGTGCTCCTCCAGGTCAGAGTTCAGTCCTCGTCTATACTGCCAGGAAAAAGCCCGGTTCTGATATGAGCTTCAGGATTTACGCCAACGTTCCAGTCAGAACCAACAGAACACATCGCAAACCGGACCTGTGGTTCTCCTGCTGGGCCCGGATTTTCCCTAATAACCCTGGAGTTTAGAGAACCTGTTTCTGATTTCAGAACCGGGCTGTCTGGACCAGAACCCAGGAAGCAGATCCATGTTCTCTCACTGAAAGATGAGAAAACCCAAAGATCTGGACGGGTCACACGTCCAGAACCTTCTAAAGGAAATCCATCAGGACCAGGTTCTAAGATGTTCTGTCGATCCAGAACCGATTCAAGGCCCGACTACAGTTGCTCAGAGGTCAGAGGTCAGCGTTTCCCTGGATGGGCCGGATCCTGAACTGAAGACTGCAGGAAGACGGTCTGGATCAGAACCGGATGGGTTCTGTTTACCTGACACGATGACGTCACTGCAGGTGTGCTTGCATAGTTTCACCTGGAGCGGAGCCCAGCCCGGGTCCAGGAGGTTCTCCAGAGCTGCCCAGGGCCCACTGCTACTGGTTCCCAGTTCAGCTGTGGTTCGGCTTCATCGCGTTCCCTCCTCCTCCTCAGCTCGGCGCTCTGATGGCGGTCATGATTTCCCGGCGTGCCTGCAGGCAGAGGCCTCTGCTCCTGTTGTTCATTCTGTCAAAAGTTCACTTCATAATTATACTTCGGATTTTTCTTTCTTGTTTATTGCATTTAAAGGCTGAATTATTTTAGGTCTTATTTTGCTTTGAGGATTGAATCTGATAACTTGATGTGTTTTGTTTGCTTACATTGATGTTTATTGAATCTCTAATTATAGTTGGGTTATAATTATTTAGATTATTTGAAATATTTCATTTGACTGCATTAAATTATAACCATGGAAATTTGCTGCATCATTGTGTCTGAGGGAAACGTAGGATTTTATTCTGAATTATGTGGAAATATTGAAGCGACATTTTTATTTTTCTTCATAAATAAATAATAAACTCTGAGTAAGTCTGACCCTTGACCCTTGGAAAGCAGAAATAAATCCAGCAGCCGGTTCCGGATCCAGCAGCCGGTTCCGGATCTTCACGTTAGATGTTCCTCGTTAAAGGTGGAGCTCTGTTCTGCTTCCAGATCCAAACCGAGGTTCCGAGCAGCTCCAGAACCTGAAAGAACCCTGTTTTGCACCAGAGCACCGGTCCAGCTGGCCGCAGGTCCGGTTCCCCTCAGAGCGGCCTGGGCCGGTGCAGACCCGCCGTCTCCGGACTCAGAACCGGACTGTGGGACGCCCGGGAGGGACTCCAGTTCCCCAGGGACGCCTGGACGGCCTTCCGGTGGGCCAGCCGGTGCGTGATGGAGAAGCCGGCGTTGCCCTCCAGCTGGGACAGAACCACCAGAACCTGCCTGAGACACGGAGACAGCGGCGCCGCGTCACCAACTGGGCCAGAACGCGGGGACACAGGCTGGGCCTGAAAGCCGTCCGTCCGTCCGACCGTTCATCCGTCCGTCCGTCTGTCCGTCCGTCCAACCGTTCATCCGTCCGTCCGTCCAACCATTCATCCGTCCGTCCGTCCGACCGTTCATCCGTCCGTCCGTCCGTCCAACCGTTCATCCGTCCGTCCGTCTGTCCGTCCGACCGTTCATCCGTCCGTCCGTCCGTCCAACCGTTCATCCGTCCGTCCGTCCAACCATTCATCCGTCCGTCCGTCCGTCCGTCCAACCATTCATCCGTCCGTCCGTCTGTCCGTCCGACCGTTCATCCGTCCGACCGTTCATCCGTCCGTCCAACCGTTCATCCGTCCGTCCGTCCAACCATTCATCCGTCCGTCCGTCTGTCCGTCCGACCGTCCATCCGTCCGTCCGTTCATCCGTCCGTCCGTCTGTCCGTCCGTCCAACCGTTCATCCGTCCGTCCGTCCAACCATTCATCCGTCCGTCCGTCCGACCGTTCATCCGTCCGTCCGTCCAACCGTTCATCCGTCCGTCCGTCTGTCCGTCCGACCGTTCATCCGTCCGTCCGTCCGTCCAACCGTTCATCCGTCCGTCCGTCCAACCATTCATCCGTCCGTCCGTCCGTCCGTCCAACCATTCATCCGTCCGTCCGTCTGTCCGTCCGACCGTTCATCCGTCCGACCGTTCATCCGTCCGTCCAACCGTTCATCCGTCCGTCCGTCCAACCATTCATCCGTCCGTCCGTCTGTCCGTCCGACCGTCCATCCGTCCGTCCGTTCATCCGTCCGTCCGTCTGTCCGTCCGACCGTTCATCCGTCCGTCAGTCCGTCCATCCATCCGTCCGTCCGACCGTTCATCCATCCGTCCGTCCAACCATTCATCCGTCCGTCCGTCCGTCCGACCGTTCATCCGTCCGTCCGTCTGTCCGTCCGACCGTTCATCCGTCCGTCAGTCCGTCCATCCATCCGTCCGTTCATCCATCCGTCCGTCCAACCATTCATCCGTCCGTCCGTCCGTCCGACCGTTCATCCGTCCGTCCGTCTGTCCGTCCGACCGTTCATCCGTCCGTCAGTCCGTCCATCCATCCGTCCGTCCGTCCGTCCAACCGTCCGTCCAACCGTTCGTCCGTCCGTCCGTCCGACCGTTCATCCGTCCGTCCGTCCGACCGTTCATCCGTCCGTCCGTCCGTCCGTCCATCCGTCCATCCATCCAACCATCCGTCCGTCCGTCCAACCATTCATCCGTCCATCCATCCGTCAGTCCGTCCATCCATCCAACCATCCGTCCGTCCGTCCAACCGTTCATCCGTCCGTCTGTCCATCCAACCGTTCACCCATCCAACCACCCACCCAACCATCCGTCCGTCCGTCCAACCATTCATCCGTCCATCCATCCATCCGTCCGTCTGTCCATCCAACCGTTCACCCATCCAACCACCCACCCAACCATCCGTCCGTCCGTCCAACCATTCATCCGTCCATCCATCCATCCGTCCGTCTGTCCATCCAACCGTTCACCCATCCAACCACCCACCCAACCATCCGTCCGTCCGTCCATCCGACCATTCATCCGTCCATCCATCCATCCGTCCAACCGTTCATCCGTCCGTCCAACCATTCATCCGTCCATCCATCCATCCGTCCGTCTGTCCATCCAACCGTTCACCCATCCAACCACCCACCCAACCATCCGTCCGTCCGTCCATCCAACCACCCACCCAACCATCCATCCGTCCGTCCATCCAACCGTTCACCCAACCATCCATCTGTCCATCCAGCTCAAGACGATCTGGAGCTCAGCTAACCCAACAGTCGTGTTTTTGGACTGTGGGAGGAAGCTGGAGTACCCAGAGAGAACACAAGCATGCACAGGGAGAACATGGAACCTCCATGCAGAAAGACCCCAGGATTCGAACCAAGGACCTTGTTGCAGTGAGGCAGCTGTGCTCCCCGCTGCTCCACTGTGCAGCTAAATCCAGAGCATCATCATCATTCTGTGGTTCCCAGCAGAGCCAACAGCTGACCTGGACCAGTTCATGAACTGTTCGTGTGCTGAACCAGTTCACTGCTCCATGACCTGAATTCGTTCATGAACGAATTCAGGTCATGATTTGGACCTGCTGTTGAACTGTTCATCAACGGATCCAAATCATGAATGGGACTGGGAGTTCAGTTCATGAACTGTTCATGAACTGAACTGGACCCAGTTCACGACCTGAACGGGTTCAGCTTCTCCTGATAGAAAGTGTCCCTCTGTCGGCCACCGGGGGTCACCTGTGCAGAGGAGGGACGCTGTCCACGGTCTTCAGGCTGCTGCGCGTCGACACCACGTTGAAGCTGTCGCTGCAGTCGCATGACACGTGCAGGTGATGCCGGGGGTGTCGGTTCTCCACCATGACGATAAGCCCCGCCCACCCGTGGGTCAGGTAGTAGCAGGTCATCCCCTCGCGACCCTGAGAGGAGGAAGAGCGTTTACTCATCTTCATCCTCCTCGGGAATTTAGAGAAAGCGGTCCAGTTCTGACTGGACCTCCACAGCACTTCAGAACCATCATCCAGAACCGGGTCACAGGAACCTGGACGTTCCCTGACCCAGTTAGCATTCTGATCCCTTTCCCAGTTTGTCCCCAACCCCAGTTTAACTTTGAGGATGTTTCCAGATTTCCCCCCAGAATGTTCAGCCCAGAGTGATGCTGGTTCTGGTTCTGACCCAGCGACCCACTGCTCCCCAGTGAGGAAAGGAAAGCACCCGGAGGTGAATAAACGGTATCAGTTGGTTTTACGTTCAGCACAACGGGATTTTATCGAGAAAACAATCAATATTCAGATCAGTCTGATTCTTCCTGCTTCTGATTTCACTGAACAGTTCAGTATTTCATTCCGTCCTCAGGATTCATCTGAAGGCCATGTTTTAGTCTCTGCTCTGGCCTGCAGATGGCGCCGCAGCAGCAATAGTTCTGGTTCTGACCCCACTGACACTCTGTTATTTATTTCAGCCGTGTAGGCTCAGAGTGGAGCTGCAGAACAGGCCAGAACCAGTCAGAGTGGGTCGAAACCAGTCAGAACCTGTCGGAAACCATTAAAAACCGGTCAGAAACCAGTTAGAGCTGGTCAAAAACCGGTTGGAACCAGTCAAAACTGGTCAGAAACCAGTCAGAACTGGTCGGAAAGCAGTCAAAACCAGCCAGAACCTGTCAGAAACCATTAAAAACCAGCCAGAACCGGTCAGAACCGGCCTCACCTCGTGTCGCTCTCCCCGGGTCTCGGCCAGCTGGATCACGGCGTCGGCCACGGTGGCGCTGGCCGCCCTCACCTGCTCCACCATCACCTGCCTGGAGCTGTAGACCGCCAGGACGTAGCCTGGAAGCAGACAGAGACCGGTTCAGATCCAGATAAAGACATGCGGGTCGGGTCAGGACTGAACAGAACCGGCGTTTGGACCTGCGTCCTCTGCGCTGCTCCAGTGGTTGAAGGCGCAGCAGAGCGCGGCGTACTCGCCCGGCTCCAGCATGGCGTCGCAGCCCACGAACCTGCGGACGGAGCGGCGGCTGTGGGCCAGCAGCCGGCCCAGGGTCAGCGACCCGGTTCTGTCGTAGGCGACCCGGAACAGCAGCACGCACAGGTCCAACAGGTGGCTCTCCGCCATGTCCCAGCGCCTGAGGGAAGCAAGGATCAGAACCAGAACGAAGGGTTACTGGTTCTACTGCCCGGACGGGTCGACCCGTAGAACCTCCCCACCTGCTGCCCTGCTGGAACAGAACCAGCTCCACGGCCGTCCGCTCCAGAACCGTCATGGACACCACCGGCACCGGAACGTCGGAGCCTCGCGGGAAAACTCCCGGGACACGGACCTCCTGCCAGGCGGAGTGGATCTTACAGATATCCACCGAGTCAAAGTACCTGCAGGGTCAGAGGTCAGAGCGGACCTGTCTGATGAATCAGCGAAAGAACATTTGGTTCTGAAGCAGACGCACTGCGAGATGGACCTCCAGGTTCTGGTTCGGTCCGGTCCAGCCGCTCCTCATCTACCTGATGAAATCCCAGAAGTCCATCCAGAACAGGCCGTCCTCGGCTCGCTGGGCGCACAGCGCCCTCTTCAGGTGCGGAGGCCAGCTGGGCCAGTCGTCCGCCCAGGCCCCGGTCCAGGAGAACCGGCCCCACGGGTTCCGGACCTGAACCAGTCTGACACAAACCAGAGCAGCTTTTCAGAACCATCCTGTCGGGTTTTCACTTCCAGCAGTGAAAACGATTCTAATAAATATTTAAGACTTTAATCGTCGATCTTTGAAAGTTTTACATGATAAAAATTAACTTTTAGAAACTAAAAAAGATTAAAAATATAAAATCATCTTGTTTAAACAAAATAAATAATAAAAAATGTTTTTCACTTTTTAAACTTTCCCAGTTTAGTCACTAAAATACATTTCAATAAATAACAGAAAATATGAATGAAGGAAATGAAGATATTTTATGGAATATTTCCCTCATAATTTATTTATTTTCATACGTATTTTTCATCATATTTGACTTTTTTATTTCCTAATGTAATATTTCTGATCTGCGGGAAAAAATAAAAACAGAGATAAAAGCCCAAACTGATGCCGGTTGTGACCCAACGTCCTGTTCGACCCGGCTCCCGGCTCGGTCCCCACCTGTGTCCGTCCACGTCCCTCACGTCCAGGACGGAGTAGGCGTGGCGAGGACGTAACCCCAGGGACTCGTACTCCAGGTCGTCCACCTTCATGTTCCCTCCTCCGCAGGACGCCCCCATCAGGAATCTGGGTTAAACACCGGATTAATGACCTGAGCCCAGCAGAACCTGTGGCTGGTTCTGGTTCGGTTCTGGCCTCACCCCGCCTCTTTAGAGCTCAGCATTTTGGCCCAGATGAGGTCCGTGTCGATGGGCTCCTCCTTGGGGTTGGTGGTGCTGAGCTGGAGGGCCAGCGACTCGCAGGGGGCCCCGGTCAGGGTGGACAGGCCCTCGATGGCCCGGCCCGCCTGGAGGGCGAAGTACGACCCGTGGAGCTTGGCCAGAGCTTTCTCGATCAGGGCGACCCAGAGCTGCTTCCTCTGAGCCTGCAGAGAGACACGACTGGACCGGGTCAGAACCGGCGGGTCCCTGGAACCAGTCCGACTCTAGACGCTTCCGTTTGCTAATCTCAACCTGAGAATAACAGAGATCATGGTCGGACTGGTCCGGTCCGGTCCGGTCTTCATCCTGAGGACCCCCTGCGCTCCTCCGTCATCTTCCTCACCTGGGAGAAGAGCAGGTGTCCGTTCTCGTCACACGGCAGCATGTCGTCCACCAGAACCGTGGTCCAGGACCCGTCCTTGCAGAGACGGACCTGGTAGGCTCCCTCGGGACACATGGACCGGGTCACCATCACCTTCTCCACCAGGTCGGGCCGCTCGGCCAGAACCGCCAGGGCGCTCAGGAACCTGGAGTCCAGAACCGGGGTTAGAAGCGCCTGTCACCATGACAACGCCCCAGGTTTACTGATGGAGAGCAGAAATGGTACCAGATCCTGGGGGCCGCCGTTCGTGACGTCACACAGTAAAAAATTAACAGCAGCATTTTGGTTGATTTAGCCGAGGTGCTCATGTTTCAGTCATATTTACCGTGTTAGTCAGACACTTATATGTGTCACAGGTCCAAACCACGTTTAACTCACAAGCTAAACATTTACCCTGCTTATTTAGGTCCAAGCTACATATTTAGCTCGCTAACTAAATACACCTAAATACATAAACCATACCAAGATGTTTAGCTTGCTATAGATATATATAAATAATACACCCAAATAATAAATAAAATAGAACTAAACATTTAGGTCCAAGCCAAATATTTAGTTAATATGCAAGCAAGGAGTTTATATAGAGGTACGCAAAGCCCAGCTTTTATTTTGATAGTCTACTTCCGCTTATCAGCGAGGTAATTTGCATATTAGCTAAACGTTTAGCTTGGATCTAAAAATTTAGTTGGCAAGCCAAATATTTAATTTGGAGCCAATATTTAGCTTGTGTATTAAATATTTAGCTCTGAACTGTGACCTTTGTAAATGAATAACATGGTGAACACGTGACCCATTTTTCCTCTATAACACGCTAAATAAACCACAAATATTGTTGTTTATTAATTCATTTATTGTGTGACTTTACAAACGAGACCCCAGAAAAACCTGCTCCAGAATAAACCAGTAACCCGTTTTCTCACCAGCAGTTTCCCAGAAGGCCTTGCAGGATGTCGGACGGCCGCGGGGTTCGGAAAACCGACCACCTCACCGCTCGCTCCCTCGCGGCACTGCAGCAGATTTCTTGTGGGCGGAGCCACTTCCTGACCCGCTTCTGGACGCTGTCGTCCATCGGGAAGCCCAGCGACTTCGCACCAGGAGGGAAGCTGTCGTCCACAAACGTGACGGAATTCTGGGAGACGACGTGAGGCACAGAAACCATTCCTTTTAAAGATTAAAGCTGCAGTGTGTAACTTTTATGAAAAATATGTTATTTGTTTTTTACATATCTGTTAAAATTATAATTATGTCGTGACGATATAAAATAGATAATCTGTGAAAAAAAACCCCAGCTCCTGTCTTTTCGCAGTGCTCCCAGTACGAACTGCAGAAATCCACCAGTCAGTCAGAAACAACCAATCAGAGCCAGGAGGCGGGGCTTATCGCTGCCAATCCCCCCCCATCCCCCACAGTCTGCTGTGCTACAGCTGGTTTACCACAACATAGCCTGCTGCTAATGCTAAGGCTAGTTAGCTGCTAATGCTAAGGCTAGTTAGCTGCTAATGCTAAGGCTAGTTAGCCGCTAATGCTAGCTAGCATGGCCACCAATAAACAGTTTTCCTGGAGCGGTGAGCTGTTTCTCCGCCATCAGCACATTTAGCAGCGCGTCCACGAGGGTGATTGGCAGCGCTAAGAACCTCCCCCTGGCTCTGATTGGTTGTTTCAGGTCGGGGGCGGAGCATTTCTTTCGACCAATAGCAGCTCAGGGAGGAGGAGGAGGAGGAGCTCCATCTGTTCAGATTATCTCTCAGACCAAACTGTCCCCACATGGAGACGGTTTAACAAATAAGGGGAAAACATATTTCTGTAAAAGTTACTGCAGCTTTAATCATAAAAACTAAATTTAGAATAAGTGAGAAAAAGCAGAAGGACATCATTTTAAAAGGTTAAACTAATAACAGAACTGAAGTTCAGCCGGATTCTTCTCGGTTCTTTCAGGTTCCTAAAAGTCCAGCTGAAGCACTTCCGACGACTTCAGGCAGAACGCTGGATGTCGGAGCTGCAGCTTCCACCAACCTCTCTGCAGAAGCTGACCACGCTCTCCCACAGCTGCTTGGCCTCCTCTTCATCGCTCTGCCGCAGCTCCTCCACCAGCATGCTCTCCTTCCTCCTCTGCGCCAGAGGAGCGGCGTGTCGCTGCGGAGTGCGGCAGGCCTGGCACTGCTTGGCGTCCTGCCGGTTGATGAGCGTGCAGGCGGGACACGTCCACTCCTCGGAGCCGGACTGACGCGCCGCTGCAGGAGACAGCGGGGACATCTCCTCCTCCAGGACGCTGAGCCTCCTGCTGAGCAGCAGCTCGGACTGGGGGGGCGGAGAGGTTGACGGGTTCTGCGTCTGCGTGGGACGAACATCTGGAGGCGGCACCTCTCTGCGGCTGCAGAGGACCGGATTGTTGTGACCTGGGCTGAGCGCCGCGGAGTCTGGGTTGGAATACGAAGCTTCCACTGGTGGACTCTCTCCTCGGGTCGCGATGGCGACAGACACGGAGCCCGCCGCAGCTTCGGGGGGCGGCGGCGCCTGCTGGCAGACGTCCGGCACCGCCAGCGCCTCGGCGGGGATCTGAGGCAGAGACAGTTTGCGCGGCCCACCGCAGGCGGAGCAGGACACCGAGGCGGGCGTGTTCTGCAGAGTGCACCTCAGACAGTCCCAGGACTGGCTGCTTTTCGCTGCCCCCCCCGGCGGCCTCCAGCTCAGGGGTCCGGAGCAGCTGCTGGAGCGCTGGGGCCGCAGCCGGGGGCCGGGCGAGTCCTGAGCCCGGTCCGCAGGCCCGCTGGAGCCACACAGGGAGCAGGCCAGGCTGCTGGGGGGGTTGGTGAGCGTGCAGCGAGGACAGGACCACCCAGAGGCCCCCCCGCCGCCCCCGGATCCTCGCCGGGGGGCTTCACAGATGGAACAGCGGGGGGCGCTGGCGGAGTTGAGGAACGTACAGCAGCCACAGGCCCACTGGGTCCTCTGCATGGGGACGGCCCCGGAGGAGAAGCTGCGGGGAAACCCAGAACGGATCAGAGCGTTAGACCCGGGCCGACCCGGTTCGACAGTACTCAGAAACACAGTCAGCTGCACATGAAACGGATCCGAACCAGGATTAGTTAGCTGGTCCCGGTGCCCAGCCCACTAACAGCGCATTTTACGCACGCATACCGACCCGCAGCCGGCCGGCACGCAGGCTCGGCTGGTGGGAACCCCGGCGGGCACCACATACCGACCCGCAGCCGGCCGGCACGCAGGCTTGGCTGGTGGGAACCCCGGCAGGCACCATAAACGCACACAAAACCATCAAAACTTGTCTTCACATTCTGTTCATTCAGTTATTTGTTGCATCTTATATCATTTATATTCATAAAAACCCAACAATACTAAAACATCTCACTTGATGTGGGTCTATGAGTTTTCTGTGTTTGCCTGCAAAATATGCACTCATAAATAACTCTCTGGGGCCCCCAGCACCTCGGGCCCCTGGGCTGCTGCCCCTGTGAGCCCTTTTAAAGTCCGGCCCAGCCGCTTCCTGAGTAGAGCCGCTCAGCCAGCCTGAGCCACAGATGAAAAAGCATGTTCATCTTTTCTGATATTCATGTCAGCTGCAGCCAGAGTGAACAGCAGAAAAATACCACCTGCTTTCAGCAGGTGGACCATGCCGGAGGAGGATGGAGAGAAACGGAGGCTGAAGACCCTCCTTGGAGACCCCACCGGACGCAGCTGCAGAGTGACTCCACCCTGGAAGAAACGCTCCTGATTAAAGAGCAAACATCTTCAGAGGAGCTGGTTTCATGTTGCTGAGACCCCAGAGATGAAAAGTGAGAACGAGGCTGAGAATCAGAAAAAGGCACAAATGCTGCTTTGTTCTTCCCTCAGGGGGAGAACATTACTGTGCATGAATATGGAAATGATCCAGCGATAGCTGCACTCCCCCCTGGAGCATCAAGCACTGCACAGATAAATCATACATCCCCTGCTGTCTGTCTAAGACTCCTGATGCCCAGCTGTCCATCAGGAGCAACCAGCAGGAGAAACACCAGGGGCCTCGGAGCGCCTGTCCTACATTTCCTCTCTGATCTCGAAATAGTTTGAGTCCAGGACAAACTTCCGGCTCAGTCCGACCCGGAGAATCTCCTGGAGCACAAACCGTCTGAAACAGATGCTTCTGCCTCCATCAGAGCGTCTAGAAAAACTGCAATTATTCACCTTCATTTCGCATTGAGCTCTGAATATGTGAAAATGTTGTGTACCACTGCCCCCTACTGGCCAAACCGATTGCGCAAACTACGAAAGAGGCTGTGAAGCTACAGGTTCAGCTTTCTGCCTAATTATCCCACTATCTAAGCTCAATAATCTGCTGAAAAGATGGCCGCTCACTCAAGACTAGACATAAACTAACACATTAAAGCTCATGCATGGTTGGAAACCGCTAAATATTCATGAAGGAAGCTAAATAGCTTAGCCAAAAACATGCTAAAGGGAAGAGTGGCTGCTGGATCAACACCTTCAAAGACACAAACTACAAATATCTGCTTCTAGTTGCACATGTTTAGATTTCACAGCAGAGCTTGAAATCCAGTCTTAGAACGTCAGCATGCTAAAATTAACAAACCAACCTTTCGTCATAATCTCTCTCACAAGCATAAAAACTGCAGCTTTAGCTATAATCCAACTTAAAAGGTATAAAAATATAAAGATTATTCATGAAAAGCTCTCATCTAGTTAATTAAAAATGGTTTTACAGTTTCAGTGTTAGCAGTAGGGACGTTTTAGAATTATCTTGTCAACATTACCATTAGCATCTTGGCTAACTGCTTCTCAATGCTAACATTGTTTGTGGTTTGTCAATGTGCTAAAATTCCCAAACATTAATGTTTATGCCTTAGTTGTGTGTTTATAATTAGCATGCTAATGTCAATATTGGGTTTGTCTACATTTTCATATTTTAAGTGCTAATGTTAGTATGAGTGGTTTTGCTATGCTTTCAAAGTTAACACGCTAATGTTAGCATTCATGACTGCTAGGGATGGGAACTGATAAGAATTTATCGATACCAACTCCATTATTGATTTTACTTATCGATTCAATTCTCTTATCAATTCTCAATAAGTAAGGAAATAAACTCTTTAATTCAAAATATGCACCATGTTGCATTTGAGTCAAATAAAATTAAATCTGGTATAAAAAATAAGAATGCCTTTTTGAAATTAACATTTTGACATGAAATGCAACTTTGCACATCAAAGGTTTTTTGCAGACAAATTTGCATGTTTTCCTTTTCAGGAAGTATCGTTGAAGTCTTAAAGGGATCCATGACTTGTTGAACTTGTTGGCCTAAATATGTTGTAATTTTCCCATTAACCTAAACGTTGTTGTTTGTGACACATAAAAACTCATAATTACTTCAAAACTTGTATACCTTCATTCTATTTTTCACCTATGGAGGTCACCATATTTTCACCTGCGCAATGCGTGGCGGCCGATGACGCGGGTAGGGCCAAGTGGAGTCGAGTCCATAAACAAAACACAAGAAGTGGAGGTGGTGGAGGCTGACTGGAGCAGCCCCCAAAACATCTGGATGGAGGCAAACTGCCTCAAAGTTTTCATTTACCATTAAACACGAGACATATGGTGAAACTAACAGGCGTGATCAGCTTGAACTCTACTGGTCACTATATTAGCTAGAGCTAACACCGTTAGCTAGAGCTAATATCATTAGCTAGAGATAACGCTATTAGCTGGAGCTAACAGAAAATCAAAACAAATTAGAAGATAATGAATGGATGTTTAAAGTGACAATGAAGCATCTTTAAGTCTTTGTAACAACATTCTAATATATTTCAGAAAATGTTTTGATCCTGATGCTAACCATAAACAGCTGGAGTTAGAAAGTGGACATCTTTGCAGCAAACTGTCGGATTGCCATTTTCAAGCAGCAGCAGCACAAACAGCAGCTTTTTCAGCTGAATGTCTCCTCTTCCTCCATTTGGTCCTCCTCATCTTCATTTCCTCTCATTTCTGCGTTCCCTTCTATTTCAACGCGCTCGGTTCAAATTTAAAGACTGAATGTTACTTACTGTGCAGTAATTACTGTTCCCAGGGCGCTGAGGGTTAAAAGTGGGAATCATCATTTGGTATCATCATAATTACTGATTCTTTTAAACGCTGATGTGAAAATGATTTTAAGTAATAAATCATGTTTCACTGAGGCTGCTGGTTTTCCTTCTGACTGACGTTACTGAGAGGTTTCTGGATCTCTGTGTCTTCAGATTCCCAGACGGGTTTAACGATCAGGGGTTTCCCTGGAATCACGAAGTTTCCAGTCAGCAGGTAACTGGACTCCCAGCTGAATGCTCAGCGATGCACTAATAATTAATAAGAAAGCATCTGGTTTAGTTTATATCACACAGTTCATGAAAAATTCAGAGCCCATTAGTCCAGCGTGTTCAAACGACGGCTGTGGAAGATAAATTCAGCCTAAAGCCATTCCTAAATCACTGCACCATAATATCTCACTGGGACGACTGACAATACAAGATTCCTCAGTTATTTCTGGAAGAAAATCATTTCTGGACATCAAAGAGTCAAACGGGAACAAACTTGGTTCAGGATCTGCTGCTTGAACCTCTTTTCCATCCGTCATGTTGGATAACACATCCAGAAGATCCAGAAGGGAAACCCAGACATCCTGTTCCAGAAACACTTCCCAGCTCGTCCAGCTGGAATCACTTTTGTCTTCACACTGCAAAAATATGAAATCTCCCCAAGTATTTCTGCTCCAGTTTCTACGGCAAATATCTTGAATACACTTAAAATTAGAAAAAAACTAACTTACAAGTCACTTTCCAGCAGACATAGGGGCTTATTTTATGTCAACAATTCCTTAATATTGATGAAAAAATGCTAATATTTTTCCAAAATTCTTACTGAAAGTAAGAGTAGTGATACTTCATAATAAAATTACTCAAATAAAAAGTACAGTGTAGTAAAAATACTCCTAAAAGTCAATTTTTCCCCAAAAAGTTACTCAAGTGTAAGCAGTTACTACCCAACTTTAATCAGCTGTGATCACTTTAATCTGAATCTCAGAATATAAACGCTGAATATATTTTAGTTAGGGCCGGGACCTTAAGGCATTAATTTCAGTAAATAATTTATAACGCATTAAAAATTTTAACGCAATTTTTTTTTTAACACACAAAAGTTCCAGCCGGAACATTTGTATTTGTGTGTTTCTGGTACGGCCGCAAATCTGACGCACAAGTGGCATCCTCAAACAACAAAGATGGAAGACGAAGCTGCTTCTCTGATCTGATGGACGCTGGAAAAGACTCTAGCTGTGCTCAAGTTGTCAGTGAAATAACAGACATTTTGGCAGATTATTTCACTCAAAACTAGAAGTTTTTCATCAATATTAAGGAATTATTGACTGAAAACCAGCTCCTATATCTGCTGGAAGGTTACTGTCAGTTAGTCTTGTCTGATTTCCAGCGTATTTACGAGCTTTGCAGTAGAAACCGGAGCGGGAGAACTTGCTGAGCGTTGGGGCTCTGCAGCGCAGGGATCTCCAGGGCTCCTCCGGGTGAGTTTGCTCTTTTCTGCTGGGATGTTTGTGTGAATCCGTTCCTACCTGCGCTCTCTGTGCCGGCCGGCTCTGGGAAGCTGCCGCGGGATCAAGCTGCTCTGGCTGCTCCTCAGACATCCCATAGCGGGGGACGGAGGGAGCGCCACTCCTCGGGAGGCAGCATCCCCGTCACCATCCTCAACCAGAGAGGAAGAGGAGGAACCTCCCATGATGCTCCGCTTTCACCTGGAGGGGTCCTGAGGAGAGAGCAGAGAGTGAACCAGAAGGGATTCATGTCGACTTCCTGATGGATCTGAAAGGAAAACTTTAACTCTGGAAGGTTTTTCTCCTCCAGGAAAGGCGTTTCTGTCGCGGACGGCGTTTTCAGGGCTCGACAGAGGAGCTCTGCAGGAGTCGTGTCTAAACTCGCATCTCCGAACCTCTCCTGGATTTACAGTTCCCTCATCTGCTGGGGATCAAATCACCTCCCAAGGCTTCCTTGGAATCCTTGGGAATCCTGGATCGGTCTTTCTCCATGTTTCTGAAGGTCTTTCGCAGCTTCCTTCCTCTGTGGCTGCTTTTCTTCAGCGAGAAAAATGTTTCCGTCTCAGAAAATGTGAAGCTTCTCCCGACATTTAATCCCAACAAGTGGAGCCCTGAAGGATCCAGGATCAGCTGTAACTCAGGCTGTTTATGGAGTTACTGGTGATTAAAGACAAATTAAACCAATGCAGCAATAATCTGAGACTGTTTGACGGCGGTTGTGTTATAAAACCTGCAGACTGTGAGGAGGTGTGCGGGTAGAGAGGCCTGGACATGAACCTGGTCAGGATTATAATCGGCTCTCTCAGGACAGTTATGACAGTTTCATGGCGGTTAATCTGCGAAACTGAACTAAAGAATATAAGAATATGACCCGAACCCGGGCCGGTACCACCCAGCCCCTCTGCTCCACTAGAACCTAAAACCTGTGAATGATCCTCAATCAGTTACCGAAAGTTGTACTCAAGTAGGAGCAGCACTACTTCAACATATCTTTACTCAAGTAAGAGTAAAAAAGTAGTACAGATCAAAACATCACTTAATATTTAAAAACTACATCATCAGACAGACCAAAATATGAAGTGACCTGGAAGTTTTTGGTATTTTAAAGACCAAAATGAAAATAATTCATATAAATAACATAATCACAAATTGACAAAATAAGGCATAAAAAACATTTTTCCAAATCAATTCCTTTCTTCAGGGCAAAACTCATAAAATTTTAACAAAAACTGCTGGTGTGTGTCTGTGTCAATTAAATAATTACATAGATTTTAATACAAATAATCTCTTTTTTTTTTCTTTTTTATACACAAAAGTTCCAGCCGGAACATTTTTATTCGCATGTTTCTGGTACACCTGTAAATCTGACGCACAAGCTCCATCCGCTAACAGCAGCGATGGAAACGGCTCCACTGGGGGTTAATTTCTGCTTCCAGAGCCGATCTGATGCTGGAAAAGACTCCAGTTGTGTTCAAGTTGAGCTAAAAGCAGTCGGCCTATCAGAGAAGCTATGCTAGCCTAGAATAGCATCTCAATGCTAACCATGTAGCAGCAGCGCTAACGTCAGCGTCCACAGCCCACGTTTCTAAAGAAGCTCCATGAATGATCAGGGTTCCTGAAGCTCTGGAGAGATGAACTTTGCTCCAACCTGATGCTGGAAGAACCTGAAGAGCAGATCAGAAACTAGAAAAATGAAGATAGTTATAGTTTTTAATCTGCTAAATTATTGCAGCCAAAAGGGATTTGAATTGAAAAAGTTGCTGATTTTGTCGATATATAGTTTTCTATTAAAATGCGATTAAATAGTTCAGACCCTGAAATGAGCTCAAAGAACACATTTAATCCTGTTGCACCGCTAGCGTTAGCTTAGCGGCTAACATCTGTTAAACGGGCTTTGATCCGAGCGCATCTCTCAGCGTCTTCAGATTTTAACACGTTCCTCTGTGAACTGATGTTCAGCATCTGGACTCGCTCTGAACGTCTAAAAACCTGAGCTGCAGAGGAGGGTGGGGTCAATCAGCCAATCAGAATTATTAGGCTCCTCCCACCAGGAAGTGCCGCGTGGATTCCTCACTCCTGGTGTCTGGTCTGGTTCTGGTTCTGGTTGCTGCCGTGGAAACGGACCTCAACACTAAATAAGCTAAGATCAACTAAAACAAGCTCAGCCACAGCTGATGATGATGCTGATGAAGATGATGCTGCTGATGAAGATGATGCTGATGAAGGAGGATTTCCAGATGCTGAGAAGGTTCTGCTGGAAGTCTTCCTCACAGACTCCATGATGGTGAAGATGATGAAGGAGCACACTCACACACACACACTCACACACACACACTCACACACACACACTCACACACACACACACACACTCACACACACACACACAGGCAAGGGAAAGTTTTCCATTTAGGAACAACTGCAGAGCAGATTTCATCACGTCCTCCTGGTTCTGGTGTTCGGTCCAACACACCATCAGAACACTGACTGAGGAGCTGCTTCCCTCCTGGTCCGGATGGGGTCCAGTTGGGGGTCTGCAGGTCTGGTTGGTTCTGGTGACCTCACCTTCTTCTCTCCTCGGTTCTGTCCTTGAAGGATGACTCTAAAGTCTGAGACACCGCGGAGCTTCAGAGGACTCCCGCGGCTCACAGAACCGCTGGTTCCGGTCCGAATCCGGTTCGTTTCGCTCTGATAAATCATCCAAACCGCTGACGAGTCACAGCTGGAGGAACTCAGCAGATGTCCGAGTGTCTCTGCGCTTCTCTGCAGATGCTGCAGATGCTAAACTTCACTCTGACTCCAGCAGAACCTGCGGAACTCTGGACGCTGCGACACAAGCTGCTGCAGCTGCAGCGGCGGACTCACCTGGACTCACCTGACCGGACGCGCTGCGGGGACACGGAGCTGTCCGGGCTCCATGCGTCCTCTCCGGTCCATCTGCACGGTCAGCACCGCTGTCAAGCTGCGCGGAGACCGAAGGACTTCCGCCTCGGGGATTTCAAAATAAAAGCTGGCTCCAGCTTCTCATGGAAATGAGACTCCGTCTGAGTCCGGCCCGCCGCGATGAAGCTGAAAATGTTCTGAGATCAGTCAGAACCACCCAGGTCCATGTCCTTCCAGGTCCAGGTCTTTCCACATCCATGTCCTTCCAGGTCCATGTCCTTCCAGGTCCAGGTCTTTCCACATCCATGTCCTTCCAGGTCCATGTCCTTCCAGGTCCAGGTCTTTCCACATCCATGTCCTTCCAGGTCCAAATCCTTCCAGGTCCAGGTCCTTCCAGGTCCAGGTCCATCCACATCCATGTCCTTCCAGGTCCAAATCCTTCCAGGTCCAGGTCCTTCCAGGTCCAGGTCTTTCCACATCCATGTCCTTCCAGGTTCAAATCCTTCCAGGTCCAGGTCTTTCCACATCCATGTCCTTCCAGGTCCAAATCCTCAACAGGTCCAGGTCCTTCCAGGTCCAGGTCCATCCACATCCATGTCCTTCCAGGTCCAAATCCTTCCAGGTCCAGGTCCTTCCAGGTCCAGGTCTTTCCACATCCATGTCCTTCCAGGTTCAAATCCTTCCAGGTCCAGGTCTTTCCACATCCATGTCCTTCCAGGTCCAAATCCTCAACAGGTCCAGGTCCTTCCAGGTCCAGGTCCATCCACATCCATGTCCTTCCAGGTCCAAATCCTTCCAGGTCCAGGTCTTTCCACATCCATGTCCTTCCAGGTCCATGTCCTTCCAGGTCCAGGTCTTTCCACATCCATGTCCTTCCAGGTCCAAATCCTCAACAGGTCCAGGTCCTTCCAGGTCCAGGTCCATCCACATCCATGTCCTTCCAGGTCCAAATCCTTCCAGGTCCAGGTCCTTCCAGGTCCAGGTCCATCCACATCCATGTCCTTCCAGGTCCAAATCCTTCCAGGTCCAGGTCCTTCCAGGTCCAGGTCTTTCCACATCCATGTCCTTCCAGGTTCAAATCCTTCCAGGTCCAGGTCTTTCCACATCCATGTCCTTCCAGGTCCAAATCCTCAACAGGTCCAGGTCCTTCCAGGTCCAGGTCCATCCACATCCATGTCCTTCCAGGTCCAAATCCTTCCAGGTCCAGGTCCTTCCAGGTCCAGGTCCATCCACATCCATGTCCTTCCAGGTCCAAATCCTTCCAGGTCCAGGTCCTTCCAGGTCCAGGTCTTTCCACATCCATGTCCTTCCAGGTTCAAATCCTTCCAGGTCCAGGTCTTTCCACATCCATGTCCTTCCAGGTCCAAATCCTCAACAGGTCCAGGTCCTTCCAGGTCCAGGTCCATCCACATCCATGTCCTTCCAGGTCCAAATCCTTCCAGGTCCAGGTCCTTCCAGGTCCAGGTCCACCTACATCCATGTCCTTCCAGGTCCAAATCCTTCCAGGTCCAGGTCCTTCCAGGTCCAGGTCCACCTACATCCATGTCCTTCCAGGTCCAAATCCTTCCAGGTCCAGGTCCTTCCAGGTCCAGATGACTGAACCCACAAGGACTGAGGACCAGGCAGGACCTACAGAAGAATCTCGCAAAGATCTGACAAACCGAGGCGTTGAGGCTGGGGAGGTGATAGCAGAACAAGCAGCAGGAGGTTGATCAGGACCAGAAGAGCTGTGAGGGAACCAGAACCAGGAACAGAACCCAACACTAGAATAAATCAAAATGGCAACCAAACGGTGACAGGAAGTAGTTAAAACAGGTTTCAAAATAAAACCAGAACTAAAGACCGCAGGAAATATTCCATCAGAATAATTAAATCCTTGAACTTTAACCTTTGAACTAAGGAACGAACGAGGTCCTGCTCCAGTCCTCAAGAGCTTCTACCCTACAGCTTCTGGATGCTGACGTCCCTCATCAGTTGCTCCAGCTCTGCAGAGGCCTGGTTCCGACCCATTCACCTGATCCGGGTGTGGTGGAGCTGGGATGCATCTAGAAGCGGCAGGATAGAAGGTCTGGAGACGCCCCGCCTACTTCAGTCCGTTGGGCGGACGCCCTGTCTACTTTCTCAATGAGGCTTAAAACTTTTCTCTTTGATAAAGCTGAGAGTTAGACTGGCTGGGGTTATCCTGAGCCATCTCTGTAGTTATGCTGCTACAGGCTACTGGAGCACAAACACACCACTTTTCCTTACTTTCTTCTCCTACTGCTCTCCAACCTGCACTATTTGCTGTTATTTCAACTGTTAACTTTTGGTTTTCTCTCAGTTATTTTCTCTCCATAGAAGCTGCACCTGGTCTGGCGTTCTGTTTGGCTGTGATGCCTTCCAGGAGGAGCGCTTCAGCTGAGATGACGCTGCCAAACTTTTAACCAGTTAGAATAAACTGAACTGGATGCACTGATAACTGGGACCAGTTAGAATGAGTCCCTCCAGACGACCTGTTTTGTGACTCAAAGTTCTAGAAAGAAACTACATCATTTAGCAAGCCTGAAAATCTTCACCAGAACTTTTATTTTGAAGTTTCTTCCTGCTTCCTTTGGCAGAATCTGAAGCCAGAGGACCTTCCTCCGGGCTGAAGCTCCTCTTCATCAACCCATCATGACATCACATGCCCAGAACCAACCCCGACCCGTTAAAGGAACGTCTCAGTGTTTTTATATTTTTATTGACTCAAATTATCAAAAACAAACATGATAAAAATCTTCAGACAATGCAAACGGATCAGAACCTCAAGCCAACATTCGGTCCAGCTGAATCTCACCGGATCTTTGACGCTTTCAAGGGTTTGTAGACATTTTATTGGATCAGAACCATGTTTAAGAGGAATCAGGCAGTAAAATAAGTTGAGTTCTACATGAGGTTCTGATAACCTCAACGATTCCCAACATGGTTCAGCGGGAAACAGAAACTGGGTTTTAATGGGTGGAGAGCTGGGGAACAAAGTGGTTCTCAGGTTTGTTCTGGAAACTGGGTCATAAAGTGGTGCTGAGAGGACCTGAGACCCATTTCATCACTGGTTCTGATGCATCCTGGGAGTTTTTCTGGACTGTTTTCCATCTCTGGTTTTCTGTAACCTGAAGCTCGTTGCTATAAAATGAATCTTTTTTGTCTGATGTTTCCAGATCTTTGGGTCACATCTTAGCCTCTGATCATTTATCGTCTCGTGAATCTCCGTTTTGTTTCTGGTTTTACATCTCGTCTTTTCCACATTTGGGTAAATTTCTTTGTTGTTGCAGCTCTTTCTTTGAAGAGTTTATTAACCTCTGAGGAGACGTCAGTCTCATCTGTGACCCTCTCTGTATGGAGGACTGATCCTGCCAAAACTGGCAATAAATATAGACATAAATAAATGACTTGATAAAGAACTTAATGTACCAAATATTGCATTAAAAAAAATATAGGATTCTTTCAAACTTTAAATATACAATGTGATATAAATTAATATTGATCAATTTGAACAGTATTCAGTTAACATTATCACCATTATTTCATTTTCCATTTTATTTCCAACATTTTTTTTTAAATTTTATTTCATTATTGATTTTTTTTCCATATTCTGTATTTATTAATATATATTTTTTATTTAGTATCACATATTGATTTATTTTCTTCTCTAATTTTTCCTCTTTGCATTTTCTCCCCTCCTGTTTTCTCCTTTCTCCATTTATTTACAGATTTCTTTTTGTATGTTCCTCGTCTTCTCTCCTGTTTTCCCTTCTGACTTGTGACTTAAGTTGGAAAAGGGGGAAACCCAAGGGATGGGGCGCTTGGTGGGCGGGGCTTCAGAGTCAGCTTCTCTCCCATTGGTCAACATCAAGATCCAAGTTTCAAGATGGGCTGTTAAAGATGATAAATATTAATTTATGTCACACTGTATAATCAAAACAGTTGGGAAAATTCTTATTTTTTCAAAGCAATATTTGCCACAATTACTTTTTCAAGTCATTTATTTAATGCCAGTTTTGGCAGGAGGAGTCCTCCATATATTGGATCTTCTTCTATTCAGGCAGTTTCTCTCCTACCTGCTGCTGCTGCACTGCTTTAATTTAAATTATATATTTCTTCTCATTTCCAGGGGGCCCCTTTGTGCCCGGGGCCCTGTTATTTCTTTGTCTGGGCCTGTCTGCAGCCATCATCTAAATATTTGGACCATCGTTGCTGAGCTGCAGCTGTTTCGCATCTGCTGAGATGTTCTCCAGCAGCAGGACAGCTTCAGCTGGCCGGGTTCTTCTTCTGCTCCGGGTGGATGTCAGTGTTGGTCCTCCAGGTTTCTTCTTCTCTGCTGAAGCAGAACTACAACATGTTCCTCAGAAGTCCAACAGAATGATGGGTTATCGTTTTATCACCTGATTCTGGTAACTAGATACATGAATTAAACTGCAGGATGCTGGACCGGGTCAGAACCAGAACCATGCTACAGCATCTCTAGAAAACAAACAGGAAATGATCTGAAGGCACAGCGGTTCTTCTTCTTCTTCTTCTAGGCTTCTGTTCTCCAGACCTCCTCTCCAGAGATGTACGTGGCTCTGACCCGAAGCCCGTCATCCAGCAGAACCAGGTCTGTGACACACAGTGGGAACGAACAGAATTAGAACTGAGACCTGCTGGTCCAGAACCTCCAGAACCATTCGGAGGAACAGAGGAAGGGGAAAAGCAGAAGCGGACCTGCGTCGGCGCCGTAGTCCAGGTTCCCCTTCCTGTGGCTGATCCCCAGCAGCTGAGCGGGATGCAGCGAGGCGGCTTCCAGAGCTTCCTCCACGCTGCAGCCTGG
Source organism: Anableps anableps (assembly GCA_014839685.1). Classification (NCBI taxonomy): domain Eukaryota; kingdom Metazoa; phylum Chordata; class Actinopteri; order Cyprinodontiformes; family Anablepidae; genus Anableps; species Anableps anableps. The sequence goes on along the minus strand of CM026083.1, from coordinate 31,157,857 downwards.
TGGAGCAGAAGGCGGAGAGTCAAACATCTGGAGGAGCAGCTGGACCCGGCCCAGAATCACATCAGAACCGGACCCAAGCTGCTGGGGAACCACCAGAACCAACAGCTTGGGCCCACATGCTGCACAGTAGTGGAAGCATCATGGTATGGGGATGTTCCTCATGCTGTGGTCCTGGGTCAACTCATCCCCGACCAGAACCATGGATCTGTTTCAGTACATCAGAACCTGCGAAGAACTTGTTTCTTTCTGCTGAAGGGGAGTTGGTACAAGACGAGGAGTCCAAACGGACCAGTCAGGACCGGCAGCCCGGTACCGGACCCCCAGCCCGGTACCGGACCCCCAGCCTGGTACCAGAGACAGGAAGCAGAGGCGAACTGACCTGTGGCCTGCTTGAAGTGCCGCACGCACATGTCCATGGTGGCGATGCTGCCGCTCAGCGTCTTGGTGCCTGAAACGCAGGCAGAGCCAGTTATCGCCTGTGGGTCTACGCACTGACGCCCCCCCAACCCCACCCTCACCCCCCCAGGCCCCTAACCCACTGAGCTTCACAGACTATTTCTGACGGCAGATCGTCCAATCAGCAGATGGGTTGCTGACCGGTCCGGGTTTCAGGGCTGAACATCAAAGAACAACCAAAGATTTAGTTTTTCCAGTCCGGTCCGATCTAGTCCAGTCCGGTCCAACCTGGTGTAATCCGGTCCAGTCTAGTTCAGTCCAGTCCAGTCTGATGCAGTACAATCCAGTCAGGTCCAGTCCAGTCTTGTCCAGTCCAGTCCAACCTGGAGCAGTAGAGTTCTATCCAGTCCTATGTTTTATAAGCTACTGGCAGAACTGACGTTAAAACTGAATCTGTCCAGATTTATTGCCTCTTCTGCTACACCAGGAAGGGGCCGCTCTGGTCCTGGAGGTGTGGCGTCCCGGACCTTCTCGATGCGTCCTTGGTCAAACACACCTGGATGAAGTTGGTGAATCATCTCGGGTCCGGTTCTCCTCCTAGAGTTACTGGACTCAGGTGTGCTGAGACAGCTGCAGGACGCCGGACCTCCCGGACCGGAGTTATCCATCCCCCTGCTACATTCTGCCAGAAGCTGAACTGATGGATTACTGACACGATGCCTGGACTCTCTGAAGTGATGAACTATGCTGCATGGTGCTTGCTATGAATTGTGGGTAATGCAGGATGGTAGAGCGAGTCTCTGCTCCAGGCTCCATTTCTACATCTGCTCAGCCGGGTTTTCCTGCCTGCTGATTCTCAGTTCTTGGGGGCTCGTCCAGGAGCCACCAGAAAACAAATCAGCTGCATCCCTTTAATCCCTCATGATAAACTGGGAATAACTAGACATATACAGTAACATGAAAAAGTATTCACCCCCTTTCAGATTTCTACTGTTTTTGCTCTTTTGTCAAATTGAAATGTTTCAGACCAAACTAAAGACAACCAGAGCAAATACAACAAGCAGTTTAAACTGATACAAATTATTTAAGAAAAAAATCTCTCCTAAACCCACCTGGTCCTCTGTGAAAAAGTATTCATACCCTAATAACAGGTTGGTCTGTCCTTGTCTTTAACATCACCGCGGATGACCTTTGACCCGCTCTGCGTTGCTGAATTGATTGAATTCAGACACGTTTGGAGGGTTTCCAGGTGGAACGGCCTGTTGAAGATCACGATGCAGCATCTCAGTCTGATTCAAGTCCAGACTTTGATAAGGCCACTCTAAAACCTTCGTTTTTCAGCCAATCAGGCGTGGTGTTGCTGGTGAGTTCTGGATCATGGTTCTGATGGTTGGACCTTCTCCTTCCTTCAGGAGGTTCTGCTAGAGTGCAGAACTTATGGTTCTATCCATGACAGCAAGCTGCCCCAGATCATCACACTACCACCACCGTGTCTGACTGTGGGTCTGATGGGACACGTCCTGCTTCAGGCTTCAGTAGCTGCATTTCCGTTACAAAGCTGCGCAAATTTCTGTCAGTTTTCTGCTAATGTCGAAAAACACTTTTGCAATTGCGATGTTTCCATTAAATAAGAAATAAAACTAAAATCACGCGTGAATACGCTTGTTCACGCGACGTCATTAAAAACATGCCGCACCCTGATCCTCCAACTACTTCCTGTTGTCGTCTTCTTCGTGGTTTGCGCCAGCGGCAACATCTGGTTGTTGGTCATGTGACTCGTGTGAAGCGAAAAAAGTGTTTTCATTGCAGTTTTGCAATGAAAACACTTGCAAAATAAACCAATTTTACGAAATAAACCAATTTTGATTCGGCCGGAAAACCAGCTCAAACTTTTCCTCGAAAAAGGAGAATTTTTTCGAAAACAGCGAAAGGGTCGGTGACTCCCAGCAGAGAAATGGTTTTAAAACTCAGCTTTTCTTACGTTAATGTTGGATCTGAAACATTTCAGAGACAAATTCATGTAAACCAGGAGAAATCTGCTGGGGCTGCAGTGAAGCGGGACCCTGACCAGCAGGACCGCTGTGGGGCAGACGGAGACCTGCCACGTAGGCGTGGAGACCCTGGATCTCAATGACCTGCTGGCCCAGAGTGTGGTGGCCCGGAGGAAGACCCATCGCCGTGATGGCGTCCGTCACCAACACCAACCCTGAGAGACACAGAGACACGTCCTCAGAGACATCCTGGACACCAAGGACAGCTTCAGCTTTAAGTTCGGACACAGAGTACTGAGGAAAATCGCTCAGGATCCCAGAAAATCTACAGATACAAGCTGGTCACAAATCTGCCTAGCAACCAACATTAATAACAGTATAAAAATATTGTCGTTATAAATAATAAAAATTACAAATTAATAATTATATTTATATAATTAGTACTATTACTAATATTCATGTATAAACGATAAATTATAAATGAATGTAAGTACTAATAGTACTCTATTTATATATTAATTTATTATTTTTAATAAATTATTAGTATTAGTAGTAGTAGTGATAATACTGATTATAATTATAAAATTATCAGTCAATTATCAGTGACAGTACTAATTATTTATTTTAATATATTATGAGTAATAATAATAATAATTGTTAATATGAGTAGTAGAGACAGTACTAATTATTTATATTATTACCATTATTATTTATGAATTATTAACATTATTATGAATAACATTGGTATTATTGTTTTCTACAGCAGATAAAGCTGCAACATGAATTTCATGTAATTTAATTTTAATTTGATGACTGCAATTATGTTTAATAGCATTAACATAATTTTAAAGTTTCACATTTTAAATCTGGAAGGAAAACTTTTTTTTTTTTAATAAGTCATTCTAAAATATCTCAGTTATCTGAAAGCAGATAACCGAAATGAAAATGCTTTTCCTCCAGACTGTAGATGCCTGAACATGACTTTCTCCTGGATGAAAACTTCTGTCGGGTAAAGATCTCGGTCGCCGTGGAAACGGACCTGAGGGGTGCGCTCTGTGGGCGATGCGGAGGGCGGCCGGGTTGGTGTGGATCCCGTCGGCGATCATCCCGTAGAACACCGTCCTTCCTGCGGGGATCTGGTCGCTGGTCAGGAGGCCCACGATGCCCGGGTCCCGGTGGTGGAACTGGGCCAGACACAGGACGGTTAGTCCCGGCTAAGGTCGGGGGCGCCGGGTCCGAGTCGGGGGTCCTGACCCGGCCTTCGCCTCCCGCCGGACGGGTCGTCTGGCCGGAGCAGAAGGCCGGGTCAGGAGGCGGCTCGGACGACGTTCCGCCGGGACTCACGGGCAACATGGCGTTGAAGAGGTGGGTGATGAAGGAGGCTCCGTGGCGCACGGCGTCCTCGGCCTGGGACAGGTCGGCCACCGAATGACCTGCGAACAGCGTCTCGACGTCACACAGAGGCCCGACACACCAGAACCAGAACACTGAACCGTCCGATCACAGGGAACCACCTAGAGACACGGTGATGCCTTTCTGGCACAGCATCCTCACCACCGACTGGCTGTGGGGCAGCTCGGGAGCCAGCGTCACTATGGCAACGTCCTCCAGGCTGCCGTAGGTCTCCATCAGGTCCTCCATCCCTCCGGACCGGAAGGTCCGCAGGAACTGCTCCGGGTGGGCTCCCTTCTTCTCCGCGCTGATGAACGGGCCCTCCAGGTGGAGCCCTGGAGACCGGGGGGGCGGGGGACACACATGAGTCCAGAGCCTGTCCATGAGGAGACAGCGTGGACACGCAGGGGACAGCATGGACACGGAACGGTCAACATGGACACATAGGGGACAATGTGGACACGTAGGGGACAAAGGGGACATTTAGAAGACAATATGGACACGTAGGGGACAATGTGGACACGTAGGGGACAAAGGGGACATTTAGAAGACAATATGGACACGTAGGGGACAATGTGGAGGAGACTACATGGACAAGAATGAGACAACAGGGACATTTAGGAGACAACGTAGACATGAAGAAGACAACATGGACACTCAGGAGACAATGTGGACAAACGTCCCCCAAGGCTCGTCCTGAGGCTCAACAGGTGTGTCTGACTGGGGGCGGGTCCATTTCTGCTCGGCGCGGAGCTGATTGGACCACAGAGCAGCAGCTGAAGCTCCTGCAGAAGCTCCGGGGCGACGGTCTCTGGGGCCACGGTCTCCGGGGCGACGGTCTCCGGGGCGACGGTCTCTGGGGCCACGGTCTCCGGGGCCACGGTCTCTGGGGCCACGGTCTCCGGGGCGACGGTCTCCGGGGCGACGGAGCTTGTGCAGGAGCTTCAGCTGCTGCTCCAGCCGCCTGATCTTACCCAGAACTCCTGCTCCGTGACGTCCTCCTTTGTGAACTTTGACCTGAGGCAGAACCTGAAACACAAGGCAGCGTTTTAGACGCGGCAGCTTCGCCCCGGGCCTTCAGGCCGGCTCTGAGGAGATGGCGCCACCTTGTGGTAGACGGCAGGAGGAGACGTGACCAGGGTGGGACAGAAGGACGTCACGCCGTGTTCCAGGATCTTCCTGGCCACCACACCCACGCCAGCGCTGGCGTCTTCAGACGGCTGCGAGAAGTCCACGCCGTAGCCTCCTGCAGGGGCAGAGCACACCTCGCTGAGCACCGACGCCCCCGGCGGGCCCCCCCGGCGGGGGCCTCCTCCGCGGCGCCGGAGGGCGGGGCCGCACAGCCCACGCTCGCGCCCAGGGCGGCCATCTTGTTTCACAAGCGTGTTTTGCAGCTCCGGCTTCTTTGAACGGCTTTCGAGTGGCTTTGGAAGAAAGAACGCGGCGGACTGAGCTCCTCGCCTCAGAGCTCCGGAGCGCCACTAGCTGGCGCTATGGAGCAAACCGCGTCTGTATTCTGGAAATATTACGACTTTATTCACATAATTAAGCCAACACCTGCCCTGACACGCCGTCACACAGGGGACGGCTGAAATAAAAACCACTTTATGAAAATATCTGCTGTCATTTGCTATTTCGTTTTTTTTTTGTTGTTGTTGTTTGTTTTTTTAGAAAAGAATCGAGATAAAGAAAAAAACTGATTAAAAGCGGATCAGGTATGAAAAACATCAGGAGATTTTGTTGTTACGTAGGTTTGATGAATCATGACTGAGTCGCCCGGCTTCGTGACGGCTGGCCGGGCCGCAGGCCCTCCAGGGGTCGCCCAAACCAAGCGCTGCTGCGCTGCAGGCCACGAAATGCTGATTGGCTTTTTGAAAAATGAATTTCATTATTTGCAGTTTTCTATGTGTTTCTAATATTGTACAAAATAATCTTAAGTGGCTTAATGAAAGTGCAGAATGTGAAAACCTCCTGGTGAATCGGTGCCGAAGCTGCGGGGAGCCCCCCCCCCGGCGCGGAGGAGTTCCTCACCGTTGATCTGGACGTCGATGAAGCCCGGGGCCAGGACGCCGCCTCCGCAGTCCAGCTGCTGGTCGGCGTAGCCCTGCTCGTCGAAGAACAGCTTCTCTGGATCCAAGATCTTCCCGTCGCGAATCCACAGGTCCTCCCTGCGGAGACAAGCGTCCAGGTTCTGGTGACACCTTCTCAGCAAACACCTCAGCTCCTCTGGAGGCTCCAGCAGAGCCGAGCCAACCCCAGAGCAGACAAATCAGAACAGCGGAAGGTGATCTTCATCATGAAGGTCTGTTTCTGCTCCCAGGATCGTCCACACGTTGGTGAAGACGACGCTGTCCTTCCTCCTCCAACACCGACAAGACGTCCACGAAGACCTCCATTCTGTCCCACGGTGCGGGGACGTCTCCAAGCCTCAAGCTTTTCTCATTAAAACGACTTTTTCTCTCAATTTTCAGACGTTCTTCTCGGAAAACTGTCTTTATTCTGATCATATTATGACTTTACTCTCGTAATCTAACAAACGTTCTCCTGGCCCTGATACTCCGTCACAGAAGGGATGATTAGAGTAAAAGCCACCTTTTGAAAATATTTGCTGTTAAGAAAATAAAAGGATTAAACTCAGAAATCCAATCAGGTGTGAATAAAATCGGGAGATTTTATTTCTAAGCCATGTCGCCCAGCCTAACACACACTATAAATATCGGTTTTGTTTTTTGATCCGTCCAGGCTCAGCCGCTGACCCGCCTCCTCCTCGCTGTGCTCCCCTGATCGCCGTCTTCACCTGGAGTTTGATTCATGTTGAGGTTCAGGAAAATATTCACACGATTAAATTACTTCACGAAGTTCCTTTGTGGTTTTAAACATATTTAGCGGCTTTTTAATCACTTTTTGCCAGCGTTGATATTCCTCTCCTCAGCTCCGCGGATCACATGACCAGATACGCAAATGAGGCGGTGATGTCATCGAGCAACTCCAGGACAGCCAATAGCTGCGTTCCTTGCTGAGCAGTTGGCAACAGAGGTCCGGGTCGCGTCCGGGTCGGGTCCAGGTCGGGTCGGGTCCAGGTCGGGTCGGGTCCAGGTCGGGTCCGGGTCCAGGTCAGGTCCAGGTCGGGTCCAGGTCGGGTCGGGGTCAGGTCCAGGTCGGGTCGGGTCCAGGTCGGGTCAGGTCCAGGTCAGGTCCAGGTCCAGGTCGGGTCCAGGTCGGGTCGGGTCCAGGTCGGGTCCGGGTCAGGTCCAGCTCGGGTCAGGTCCAGGTAAGGTCCAGGTCCAGGTCAGGTCCAGGTCAGGTCCGGGTCGCGTCCGGGTCGGGTCCAGGTCGGGTCGGGTCCAGGTCAGGTCCGGGCCCCATCCGGGTCCAGGTCGGGTCGGGTCGGGTCCCTGATGTTCCTCCAGGTTCCTCGGATGGTTCCAGGATGTCGTCCTCGGGTCCTAACCGCCTCAGTGACTCACCCTGGAGACCGTCTGGACGTCTCTGAGGACTTCCTGGTGGACGCTCTCCGCCATCAGCCTCGAGGCGCCTGCTTCCCAGCTGGCTTCGTGGAACATGCTCCCTTTTCTCCGTGAAATATCCCAACATACCTCAACAATGATGCTGAACGAAGCAGCTGTGATTAATCTGAGGAGGAGTTGCATCTACATCTAAAAGGTCATGTTACTTCCTGCAGCAGATGACCTTTGACCCTGTGGGTACCTCTGCAGCGTGTGCTCTCTCAGGATTCTGCAGTTGATGAACTGGATGATGGGAGAGTCGGACACGGACTTGTTGGACGGCATGTTGGCGCCTCGACCAATCAGACGCTCCTCTCTGCAGGCGGCTGGAGGCTCGACCAATCAGACGCTCCTCTCTGCAGGAACAGAAACCAGAGGTGGCGTCTGAGAACCAACCCAGAACCAGACCACTGACACGCCGGTGCCCAGAACCGCATGTCCGACTGGACCCAAGTAAGGCGCTGCAGCCTTTCTACTGCTGGCGGTCTGGTTCTGCTGAGTCTGACTGATCAGGGTGACCCAGAGTGATTTCATCTCAAGGGTCTGATTCCAGAACAAGGTCCGGTTCTGAGAACCCATCGGTGATGAATCATTTCCTCTAAACGGAGTGCAGATTAAAGTTTGTTTCAGCCAATCAGCAGTGGTCACATGACTGACAACGAAACCAGAAACTAAATGCAAACAAAACAAGGTCCATTTCAGCCAGTGGTGCACCCAAGGAGGAGCCAGGGGGGCCCATGGCCCCCAACATGAAAAATGCTGGCCACCTCACTGGTTTGTTTTATGTAAAACGTTTTCAAAAATGTTTTAAAAAAAGAAATATATATGTACTTTAAAAAAAGAGAAAAAAAATTTAAATTTAAATACATATTTTAGCGGTGCCACCGCTATGCCACTGATTTTAGCTGCGCAGAACCCGGGCTAACGCTGCAGCTGCTCAGGGGCCCCTGCAGCAGGTTTGGGGCCCCTGACGGCAGCTCTAATCATACGGGACAGGCTCCATAATCTGAAGGTTATTAGCATCATATTTAGTGGAGAACTAAAAGGTTCTGACTCTTTTATCTGATCCGGGTCACCTCTCATGAACTCTGTCACTGGGAGTAGTTCAGTGGGGAACAGTTCTTTCTGTGCCCCCCCCCCCCCCGACTCCGGAACAATCAGGGGTCAGATGGAGGTGGGGCTCAGGGCCTCATGCAGTCTTGGGCCGGCCCTGACTAGAACCGGCCCGCTTCCGGTTTCACAGAGCTTTTCTCCATAAAACAGCCATCAGGGCTGCATCATATCAGATCTTATCTGATGATCTGGACTTTGACCCCTGACCTCCTCTAAACTCGTCTGTTTTCCGCTCCTTTAATCTCTGCTGCGCCTTTAGAAACGCTCCGTTTCAGGAGGAATCGCGTCTGATTCCAGTGTTTTTAACAAACATTCTCCAGCAGTTAAAATTAAAAATCCCGGTAACGGATTTCTAACGGAAATCCGCTAAAAGCCCAGCGATGACCCTACCTGGATGTTCCTTCGGCGGGGACTAAACCCAGAAAACAGGTCCGGCCATGGCCCGGTTCGGAGTCCTAGACCCGGAAACAGCTAAGACCCGGCGGCGGCAGCGGGAACCCAGTAAGAACCTGGAGGTTCTCGGTGTTTTACTGGTCTGACTGGAGCTGGAGGTGTCAGCAGAGCGAGCGTGTGAAGTCATGTGACGGAGCGGAGCTGCAGGTCAGCTGACCGGAAGAGCGGCTGAGAGCTGTCACGTGGTCGCTGAGTTAGCTGCGTCATTCAGAGCTCTTCGTCCCCTGAACATGCGCAGATGATAAAACAGGAATTTATGCTTTCATCATATCATAAAAGAAATCTGCAGCTGATTATTGTCTGTTTTCATTAAAAGGTTCTGAAAAACAGTAGAATAGAAATTTACAAAATAATCCGGATAATTGAATATGAAATTATTAAAGGACTTTAAAATGTTAATTCAGGTTCGCTACTTTTCATCAAAGAGAATATATTTGGCTTTTTCATTCAATTATTTCTTGTAAATGTTTCAAATGACACACTAAACCACAGCCCACTCAAACAGGAGATCAAATAAAACGAAATGAATAATTCCAAATAAAATAATGCTTTTAGTAGTTTGTACAAAGCTCCTTATTCCCAATATTTTCCTCTACTTCTCTTATTTATTCAGTTTAATGATCAGATCATATATTTTCCCAGTAAACTGAACCTAAAAGCTCTGATGTTTATGTTCCAGGATCTGCAGAAATGTCCGTCACGCACATGCATCGTGTGAACACCAGGGGGAGCTAGACAGCAACCAGAAGGAGTCCCTGGGTTTCTGTTGTTGGACTTTTCTGTCCAGGAAGTTTGTGGTTCTGCTGAAATAAAGAAACTTGTAAAAACAACCAGAGTCATGGTTGTTAGTCCGAAATGAGCCTCTGTCGGCGGCTGGATGAGCTCATTAGGTCTGGAGGAGAAAATAACACAACTTTACATCTTAAACAGAGAATAAACTGCATTATTTGTTCATCTGCAGCTCATCTCTCCATCCAGCCTGACGGAGCCGGAGATGTTTCAGTCTGTGGAGCTACTGGAGACCAGCCCAGAAGACCTGGACCTGCAGCGGAGGAGGTTTCACAGACTTTGATCGAGGCTCCAGGAAACAGGAGGATAGAATCTGGAGCCGTCAGACGGTCCGGCTGCGGGAACCTGATGGAGTCAGAGGAGGAAAAACATCTCCAGTCCTTCAGTTCGTCCCACCTGATGGTCTCCAGCAGACCCTGACCCCGTCTCCCCCAGCAGCCCCCCCATCATTCCTAAAAGTCCACAATAAACCAGGTTTCCAGTAAATCCAGATACTTCCCCACAGCCTGCCCATCTCCATGGCGACCACTACGAGGGCCCGCAGGCCGAGCGGGGGCCACCCATGAGGAGAGGAGCAGCTTTCTGGGAGAAAGGACTTGGCAGCAGCTGATCTGCCTCCATCATTCCAGCGCCTCGACGCTCCTCTGACGTCAACCTTCCCTCTGAGTGACGCTTTGTTTCTGGAGTCACCAGAACCCATTGAGCGGCCGGGCCGGCCGGAGGCCCGCTCCCTTAATCCGCTGCTTCTCCCAGGCTCTGAATGCCCAGCTGACTGGAGCTGCACTGGGACGGTGTGCAGACAAACGTCACTCAGAGCTCTGGGTGGGATGTTCAAAGGGTGGCCCGGGGGCCATTTCTGGCCCTCTGACAGACAAATGAAATCTTCTTAAAGGGGCAGTATGATGTAAAATCGACTTTTTGAGCTTTCCATTGTGTTATAATGTTATTCCCTCATCAAAAACATACCTGGAGTGTTGCCTTGGTTCTTTCAAGCATGTTTGACGAATCCTTGTATCTCCATGGCAACCATTCAGCTGTACAAAACGCCTGGATGGACCGAGCCCCTCCTTTGAGACGCAGCTTTACATCATAAAAAACATCAATCAACTATACAGTAAAATCATCAAGCAAATACACAACAATTATCAAAATCATTGAGCAAATATCAATGCATCAAAATCATGAGGATCATCAAGCAAATAAAGTTCAATGTTCTACTTATTGCTAATCAAAGGCAGCTCTAACCAGGTGGGTTTTAGCCTTGATTAAAGGAACTCAGTGTTTCGGCTGTTTTTTTTCAGTTTTCTGGGAGTTTGTTCCAGATTAGAGGAGCATAGAAGCTGAAAGCTGCTTCTCCATGTTTGGTTCTGGTTCTGGGGATGCAGAGCAGACCAGAACCAGAAGACCTGAGTGGTCTGGAAGGTTGATACAACAACAGGTCTTTAGGCCGTTCAGTGATTTATAAACTACCAGAAGTATTTTAAAGTCTATTCTCTGAGCTCCAGGGAGCCAGTGGAAGGACTCTAGAACTGGACTGATGTGCTCTATCTTCCTGGTCTTAGTGGGAACACCAGCAGCAGTGTTCTGGATCAGCTGCAGCTGTCTGGTTGACTCTTTAGGCAGACCTGTGAAGACACTGTTGCAGTAATCAATGCGACTAAAGATAAACGCATGGATGAGTTTCTCTAGATCTTGTTGAGACATTAGTCCTTTAATCCTGGAGATGTTCTTCAGGTGATAGAAGGCTGACTTTGTAACTGTCTTTATGTGTCTCTGAAGGTTCAGGTCCGAGTCCATCACTACACCCAGATTTCGGGCCTGATCACTAGTTTCTAGCTGCAATACCTGAAGCTGCGCGCTGACTCCAGATCGTTCCTCTCTAGGTCCAAAGATAATAACTTAAAGGGTTAATAGAGGAGCGCTGTTGTGATGACTTCCTGAAGGCGGAGTTTTGGGAAGAGCAGGAGTTTTTAAAGAGACAGAGGCCCAATTTCAAGGCGTTAAATTACGAAGCCAAATTTCATTTAAGTCATATTTGATATTTACAGCATTTCTGTACCAACTGAAGGTAACCTGGTCACTGGACTGAGCTGTAAAATGATTCTGTGCCTGGAAACACATAAAACTGGCCCTTTAAACAATTTTTAGATATGAGACAAAATATGTCTGTTTTCAGTGATCACACTTTGCTAAAAACAACCAGCATTGCCCAACTTTTTCAGCCCAACATAAAAAAAAAATTAAAAAAATAAAAAACAAACAAGGAAAAAGAAGCTAAAAATGTTTTGGACAATATTTACCCGTCATTTAACACGGCAACCGCGCAAGACGCTGTTTATATTTAGATTCCATTTCTACAAAAATTTTATGAAAATTTCGTATTTCGTATATTACTGAAGAGATGAAAACAACAAATGTTTTAAGAAAAACATTTATACAGTTTTCAAATCAAATCAAATTTATTTAAATCGTACATTAAGGCAAAGTGCAGCACACAAAGCAACAACATGAACACAAAAAACATTTCAAAAACAACAGAAAAAGAAATAAATTTAAAAAATTGTGGCCCTGAGACAATTTTGGCAAAAAGTTTGTACGCCACTGGTTTAAAGTGACATCATCACGCCTCTCCACCAATCAGAGCAGGGGGTTAAACTCTCAGGAGGGGTGGTGAGCAGGATGCTCCGGACGAATCCTGGTGGATGGATGTCGGTGCCGGTCCAGAACCACCCGGGCCGTTCACTGAGTTCATTCACGTCAACAGATGAGGATTCACAGACACTGACGGCTTCCTTCCTGCTGCTTCCTTTGGGGCAGCAGGAAGTCTCGGATCAGCGCTGAAGGACAAACGGGTCCAGGTTTCACAGATCAGTGACGTCCTCACCGAGGCTCTGTTTGCTAATGGACCTCCTCCTCCGACACCAGAACCCGTCTGCAAACACAAAGAAGCTCCGCCCACTTTAGCCTCACACCGGTCTGCTTGTGTCGCCTCATGGACCCCTCGCTGCTGCCAAATACAAAATGAAACTCAATCTTTCATGTAATACTTTAAAATTCTACCTGTGAACCTTTAAATTGTTGTTTGGGTTCTGGTCCAGAACCTGGAAAGTTCTGGATGGACGGGAAGCTTTCCTGGCAGAACCATCTCCAGTCCTACCTCCTGTCTGGAAGGAGACCTTTGGGTTCCTCAGGTGAACAGCAGGAACACGTGGAGCCCAGCTGGGCCTGGTTCTGGTTCCTCCCCTGAGCAGTTTCAGAACCTGAACTGGACTAAGGATGAGAAAAGCAGAAACGCATGAAGAGTCCAGGGAAACCTGAGGTTCTGAAAGGTCCGCTGGTTCTGCTGGACCTCATCAAGTTCATTATTAACAGGAGACATGTTGCTCATCACTCATTAAAAGTGCAGATGTGCATGACTGACTCTTTCCTGCTGTTTTCTGGAAGGTTCTGGAGGGTTCTGGGCGGGTCCGGGAGGTTCACAGGAGGTAAGGGACGGCGGGGGGAGGGAGGGAGGGGAACATCTTCTCCTTGTTTCCTCCTTTCTCCTCCCTGCAGCTGTTTGCATTCCTCCCAGTTAATGAGTGTTTGTCTGATCCCAGCGGGGGGGTGATGTCAGGGCGGCGGGCCGGGCCGGGCCGGGCCGGGCCGGGCTCAGAGGTTCTGGGAGGTCGTTAACTTCGTGCCATCCAGCACGCTGCTGCTGGTCTCTCCTCCATCAATCATTCCCGGACTGCGGGCGTTATCGGATCACATATTAAAGCCAAAGCTGGGAATTCTGCTCGGATTATTTCCTCTGAACCAAACCTGGTACCGGTCCAAACTCCTGCCCCAGACACGGAGCCCAACACAGTTCAGAACCCCTGGGGTAAAATCGCTCCACCCATCAGAACCGGACCTGAAAATAAGAACAACACCAGATGAGAAACAACGTCTCTGACATTCATAGGTCTGGAAAAGGTTCCAGGTCCATCGAGAAGGTTCTGGACTCCAGGGAACCTCAGTCGGAACCATCTAGAAGGTTCTGGACCCCCCAGAACCTCAGTCGGAACCATCTAGTAGGTTCTGGACTCCCTAAAACCTCAGTCAGAACCATAATCCACCTCTGGACCAGAGGAGAACCTTCCAGGAGAGGCCGGCCCACCAGAACTACTCCAGGAGCTCGTCAACGACTCATCCAGGAGGTCCAGGAGAACCAGAACATCATCTGAAGCTCTGCAGGCCTCGGGTAAGGTTCCAGAACCAGAACCACTGCTGACCCAGAAGAACACAAAGACCCGCCTCAGATTTTCCAGAAACGTCCTGATGATCCTCAGTTTTGTGTGACTGACGGGACGAAGCGGACCTTTTGGTCCAAAAGGCTTGTTTGAAGCAGAAATGACACCAAAAGATCATCACGTCTTCTGTGAAACATGGTGGTGGCAGCATCATGCTCTGGGACTACATCTCCTCAGACGGAACTGGACTTTTGGTCACGACGGATGGCTCTGAATCCCCGTCAGTTTGGTCCAAAGCCTCCAGGCGTCTGCTGCAACGACGAAGATGAGGAGAGATCTTCTTCCTGAGCGCCGAGACTCCAAGAGATGGAGAGAAAAGTTCTGGAGCGGCCGGGCCAGGGTCCAGAACCCGAGGAGACGTCTGGAGACCATCTGAAGATGTGCTCCGGTCCAGAAGCTCCTGCTGGTTTCTGGCGGCTCCCTCCGCTGACGGAATCAGGTTGGCTGTCGTCAGGCGTCGGACCTGTCGCTGTTTTCTCTCTGGAATCATTTTGTTTCCAGGACAAAGTTTAGATAAAGTTTATGGGTGTTTACAAAACACATAACATGTTTACATGAGAAACAGAAACAGAAAAGCAAAATGAACGATTGTGCATTGTTTTCTAAATGAACAAAAAATATAACTGACAGGAAATCAAAGCAGAATCTTTTTTATGGTAGAGTTGAGAAACGACAATTTCAAAAATAAAATAAAATTTCAAAAGGGAATCTGAAACTAAAGCATCGATCTTACGATGCCGGCACCGATCCGATACTGGTCCCGACTTGGTATCGGTATTATTGATACTTTGGATCGATCCGCCCACCTCTGCTCTCTGCTACGCTACAGCTGGTTCACCACAACATGGCCTGCTGCTAATGCTAAGCTAGTTAGCATGGCCACCAGCTCTCAGTGAACCACTGATAAAAATGTTGTCAAAGGGTTAATAGAGGAGCGCTGTTGTGATGACTTCCTGGAGGCGGAGTTTCAGAAAGAGCAGGCGTTTTTAAAGAGACAGAGGCCCAATTTCAAGGCATTAAATTACAAACACAAATTTCTCTTAAGTCATATTTGATATAAGCTTCATTGTTGTAACAACTGAAGGTGACCTGGTTACTGGACTGAGCTGTAAAATGAGTCTACGTGCCTGGAAACACATATTACTGCCCTTCAAACAGTTTTTTAGGTATGAGACAAAGTATTTTTCTTTTATTAACAATGATTCATAGCCTGCTGCTAATGCTAAAGCTAGTTAGCTTAGCCAACGATGACGGCGGATAAACAGTTTTCCTGGAGCGGTGAGCTGTTTCTCCACCATCAGCACATTTAGCAGCGCGAACATGAGAGTGATTGGCAGCGCTAAGCCCCGCCTCCTGGCTCTGATTGGCTGTTTCAGGTCGGGGGCGGAGCATTTCTTTCAACCAATAGCAGCTCAGGGAGGAGGAGGAGCTCCATCTGTTCAGATTATCTCTCAGACCAAACTGTCCCCACATGGAGACGTTTTAACAGATATGGGAAAACATATTTCTGTAAAAGTTCCTGCAGCTTTAACTGGATCTCATGTCGTTCTGTTTCCTTCCAGCTCATCAGCGTCTGGAGGAAACGGCTAAGTTCAGCCGACGGCAGCCGGCAGCTTCAGTCATGAGGCCCTGAAGCTTGAGTGACCTCCCGGCTGGTTCTGGAGAGCGGAGCCAGCTCCGGCTTCAGCTCCAGTGGACGGGCTGAGAGCGCCGCCACGTCCGCTCGCATCAAGCCACTGAGTGGAAACGCCTGCAGCTGAAGCGAGGCGCGACCCGAAGGTCGGACCGGGCCTTTGTTGCTGTCGTCGCCACGGCAGCTCACCTATTATGAGCTGGGGGGGGAGAAATGTGGAGCAGCAGCGGTTAAAGCTGGGAGCTCTGCTGGGAAACAAATAAAGCAGATAAAGGAGCCGATGGGGAGAGAGAGAGTCCTCTGTGTTAAATGTTTGAGCTGTGCCAAAGGGGGGGCCGTGGGGGGGCGCTGATTGTCCTGCCCTGAAGGCGGAGGCAGGCCCAGACTTGCCCGGCTAAGGTCACGCCGTGGACGCCAGCGACGCCACGCAGCTTGGCCCCTTCAGGCTCTGTTTGGAGTTGCTCTCAAGCCCCGCCCCCTCCCACTCTGGAGGTCAGCTGGCTCCCCAGCCTCCGCCTCTGAGACTGCGGGACGTCCCGAAGCCGTAAACCAGAACCGGAACCAGGAGGACGGGACGTTCCGACGTTCCGGTACCAGTTGGGGGACGTTCCGGTACCAGCCGGGGGACGTTCCAGTACCAGTTGGGGGACGTTCTGGTACCAGTTGGGGGACGTTCTGGTACCAGTTGAGGGACGTTCTGGTACCAGTTGAGGGACGTTCCGGTACCAGCCGGGGGACGTTCTGGTACCAGTTGGGGGACGTTCTGGTACCAGTTGAGGGACGTTCCGGTACCAGCCGGGGGACGTTCTGGTACCAGTTGGGGGACGTTCTGGTACCAGTTGAGGGACGTTCTGGTACCAGCCGGGGGATGTTCTGGTACCAGTTGAGGGATGTTCTGGTACCAGTTGAGGGACGTTCTGGTACCAGTTGAGGGAGGTGTGAAATGCAGCGGGTTGAGGTGTAAGAGGAGAACGGGTCGGTAACTGAGCCCGGCGTTGTTTACACGCTGGGTCACCTGGACGGCGTCGCGCTGCCGAGCCTGAGAACCGGCGCCGGCCGCATCAGGAGACCCAGAGCCTGATTTAAACCCAGAGGTCAAAGGTCAAGTCTTGAAACATGAGACTGAAGTAGGAGAAACCTGCTGAGGGATCCAGAACCAGAACCAGGGTCGGACACAGACTGGGCCGCTGGTTGTCTAGAAGGTTCTGAATGATCCAGCCTCTGTTGGAGGTTCGTCTGAAACTCTCGGGAGATGAAGGTTCAGTTCAGCTCTGTTATAAATCACCCCCCCCCCATGACAACGGTACCAGCCGTTGCCCCGGAGACGCGGAGACGGGCTTTCATGAGCTGGCAGATAAAAAAGACGTATTCCTGCTTCTCCAGCCTCTGTTTTCCATTTTCCTCGATAAGCTTCAGCTCAGATGGGCTCCTAAAGCCCCCCAGGCCCATTCAGAACCCCCCCGCCAGACTCCACGATGCTGTTCTCTAAAGAAGCTCTGAGGCCAGAACCAGAACATCTGCAGATCTAGTTACACACATCTGGACTCCTGAAGACTCCCGGAGGCAGGCGGCTTCACTGGGTTCACTGACTGATCTATTTTCCCTCCTTTCATCGGCTCCCTGTTAAATCCAGATTATAATCTCCGGTTCTCCAGACCGCAGGTTTACTGCTGGTTCCTAGAATTTCTAAAAGTAGAATGGGGGGGCAGATCCTTTAGTCCCAGTTTTAGTCCGTGAGGCAGACACCCCGTCTACTTTCTAGACCAGGCTGAAAACTTTCCTCCCTGGTGAAGCTGATATATGGCTGAGGTCCTCCTGAGCTGGTTCTGCAGCTCTGCTGCCAGAGGCTGCTGGAGGACAAACTGGCCACTCTCTCACTTTATTCTCCTACTACTCTCCAGTTTGCATTATTTGCTGTTATTTCAACTGTTAACTTTTTGTTTTCTCTCAGTTATTTTCTCTCCATAGAAGGTGCACCTGGTCTGGTGTTCTGTTTGGCTGAGGCCTTCCTGGAGGAGCGCTTCAGCTGAGATGATGCTGCCATCAACTAAACCTTCTCCTTCTCCTGCTGTTAACTTTTTACTTTCATGAACATAGAAAGTACTCCTGGTTCAGTCCATCTGTTTCTGCTTGTGTCTCTGCTCTGTCTTCTCAACCTCCAGCCAGTCGTGGCAGATGGCCGCTGGTACTGAGCCCGGTTCTGGTTCTGCTGGAGGTGTCTTCCTCTCCACTGTCGCTACGTGCATGCTCGGTATGAGGGACTGCTGTAAAGTCAACGACCCATCGCCATGCGGTCGCCCCCTGCTGGCCAGGAGGACTGAATGCATCAAGTCAACGACTCGATGCTCTGCCGGGTTTCCTCAGAAACTTTCTGAACTTCTTTGAATAATAAACCGAGCTGAAAGCTCCGACTGATAACTCGGATCAGCGGGAATGTTTGGATGACTGAACTGAAATGATGTTTTATGAAGCGGCTCGAGACGACGTTGTGAATCGGCGCTACAGAAATGAAGCTGCAGGGTTTAATCCGTGAGCCGTCCAGCGTTCGGCTCCACCGCTGCTGCCTCCCAGTAAAACAGGGACGTTTGCGGTAAAGTTCTGGAGGTGTGAATACTTTCCTTCGGGGTTGTGTTTATCATCCTGACCTCAGGTGTTTGGAGCTTTCAGTTTGCAGCGTCAGCAGGGTCACGTTTCACCTGGAGGCTCCTCTTACCTGCAGAATAATACCTGCATCAGGTTACGGAGGGCCTCTCATCTAACCTGCATCAGGAGGCCTGAAATCCAGCCGGACGGTCCGTCCTGCAGGCAGGGCGCTCCGGGGGGGTCCTGCAGGGGGGGCAGCTCTCCTTTCCAGGGAAAATAGAGTGAGGGTGAGGAAGAGGATGAAGGATCCTGGCTCTGCAGCAGAGTGTTGGGTGTCCACCGGGGGTGGGGGGTGGGGGGGTAGTGTTACAGAACATTATCTGTGGCCCTCATGTCATCGTTGCCTCATCATGGAGCACAGCGCCTAGAGCTGGGGGGGCAGAGAGCCACAGTGTGGTCCTCTACAACAGGGAGACGGGTGGTGATTTATGGGGCTGGGGGTGGGGGCACTGGACCCCACACTGAGCCAATAAGGGAACCACACCTCCCAGTAAGAGGAACAACAGTTGAACTGAATGCAGACAAAGAGCCCCCCCCAACCCGCCTGATTACAGATACAAGCAGGAAGACACGGCCGTAAATCCTAAAGCTGGGGGGGGGACACACCACAACACACCCTGGAGCATCCTGGAAGCTCCTCTCCACTCATGCTGACCTCTCTCTGCAACCAGCGGTAGATCAGTAGGAAGCTTGGGGTTCAGTGCCTTGCTCAGGGGCACAATGGCATGTGACAGGAGGAAGCCGGAATCAAACCTCCAACCTTCCGCCTCTACCCTGGAGCACCATGAGAAACGCTGATGTCGTCCTGTAGCATCAGCAGATTTAATGTTGGTGCTTTTATTTTGAAAGTCAAGGATTTCATATCAGAGCATCTGTTTTATGGGAAAAAATAAATACGCCGAGTGGAAAAAGATGCAGAAAAATGATATTTTTTAAAATTATTTTTAAAGAAGAAACTGAAACCAGGGATAAAAACATCCAGTATCGCTGACATCAGCAGCAGCAGCCAATCAGGAGGTGAAACCAGGCCTGGTTTCTCCACGAGTAAAGGAACATGTGAAACATCTAAAAATCTGCCTGACCCCCCCAGCCTCTCAGCGCCGCGTCACGCGTGTTGCTCCTGGCACGTCGAAGGTCAGCTGTTCATTAACGAAGCCCTGCAGCTGCTCCTCATCCTCAAGGTTGCAGGGTTTCCCCTCCAGCTGCCTGAACATTAAAACTCTGCTTTTTATTTTGCTTCTATTGTCCAGAACTAACGAGCTTCGACTAAATAAAGTCCTGCTTCTAATAAAAGACAGAAAAACCATTAATAACAAAAACGCCCCTCAAACTAGCAGTGAAAACATTAGGAAACATCTCTAAAGATCCAGTTAATATAGTTAAACCAGTCAGATGTTTGGTGGGAACATGAAGGAGTTTCATACGTCTGGCAGCCATGTTGGATTTTGAGCTTGGATGAAGAAAGCAGGTTTGGGTTCCCTCCTCAAGGATGAAGACCCCAAGGCTATTAACAAGCCTTCATTGTGATAACTCGCTGCTTTTATGTGACGACTGAGTTTCCTCTGATAGCATAGCTAGCTTAGCACTCTAGGGTTGACTCCTGTGTGTTTCCTCTGATACAATAGCTAGCTTAGCACCCCAGGCCCGACTCCTGTGTGTTTCCTCTGATAACCTAGCTAGCTTTGCACTCCAGGGTTGAAGCCTGCGTGTTTCCTCTGATAGAGTAGCTAGCTTAGCACCCCAGGGTTGACTCCTGTTTGTTTCCTCTGATAACCTAGCTAGCTTAGCACCCCAGGGTTGACTCCTGTTTGTTTCCTCTGATAACCTAGCTAGCTTAGCAACCCAGGGTTAACTCCTGCATGTTTCCTCAGATACAGTAGCTAGCTTAGCACCCCAGGGTTGACTCCTGTTTGTTTCCTCTGATAACCTAGCTAGCTTAGCACCTCAGGCCCGACTCATCCATGTTTCCTCTGATAACCTAGCTAGCTTTGCACTCCAGGGTTGACGCCTGCGTGTTTCCTCTGATAGCATAGATAGCTTAGCACTCTAGGGTTGACTCCTGTGTGTTTCCTCTGATAGCGTAGCTAGCTTAGCACCCCAGGCCCGACTCCTGTGTGTTTCCTCTGATAACCTAGCTAGCTTTGCACTCCAGGGTTGAAGCCTGCGTGTTTCCTCTGATAGAGTAGCTAGCTCAGTACTCCAGGGTTGACTCCTGCGTGTTTCCTCTGATAGCATAGCTAGCTTAGCACCCCAGGGCCCACTCCTGCATGTTTCCTCTGATACAATAGCTAGCTTAGCAACCCAGGGTTAACTCCTGCATGTTTCCTCAGATACAGTAGCTATCTTAGCACCCCAGGGTTGACTCCTGTTTGTTTCCTCTGATAACCTAGCTAGCTTAGCACCTCAGGCCCGACTCATCCATGTTTCCTCTGATAACCTAGCTAGCTTTGCACTCCAGGGTTGACGCCTGCGTGTTTCCTCTGATAGCATAGATAGCTTAGCACTCTAGGGTTGACTCCTATGTGTTTCCTCTGATAGCGTAGCTAGCTTAGCACCCCAGGCCCGACTCCTGTGTGTTTCCTCTGATACAGTAGCTAGCTTAGCACCCCAGGGTTGACTTCTGTGTGTTTCCTCTGATAACCTAGTTAACTTAGCACCTCAGGCCCTACTCCTCCATGTTTCCTCTGATAACCTAGCTAGCTTTGCACTCCTGGGTTGACTCCTGCGTGTTTCCTCTGATAGAGTAGCTAGCTTAGCACCCTAGGGCCCACTCCTGCATGTTTCCTCTGATACAGTAGCTAGCTTAGCACCCCAGGGTTGACTTCTGTGTGTTTCCTCTGATAACCTAGCTAGCTTTGCACTCCAGGGTTGACGCCTGCGTGTTTCCTCTGATAGCATAGCTAGCTTAGCACCCCAGGGCCCGACTCCTGTGTGTTTCCTCTGATAGAGTAGCTAGCTTAGCACTCCAGGGTTAACTCCTGTGTGTTTCCTCTGATAACCCTAGCACGCTTAGCACTCCAGGGTTGACTCCTGCATGTTTCCTCTGATAGCGTAGCTAGCTTAGCACCCCAGGGCCCATTCCTGCATGTTTCCTCTGATACAGTAGCTAGCTTAGCACCTCAGGGTTGACATGGAGATACCGACCGTTGGACACGCACCTTCAAGTCCGACCCACACTACGTCATCTCAGTCTGTGAGGTAATTATGCTGGATGTCTCTGGTTGTCTGCTGCGTGGTCAGGCTGTTACACTATGAGCGTTGGACCTGTAAGTTAAGTCCAACAGGACAAATAAAGTCTGTCCCAGATGTCAGTCGGAGTTTCTCAGCTGTCTGTTGAACTTTAAACAGGATTTTAGGAGAACATGGAACCTTTCACGAACGAGTTTCCAGCTGAATTTCTGGGTAGGCAGCAGGTTTTTATGTAAATGGACTTTATTTATAAATTTGTATTAAAATACAGTTTATGAGCAACTGAACAAGAACTAGTTCATGTTGGTACCTGAAACTTGGCTCAGAATTTCTGACCAGTGAACTATGAACATAAACTGATTCATTCTCAGAGAGTGAACTGAGTTGAAAGTGAACTCTGACGGCTAAACTCAACAATAACAAGGCCTGCATTACAAATATTATCTCTTCGACTTTAAACACTATTTACTACACATTTACTACAGAAATAACGTTCATTTTGTTTTTTGACGTTGGACTTCTGTCTCATCTGTCCAGGTCTCGGTAATGTCCTCTCCTCTCCTGCCTCTGTTTGTGGCATCTCTGGTAAGTAGGCGTTGTGAAGGTGTCTCCATCAAACATCTCGTACTAAACGCATTGAAAAGGACGATGAAGGTTTCCCTGCAGCTTTGGAGGGCTTTTAGTCTCCAACAGAGCCTGAATTATTCCTCAAAGGAGCGAGTCCATCCGGCCACTAGCATCCACGGCTAAGGAGTCTCCCAGGTCAAACAGCTGGTCCAGGTTGACGGTGGAGCTGCTCAGGAAGTCACTGTGGCCGTGGTCCTCGTCTTCTGGCCAGGGGGTCTCCAGGAACGCCGTGGCCAGGAAGGTCTCCTCGTCAAACTCGGAGACGTGGCCGCTCCTCGGATCCGGAGTCCCTGCAGGAGCGTCGGCCGCTGACATGATGGGGCTCAGAGGGTCTTCTCCGTCCAAACTGAGCTCCCCTCTGAGGGCCGAGTCCAGCAGGCCGTCCCAGTCGAAGGGTCCTTTCAGGGGTCCGGCCTCCCTCTGCTCGTCCACACAGAACAGAGGGGAGCTGGAGCGCCGGGATGCCTTGGAGACGTTGTTCCTGGATCCCAGCGCCTGTTTCCTCTTGTAGCTGTTCCTTCCTCTGGTCAGAGGCCAGGAGCCCAGCATGGTCCCTTCAGACAGACGGGGGTCCCTGCCCTGGTGGTCCGCAGTCACCTCTTCAAACTCTCTGAGGAGCCGCTGGGCTTCCGGAGCGACGTTCAGGCCGACTGTATTCCCTGCGGATGGGTGGCCTCGGAGTCGGTTCTGCAGGGCCGGGTTGATCTGGACCGGAGGCATCCGTCTCTTCTTGTAGGCCCCGCTCAGGAGGCGCTCGGCGTACTGCGGGTCGATCTTCCAGAAACCCCCCTTCCCCGGCTCGTCCTTATTCCGCGGCACCTTGATGAAGCACTTGTTGAGCGACAAGTTGTGCCGGATGGAGTTCTGGAGGGAAAGATGCAGATTCTGGGATTAATTCAGGAAAACAAATGATCCAAAAAGATTCCAGCCATTTAAAGCTGCTGGGGGAGGAACCGCAGCACATTAATGTTTCCTGCATTTATTCAGCTGGGCCTCTTCTCTGAAGTCCAAACAGAGCGCTGACCTCTGACCTCTGTTAAATATTATCTGCCCAAAAACAACAAAAAGCTCTGGAGTGTCTGAGCTGCTAAAACCAACGGCCTCATCAATCATTATCCAGCTAAATGGAACGTTACCGCAAAATTCCTGCTCTGCTGAGCTGAAACCTTTGACTAGGACGTCCTGCCCCTCCTTCCTACAGGACCTTTTGACTGGGACCCTTTGACTAGGACTTCCTGCCCCTCCTTCCTATAGGACCCTTTGACCAGGACATCCTCCCCCTCCTTCCCTTCCTACAGGACCCTTTGACTAGGACATTCCTGCTCTTTTTCAACTGAAACTAAACTCTGCTCTGTTTCTTCGTCTCTAACAGATTTTTCAGCTGTTTGGATAAACATGGGGGGAGGGGGGCTAACTAAACACTGGGTCAAATGCTGGGACCCGGTTTGTTCTGGGGGGGTGGTCGCCTGTGGGCCCGCAGGGGGCGCTGTGCCTGCTTCCTGTTGGACTTCAGATAAACTCATCTTCACACCCAGGACGCATCCTGCCTGGCTGTCTGCATACAGTCCGGGACTGTGAGAGGTGAGTGTGACGTCACGCAGCTACCTGCCAGGTGGGGTCCGCGTGCCTGTAGTAGCAGAAGTTGTCGGTGATCCACTGGTAGATGCAGGACAGCGTGATCTTGCTCTTCTTGCTGGCCTGCATGGCCATGCAGATCAGCGTGGCGTAGGAGTAGGGCGGCTTGATGAGCGCGTTGCTCCGGTAGTCCACCTCGTCCGGGCAGTGGCCGTGCGCCACGATGCCGGGCAGGGGCTGCATCCTGCTGTAGGCCGCCGCGGTGGGCTTCCCCGGGGTCAGGGGGGTCCCCATGGAGCAGGCGGGGTCCCCGGCCAGAGGGGAGGCCGGGCCGTCGGGTCCCAGCTGCTGCTGCGGCTGCTGGTGCTGCGGCCCCGGCGCGCTGAGGATGGAGAACTCCTGCAGCCACTGCAGGCTGGTCAGGCTGTCATCCAGGCCGCCGGGGTCCCGCTGCGGGTCGGCCTGGGCTGCGGCCGCCGCCGCCGCCTCCTCCCGGCCCAGCGGGCTCAGAGACAGCATCGCTCCCCGCTGCACCTCCGCCCTCGTCCCCCGGCCCCTCTCCGGTTCTGTTCCTGAGCCGAACCTTGAATGCCAGAGGCAGCTAAAAGTGAAGAGAGGAAAGATTTTATTGTTTTTTCATGTCATACTTTCACCAACAATATGACAAAAACACAACATGACAAGACAACCATGTTATGGGAAATGATTCACCCTGACGCAGAACAGCCAAACTGCACGCAGACACGTTGACATACAGCAGCGACACATTCCGCACACACCGCGATCATTTCAACATCGACCACGAAACAACGGACGTGCGACATTTCACGCTTTTAACGGTCTAACTGCGCACTTTGACGCGCCGCGCAGAGCCCCAGCGGGATTACTCTACAGGATGGAAACTGGAAACTGCTAGAAAACAATAATAACGTTAATAAACTGTTATATCCTAAATACAACTTTAAAAAAGTGATTTAGCGCATGTCTGTGAATTTGCGCATTTTGTACATTTTACGCGTCTCTTCCCAACAGCCAGTTTCTTTATGGTATATTAATAATAAATAAAACCACTTCAACACCAAACAAAATGAGTAAAAGTGTCAGTTTGACACATTTCAGGCCTTCTGAACCAGGAGCAAATTCATAATAAATTCATAAACTCACCTGGAAGTGAAGCCTTTAGATCCCAAACGGTGCAGTTTACCGAACCTTAAACCAGGACACCTGCAGTCTGCGCCAGTCCGCTTCAGAGTCTGCGCCAGTCTGCGCTCCTCTGTGCGTCTCTCTGTCCGCGGGCTGAGGGCTCCGCCGGGGCGCCAGTTTAATACCTGCTGACGGAGGTTTGTCCCGGAACCATGGAAACGGACACCCCCCTGTAAACAGCTTGCCGCTCCGCCATTGGCCGGCCGGTTTCCATGGTGCTGCGTTTCTAAAGGCTCCGCCGCTGACCGGTGAGGTTCCCAACCTGAGGTCCGGGGCCCCTCCGGCTGGAGGTTATACAGCAGGACTGATGCTGGAGGCGACAGAGCACACAGCCTGACTTGTTTCTAAGTTTATTTATTAAACAGGAAAGGACGGTCTGACATCACGTCCTCCAACATTTCGCGCCTGATTCGCAGATCGGAACGTCTGCGTCAGTTGGAGACAACATGGACACTCCAGGCTGATACCAACTGCACCAGCAGGCAGAGTTTCTGAATTTATTTAGAATGGATTCAAGTTAATAGTATGGAGGACTGAAACGGACATAATTAAAAATAAAAGCAGACATATATATATATATATATATATATATATATATATATATATATATATATATATATATATATATATATATATATATATATATTGTTTTTCCTTTACCTTCTACAAGCGTTTGTTCTTTTTACATTTCCTCGTCTCCTCTTTTTACTTTATGCATTTCTGCCTCATTATGCAAATGAGGAGGGCGGCCATCTTGGTCTAGCTCCTCTCCTATTGGTCAATAGACAGGAAGGAGCAGGACCCATGTGCACCTTTGGCTTCAGTTTAGCAACCGAAGCATTTCTTTCATTTCTTGATGAAAACACGTGTAAGGAAAAGGAAAAACAAAATATATATGTTTCTGCTTTTATTTTTAATGATGTCAGTTTCAGTGCTCCATATAATAGCTCTTCCCCACGCTCCGTTTGACAGCAGTCCACATGGGGAGGATTTATCACCACAGGCCAAACTCTCCAGCGGAGGAAAAAAGGGAAAACAGATGTAGTTCTTTCCAGATAATCATCAAAAACTCCTCAGATTTACTGGAAAACTTGTTGGAGAGAAGAACTGCTGTCAGAGCAGCTGTTAAACAGCTCCATGCAGTGTTTCCTTCACATTAACTTAACGAGTTCAACGCTGGACCCTGGGTTTTGACTTGCAGGAGCTGTAAAACTTTTGTTGACTGAGGAGAAAAAGAAAGGCTGAACAAAAAGCTCCGGCCCCAGAGGTCTTGTTAGTGTGGCCCCATGGCTTCCTGGGGCCCCTCACAAAGAAACTGTAAAGCAATAAAAAGCTCTGAAACATCTGAGGTGCTATTCTGTTCTGTCCCATTCTATTCTATACATGAGAAAATCATTGAAATGCTTCAAAATGCAGGCAGAGAAGAACTGGAAGGATCTTCATGTTCCTCCTCCTGAAACCAGGAAGGAACCTGGAGGAGCATCAGGAGCAGCTGCAGCTGGAAGCAGTGACCTCTGACCCTCAGACGGCTGGTAGACCCTGATGGAGCAGGGATCACTCTGGGGAACCTTCATCCAGCTCTACGATCCTGAGCCCCTCTGGGATCTCCTGGGATGGACCATCCTGGACCAGATGGATCTGTTTGTTGCAGCCAGGCTCAGATGGTAGAGGTGGTATCATGCTCTGGGCCTGGATCATCTCCTCTGCTCTGGTGCAGAGGTTCTAGAGGAACACCTGCTGCCTTCAGGACCACATCTTCTCCATCACGTCCCACCGAGACGATGGAGAACTTTGATGCTTTTTCCCAATAATTACAGTGAATGTGGGATTTTTTGTTAATATCATCATTCGCGGTTCTGGTTTAGAAACAATATTTACTGGTCCAGACTTATTTTTAGACTTCATTAGTGAGATGTAATTCTACCAACAGACCACATGAGGGCGCCAGATCCCTGGTAAAAGAGAAGGTGAAGCCAAAGTGGAGGGTGAAGGCTGGTTTTCCTTTTATAATAAAATAATCCCGCTCATAGTTTTGGCTTTATTTATGAATCAGAAGATGTTCAGGACTCAGACCCGGTCCAGAGTCTCGTTTCATGTCATTTCAGACCCATCCGGGTCAAAAACGGGTCAGCCAGTCTCTGCGGTCCAATTAGTAAGTATTAATATTAATCATGAACTATGGGAAACATTAATCTGTAGTGCTGAACAGACTTGGCCTAATCGTTTCCTGAGCTGAAGACTGTGGATCACATCATCCTGAAGATCCATCATCCTGCATCCATCCGCATGCTGAAGATGAACTTCCTGGAAGTGACCTCACTGATCGTGCAGATGAACTCTCCCACGTGGTACAGATGCTGAGCTGAGCAAGCTCTGCGCTGGTGGCAGCAAGGCCCTCCTGAAGCTGCTGGTCTCGATGCTCCCAGCTTGTGTTCCTCCAGCGGCAGCTTCCTGCTCCCTGGTCCGGCCAGCCGTCCGTCACAGCTGATATGAAACTGAAGTCATATTCATTCACTGAGGGGTTGATTTCTGCACGTTGACCGTCGGAAAGAATCCTGTCTGGAGTTGAGCATCGATAGAGGATCAGTCAGATTTTCCTTCTATTTAAACTTTTTACAGTTTTAAAACGCATAATAATAATAATAATAATAATAATAATAATAATTTTGCGAGGAAATGGGTCTATAAAGCAGCAGCAGAAAGCATTACACTTTGGTCAACCTTGTGTTGTTTTTTTAATACAGCTTAATACAAATAAACATGTTATGGTATGTTTCATCTCCATGGAAACAGAGAGTCTCAAATTAATAAATCAGGCGCTTATAGAAACTCTAATCAGATCCAGCTTTATTTATTCTGGATAAAATAATCTGATCGTAATCTGGATTTTCACATCCACGAATAAACTCAAATTAAAGGTTTGATGTTTTGAAAACCTCCAGAGGGGTGTGTGTGTGTGTGTGTGTGTGTGTTTTCTGTTTACTTTTTTTTGCGTGAATGACGTTCCCAGACAAAGCAGCCAATCAGCTCAATGATTTCATCCACTCAAACACATGACGTCAGTTTAACGGACTGAAGGAGGGACCGTTTGTTTTAACATCGGGTCACCCAACCGGGCGGGTCGCTACATAATTCCTATTAGAGTCCTCGACTCCGCCCATCAATCTTGTGCCGTTGTGATGAAACAAACCCTATCGGATTTGATAGCCTCACTCTGACAACCAATCAGCGCATCTCTACTCCAGCTTGCTTGCGCTCCTGACCAATCAGCAGCGAGCAGCTCTTTGTTGTTGTTGCTGCTGCTTCGGGCTGCGGCAGGACGCGGACAGGCAGCGAGCTGCGGGGCGTCGCTGTGGTTTATCCCCGAACACCGACGGTTGTCTCCCCCGTTTGGCTCTCTGACAGCCGGAAGCCGCCATGTCGGTGAACATGGAGGAACTGAGGCACCAGGTGATGATCAACCAGTTCGTTCTGACGGCCGGGTGCGCCGCGGATCAGGCCAAGCAGCTCCTCCAGGCGGCCCACTGGCAGTTCGAGGTGAGTCCGACTACCGGAGGCTTTAACCCCGCTTCCTGCTCTCAGGCTCAGCGGGAGAGTGTTCGGTGTTCGGAGTGGACCGATGGGAACGCTTCACAGTGGATCGGATCGGTTCGGTTCTGGTGTTCCGGTCCGGACCACGCTGCTCCTCATGCTAACATTAGCCATTGAGAGGACGCGGTGTTCCTACCAATGGCTGCCTTTGTTTACATTCTCCAAGCCAGTCTTTCCAGGCTGGATGAGCCATGATTTATGGGAAGAACAGTTCTCTGACTTACTGATCCGCCTGAGAACCAGATCATCCTGAAGAGATTCACCGAGTTTTACCTCCTGCCAAACCGAAAGTTGAAACCAGTGAAGAACTGTTTCAGTTGTTTAATGGAACAGTTCACTGACTGACCGGATCTGATATGGATCAGAGTGCAAAACAGTTTCAGTTCTGTTAAACTGAACAGTTCAGTGGCTGTGTTCGGATCTGAAAGGGCTCAGACTGAAAAACAATTTTAGTCTCCTTAAACTGAACAGTTCAGTGACTGTTCGGAACTGAAACGGATCAGACTGAAGAACAGTTTCAGTCCTGTTAAACTGAACAGTTCAGTGACTGCGTTCAGCTCCTCCCAGGCCCCCAGGTGCGTCAGCCATGTTGGCTGAACATGTGACTCACCCGGAGGACCTTTGACCTCAGGCCCAGCTTTTGTTTTGGGTTAAGTTTGGACTCTGAGTCGGGTTTGTGATGCTCAGGATCGGTTCTGAAGCGTCGGGTCCGTGTTTCTCTGGGCGGGGTTGAGTTTGGGTCCGAGCGGCTCTGACCCGGGCCTGGTTCCGTGTTGGGACATTAACTCTGCTCCTCTCTGTCTGCAGACGGCGCTGAGCTCCTTCTTCCAGGAGGCCAACATTCCGGGTCACCACCAGATGGTAAGCTGCTTTCATTCCTCTTCAGAACCAGAACCGATCCGTTCGGATCACGTAGATCAGTGGCTCGCCAGGAGGAGTTGGCGGTGGTGGTTCTGTCTGCAGGAACCTGGAACAGAACAATGTGGGTTCTGCAGCTGCGGAGTGCTGGCAGCACGGTACCAGATGAGCAGAACCTTTATCTGGCCCAGTTTGGCTCTCCAGAACCATGGGTGGCGCTGCTCTGAGCCTTGCTCAGCGGGGGGGGGGCAGGTTGACTCTGTTAACGGCTCGTCTCCTCCACAGATGTGCACCCCCCGGAACACCCCGGCCACGCCCCCCAACTTCCCGGACGCCATCACCATGTTCTCCAAGCTGCGAGCGTCGGAGTGCGGCCCCGGGGCCGCCGGCCCCTCCCAGGCGTCCATGGCCTGCTCCCCCCCGCCCTCCTCCTCCGCGGGCTTCGCCTCCTTCTGGGCCTCGTCCCCCCCCAGCCACCAGCCGGCCTGGCTGCCCCCGTCCTCCCCCACGGGCCACCACCACTTCCACCACCTCCCACAGACTCCCATGTGGCCCCCCGGCTCCCAGCCCAGCGGCCCCCAGCAGCCCCCCGTCATGTCGGCGCTGCACGGCCAGAGATGAGACCGGGGGGGGGATGGGGGGGTTGACGCGGACTTCGCTGGGGGGAAACCGAGCAGCTCGGCTCTGCGGGAAACGCGGCTGGGTGGAAAACCCGGCCTGGATTCCGAGCTGGACTCTGAGGAAGCAGAACCCAACAGAACCGCCAGGTCCGTTGCGTTCTGATCCCGACTCCCGGAACAGGAAGTCAGCACTGAGCAGGAAGCGGGCCCGGAGGTCTCCGAGGTCTCACCGGGTTCTCCCTGGAGGAACCTTCTCCTCCAACATCCGATGGAAAACGACCCGGTTCTGCTCCGAGTTCACATCGATTCTGATTCTTTTTTATTCGTGTCTGAATTAAAAATGTTCCACTTTAAAATCTTTAAAAACTATTTTCAGGTTTTTTCAGAACTTTACTGGTTTTGTTGGTGAACTTTAAGAAACCACATCTAACGGAACCTTGACGGAGCCGCTTTTGGACCGAGTCGGCTCCGGAACCAGAGCTTTATTCGATCGACTGGTGGGAACGGTTTGCTTCCAGATGTTCAGCATCTCCTGACGTTTGCAGTACCGGGGTCAGAGGTCGGAGAGCGGGCTCGTTCCCGAGCGACGCTGGGCTGGAGACTCGGACTTGTTTCTGCAGGACGTTCCTACCTCAGCGTGTCTGAATCCAGTCCTGAATGTATCCCTGCTGCGCGCACACACACACACACACACACACACACACACACACACACCTTCACTCAGACAATCAGCTGATTTCTGTTGGTTCTGTTTCGTCGTCCGGTTCCTGTTGGTTTTGGCGTCCGGGCCAGACGGGACCGGATCCTCCCGGGTCGCCGGGAATCTGAGGCTGGATTCCCAAACCGGCCTCGGCTCCTTTAAAGGACCAGTTCCACGTTCCCGGGAAGCTGATTCCTGGATGTTAGAATTCCAGCTTGTCCCAACAGCTTTCAGACAACGGCCCGGTTTTCCCAGTTATTGATTCTGGTCGGATTATCGGTAAATCTGAATCGTTCTCCTTCTTTGCTGCGTCGCCAGAAATAATCTCTGCTTCCCAGATCAGATTGAAAATGCTTCATATGTCTTTGAAAGTGAAATAATAATCATAACCAGAATGACGTTAGCAGTCGTTTTTATTTTCCTGATTTAGTCGTCGTGGAGACCGACGTGTTCGGTTCTGTTTCGGTTCCGGGTGTTCGGCTGAAAACAGCGGAACGGTCCTTTAAATGAGCGGAGCCGGTTCCCTGGGTTCTGCGGTCGGGAAATGCTTCTGTGAACGTTTTCAGGTTTTAGTTTCCACGTCGGGACCCCGGACCCCCCCGCCTGGTTCTGCTGGCGGGACGTGTTGCCATGGAGACTCGTCTGATTCCCAGCCGGATCTGATCCAAACATTCATGTAGTTTGAACTCGCAGCTCATCTGCGTTTCTGTACCTTTTAGTTTCTCCTCTGTTGGACTTTGTATTTATATGTTGAATAAAGCTGTTCTGATCCGCTGCCGCTGCCGGTTCTGGGTTTTTCACCAGGAAGATGTTCTGAGAAGCTGCTGAGGAAGGATGTGGTCGGCTCGGGTGTCAAACCGAGAAACTGACGAGGCAGAACCAGGAAGTCTGAGGGGAGCGGTCGCACGGAGGCTGCCGGTAGTGCTGACACCAGAACCAGGACGGGCCCTGCCGTGGACGGGCCTGGTCTCTTTTAGGCCCCCTCGGGGGCACCGAGTCTTTAAACCAGGTGTCTAAACTTTTCGTCATGTGGGCCAAAGTCTTCAGCTCGAAAGTTCTCGTGGGCCAAAAGAAATCTCATTTCAAAACCTGAAATCACCAAAACTGTGGGGATTTTTTAACCTACTTACCAAACCAAGCAAGAGCTATTTTAATAAAGCAAAATAATCAGATGATTTTTGTAGGAATGGGATCGTAGATCCAAAACCTCAAATTGTTTTTCCTTGTTCACTGAGAACATCCAGTTTGCTTTTTCTTTTGGGCTCGATTGAAGAAAACTGAAACCCATTAGCTCTGAAGACCCTTCCTGCAGTCAGTGTCAACCCGGCAGCTAAAAGCTGAGCTGGCCGCACCGAGCTGGACTTCAGAGCACAAGTCAAGGAGTGAATGTGGTCCTGGTTACCGTGACAACAGCAGGAAACCACAAATCCTCTAACATTTTTGTAAGTAGATTTTGATTTAAAAGTCGTAGTTTTGTCCTAATTCAGTTTTTTCTTGAATTGTGATTGGGGGTCCGCACAAACTCAGTCAAGGGGCCACAAATGGCCCCTGGGCCCCACTTTGAACACCCTTGCTTTAAACTGAGGAATAAAACCGAAAGAAATGCTGATGTTGCAGCATATAAACACTGGTTACCATGGTGACCTGACTGCAGTCTGGGACCTCTAGAACCGTCTGGCCTTTACGGTACTTTATGGAGCAGATATGAGGCTCAGAGTGACTCTATGGTGGATTTGTATAAGATTTAGAAGAAATCAAATGTCTGTTTATGGGAAGCTGTTTGTTCTGAGAGGATTTAAAGCAGTGAGACTCGCATGAACCAAACTAGACGTTCTAGTTCTACGTTAGCTGTATAATTTACACATGAAGGCGGTTCATGTGACACAAGTTTAAGTTTTAGAATGCTAAAAAGTCATCGCTGCTGCTGGAGCTGGAGCTGAACGGGGTGGGACTCATTCCCTGGAGGCTCCTGCCTCAGCGGCCCACTGTACCAACACTGCCCACTGTTATTAAAATCATGCAATGGAACGGCTCCATCACAACTCAGATTTCACATGTGAAAAATGGTCATAATTCTCAGCTGAAATCTCCCATTTTTACAAACTACTCTGATAAAGTCAGTTCAGCTGTATCAAGCTGAGTCATCCAGCATCTCAGGCCACTTTTCACAAAACGCAGTTTTACTGCATACTCAAATTAAATCTGATAATATTCACTCAGTGAGTAATCCTACCTCCACTCTGGACTTGTGAGCTCATGGCTGCTGCTTGGTGCTGCATCTTTCTTCTCACTATATGACAGTTGTTGGGCGTCATATTATAAAAATATTTAAAACATGCAACGTTATGTTAGATGCCACAGTTCATCGGCTTGATTGAACAGTGTTGGCCTTATCCGTTTCTTCGTCCTCATTTGACGTTACTAACAGCGAGCTCATTTTTGTGGAAAAGTCGCCAGTTTTTGCACATTTAGTTGCGTCTGTTTCCAGCTTTCCCGTTTCCCTTCTCGGCGCCACTCTTGCTCTTTCTACTTTCCATCTTTTAGACTCGACTAGCCGAGAGCATCGACGTTTTACTTCAGGGTGCGTCTCTGGAAACACAAGAAGGAAGCTGCCAGTGAAGACGTGTTGTGACTTTAAGCTCTCAGCTGTTCTAGTATCGAGCATGATCTTTATGAGACAAGACACAGAGACGGCGCAGTTCGGGTCCAGCAGCGTTTGCTTAGTTTCTAACTCGCAGCACAATAACAGTGTTCAAGCAGCGACTGCGCCCCCTAGTAGTCATAGTCATTACAGCATGTGCTACTGTTCAGCACAATACACCAACAGGCTCTTGTGGCCCAAACGTCTGACAGGCCCACCAGAACCTCCCGATTAGCTTGTCTAGCCCTGAATAAAACGTAGAAAGGTATAGAGGCTGAAAAAGCTAGCATGTAGTTGGCTTTCAAACTGCGAGTCGTTCATTTCTAACAGCTAGCACGTAGCTAGCTTTGAAAAAGCTAGCGCATAGTTAGCTTTGAAAGAGCTATCAAAGAGCAACCATGTGATTAGCTTTCAAAGTGCTAGCATGTAGTTAGCTTTCAAAGGGTTACTATGTAGTTAGCTTTCAAAGTGCTAGCATGTAGTTAACTTTCAAAGGGTTACTATGTAGTTAGCTTTCAAAGTGCTAGCATGTAGTTAGCTTTCAAAGGGTTACTATGTAGTTAGCTTTCAAAGTGCGAGCATGCATCCAAACGACATAAAGATGTGATTCAAAAGGTGGAAAACAGGGCCGTCACCAGGGCTGAAGGACCCGGGGGCTGAACAAAGCAGTAGACAATGGAAAGTATAATCAGTTTTATTAATTTAGGTATTAGTTGAGGTTCAGGTTCACTTTCTGTTGAGAAACTCATCTGTCTTCCATCTAAACATGACTGAGTCAATATTAATGTAAAATCTGTGTTTTTGAAAAAACAATTTAATTTTTCCAGGAAAGAAATCCATTGAGATTATGAATCTCTTTTTCAAGGATCCTGGCCAAGAGAAAAGCTCGGTTCCAGTCAAGATGAAACAAAGGCCCAGTTTCAGGGCCAGGATTTTATGGATGAAAACATAAATTGGATCTTTACCAGGTTCTACAAGAACATGAATCCAACCTCAACTGCACAGAGAGCAGCAGCAGAGTGGACCCGTCATCATATAATAACCAGTAAAACGTCACAATGATCATGTTTATCAGTTTATCATCAAATAAAAAGGATAATTGTGATTATTTCAACTTCTCTGTATGAAGACCATCATAAAACCTAACAATGTCCAGGGTGGGTGGAGCTTCTTCTCAGGTCATAAACTGAGATCATTTCTTTCTGCAGGAAATAAAGATCATAAATCTAAACTGATAGCATAAAGATATTTGTTGTGTGACTGTTGGATGAAAGCCTTGTTTTTAGTGTGGTTCTGTGAAGGTTCTGTCCCTGATGGGGAACCTTCCGGTGTTTCTGCCAACAGGAAGGTCCGTTGGATCCCATCATCTTCCTGGGATCTGCTGGGAATGAAACCAGGAAGCGACTGAAGGGAATAAATATTCAATCAACTTTATTCCAGAGCTGACATGGAAACAACAGGTGGCTGAGAGGAAGCAGTAGCTCGGCGTCGCCCCCTGCAGGCTGAGTGGCTCTCAGCTCTCAGCTCTCAGGCTCAGTGCCACCCTCTGCTTCGGCTGAAGCCTGAGTGACGGAGTTCTGCGACACGGAGCAGCCCAGAGCCGACATGGGCAAGTCCCGACCAGAACCGCTGGAGGCTGCAGGACGAGAAGAGGACAGCAGGGTTACCTTCCACTGAGCTCTCTGCTGAATTGGACCAGAACCGGACCTTGGACTCTTACCTGACTGCAAGCTTTTGGCACTGAGAGGCTGGGGACTGGTGTTCGCCTCTAGAGACCCAGTAGATCTCTGGAGGATGGAGGTTTTGGTCTTCACCTTCCCTGCAGCCAGCAGAAACAACTTAGTCAAGTCAATTTGTGTAGAACATTTCAGCAGCAAGACAGTTCAAAGTGCTTCACATCTAAACATCAACCAAGTACACAGCAGAATCATCGAGCAGATATCAATGCATCAAAATCATGAGGATCATCAAACAAGTATAATTTGAAAATATTGATCGATGTTACCACTAATCAAAGGCAGCTCTAAACGTGGGAGGGGGGGCCTTGATTTAAAGGAACTCAGTGTTTCGGCTGTTTTGCAGTTTTCTGGGAGTTTGTTCCAGATTAGAGGAGCATAGAAGCTGAAAGCTGCTTCTCCATGTTTGGTTCTGGTTCTGGGGATGCAGAGCAGACCAGAACCAGAAGCCCTGAGTGGTCTGGAAGGTTGATACAACAACAACACGTCTTTAGGCCGTTCAGTGATTTATAAACTACCAGAAGTATTTTAAAGTCTGTTCTCTGAGCTCCAGGGAGCCAGTGGAAGGACTTTAGAACTGGGCTGATGTACTCTATCTTCCTGGTCTTAGTGGGAACGCCAGAAGTGTTCTGGATCAGCTGCAGCTGTCTGGTTGACTCTTTAGGCAGACCTGTGAAGACACTGTTGCAGTAATCAATGCGACTAAAGATAAACGCATGGATGAGTTTCTCTAGATCTTGTTGAGACATTAGTCCTTTAATCCTGGAGATGTCCTTCAGGTGATAGAAGGCTGACTTTGTAACTGTCTTTATGTGTCTCTGAAGGTTCAGGTCCGAGTCCATCACTACACCCAGATTTCAGGCCTGATCACTGGTTTCTAGCTGCAATACCTGAAGCTGCACGCTGACTCCAGATCGTTCCTCTCTAGGTCCAAAGATAATAACTTCAGTTTTGTTTCTGTTCAGCTGGAGAAAGTTTTGGCACCTCCACACACTGATTTGTTCTAAGTATCTGTTTAGCACTCGGATGGGTTCAGAGTCACCTGGTGACATCATAATATAGAGCTGTGTATCATCTTCGCAGTCATGGTAACTAATATTATTTCATGTTATAACCTGAGCTAGTGGGAGCATGAAGATGTTAAATAGGAGGGGTCCCAGGATTGAACCTTGGGGTACTCCACATGTAACTTCTGTCCGCTCCGATGAGAAGTTGCCTATTGACACAAAGAAATCCCTGATCTTCAGGTAGGATTTGAACCAACTGAGTACCGTACCAGAGAGTCCAACCCACCTTCAATAATATATTATTATTGAAGGTGGAAATAATAATATATTACGAGAAACTTAATTTTGATTCCTTGTATGCTTAGTATATATAATGAATTGACAATAAAGTGGACTTTAACTTTGATATCATGGTCAACTGTGTCAAACGCTGAACTGAGGTCCAACAGAACCAACACTGTGGTTCTTCCACAGTCTGGATTCATGTGGATGTCATTGAACGCTTTGAGGGGGGCAGTCTCAGTGCTGTGGTAACCATGGAAACCAGACTGAAAGACATCAACAGGGTCAGTTGTTGTTAAGAAGCTGTTTAACTGATGAAACGCAGCTTTTTCAATCATTTTGCTGATGAATGGAAGGTTAGAGATTGGCCTTAGATTAGTTCTAAACAAGATCCACGAACAGAACCGGGTCCAGAAAGAACCCAACCTGCCCCTGAGGAGCCAAACCCGACCCAGACCGACCCAGCAGAACCCACCTTCTCTGGAGGCGATCGTTGGTAGTTTAGTCTCTGGGTTCCTCAGCTGGTGGGCGGTGAAGCGGCCCTTGTAGATCCGTCCATCTTGTCCAATGATGTCTGTTTCCTGCAACCGACCCAAACACACCAACTGTTCGTCACTATGGAAACAGAAGTACCGACACCCCCGATCCTGAACACTAAGTTGTACTTCATGTTTACGCAGAAGGAATGAGGGGACGTGTTTCTGTCCTGCCCCCTCTACTCTGATGAACCAAAATAAATCCATCTTCTGAGCCCAAATGACAAAACACGGTGGTGGCAGCATCATACTGTGGGGAAGGGAATCTAACATCATTTACTGAAGGTGCAGCAGATGTTTTTGCTCCTTTTCTGCAGAGAGAAACTAATCTGCAATAAAACTGCAGAACTCTGAACAGAAGGAACCAGAACCAGAACCTGAATGGATCCCTTCAGGTTCTGGTTCTGTCCTCAGGACAGGAATCTGCTCGACAAAGACATCTTAGAAGAATTGTAACCAGAACTTTTCCAGGAGAAAAAGCTTCCCTTCAGAACCTCGTGGTCCACCTCCGGTCCGGGTCCTACCTGCATCTGGTTGTCTGGCTCGGTCTGGGTTAGCAGCCCGTGGTGCTGCGGGCCTCTGCGGCGCTGTCCCGGGGAGATGTTGGTGTTATTCCATTCGCTGCTCCGGTCGCTGCTCCAGAGAAACAAGGAGGAAGTTAAACTCAGACCCTGTCTTCATGATTCTGATTCTAGATTCTTCTCTGGAGACGGGAACCAACTGGATCAGAACATCTGGACTGAAGGAGAACTTAAACCTGCAGAGACACTGATGGACAGATGTCCCCATCTGTCCCTGACTGGACCTGACTCACTGCTGTCTGAGCCGTCTCCGGGTCTCTATGCTCTCTAGCTGCCTGCACATGTCGGCGTGGTTCTGCTGCAGCCGGGCCCGCCTCTGCTTGGTTCCTGGTGTCAGGCTGAGATCACAACACACATGGCGGGATTTTAGTGCCACCAGGTTGATCGGGACGCACACGTCTATGTGAACGAACAACAACTCGATTTGTTTAAGTCTCAGAAACGCCGGCTCAGTCGCGCTGGCGCGCGCTCGGCTCTGACAGCTCTCACTCAGCCTGCTCTCGGCTCGCCCGCCGCTCTGCTTCTCGGCGCTCGCCCCTTCAGTTCTATGTAAATTAACCAAACCAACAGCCAATCACAGCCGAGTCTTTTTAATCCAGTCAGATTATTCCCAGGAAATACTGCTCCAGCTGGAATGAAAAACAACCACTGCACCAAACGGCCAAAATTATGAAACAGAGATGTAAACACAGAGACATTCTTCATCTGAAGACTATTTTTCTCTCATACAGTCACCATTTCCATCTTTTTATATAACTTTTTCCAAGATCTCATCTGCAGAACTCTTCATTTGTTGAAATAAAGATATGGGAAAACAAAAGAAGAGCCCTGATTTGAAGTCTGGGCAAACAAAAAGCAAACTTAAAATTTCCCTTTAATATGACACTGTGAAAGTTTTGAATCAACTCAGAGGGACTGATAATGGAAATTACACCGACTCTTCAAGACTGCATAATACTGGCATGAAAATCCACAATCTCGTTTCAAAACTACAAACTAAAATTTGAAAATATTAAAAGAAAATAGAGAAAACATGTTCCTTAGTGAAAATACAAGGAGGTTATTATATAAAATATGAAAATATAGACATAGATGAAAGATGAGAGAAAAATATTGTTCAGATTTCATCTGAATCTTCAAAAATCTACAGTAGAATTAAAGAAATTGTCCCTAAACAAAGATACAAATAAAGTTTGCATTGCTTAACTAAATCTTCTTAGACTACAAAATTCAAGTGTTTATTTTATTATATTTTCTACTCCTGTTTTGGCCGTTTGGTGCAGTGGTTGTTTTTCATTCCAGCTGGAGCAGTATTTCCTGGGAATAATCTGACTGGATTAAAAAGACTCGGCTGTGATTGGCTGCTGGTTTGGTTAATTTACATAGAACTGAAGGGGCGAGCGCCGAGAAGCAGAGCGGCGGGCGAGCCGAGAGCAGGCTGAGTGAGAGCTGTCGGAGCCGAGCGCGTGCCAGCGCGCGACTGAGCCGGCGCACGAATCGAGTTATTGTTCGGTCCTGTTGGTGTGTGCGTCCAGATCAACCTGGTGGCACAAAAATCCCGCCATAAACAGCTGGTTCTGAAGGTCCAACAGGGGCAACAGCAGAATCTTGCAACAGGTTCTGTACCGTTCTAAAAACACAGTCCGGTGGATTTTATGCGATGTTCTGAGAGCAATCAACACAAATTGGATCAGAACCACGGAAATTATTCAACATTGTTTACTAATAAAAATCTGAAAAGTGTGGTGTGTCTTTATATTCCCAAATTCCCTTGTATATCTCCTTTATATTCCTAACGTGGGACGGTCTTTGTCCCAGGGTTCTGGACAGAGTGTCTCCTGGTCTCACCTCCTGTAGTGCTGCCGGATCTGCTCCAGGGTCCAGGGCCGGCTGGACTTCGGTGGGGGGAGGACAGGGAAGGACGGCAGCGTCAGCAGGATCCTGGGTCAGAGGGAGGAGATAGCTCTGTGATGTCATGTTAAAGGGACGGGACGTCCTGACAACAGAACCCGGCTATCCGGGTCAACTCACGGTCCGGGGATCTGCTTCATGATGGGCCGATCACAGGAGAGGCAGTGGAACCGCTCCACCAGCTGCCTGGAGACACAGAGAGAGAGGCAGCATCAGAACCAGAACCAGAACCAGCTAGGGTCAGAGGTCAGGATCCACTCATCAGGCTCTACTGGTTCCAACAGAACCAGCAGCTCCATGGACTCTCTCTGATCCACACAGGGTCACAATTATACATACACCTCGACCACACTCTGTGGTACCACCAAGGTTCTGGTGGTACCACAGAGTGTGGTACCAGAGGTGGTCAGTGGCAGCCTTGGTTCTGTCGGACTGACCCAGTAGTTCACCCCATCAGTGGACAAATGGATGTGAAGTTCTGGAGTTGTCTGGACCAGATGACGCAGACCAGAACCATTCTGGCATCACCTGGCTGACATCGGACCTCTCTGCTTTCAGAACCAGAACACTTCAGGTAAACTGGTTGGTTAAGACCAGACCAGAACTTCCTGCTTGCCTGGTCTCTCCAGAACAGGACCAGAACTTTCTGCTAGCTAGCGATCTCCAGAACCAGTTTGGCTCACGGTCCTGTTTGAACACTTGGTCCGATTCAACCGCCAGAACTTGGAGGAAGTTTTCCTCCATCATCGTTTCATCCAGCCAACTTTCCCACAGCATGACGCTACCACCACCATGTGAGACCCTTGGTCTCGGGTTTTGAAGGTGGAAAGCCTCCAAACATGGTTCTGGTGATTGCGTCCAAACA
This sequence comes from Anableps anableps, assembly GCA_014839685.1. NCBI lineage: Eukaryota > Metazoa > Chordata > Actinopteri > Cyprinodontiformes > Anablepidae > Anableps > Anableps anableps. Next base: position 31,117,745 of record CM026083.1, on the reverse strand, counting down.
GCTCCGTCTTTGGGTCTGGGTTCTGGTTTTCTCCAGAAGACCAGCTGACGGTTCTTTGGTCAGAACCTTTGGGTCCATGGTCCATGGTGATGTTAAACTTCCTGGACAGAACCGCTGGTTCTCCAGGAGGTTCTGGTCAGATGGATGAAACTGGATATAGTTATGTGCTCCAACAGAACCATGGTTCTGGTTTGACTGGACTTGAACCTCAGGTTGAAAGGATGATTTTAGCAGATGCTGGCCCTGAACCGGGTCTCGGCGCCGCTCCTCACTCACTTCCTGATCCCAGCAGCGTCGTCCAGCTTCGGAGCGCTCTGATCCTGCAGCTTCTTCTGGATGCTTCTCCAGCGATCCTCCAGCTGCGTCTTCACAGAGTCCAGCTCCATCCGGTTCAGCTGCACACAGAGAGCACAGAGGCTGCCGTCTGGAACCAGGCTGGAACCAGGCTGGAACCAGGCTGAATCTTCTCCGTACCTTGCTCTCCATCTCGGCAGAGAGGCGCTCGATGACCTGGTGCCAGTCCTGCTCCTGACCCGTCACCTTGCTGAGCAGCTCATGGAACATGGAGTTGAGCTGCTCGGTGGCCGAGTCGAACTGCAGACGACTCACCTTGGTCTCCAGGGCCGATTTATCCGCTTTCTGCAGGAGACGAGACAAAAGACGACGAGGACAGAGAACCTGGACTTCACAGCAACTGATGGAGCACAGAGCAACAGAGGAGCCATGGACATCTGGGAAGGATGGATGGATGATGGATGGACGGATGGATGGACGGATGAATGATGGATGGACGGATGGATGGATGATGGATGGACGGACGGATGGATGGATGATGGACAGATGGATGGAAGATGGATGGACGGATGGATGATGGATGGATGATGGATGGACGGACAGATGATGGATGGATGATGGATGGATGGATGATGGATGGATGATGGACAGATGGATGGAAGATGGATGGATGATGGATGGACGGACGGATGGATGGACAGATGGATGGATGATGGACGGATGGATGATGGATGGATGATGGATGGACGGATGGATGGATGATGGATGGATGATGATGGACGATGATGGACGGATGGATGGATGATGGATGATGATGGACGGATGGATGGATGATGGATGGATGGATGGACGGACGGATGGATGATGGATGGATGGATGGATGATGGATGGACGGATGGATGGACGGATGGATGATGGATGGATGATGGATGGATGGATGATGGATGGATGATGGATGGACGGATGGATGGATGGATGGACGGATGGATGATGGATGGATGGATGGATGATGGATGGATGGATGATGGATGGATGATGGATGGATGATGGATGGATGATGATGGACGGATGGATGGATGATGGATGGACGGATGATGGATGGACGGATGGATGATGGATGGATGGATGATGGATGGATGGATGGATGGATGGATGATGGATGGATGATGGATGGATGATGGATGGATGATGGATGGACGGATGGATGATGGATGGATGATGGATGGACGGATGGATGGATGGATGGATGGATGGATGATGGATGGATGATGGATGGATGATGGATGGATGGATTGATGGATGGACGGATGGATGGATGATGGATGATGGATGGACGGATGGATGATGGATGATGGATGGACGGATGGATGGATGGATGATGGATGGATGATGGATGGACGGATGGATGGATGGATGGATGGATGGACGGATGGATGGATGATGGATGGATGATGGATGGATGATGGATGGATGGATGGACGGATGATGGATGGATGGATGGATGGATGGACGGATGGATGGATGATGGATGGACGGATGGATGGATGATGGATGGATGGATGGATGGATGGACGGATGGATGGATGATGGATGGATGATGGATGGATGATGGATGGATGGATGGACGGATGATGGATGGATGGATGGATGGATGGATGATGGATGGACGGATGGATGGATGATGGATGGATGATGGATGGATGATGGATGGATGATGGATGGATGGATGGATGATGGATGGATGATGGATGGACGGATGATGGATGGATGATGGATGGATGATGGATGGATGGATGATGGATGGATGATGGATGGATGGATGGATGGATGGACGGATGGATGGATGATGGATGATGGATGGACGGATGGATGGATGATGGATGGATGATGGATGGATGATGGATGGATGGATGGATGGATGGACGGATGGATGGATGATGGATGATGGATGGACGGATGGATGGATGATGGATGGATGATGGATGGATGATGGACGGATGATGGATGGATGGATGGATGGATGGACGGATGGATGGATGATGGATGGACGGATGGATGGATGATGGATGGATGATGGATGGATGGATGATGGATGGATGATGGATGGATGATGGATGGATGATGGATGGATGGATGATGGATGGATGATGGATGGACGGATGGATGGATGATGGATGGATGATGGATGGATGATGGATGGATGATGGATGGATGATGGATGGATGATGGATGGATGATGGATGGACGGATGGATGGATGATGGATGGATGATGGATGGATGGACGGATGGATGGATGATGGATGGACGGATGGATGGATGATGGATGGATGGATGGATGGATGGACGGATGGATGGATGATGGATGGATGATGGATGGATGATGGATGGATGGATGGACGGATGATGGATGGATGGATGGATGGATGGATGATGGATGGACGGATGGATGGATGATGGATGGATGATGGATGGATGATGGATGGATGATGGATGGATGGATGGATGATGGATGGATGATGGATGGACGGATGATGGATGGATGATGGATGGATGATGGATGGATGGATGATGGATGGATGATGGATGGATGGATGGATGGATGGACGGATGGATGGATGATGGATGATGGATGGACGGATGGATGGATGATGGATGGATGATGGATGGATGATGGATGGATGGATGGATGGATGGATGGATGATGGATGGATGATGGATGGAGCAGAAGTGAACCTGACCAGCAAAGATCTCAACATCTGAAGCTGATGGAGCTTCTTGGTTTTCTGCCTCTTGAGGAGAATCTTTGGAGCCACTCAGGAAGTAAAATGCTGAGCAGAACCAGCAGCAGAACCAGAACCAGCAGCAGAACCAGCAGCAGAACTGGCAGCAGAACCAAGAGCAGGAGCAGAACCAGAACCAGGAGCAGGAGCAGAACCAGCAGCAGAACCAAGAGCAGAACCAGCAGCAGAACCAGCAGCAGAACCGAGAGCAGGAGCAGAACCAGAACCAGGAGCAGGAGCAGAACCAGCAGCAGAACCAAGAGCAGAACCAGCAGCAGAACCGGCAGCAGAACCAGCAGCAGAACTCACCATCTCGGTCTCCACGATGAGCTTGTCGGCCTTCTTCACCTGCAGCTCCTCTGCCGTCTTGTAGAGCTCCTGAGGAAGCAGAACTTCGTCACTGCCGGGCCGGCGGCGTGGACGGCGTGCGCCCGGCCGGCCGGCGTGGACGGCGTGCGCCCGGCCGGCGGCGTGTCCTGCCTTACCTCGATGTGTTCCTGCTTGAGGATGTTGTCCTCACGGAGGTTCCTGGTGGTCTCCTGCAGGCCGTGACACTGCGCCTGCAGCTCCATGATGGCACTCTGGACGTTGTAGACCAGCTCTATGTTCTGACCCAGACACAGAGACAGAGAAGGTTCACGTCCACGGAGAGCCGACGGCCCCGCCCCCGCCCCCGCCCCGGAGAGGCCGCAGCCCCCGCCCCACTGACCCTGTTCAGCTCCCGGTCCTCCACCAGCCCCGCCTTGCCGCTGCTCTGCCGCTGCTGCTGGACCAAGACCTCCACGGTGTCCACCAGCTGCTCGTAGTTCTGGAACAGGAGGCTGAGCTTCCGGCCCACCTCCACCGAGCGGGACGTCTCGACCCGCTCCTGGACGTCCTCGACCTGGACGTCCTCGTCCTGGACGTCCTCCTCCTGCAGGGCGCTGGACAGGTGGGAGATCAGGGACGTGATCATTTCCTCCAGCGTCCCCTGCAGGCTGTCCAGCTGAGGGCAGAGGGCAAAGGTCAGAGGTGGGACCAGACCGATGTGGACGACGCTGGATGGGGGTCAGGTTGTCCTCTGACCTGGTCCTGCAGATGCTGGTCTGCAGCTCTCTCGTCACACTGAGCTTGCTTCACCTTCAGATTCTTCACCTCCTCCTCCAGCTTCACCACGGCCCCCCTGCACAGCAGAGCTTCATCTGAGGGGGACCGCCGTCTCCAGGGGACGACTGGTCCCGTCTGGGGAGGACCCGCCGTCTCTAGGGGACGACTGGTCCCGACTGGGAGGACCCGCCATCTCCAGGGGACGACTGGTCCCGTCCAGGGGACGACTGGTCCCATCTGGGGACGACTGGTCCCGACTGGGAGGACCCGCCGTCTCCAGGGGACGACTGGTCCCGTCTGGGGAGGACCCGCCGTCTCTAGGGGACGACTGGTCCCGACTGGGAGGACCCGCCATCTCCAGGGGACGACTGGTCCCGTCCAGGGGACGACTGGTCCCATCTGGGGACGACTGGTCCCGACTGGGGAGGACCCGCCGTCTCCAGGGGACGACTGGTCCCGACTGGGGAGGACCCGCCGTCTCCAGGGGACGACTGGTCCCGACTGGGGAGGACCCGCCGTCTCCAGGGGACGACTGGTCCCGACTGGGGACGACTGGTCCCATCTGGGGAGGACCCGCCGTCTCCAGGGGACGACTGGTCCCGACTGGGAGGACCCGCCGTCTCCAGGGGACGACTGGTCCCGACTGGGGAGGACCCGCCGTCTCCAGGGGACGACTGGTCCCGACTGGGGAGGACCCGCCGTCTCCAGGGGACGACTGGTCCCGTCCAGGGGACGACTGGTCCCATCTGGGGAGGACCCGCCGTCTCCAGGGGACGACTGGTCCCGACTGGGGAGGACCCGCCGTCTCCAGGGGACGACTGGTCCCGACTGGGGAGGACCCGCCGTCTCCAGGGGACGACTGGTCCCGACTGGGAGGACCCGCCGTCTCCAGGGGACGACTGGTCCCATCTGGGGAGGACCCGCCGTCTCCAGGGGACGACTGGTTCTCCTCAGATGGGACCAGTTTCAGTCCAGACCTTCTCCCTGGTTCCGGTTCTTCAGCAGAGGAGCATCATGTGAACTTCCAGATGTTTGAAACTATCAACCACTTTCCCTCAAACCCTGAAGAAACATCTGGAAGAAGATCAGCTATCACTGAGTGAAAAAGCAGATCCAAAGATCTTCAGGAGGTCTGGAGACCACATTAAAGCTGAGAGAAGGTCTGGCTGAAACATGGGCCAGATGGGCCCAGAAGGTCCTAGAAGGTTCTAGAAGGTCCTAGAAGGCCCTGCTCTCTCTGCCTCCCTGTCTGTACCTGAGGTAGGACACCTGCTGACTGAGAAGTTTGCTCCCTGGATCCTGACTTTTTGAAGCTCCTCCTGAGCTGCTCCTTGTCTCTTGGCTCATTAGGTTCCTCACCGTGTCCTCCAGGCTCTTCAGCTTCAGACAGACACGTCAGCCCATCAGAACCAGAACCAGAACCAGGACAGACTGGCGGAGGATGCTGGGTGGTCCTCACCTTCTCCCGGTTGCTCCTTACGGTCTCCATCAGAGCTCTGGGCTGCTCCTCCGTCGCCTGCATGGAGGCGTCCTGAGGATCTGAGGGGACAACCGGAGGGTCACCTGGTGGAGCACCTGAGCAGGTCGGCCATCTTTCCAAAACACGAAGGGATCATTTTCCAGAACAGGCTGCATTTGACAAAGATGCGCCGCCGTGTGTCGGCCGTATTCAATGCTGGCTGAGTAACCAGGAAGCTCTGGTCTTCTCACATCATTAAACTGACATAGTTATAAACTATTATGAACCTGGAACCGATTAGGCTGCTGAATAGGAAAATAAAAGATGAACAGAATGAAATGTGTGAAAACGTAATTCCCTGTGATGAGGAGCAGCGCAGCCTTTCCTGTCCGCCCCGCGTCAGAAAGGGGCAGAAACGGCTCCAGCTCTGCTGCAGGACAGCCAGCGGTCAGATCGTTTAATATTTCGGCTAAATAATTCACATGTGGATACGAGATCCTAACTCGGCACAGATGTTCCCAGGGCTGCGTTGTTGAAAAAAAAAAAAAGTTAGCCACTGAGAAAATTCAAGATGGCCGCCATGGTCATCAAAGCAAATGGTTTGTTGTACTAAATTTGCAGATATTTATGACAGATGAATACTTTTGGTGTCAAATCATACATAATTGGACCCATCCTGAAATTCAAGAGGCTGATGGGAGAATGAAAAACATACGAGCTGAGGGGTTAGCATGCTAATGTTTATGCTAGCATCTACACAGAGTTTTACAGTAATATTCTGCACTGTCTTGTTGCGGCGCCTCTCGGTGGTTATGGCTGCTCTCTGAGGAACATGAAAACTCGTGCATTAACCCTGCTTACTGCCGTCATCTCGACAGTTTTTCTGTTTTCCCCTCTGCTTTCATGTCACACCCTGCCTTCGTAGCTCATCAGTGATCGCTGGTTGAGACGTTCACAGCTTGTCGAGTGTTTAGATTTCAAACCAGAACCACATAAAGAGCATTTTGTGTCCCACAAAGGACTCTGTTTGGACCGTTTCTGTTTCCTGTTCTGGGATGCTTCCGCCATCTTTATTTCTGTACCAACTGGCTCCGATTAAGGATGACCAGCGGCGCCCTCTTCTGGATGGCAGCCACACTACAACACTGACAGGAGGTCTAAACGGATGTTAGTAGTTAATCTATTGGAACTAATTTTAATCTAATAAATCATTAATTGACAATTAGTCGTAGGTGGATTAACTGTTTGCATCCCTACTCTGCTGACCTCTGCTCTGGTCTCACCTCTCTGGGCATCGGGCTCGCTGAGGTGGGCCTGCTCGTTCGGGTCCACCTTCTGATCCTCCAGAACCTTCACCTGGTCCTCCAGCTGCCTGACCTTCTTCTGTAGCTTCTTGATGTTCTTCACAGCCTCCGCCAGCTTATGGTTCCAAACCGGTCTCGAGGTCCACTGGTTCTCGGTCACATCAGCAGGAACTGCAGTTGAGGTTAGAATAGAAATCTCCGTTATTGTCCCACGATGGGGAACTTCTGTGCAACAGCAGCAAAGTGGCAGCGACAGGCAATAACAGACTCACACGAAGCTTATAAAATATGTAGAAATTTCAACATGAATGCTGTGGAGTTGTAAAAAATCCTCCAGTCCAGAGGAATGTTGGTTAATTCAGACCGAACAAGACGTGTAAAATGTCTCTGAGCATTAAAAATACAAACTATTTACAGTTGGTGACAGTAGAAGAACGGTGGAGTCCTACAGATACCAGCATGGATATAAACACTTACTGGTTTTGCTGGGAGCAGCGATGGTTATTTCCATGCTAGTATCTGTAGGACGCTACCGTTTTTAACCACTCAATCCAAATCCAAGATGGCAGCATGTCAACTGTTTGCTCTGAGTCTCTTCTTTTGTCTGCTGAACTTTTGTTTTGAAATCTCGTTTTAATTTATTTTAAACTCAGTTTTAATGTTATTCCATGCTCTCTGCATATGTTTTATGATGAGACTCAAAGCAAAGGTACGAAAACCTGACGACTGGCCTTCCTTCCACCCAGAGCGTTTGCGGAGCCTGGCGTTTGCCCTGGTCCCCGAGCCTCGCCCAGATCACCTGTTCCATAACCTGAGGCCTCCTGCAGCCGCCCTGCCCGGTTCTGCGGCCCGCTGTGTCCGCCCAGAGCTGCGGCTGCTCTGCACGGTCGACTGCCTGGGATCTGTTTGACCAGGCCTGTCATCGCGCCGGACTTCGCCAGCCTGTGGCTGCAAGCGATCGTCTCGGCGACACTGAGGCCTTCTGCGAGGGTCTTCCACCAGCGTCCTGAGGCCGTGCTGTGGGCGGAGCCTCCTCCTTCACTCAACCGCTTGCTCCACACCAGCCCACGCACGGCTCAGAGTTGTGAACAATGGCTTTTCCTACCTCATCGTCTCTTGTTCTGACAGCGTGGAGCTGGGGAACAAGCATTTATCCCACATCAACCCACGTATTCAACCTGTGGGACAATGCTCACAGTGGGACTTGTGCGGCACCTGTTGCACATTCAGCACAACCGGCGACTCACATCGCAGGACAGCGGCCTGTCCCCGAGTTGTCTCGAGATTGACTTCGTTCTCTAAGCCTTTTAGCGCTGCGTGATCTCACGCTCCTTGGGAAATCGTGACAAGGCAGAGGATGGTGAATGTGCAGCCTAACGCCGCCCTGGCTCACTCCGTCCAGACGCCCTCTGACCTTAAATCCTTGTCTGGCCTTCAAATTATTCATCTTAATGTCCGCAGCTTGCTTTCTAAGATGGACAAGGCTGGGATCTGGGTTGGTTCAACAGACGCAGATATCGCTGTACTCTGAAACGCGGCTGACCCAGCCTATAGCTGGCGCAGACAGAAACACTGTTGGATCTAACGTTTCTGGAGCGGACGGGCCCAGAACAGGACCCAGAACAGGACCCAGAACAGGACCCAGAACAGGACCCAGAACAGGCCCGTCCGCTCCAGAAACGGCCTTCTAGAACAAACAAACACAACAAAAGCAATACTGTCAGGAGTCCAGGTGGGATCTCCACTGGTCTGTGGAGGAGGTCCGGGGGTGACGCTGGAGGCCACCTCAGCAGGTCCTGGGATGGATGAGGCCACCTCAGCATGTCCCGGGATGGATGAGGCCACCTCAGCATGTCCCGGGATGGATGAGGCCACCTCAGCATGTCCCGGGATGGATGAGGCCACCTCAGCATGTCCCGGGATGGATGAGGCCACCGCAGCATGTCCCGGGATGGATGAGGCCACCGCGGCATGTCCCGGGATGGATGAGGCCACCGCGGCATGTCCCGGGATGGATGAGGCCACCGCGGCATGTCCCGGGATGGATGAGGCCACCTCAGCATGTCCCGGGATGGATGAGGCCACCGCAGCATGTCCCGGGATGGATGAGGCCACCTCAGCATGTCCCGGGATGGATGAGGCCACCGCAGCATGTCCCGGGATGGATGAGGCCACCTCAGCATGTCCCGGGATGGATGAGGCCACCGCGGCATGTCCCGGGATGGATGAGGCCACCGCGGCATGTCCCGGGATGGATGAGGCCACAGATCCTGGTTCTGTGGTCCTGCCAGGGTGACCACTGTCCGTCCCACCTTCTGACCCATCAGAGTAGGCTTCTGCGGTGTCTGCCTCTGATGGTGCTGGTGAGGGTAAATCCTCTCCAGAGATGTATGGAGAAGATGGAGAAGCTGCTTGGGCGGAGCCCTCATAGAAGAGGGGAGAGGAGGACGGGTCTGTGTGAGGAGATCTGGTCGGTTCTACCAACATGGGCTGGTCTGGACCCTCTGAGGTGACCTGGTCCTGTAGAGACACAGATCTGAGGGTAACTTCTGCTGATGGAACTGTGAGAAGGTACAGAGCCCTACAAGAAGGTGTTCTGGTCCGATCAAACTATTGGACCTGCATGCTAACTTCTAACACACTATCCCTGCAGTGATGCACGGTGGTGGCAGCGTCATGGTGTGGGAAGATGGATGGAGCTAAATCAGGACAAACCTGTTGAGTCTGGGGTGGAGGTTTCGTCACTGAAACGCAGATCTGTCCTCAGAGCTGCCAGAAATAGTTCTTTTTTGATGTTTTGAAAGTGAATCACTTTGAGACGAACAGTTCACTGAACTGGGTCCTCTTTCAGGTTCTTCTCCTTACCTTCTCAGGCTCGACGCCCTTCCGAACCAACTGGAACTGGGTCACATACTGGTGGCGCTCCTCCGGGCTCAGGGACTTCTGGAAGTTTTCGTCCAGGAAGTTCTGTTGGAACCAGAACACAGGATGAGAGAAGTTCTGTCCTCTTGCAGGTCCGGTTCACGGTTCTGGTTCTGCCTCAGCATCAACGGCCTCCAGGTTCCAGCAGAAATCAGAACCAGAGATCATCTGCCGATGTTTCCTCTAGAGCGCCCCCGACAGGTCGGAGTGCAGAACCACAGACTCACCACTGCCTTCTCCAGCGCGTCCACACGGTGGCAGCACTGCTCCAAGTCTTTCAGCTTCTTCGGCCGCTGGGCTGCAGCCTGAACCTGAACACAGAAGAAGAAGGAGGACTGGAAATGATCGGAATGCTCTGGATTTTTATTCATTTAAAAACAACAACTGGTTTTACTGGTTTAAACTGGAGGAAACCAGAACATTTATTCATGTTTAACTGAATGTTTCCTGCTTGTTCGTGAAGTTAATGTCAAAAGGAGGCAAATGATCTCCGGCCTGAATTCAGTCAACTTAGAGGTTCTGAAAGGGCTGCTTGGACTGAAAAGGTTCTGACCCTGGTTCTGACTGGTTCTACAACAGGTTCTGACTCTGGTTCTGACCAGTTCTAACCCAAGTTCTGACTGGTTCCGACCCAGGTTCTGAGCGGCTCTGACCCACCTGGTGCTGCTCGGTCATCTCCGGATCTTCGCTCTGCTGCAGCTCCTCAATCAGCTTCAAGGCCTGCAGAGAGAAACACATGAAACGGGTTAATCCGGACCTTCCTGATGGTTCTGATGAACCGGGTCTGACGCCGTGTCCACATCAGCAGAGCGGCTCGGGTTTCTTTCCGGGGGCAGCGGGTTTGTTTGCAGAACCCAAACAAAGGAAAGGTTCTGGTTGACCCGGTGTCAGATGAGCCTGGGCGTGACCCAGGACTGAACCAGGACCAGGAGCGGTTGCCATGGAAACCTTTCAACAGCACCACAGGAAGTGATTACAGCCAGAACCAGATTGTTTTAATATTCTGTAGTCGTTTAGATGAGACGCCACTAACATCCAGCCGCCTCCATCTCAGTTCTGCTGAGGTGCTGTCGGACCCCCCGGCTGGAGGCGGTTCCGCTCCGTTAGCTCTGAGCTCGCCGAGGTCCGTCACTCATTACCCAGACTTCCTGGCAGGCGCACGGCGGTCACCTGGTACCGGTCCACCCGACGCAGGACATGAATGATTCAGACGGGCTTCAGCAAGCAGCTGCTCATCCGCTCTGCAGGGGGCCACGACCCGGTCCGGGGGGGGCAGAACCAGGACAACGCTGATCCGACCGGGTCAGGGGGCGGCGGCTTAGAGCTGTGCTGAAAGCTGCAGCAGGCCCAGTAGAACCTCACAGAACCACCACCACCATCATCAGCTGAAGTGAAGCTGTGAAGTGGAGTCAGCTCACCCTTCACAACGTCTGCAGTGTGACCTTTAACCCCTGGAGCTCCGGATCAGCTGAAGCCTTTTCAGGACATCCAGATGCAGGCCCCCCCCCCATTTAACCATGAGGTGTCCCACAGCGACCTGGACAGGCAGGTAACTCGGACCTGTCTGACAGCACGAAGTAGACCAACACGTCCTGCAGCGCCGGACCATCACTGACTGCTTAGGGCCTGGCAGCTCGTTAAGGCCTGGCAGCTCGTTAAGGTTTAGCAGCTCGTTAAGGCCTGACAGCTCGTTAAGATTTAACAGCTCGTTAAGGCCTGGCAGCTCGTTAAGGCCTGGCAGCTCGTTAAGGCCTGGCAGCTCATTAAGGTTTAGCAGCTCGTTAATGTCTGACAGCTCGTTAAGGTTTAGCAGCTCGTTAAGGCCTGGCAGCTCGTTAATGTCTGACAGCTCGTTAAGGTTTAGCAGCTCGTTAAGGCCTGGCAGCTCGTTAAGGCCTGACAGCTCGTTAATGTCTGACAGCTCGTTAAGGTTTAGCAGCTCGTTAAGGCCTGGCAGCTCGTTAAGGCATGACAGCTCGTTAAGGCCTGACAGCTCGTTAAGATTTAACAGCTCGTTAAGGCCTGACAGCTCGTTAAGGTTTAGCAGCTCGTTAAGGTTTAGCAGCTCGTTAAGGCCTGGCAGCTCGTTAAGGCATGACAGCTCGTTAAGGTTTAGCAGCTCGTTAAGGCCTGACAGCTCGTTAAGGTTTAGCAGCTCGTTAAGGCCTGGCAGCTCGTTAAGGCATGACAGCTCGTTAAGGTTTAGCAGCTCGTTAAGGCCTGGCAGCTCGTTAAGGCCTGACAGCTCGTGAAGGTTTAGCAGCTCGTTAAGGCCTGGCAGCTCGTTAATGTCTGACAGCTCGTTAAGGTTTAGCAGCTCGTTAAGGCCTGGAAGCTCGTTAAGGTTTAGCAGCTCGTTAAGGTTTAGCAGCTCGTTAAGGCCTGGCAGCTCGTTAAGGCCTGGCAGCTCGTTAATGTCTGACAGCTCGTTAAGGTTTAGCAGCTCGTTAAGGCCTGGAAGCTCGTTAAGGTTTAGCAGCTCGTTAAGGTTTAGCAGCTCGTTAAGGCCTGACAGCTCGTGAAGGTTTAGCAGCTCGTTAAGGCCTGGCAGCTCGTTAAGGTTTAGCAGCTCGTTAAGGTTTAGCAGCTCGTTAAGGCCTGGCAGCTCGTTAAGGCATGACAGCTCGTTAAGGTTTAGCAGCTCGTTAAGGCCTGGCAGCTCGTTAAGGCCTGACAGCTCGTTAAGGTTTAGCAGCTCGTTAAGGCCTGGCAGCTCGTTAAGGCCTGGCAGCTCGTTAATGTCTGACAGCTCGTTAAGGTTTAGCAGCTCGTTAAGGCCTGGAAGCTCGTTAAGGTTTAGCAGCTCGTTAAGGTTTAGCAGCTCGTTAAGGCCTGACAGCTCGTGAAGGTTTAGCAGCTCGTTAAGGCCTGGCAGCTCGTTAAGGCCTGACAGCTCGTGAAGGTTTAGCAGCTCGTTAAGGCCTGGCAGCTCGTTAAGGCCTGGCAGCTCGTGAAGGTTTAGCAGCTTGTTAAGGCCTGACAGCTCATTAAGGTTTAGCAGCTCGTTAAGGCCTGGCAGCTCGTTAAGGCCTGACAGCTCGTGAAGGTTTAGCAGCTCGTTAAGGCCTGGCAGCTCGTTAAGGCCTGACAGCTCGTTAAGATTTAACAGCTCGTTAAGATTTAACAGCTCGTTAAGGCCTGGCAGCTCGTTAAGGCCTGACAGCTCGTGAAGGTTTAGCAGCTCGTTAAGGCCTGGCAGCTCGTTAAGGCCTGACAGCTCGTTAAGATTTAACAGCTCGTTAAGGCCTGACAGCTCGTTAAGATTTAACAGCTCGTTAAGGCCTGGCAGCTCGTTAAGGCCTGGCAGCTCGTTAAGGACTGACGGCTCATTAAGCTTTCTCTGCCACACTTTTTCCTTCCACTAAACTTTCCACCAATTTCCCTGGATCCAGCTCCTCCTTCATGAGGATGGACTCAGAGACCATCTGCTGGAGGTCAGGTCAGCGTTCGTCTCCACGATGGTGTGGACCGGAACCAAATATTTCTGTATCAGAACCTTTGAAGTTCTGGTGTGAAACCGATCAGAGAAACTCGTTTTGGGTTTTGATTCAGCCAGAATAAACCTTTTACTGATGTCCTAGCTTCGATGCCCCCAGTTATCATGATTAAAGTCTCTATTCTCAGTTCTCACCTGTGCCACCCTATCCTCGCAGGTCTGGATCCGGGATAAGATCCCTCTGGTACCGCACCCAGCGGAGGCCGAGTCTGTCTGATTCGGTGCCGCTGATTCGAGCAGAACCAGCTCGTCCGACCCGGGGAGGCTCATTTCAACCTCTTGCGGAACATCCTCCGGGGCGTCTGGCACTCTGTCCACGGGAGGAGTGAAGATCCAGGGGGTCGTCACTTCCCGGATGTCCAGCTGCTTCAGCACCGCCAGCAGCAGCGTGTGAAGGGCGCTGAAGTTGACCGAACCCCTGTGAGGAGATCCTATGGACAAGTTGAGCAGCTCGTAGAGGCTGATGATCTTTTCCATGTTTGGGCCAACGGAACCTAACGGCTGGACGGTTACAGTGAAGCTAACATCAGCGGCGAGGAAAATTCAGCCTCCCCGGGCTTTAGGACCGGAACACCGGAAGGTTCTGTTCGGTGCAGCTATCTCCGGTTCGTTTCTGGCGCTAGTGAGCAGCTCCGCGGTTCTGGACTCCGTCAGCGGGAGAATCTCGTTACTTTGATTCACCTTGGAGACGTTAAACTGAAAAGTAGGTCCGCAAGCAAAGCTAGCAATATTCACCGGAAACTCCTCTTGAACCTTTCAGAATAAACTTCACGTCAACCCACGATGCGTTTCTGAAGCATTTTAATGTTAAGAAAGAAAGAAAACGGGTCAGCATTTCCCTGTTACTCTCTGTTATTTCATTTTATTCATTTCGGGAAAAACAATGTTTCAACAAGCTACAGAAACAAAATTAATAAACACATAATAAAATATAATTCAGAATAAAATATAATTTAAAAAAAAATAATATATATATATATATATATATATATATATATATATATATATATATATATATATATATAAATATATAATTATAATTAGTTGGGAACTCCTTTTTTGGTCAAACAGGAGGCCACTCTGGACTCCTGACAGTTTACTCCTTCTCTTTTTTGTAGTTTAACAACTTCTGATTTAACTCCATCAATGATGATCAATGACGCTCTAAAGCTTAAAATATTTATTTCAGAATCTTCCCGCAGTTCTTTTATTTTGTAAAACTAACCGGAAGTCGAATAACCAAGTACACTTTTGATCTTGCATTACGCGGCACATTCCCACGTTGAACCCATAGCTTCACCCGTTGCTAAGCAACAAGACGCGGAAAGGTGCGTTTAAACGGAACTGGGAAATCCACAAATCTGAGTTTCAAGTCAAAATATAAATCTAGATCGCATTATGAAGCGGGAAATCCAGTTGGAAAGCCGTGGAGGTTGTAGAAAAAAACTTCTATTTGAATTTGTGATGAAATAAAACTCATTAGATTTGTCCCAAACACAGCTGTCCAACTTTTAGAGAACCTGTCCCTTTAAAACCTGAACCTATAAAACGTAAAAAGCGTTTTTATCAGTTTATCCGACAGACGGTTGTTTATCTGGGCACTCTTAACACCTGAAACCCAGTTAGGTTGTTAAATCCCAAAGCTCTGGGTTTGGGATTTAACATAAAAATGTGGCATCCATTATTACTATATTCAAGTATAAAATCACCACCACTGATTATTTCCCTTATTGACCTGGATTAACCCGGATTAACCCAACCCTGAGATCAGCCTGCAGCTGATCGGCAATAAATGAGACCTGGAGCGCTGAGGAAAACATCTGATCTGGATTATCTGCTGGACGAGAAGGAAGCTCCTCTGAAACCACGGCGGTGAAATTAAGAGAGAAACATTCATCTGTAGATCAGCTGGGAGGATTTATTGATCAGCAAACGGGTCTGAGTCTCCGTCTGGACCGGGTGCAGAGCTCAGAACCAGTCTGCGGTTCTGATGAAGAGATGGGTCCAAGTTAGAGTCAGGGTGGCGTCTCGTCCATCTAAAAGGTTCTGAACCAGTTCTTGTGCACTGGTTCTGGTGTCTAAAGTCCAGTTCCTAAAACTGGTTCTGGATGAAAATCAACAAACTGATGGTTTTATTTTCGTTCAAACTAAAATCATCAGTTTGGCTTCAAAATGTTGCTGCTGTTTTCACCTCCTGATGCAGAAACAGGCAGAAGATCAACTATCAAACTGGTCCCACTGGTTCTGATACCAGAATAAAACTGGTTCTGGTACCATAACACCAGTTCCAACTCATTCTGTGCTGGTCCAGAGGAAGGAAGTTGAAGGCGGAGCTCAAAATTTAGGACCAAAACAATAAAACTGAGTTTCAACAATAAATCAGCATTCATCAACTCATCCAATTTCCCTTCAGGATCGGTTCAGATAGACCGGATTAAACCAGACTGAACCGGATCAAACCAGACTGAACTGGATTAAAACAGGACTAAACTGGAGCAAACCGGATTAAACTGGGTTAAACTGAACTGAACAGGACTGAACCGGATCAAACCAGACTGAGCCGGTTCTCTCTCTTTGGTCTGAAACTGCTTTTATAAATCAGAACCGTGAGGATCATCGACTCTGACCTGAACTCACTAACCGGAGCTTTTAGTCAGAACCAGGTTTCTTCAGCCCGGTTCTGGACAACCAGCCCGGTTCGTTGCAGCTGGTTCTTATTTTGGACCCATGAGCTGGGATCCAGGTCCAGCACCAGACCAGGACGGATGTCCCGGAGGAGTCCAGAAGGGAGAGCTGACGACGACCCAGGAGGAGGAAGCCGGGACCAAAGTTCTGGCTCGGTGGGCTCAGAAGGTCAGAGGTCAAACGTCTGCGGCTGAATATGGACGGCCTCGTTTTAATGCCGGTTCAGAAATAAAAGATGCAACTGATCCACCGTCTGATGTTCAACCCAAACCCGTCCAGCAGCAGATTAAAGGTTCTGGTTCATGGAGTCCTTCCCAGCTGTCACATTTCCTGTAACACAGAACCTTGCAAAAGTATTCACACCCCCGAACATTTCACCACATTCTGGCCCGGTCCAGACCCAAACTTCAGGGACCAGAACCGTGAGGAGGAAGGAAAAATCATCCCAGATTCCCAACATGATTGAACATTTTTTATAGTTCACGATCTGAAAAGTGTGGCGTGCATTTATATCCAGACTGCTCCACCCCGACGCCCCTAAATAAACCCAGCTCAGCCTTCAGGAGTCAAGAGTCCAGTTTAGTGCGTGATTTAATCTGAGAGGTTCTGGTTCTGTAGAGAACATCAGAGAACATCCAGCATCAGGGAGACCAAGGAACTCAGCAGCAGGTCAGGGAGGAGCTTCTGGAGACGTTTAAAGCAGGGCTGGGGTCTACAGCAACAGCCCAGAGACCTGGAGACCGGATGGACCACCTGGAGACCAGACGGGCCCACCTGGAGACCGGATGGGCCACCTGGAGACCGGATGGGCCACCTGGAGACCGGATGGACCACCTGGAGACCAGACGGGCCCACCTGGAGACCAGACGGGCCCACCTGGAGACCGGATGGGCCACCTGGAGACCGGATGGGCCACCTGGAGACCGGATGGACCACCTGGAGACCAGACGGGCCCACCTGGAGACCGGATGGCCCACCTGGAGACCGGATGGACCACCTGGAGACCGGATGGGCCACCTGGAGACCGGATGGGCCACCTGGAGACCGGATGGACCACCTGGAGACCGGACGGGCCACCTGGAGACCGGACGGCCCACCTGGAGACCGGACGGGCCACCTGGAGACCGGACGGGCCCACCCGGATGGACCACCTGGAGACCGGATGGGCCACCTGGAGACCAGACGGGCCCACCTGGAGACCGGACGGGCCCACCCGGATGGACCACCTGGAGACCGGATGGGCCACCTGGAGACCAGACGGGCCCACCTGGAGACCGGATGGGCCACCTGGAGACCGGATGGCCCACCTGGAGAGCTACCATGGTGGACGTCCAGGTGGACTGACTGGCAGGTTGTCCCTGGTCTCCTCTGGGTGCAGAGAGCTTCTCCAGAGTCTGCAGCAGCTCCATCATCACTTCTGATCAGCTTCTAATCAATGTTTTCCCTCCACCCAACAAGCAAAGCCAGTTGAATTTGGATTTAAAGAAAGAACGAGTCAACGAGTCTGTTCCGGTTCAGGTGGACAGTTTGTCCTCCGTGTCTGTCCCTCTGGTTGTCACCTGGACACCGGTTCTGCTCAGACGGCTCCGAGGAACACGTCCCGTTTCAGATGCTGTCGTAGTCCGAGTCCCTCTTCCTGGACTGGGCGACCCACTCGGCAGCGAAGAACGAGACGGAGCCCAGGAAGCCGGAGACGACGAGGATGAGGAGCTGCCAGTGGAGCAGCAGGTAGTTGCTGTAGAAGAAGGCCACGGCGGCCATGATGGACTGCAGAGGAGGAGGAGAAGAAGAGTTAACGAAAGGTCCGCTTCGACCGAGTTAAAGACTCGGGCCGGAACCAGAACCTGGATGAACTTGAAGACGGCGAAGGCGGGGGCGCTGTTGTCCCGGAACGTGAAGCCGATGATGCTGAGGAGCTGCGTGTTGAAGCAGCTGTCGCCCAGACCCAGCAGGAAGCTGCAGAGCATCGCCACGGCAACGCTGCGACCGGACAGGAAGGAGCTCGTCACAGACCACATCATATTAAATCACATACTATATCATTTGTCAGACAAAATATAAAAAAAACATAATATAATATATTATCAAATATAAAATATGATAGAATACAAAAATACAATATACTGAAAATATAAAATAAATAATAATAATAATAATAATAATAATAATAATAATAATAATAATTATTATTATTATTATTATTATTATTATTATTATTATTATTATTATTATCAAATATTGTAATATATGATCAAATAATATAATATAAAACATTATATAATATAACAGACCATAAAATAAATGATATAAGATAAGATAGTGTAAAATAATGTAATATTTTATCTTAAAATATGAGATAAAATACAATATAAAATAATATAACAACATATAAAATAATATAATTGTAGACTAGTGATTCTACACTGGAACAAAAAGTCTGGACAAGAAACTAGAAATGAATGAAAGGACCCCAGAAACGGCGCTCATGTCTTCAGAGAACAGGTTTATGGTTTTGGTCCTGAAAGGCCAGGTGGGCCTCAGCAGCCGAGGATCCCACCAGCAGGGGGCAGGCTTTCCTACCTGGGCGTGATGAAGGCCTTCAGGTCCGTGCCGCCCTCCGGCGCCAGCGGAGCGTCACTGGCAATGTTCAGGAAGATCAGGAAAAACGCCACAAAGTGAGTGACGAGTCCCAGCAGAACCACCGGGTTCCTCCCAAAACGGTTGTTTTTGTTCAGCAGCCCGAACACGCCCCCTCCTGGTGAGAAACGGAAACAGTTGGATGATCCCAGCCGCAGCGCTCCAACCGGACCGGACCGGCGCCGGCGGCTCACCTATGATCTCTCCGAGGCCGATGCAGATCCCCGAGATGCCGATCAGACTCTTGGCGTCGGACCCGAAGCGGGTCATGGCTCCGATGCAGGTCCCGTACACGCCGCTGTAGAAGGTGAGCTCCAGACCTGCGAGACAACAGAACCAGAACCTCTTCAGACCCAAACGTCCATCAGGGAGAACCAGCAGAACCAGCCCTGACAGCTTGATGATGAGGGAGAATCTGACTGAAGGTGATGAGCAAAACTCTGACCTCCTTCAAACCAGATCCGAACCAGAACCAGAACCAGGCTAGGAAGTTCTGGACGGGTTTTAATCCATGAAGTTAAACTGAAGCCAGATTTGAAACTAAAAGCTGGATGACATCATATTATTGGGAATAAAAAGGGTCCAAGCAGCCTCCTTTAATCTGCTCCTCAGCAGGTTCTGCTCAGATTCTGACCCGGATGGAGGTCCAGCTCAGACGGCGCCGACATCAGGCAGAAGCGTCCTCAGTGCTGACTAACATGAAGACAGACAGACAGACGCTGCGGCCCGGCGGCCGTACCCACCTGTGTACCCGATGGAGACGCTGAGCAGCAGCATCTCCTTGGTGACGGAGATCCTGCAGGCCTGAACTGCGGACAGAGAACAGAGGTTAGGAAGCTGCGGCTGCGGCTGCGGCGAGGAAGAGGAGGAGGAGGAGGAGGAGGAGGAGGAGGAGGAGGAGGGGCGGTCTTCGTACCAAAAGCGTCCAGAGCCTGGGAGCAGAGGCCGGGCTGAGACGAGCTGCAGGGACAGAAGACAGGAGACACTCAGACCTGTCCTCCAGACACACTTCCATCAACAACTTCTGGTTGCCGTGGCGATTTCACTTCAGGACATCTGCTGCCATTTTGTTTCCATTTTGAGGTTTTTAAGTAAAGAAAACAAACGTTTTGCAAAAAGACACATTTTCTGTGACGGGATGTTGACGTTGGTGGAAAATTATGGGAAAGTGACATCAGATGGTTTCCAGCCTGATGAAGGCAAACAGGTCCTCACACATCTTCAGACCGACCAGAACCCCACCAGTCTGCGGACCAGAACCTCACCTGTCTGCGGACCCGTCTGCGGACTCCGTCTGCAGCAGAGACTCCGTCACCTCAGACCGGGAGGAGGACTCCGGGTCAGGCTTCCGGATCAGGAAGAAGAGGAAGCAGCCGACCAAACTGATGACGGTGAGAGAGATGAAGACGGTCCGGCGGTCCTTGTCTGCAGACACAGCACGAGTCAGCCCGAGTCGGCACGAGTCGACACGAGTCAACACGAGTCGGCAGGAGTCAGCCCGAGTCAGAAGCATGCGGCCCGAGTCAGCAGGAGTCAGAAGCATGCGGCCCGAGTCAGCAGGAGTCAGCCCGAGTCAGAAGCATGCGGCCCGAGTCAGCCCGAGTCAGGAGCATGCGGCCCGAGTCAGCCCGAGTCAGGAGCATGCGGCCCGAGTCAGCCCGAGTCGGCAGGAGTCAGCCCGAGTCAGAAGCATGCGGCCCGAGTCAGGAGCATGCGGCCCGAGTCAGCCCGAGTCGGCAGGAGTCAGCCCGAGTCCGGCGGCTTCCTACCGGTGATGTGGACGTGGCCGTGCCAGGCGCAGTAGATGTAGAGGTTCCCGAAGAACAAGCTGCAGAGAGACCAGAGGAGATCAGGTCAGGCTTTACTGGGAGACATGACGGGAAAACTCGTAGAAAGGACGACACCCATGAGAGGAACTCTGAGCCCCAGATGAAACTATTCACACCCTCTCTGTTTCTGTTAATGGTGTCTCCATCTGCAGCCCCGAGGAACTGGTGCTGCTGGACCTCCACCAGCTCATGAAGGAGAAAACACTGAGGAGACTCTAAACAGCTTTTATCCATTCTGTCACTGGAACAAAGTATTCACACCCCATACAGTCACGAGCTTCACCAAGAGAAGAACTGGGAAGATTGCTGACCCATCTCAGAACACAGAGAAAGGGGTGTGAATACTTTCCTTCATGGTTCTGGTCAGGAGACGTCCCTGGTTCCCTCGGTAATGTTAGCAGCTTGCTAGCCCCAGCTAGCTAACCCTGAGACTGGGGTTCTGGTTCTGCTGGACGACCCGGTTTACCTGAACTGCAGCAGGGACCAGAAGATGCCGCTGTTCCTGCCGATGGTCGCGTCGGTGGAGTTGATGGCCAGAACGTTCCCCTGGGCCGTCCACAGGACTGCAGACAAACGGGGTTACCACCAGAAGAAGAAGACTTTGATTTCCAACTCATTTATCTACACAATTATACTATGATCTGTTGCTGTGAAGAGGCAGAAGAAGAAGAAGCAGAAAGAGAGGCAGAAGAAGAAGAAGAAGAGGCAGAAAGAGAGGCAGAAGAAGAAGAAGAAGAGGCAGAAGAAGCAGAAAAAGAAGAAGAAGAAGAAGAAGAAGAGGCAGAAGAAGAAGAAGCAGAAGAAGAAGAAGAAGAAGAGTCAGAAGAAGAAGAAGCAGAAGAAGAAAAAGAAGCAGAAGAAGAGTCAGAAGAGGCAGAAGAAGAAAAAGAAGAAGAAGAAGAAAAAGAAGCAGAAGAAGAAGAAGAAGAAGAAGAGTCAGAAGAAGAAGAAGCAGAAGAAGAAAAAGAAGCAGAAGAAGAAGAGGCAGAAGAAGAAGAAGAAAAAGAAGCAGAAGAAGAAAAAGAAGCAGCAGAAGAAGAAGCAGCAGCAGGAGTCTTCATCAGGAGTCTTCTTCAGCTCTCTACCTGCAGCGGCCACGCCCACCAGGACCGAGGCTGTGTAGAAGCTCCAGGTGAACGGGTGGATGAACATGGCAATATAGCCGCTGGAGACAGGAGACGGGTCAGAACCGGGTCACCACCAGAACCCTGAGGTGTGCCAGCGAGGGGAAGACGTACCTGTATAAGATCCCGCTGAGGAACATGGAGACCTGCGGCCCGACGACCGTCACCACGGAGGGCGCCATCAGGTTGGAGGCGGAGAACACGCCGTAGATGATGGCCATGCTGAGGAGGAGCAGAAGAGGTTCAGATGTTAGAGAGAAGAAGTCTGGACCCAGAACCCGTCCTCCAGAACCCAGCCCAGCGCGTCACCTGGTGTAGCCGCTCCCATGAAACTCGGTGCTGTTGAAGCTCTTGATGACGGTTTGCTGCAGACACAAAGAGGAGGAGCTTCAGCTGCTGACCCAGAACCAGAACCAGGGAACCAGAACCAGGGAACCAGAACCGACCCACCTCTATGTTTCCACATGTCTGGAAAGCTGTAAACATGAACATGAAGCCGAAGCCGAGGATGATGATGTTCAGCAGCTTCTTCCCGTCTGGACCCATCCTGGAAGAGCTTCCACGCCCAAATTAGGAAAAGTTCCTGCAGAAGACAGGAAGTGGAGAGAAGGAGGCTTCATCAGAACCACCAGAACCACCAGAACCTTCTCAGTTTCTCAGGGAGAGAGGCCCACTCCGAGAAAGATGAGACTGAACCTGAACGGAACCACCAAACTGGGTCCGACCGGAACCACCAGACTGGGTTCAACTGGAACACATACCATTTCTAACTGGAACCACCAGACCGGGTCTGAACGGAACCACCAGACCGTGTCCAACTGGAACCACCAGATTGGGTCTATAACTGGACTGGATCCAACTGGAACCAACATACCGGGTCCAACCGGAACCACCAGACCGGGTCTAACTGGACTGGGTCCAACCGGAACCACCAGACCGGGTCTAACTGGACTGGGTCCAACTGGAACCACCAGACTGGGTCTAACTGGACTGGATCCAACTGGAACTAACAGACCGGGTCTTACTGGAACCAACAGACCGGGTCTGACCGGAACCACCAGACCGGGTCTAACTGGACTGGGTCCAACCGGAACCAACAGACCGGGTCTTACTGGAACCACCAGACCGGGTATGACTGGACTGGGTCCAACTGGAACCACCAGACCGGGTCTTACTGGAACCACCAGACCGGGTATGACTGGACTGGGTCCAACTGGAACCACCAGACCGCGTCCAACTGGAACTAACAGACTGGGTCTGACTGGAACCACTAGACCAGGTATAACTGGACTGGGTCCAACTGGAACCACCAGACTGGGTCTAACTGGACTGGATCCAACTGGAACTAACAGACCGGGTCTTACTGGAACCAACAGACTGGGTCTGACTGGAACCAACAGACCGGGTCTGACCGGAACCACCAGACTGGGTCTAACTGGACTGGATCCAACTGGAACCAACAGACCGGGTCTTACTGGAACCACCAGACCGGGTATGACTGGACTGGGTCCAACTGGAACCACCAGACCGGGTCTGAGAGGAGCTTTCAGCCTGGCTTTAACCGTGTGTTCAGTCTGAGCCCACAGGTCAGGATTCTGGTGCAACAACCAGTAAACCCAGTCACCTTTCTATCTCAGTCTGGACCCGAGGAGCTAACAGAACCAGGCTGGCAGACCGGGTCGCTCCTGCTGCGCAGGAGGTCCAGTTAAACCAGGCCAGAATCAGACAGGAAGACTGTAGAGTCGTGCTCTGGATGTTCTGGAGAGAGGACGGGTCCAGAGCAGCACACAGAACCTTCCACCTTCATGTTGGGATGAAATGAAACCAGGAATCACTCTTTCCCAAAAGGTTAAAGGTCACAGGGAGATGGAAGTAGGCCGATGTCATCTCAATATTTACCAACATTATCGCCATGGCAACAGGCAGCCTACCGCCTCCATCTATACCTGATAATCCCTGCAGAACAAACAGGTCGTGTTGTAGTGAGACCTCTTGTTTGTAGACCAGCTTTGTTGTCCTAATGTTTTCTATCTGCTGGACCTGCTGGTTCTGGTTCTGGTGAGACATTTATAGGTCCAGATGATACAGGAAGCACCAGATACCGTCACTGGAAGTACTTCACCCTGGTCTAGTACATATACACACACATCAGCTACTGGAAGTACTGGTCTCATAAGGAAAGTTTTATGTTGAAAAAAGTATTTGGAAAAGTTTTTTGTTATTCTGTAATTATTAATTTAGTCTTTAAAAAACAGCATTTGAACATGTTTGTCTGTCTGATGACATGATTTCTGAGTATTATATCACAACATAGTGATCAGTTACTCAGCACGGAAGTAGCAAATTTACTTTTACTTCAGTAAAGAAATGCTGAAGTACTGCTGCTCTTACTGCCCACCTCTGATGGTCTAGTTAAAGCACAAACAAAAGGAAAGGAACCCAGACTGGACCCCTAACTGGACCAACATAGATCCTGTCTGTCTGGGATGATATGAGTCCAAAGCAGAACCTCTGAGTTCGAACAGAGGCTCCAGGAAGGTCCAGAACACCAGCCCAGAAGGTTCTGTTTGGCTGTGGTGGACCCAGAGAGAGGACCCCGGGCCCTCCGCGGCTCTGGACATGTCTCCATGATCATCTTCCATCGTTTTAATAACCAGAGGAGCGGCTATCTGTCATGATTAAAGCTATGTGGCCTCCAGTCAGGTGATCTCAGGAGACAATAATAACCAGCAGGAAATGACTCACCACCAGAACCAGAACCGGAACCCAGGCTCGGCTCGCTTGTTGAACCCAGCTGCTGCTCCTTTCACTGGGTCTTCAGATTCATGCCTCCCTCCTGACGCAGCAGCTCGGTGTGTGAGGACAAACGGAGATGTTCTCTGGTGGAAACCAGACCGACTGGAAGTCATGTGATGAGTCAGCTGACCAACACGCAGCCGCAGCTGGAGAAGCTAAGTGCTGCTAGCCGCTTCAGGCCGAACCGGCTGCTTTTATCCGCAGGAAACCGGTTTAACTTCATCCCGACGTGACCACTAGGTGGAGACATTTAAACTGAAGCCGGAAACAACGTCACATCACAAAGAAGCTAAAACAGCTTCCGGTTTTAAAACTAACATTCATCTACTCATCTTTAAAAACTAGCTAACTAGCGCTCAGAAATGACAACTTCCGGTCCAGGCTACGTCGCAGAACAATTGTTCCGGTTAAATAAACCAAATTCAATGAATGAATAATTTATTTTAAATAATTAACACGAATACAAAACAAACAAAAAAAAATACATACAATATACACACTTATACACACACGCAATACATATTAATTATGTGTGATTACGTCTGAAAAGGGTATGAAGAAGTCAAAGCCCTTTTCCCGCCTATCATCCTTGACGTTAATTTATAACCTTCCTGGTTCCTGCTTTACTTATATGTTTCTAATACTCCAAAGTCAATGTTTAAATAAATATAAACCTACATATACACATTAACATGTTTCTGCACACATGTATCCAGAAACTCATACCTGCAGACTATAGCTCCCACAGCCATGTTCCCTGTACAAGTGTGCATATTATACAGTATGTACAATGGCGGCTCCTCACTTTGTTCACCTCCCTAAAAGTTAGTTCACATTTAAAAATGAACAATAATATTCCTGAAGGTTAGCAGCTAATTAACAGCTTCTAATTACATGAATAACTGCAGGAAGTTACTGATAAAGAAGGAAGGAAGGGAGAAGAAGGGCCAGCATCTCATCTGGACCCAGGAAGGGAAAGCTGGTTCCCTCAGAGGGTTTTGGGCGCCCTGTTTACCTGCCTGGCAGAGGTAATCCAGGGTCAGGTGAACATCTCCACCTCCTTCCCTCTGATGGCCAGGACCGGGAGCTCAGTGAGGAGCTGCTGGATTTCATGCTTTATAAAGCCATTTCAAATTCTTAGGAATTAATAAGAAAAACATTTGACATTGCGTTTAATATCATTTATTCAGAGGAAAAACGAGCTTTTAAGGCTGTACAACAAGCAGTGAGCCAGCAGGTGTCGCCCTGGAGCACAATGACTGAAGCCCTGATAGCGACCAGTGTTCATTTGGTGCTGCAGCTCCGTAAAGCCTCCGTTGACCGCCAGAACCGGACAGATGGTGCCCACCTGTGGCTGCAGACCTTCACAATAAGAGCCTTGAACATGCGCCTGAGACTCAGATACCTTCCAGGATCTTCTCCGCAGGATCATCAGGATCAGTGCTGTGCGGAAAGAAATAAAGCAGTTACAGTTGCACTTAATACTCCTGGTATATTTAGATTTAAAGTTATTTTCACTCAACCGAGAAGTTTATGGTACAAAAACAGTCAAATCTAAAATAAAAAAACCCAAACTGTTTTTTATTTTATTTTAATTTTTATCTAAAATGTAAATATATCGTGTGAAATTACTGATACTCTTCCTGGCCTTTAGTTTGTGTTCCAGTCGTCTCCAGATCACATCAAGCGCCATGATGAGTTTGTAAACAATAATGAGGCTCCTGATTCCTGATTTATAACACATCTGTACGGGAAGTATGAATTATAAAGATGTTATGCCGGAATGGTACAAAGCTGTGAGAAACTAAGAGCATTTTATGAACCAGTGACACCAGTTAGTCTGGAGTTCTGTTCCAGTTTAACTTCCTGATGAACTAAAACAGGCAGATTTCCGCGCGTCCCTGGCTGCAGTGCGCGCTCCCGGCTCAGGGGGAACAGATGCAACATAACTGATGTCAAAATGAAGGAGGTCGCGGTCATAAATGTCTGATTTTTGATGTGAAGTCAAAAATCATCAAAAATCATCGGTGTATGAAAATAAATAATGAAATAAATAGTTTATTAATTTTTACATTTTTGATTATCAAGTAAGAAACAACTGAACGAAAGGCGTACGAACCGAAGTTTCCATCTTCCCAGCGGTCTTTGAATGCATCTCCGTGGGCTGGTGGACGTGACGCAGCTTTGATGTGACGTAGCTTTGATGTGAGCAACGGACTCACATCAAACTAGTTCAGCAAACTCCTAAACCAGTTGTTTAGAGGCTGCAGACGTTGGTCGGTGCGTTTATGTAATGGTCCATGAATGAATCATTAAATGATGAAATGATGCAGGCTGGGGAGTCCTGCTTGCATGTGGACCTGCCTGGGACCGGAACCAGTCCGGGTCGCTTAGAACCGAGCTGCAGAGAACAGATGTGCTGCTTATCAGATATGTTTGTCTGCATTAAAATTAGAAATAACAAGATGAACAGTTCTAAGAATTATACAGTCAGCTTCTCATGATGATGCACATTTATGAGTTTCATGCTGTTAGAAAAACAAAATCAGACTTTTGTTCCAACAAACTTCAGCGGATTTTATGACAGAAGCTCATGAAGCCGGGCAGAGCTGCAAGAGGAAGGAGACATCCATGGACTTTATAGGACTAAATAACTTTGACATGCATTTACCCCCCTTTTAAGACTACACCCTGAACACACACAGTCAAACATGGTGGTGGCAGCATCATGCTGTGGGAAGAGAAATCCTGGAGGGAAACCTGTTAGAGGCTGCAGAAGACCTGAGGCTGAGGTGGAGGTTCAGCTTCCAGCAGGACGACCAGCCTGAACATCCAGCCAGAGATATTATGGGATGGTTTAGATCAGCTTCATGGGGTAGAATGGCCTAGTCAAAGTCCAGCCCTGAATCCAAACTGAGAATCTGTGGCAGGATGTTCTCAGATGTTCTCCATCCATCTGACTGAGCTGTAGACGTTCAGATCTGCTGGAGACGAACCCAGAAGACCTGCAGGAGCTTCTGCTGAGTTCTGACTCAGGAGAGGTTGAACAGAAATGCACACCACACTTTTCAGATTTTCCTTTGCAACAACGTTGAAACCCATGAATTGAATGGTTCTCCTTCCAGGTAACGGCTCTGCTCTGCTTGGTCTGTCAGAGAAGAGCCTCTGATGTCTGGAGTCTCTGCTGCTTCCCTCCCCAGAGACCGGCGCCGCCACCCTGCAGCCGCGGGGTCGTCCGTCCAGCGCAGCCGTGACCTCAGGATGAAGATGGCCGACGCGTACAGAGCTGGAAACGGCTGCAAGAAGATCTCCAAGCGTTTTGGATTTTCAGTTTCCACCATCCGGAACGTGATCAGGAAATGGAAGCTGACAGGATCGGTGGAAGTCCAGGCGAGATCCGGAAGGCCGAGAAAAATGCCAGAGCAAGCCGCTGCAGGACAGCCTGGCAGATGCAGGGGTGGTGGTGCATGCCCCCACCGGGCAGGCGGCGCGGCGCGGCGCGGCGCGGTGAGGAGGGCTCAGGAAGACGCTGCCCCAGAGCGGACCTCACAGCTGGGAGAGAGGAGTCGGGGTCGTCTGAAGGCGTTTAGTCAAAGCCTGTTGCCATGACAACAGCAGAGCAGAGACATACAGAGCTGAGCAGAGCAAAACCGAGCCGGCCTCGATGAACCCTGATCCAGATGCTGCTGAGCATCTGGAGAAGGACACCTGAGGACAGGTGGACGAGTCTCACTGACGGCTACAGAAATCATCTGATTGCCTCAAACGCTGAGCAACAACATATTGAGCTACAGGAACCATTATTTCTGTTTCTGTCGAAAAGTGGAAATTGTTTTTTATTATCACTCTTGTTAGTTTTAAGTTATTTCATTGACCATTGTGGGCTTTTCAGTCATTAACTGGGGGGTGCCAATAATTTTGTCCATGCATATATGACTTAGGGCTGGGCGATATGGCTAAAAATAAAGTATCAGAATCGATTTTTTTTCTTGCTTTCTTTTCCAGGAAAGAAATTACAAATGACAGAAAATATGTTCAAACAGTCGTCCCTTTTGTGACGGAGTGTCAGGGCCAGGCCACAATTACTGTGTAATTACAAGAATATAGTCATAATATCAGCAGAATAAAGACGCAATTTTACCAGAAGAACGTCTGAAAATTATGAGAAAAAGTCATTTTAATGAGAAAAAATCTTAAATAAATATTTTTTTGTTATTTTTCATGTTGTGGTTCTCATAAAATTACTGCTTCATTCTTCTAATATTATGACTGTATTCTGGTAACATTAAGACTTAATCTCATATTATTTCGACTTCATTGTCATATGACTTTCTTCTCGTATTATTATGACTGTATTCTTGTGACATTATGACTGTATTTTAGTAAGAATAACTGTTGGCCTGGGCCTGATTCTCCGTCGTAGAGCTGACCTGAATTCAGAGTCCAAATAAATAGAAACTGGAAAACATTTTGCCAAACAAGATGGCCGCCCTGGGCGCGCTGACATCACTCTGAACTATGGAAACACAAGGAGAGGACTGGTGGAAGAAAAATCCAAAAATTAAATCTTCAAAAAGCAAAACTTTGATTCAATTTATCGCCCAGCACTAATAAATATATTTTTACACTGTTCTGGCTTTTTGTATTGTTTTTCATTTCTGCTGGTCTTATTTTGCCCACTTTCTGCTGTGACAACATAAATTTCCCTCTTGATTAATAAAGGATGATCTTGTCTTAAGTCGGCTGATGCAGATACAATATAATATTGGGAAATATTATCAGTGAGGCCAAACTATTCATCGTTTATAAATGGCATTTATCGGTTTTGACACCGAACATGCAGGACTTGGACTCAGAAGCAGACCTGGCTGCATCCATCTATTGACCTGGAGTCTGTTTACTTTTGATCCTGTGTGGGTCAGAAAAATATCCCAATAAATTCAAAATTGAGCATCTTATTGTTGTTAATAAAAATGATTCATATTCACAACTTTACAGATTTTTAGATTCTGAAACTGTCTAATCAGTTCTGCACGACTTTGTTCTGGTCTGAAAAACACGCTGAGGTTTCTGGTTAGAACGAGATAAAACATGAAAAGTTCAGCTGCTATGAATACCTCATGTATTCATATGTCGTATATTTGGTTCAGTTGAAAAATACTTTATTATTTGTGTGTATATTTGAAGTATTCATTTACATGTATGTAGATCATGCAAACTATCTATTCTAAATCAATGGTTTGATTAAACTCCTAATTTAAAATATTTAACATTAGAATATTGAATTATTTTAAGCATAAATATTCCAGCGAAATGTACTTCTGTATTTATTTCTGTAAACATGTCAAATATTTTCAGCAGTAGTCACAGTAATCCATAGTTATATTAATGAGTAGTTACAGTAATCATTAGTAATGGTAATCAATATTTA
Source organism: Anableps anableps (assembly GCA_014839685.1). Classification (NCBI taxonomy): domain Eukaryota; kingdom Metazoa; phylum Chordata; class Actinopteri; order Cyprinodontiformes; family Anablepidae; genus Anableps; species Anableps anableps. Next base: position 31,087,901 of record CM026083.1, on the reverse strand, counting down.
TAGCAATCAATAGTGATAATAATCAGTAGTTACAGTAATCAGTAGGTCTGTTTTTGTCCTGTTGTGATGATGACTTCACGTTCACAGAAAATGACGTCAACTTTCCGGTAAGCTTGAGAAATCTTATCGGGGCGGGGCTTCTGATCATCACGTCTGTTACGTGTTGACGTCAGTTTCGGGGCGGGCCTATAAAGCCTTGTTTTCGCAGTTTCTGTCTCCATTTTGTGAGAGCTGGAGAGAACGAGCCGACCGGGCGTCCCAGCGAGCAGAACCCCCTAAAACAACCAGGACAGGAGAGGAAAGAGACAGTCAGCCGCCGAACCGCTCCAGAACCAAGTTATTTTCCGAAAGGAAAGCAAATCTTATCGTATGTCCGCTATCCAGAACCTCCAAACTTTTGGTGAGCGCTTTTCTGTCGACGCAGAAGGTGGGGGAAGGGCGGGAGTTGCGGGCTCTCTTCGAGGATTTTGTTGTTTTTTGAACCTGTTTCTCTTATTTCGGTCTTTATTAAGTTAATATGAGCAGTTTAGTGTTAAAATGTAGAAAATTAAATGTTTTATTTATTATTTTTTTAATTGTTTATCCGGATTGAGGCCCTCAGGCCAACATCCGCCATTACTGGGCCTAGATAAGCTAACGGTCCCTGCTAGTAAAGCAGTTAGCTTCACGAACAGGGACCGCTTTGACCTCCGGCTCGGTTCCGATCCCCGGATTGGGTCGGGTTTACCCGCCGGGTCAGTTATTACATCTAGTATTTAATACATGTAGCTTCTGCGCGGTTTGTTTGAAATATGACCCACCCGTCCTAAATGCTGAGCGGTGTGTTATTTGTCCGGAAGCTGGATCAGTTCCAGTCTGGGTTCTGGTTGCGAGGGTTCCAGGCCCGGTTCTGATCGTGTTTTTCCTTTCAGACCCCTTTGCTGATGCAACTAAGGGTGATGACCGCCTCCCAGCCGGGACTGAGGACTACATCCACATAAGAATCCAGCAGAGGAACGGCAGGAAGACCCTCACTACTGTCCAGGGCATCTCGGCCGACTATGACAAGAAGAAGCTAGTCAAGGCCTTCAAGAAGGTAACCGCTGGAGGAACCTCCTGGGAAGATCTGGTGGTTCTGCCCTAAACTTAGACTGAAATGACCTGAACCCTCCCACCGGCTGAAGTAGACCTCGTTTGTTTTCTGTTTCCAGAAGTTTGCCTGCAATGGGACAGTGATCGAGCACCCGGAGTATGGTGAAGTGATCCAACTTCAGGGAGATCAGCGCAAGAATATCTGCCAGTTTTTGATTGAGGTAACCTCTAGTTTTACCCTGGAGGGGGGCAGTCTTTGGGTAGCCTCTGGTTTCACCCCGGGGTGGGCGGTCTTTGGGTAGTGTGTAGTTTTACACTGGGGGGGGGGGGGTCTCCAGTTGTGCTCAGGTCTTCATTGCTCTCTCTCCCATCTCTGCAGATTGATCTGGCCAAGGAGGAGCAGCTCAAAGTCCACGGCTTCTAGAAGCTACCAGCAGCCCTCTCCCCTTCTCTCCTGGAAGGCCATCAAGCACCCCCCATCACGACCCCCACCTCTTTGTGCTGCTGTTGCTCTTCCTCCCCCTCCTTCCTCTTCTGCGACCCCACCAGCTCCTCTTAGCCAACGTGCAAATTACCTCTGAAGAACATGGGACTCTGTAACTCCACTACCCCCCTACGACACCAGGGGGCAGCCTTGCTCTCACAAAGACACACCACTGCAGCTCCACACATCAGGGATGAGTGGTGATGACCCTCCCTCACACACTTCCTCCTTCCATGTCCCTTTGGTTTTTTTCTTTTAGGTCTGGTGCCACAAGGAGGCGCTGCTTCATGTAACGTTTTTGTTTTGTACTTTAAGGTGTTTCAATAAAACATGAGTCTCCATTTGCTGCGGTGGAGTGTTGTCCTGGGGAGTCGGGTGGTGGTGGGTGTGTGCAGGAGGGTCAGACCAGCCTGTGATTGGCTGGAAAGCTGCAGAAAGTTATTAAAAGTTTTAGTTTACTGCAAATATCGGTTTGGATGTTTGAACCTGAGCTCTGTGGCGATTCGATTCTGTAACGGTCCGAGCCAGTTCACTGTGAGGTGGCGGGGTTCTGGCGCTGGACCCGCTTTCTGGTTTCATCTCAACTAAATGTGCTTCTGGACACGTTTAATGTCCTAAAATGCAATAATTTATGCAGAAGTATTAAAGCCATGGTGACTGAGATGGACGGTTTCAATAAAGCTTTTGCAGTCGAGTTGCTTCTGTGTGGGTGGTTCTGATCAAACTCATCTGAACTAGAACTTCCTGGTACCAAGGAGGCTGTAATCTGGGTTCAGAAGAACCTAAATGCAGCTACAGGATTAAAATCAGAACTCTTCCAGAACCAGTCTCCGGGTTGTTGGTGTTTGTCTCTAAAGAGGAAAAAACTGAATGTGATTGGACCAATAAACATTGCAATACAGAAATGTGGACCTGATGGAAACTGATCTGTAGCTGATAAACGGGCCTCAGCAGAACCAGTCTCCAATGTACTGGATCAAATTCTGTCCAACCCAAGCTGGCCCGGTCCAAAAGGATCCCGGCTTGGTCTGGATGGTAGCGATGACCTGTCCGTTCACCTTTTAATAGTTCAAACACTCCAGTTTTTAGCATTTCTCCATCACTCTTTAATTTATTTGAATAGTGCTTTTTTTAAAAACTCACATTTTAAAAGAATCAAGCAACAGAACACTTAACATTAAATACATAACTAGAAACCTGCAGGGTTTTTATTTAATTTTATTGAGGACCATCTTTGTTTATAAATACAAAGAAACGAGGAACAGCAGAAAATGAACTAAAGCATGCCAGGTATAAAGGCTTCTACAATAAATACATTGGTACAAAAACAAAGCAGGCATAAATTAAAAATATTCAATGGCCTACAACATTCATGTGTTTACAGATGTCTTTGTTTGTGCTCTTGGAAATAATGGATAAATATAATTTCCTTAGCTGTAAAAAGGTTGAACAGGGAAAAGTTTGAACAAAAATAATATAAAAAAACTTTTGATCACCTTTTAAAGGTTTAAAACCAAATGAAGTAAACAGACTAGAGGGGAATCATTCTGAATGTATGAATATATCTGGATGTCAGACAAAAATTAAATTAACGTGAATCCTCACAATTTTCATGGAGTCTCTGAACAAACTTGACACCACGTGAAATTCGGCTTAGCTTTAAAAAAAAAATCCCACTTAAATCATTAATCAGTAAATCCTCGTTTATTCAATATAAAAGCACCAAATTTGATCATTTTCACCGTCAAGAGAGAGAAATTTTGCTCTCGCCTCTTTAGTCCCTTACGGGGATCCATCGGTCTCCATGGTAACCGCTGCTGCTGCTGCCGCCATAGCTTGTTTGTTTTCGATTTTCCTGCTTTTCTTGGATATTTCGGGATGAGAAGGAAGAAAAGCGCCTTCAGCTGGTTTCTATCAGACGTCAAGAGTTCCCCTCACTGAGCGGTGAGTTCAAATCCTTCACTGTCTCCAGAAAGCTGCCGGTACCGACGGTTCCGTTCATGCGGACCAAGTTCGGTTCTTTCAGGGGTTCTAGATTAGCTTTTTCCTGCTAACGGACTCTGGAGAAGTTGGCCTCTGATTGGAAGGTTGATTATAGGGTTATTTTACTGAATTTAAGGAGAAACATGTTGCCCCTGAACGCATCATTGATACTGATAAAGGAACATTGATGACCTGGAGGTGATTACTGTCCGTGAACGCATCATTGATACTGATTAATAAACGAACATTGATGACCTGGAGGTGATTACTGTCCGTGAACGCATCATTGATGACCTGGAGGTGATTGCTGTCCCTGAACGCATCATTGATACTGATTAATAAACGAACATTGATGACTTGGAGGTGATTGCTGTCCCTGAACGCGTCATTGATGACCTGGAGGTGATTGCTGTCCCTGAACGCGTCATTGATGACCTGGAGGTGATTGCTGTCCCTGAACGCATCATTGATGACCTGGAGGTGATTGCTGTCCCTGAACGCGTCATTGATGACCTGGAGGTGATTGCTGTCCCTGAACGCATCATTGATGACCTGGAGGTGATTGCTGTCTCAGGTTTCCTGGACGTTCCTGTTGAACGTTCTGCTCCAGAGACGCAGGACAAGACGCAGCATGCAGGTCAGCATCTAGAAATGACATATTGAGAACGTGCTGCAGCTCTGAGCTCACCGGGTCTGCTTCGTCCCGCTCCTCAGGTCCTGCCCGTCTGGGGTCTCGCCATCCCTCTGCCGGCGGTGATGATGATCGCCGTGAGCCTGTACATGATGGTCCTGGGGGTCGGGCTGTGGATCCGCTACTGCCTCAAGGTTGGTTCTGATGGCCCGCTTCATTGCTGGGTTTCAGCACCCTGCATTAGTTTTCACTTTAGGATGAGGTTCTGTTGGGTTCTCTTGAACATTAAATTAAAAGGCTGAAAAGTGTGGCAGGCATCTGTCTTCCTCGCTCTTCTCGTCTGGTGTTTCCATGGCAACCTCTGAGCTGCAGCATTAGGTGTGAACTGGTGATGTCGTCCCCTCAGGACTACTGCTCCCTGGAGCCCTGCTGCAGCTGCTGTCCCAGCGCCTCCCTGGGGGACCAGTGCTTCAGGCTCGCCGAGAGGTGCGACTGCCGCCTGCCGGCCGTCGCCTCCTTCCTGCCCGACTCCTGCTCCTCTCCTGCGGTGAGTAGACCTGCAGAGACTCGTCCTTGCTCTGCAGAGACTCGTCCTCACTCTGCAGACTCGTCCTCACTGCAGAGACTCGTTCCTGGTCCGCATCGCCGGCAGGAAGTCGGGCTCATTTGCAGTGACTCCGTTCTGGTGGCCTCAGGATCTCGTCTCTGCTCTCTGCAGATGATGCGGTCCTTCTTCACCAGCTCGCGATCTCCAGCTCTCACTGGAGCAGTTCTCAGCCGAGTGGCCAGGAGGAGGATCGGCTCCTCCAAATCCGAGGCCGTGGTCTTGAGCCGGAAAAGGGTGGAGTGCCTTCTGCGGGTCAGGGGGAGGTCCTGCCTCAAGTGGAGAAGTTCAAGTATCTCGGCGTCTTGTTCAGGAATGAGGGAAAGATGGAGCGGGAGCTCGATAGACGGACCGGTGCTGCGTCGGCAGCATGTCAGCGCCGTCCCGAGAGAGCCGAGCTGAAAGAAGAAGACCTCGATTTACCGGTCGATCTACGTTCCTACCCTCATCTGTGGTCAGGATCTCTGGGCCGTGACCGGAAGAACGAGGTCACGGATACAAGCGGCCGAAATGAGTTTCCTCCGCAGGCGGTCTGGGCGCTCCCTGAGAGAGGAGAAGCTCGGAGTAGAGCTGCTGCTCCTCCACATGGTTCAGGCATCTGTTAGGACGCCTCCATGGGGAGGAGACCCTGATGGATGGATGGATGATGGATGGATGGATGGATGACGGATGGATGAGGACAGAGCTGGTCCTTCAGGCTGATCCATGGCCGTGGTGGAGCTGACCTCTGACCTTCTGCTCCCCCCAGTGCATCAGCATGGACTGCGCCTGCACCTGCCAGCCTCCTGAGTGCGACTCCTGCAACTGCCTCTGCTTCGAGATCCGGATCAAGTAGGCCCGAGGAGCGGTTCTGATCCGTTCAGAGGGAGGAGACGAGCTGACGACTCGGCCCATTTATACTGAACGGCACCGACCCGTTCTCACTGACTCGGTTCTCTGGTTCTGACCTGGTCTCTGCGATTAGAAACTATAACCGTGTTTAATTTTATTATTAAAATCTGAATTTTTCCTTCGTTGATTCCTTTTCTTTGAGCTCTGAACAGATGTTTTTCAGGTCGCAGCGCCCAGTCTGACCACTAGATGGTGCTCCAGTTCACAAACTTCTGCTCGGCTCAGCTGACCCTGCTGATGGTGAAAGCGTCTCAGGCAGGTGAAGGTTTCAGGATCTGAAGGTGAAACGTTTTCTCTCTGAGGCGGTTGAGCCGACAGCTTTGAAGGGACGAACATCCACGAGTCTCTCCTGCTGATGAAGCATATGGCGACAGTGGGGAAGAGGCTGCCAGAAACCCACCAGAGAAATGTACGATCTGGAGATCTTCTGATATTGCAGCAGATAACTGAATATTTCAGCAAAATCTAAGAACCTAACCTGGCGCAGATGTTCCCAGGGTCTTGCTTTTTTGATAAAAAATGTTAGCCACTGAAAAATTCTAGATGGCAGCCATTTTTCAAGATGGCCGCTATGGTCCTCAAGGAAAATGTCTTTTTGCACTGAATTTGCCAATATTTATCGCTACATACATAATAGGACCCGATTTTTTGACGCACATACAGCATGTCCAAAGCGGCAGATGCAGGAGTTGGAATATCTGAACTTTGGCAGTGGACACGGCGCGTCAACCAATCAGAGAGACTCTGCCATGTGACGCAGCGGCGCATTTTCCAATGGGACGGAAGGATCCCGCATCACACAGAGACGACAACGGAGGACAAACTCCTGGTCGCTGTTTGTTCCCGTCCTGTTGTCTACGATCCGTCCAGCAGGTTGTCAAACTGGGCTGAGATGGAGACAGCGACCCTGGTCAGCGCAGCTCCTGGAGTCGGTGGTGAAACCCACCAAAGTCAGAACGCCTCTGAATGATCTGGTGGATCCAGACACAGAGGCGCCCGACCACCACGTTCTCCTGCTTTCAGTAAACAAAGCCGAGCCGCTCTCAGTTTGTACAAAGAGAGCGGCGGAGGAAAACAACCAGAAGTCAAGAGGCTCCTCCCGACGCACGTCTTTTCACTCTTTGCTCAGACGGGCGTCTGGAGCGATGTGGACGCTTGATACTAAGCGTCTGACGACAAAGTGCAAAGCGTCCATCTTGAGGCGCTGGACGCCTTTTTGACGCACGATATGTGTTTGGTCTGAACACAGCAACAACCGAAGCAGAGGAAGATTTAGAACAGGAAGCAACACCTCTTCAGTACGTTTAGATAAAACAGATTTATTTCTGAATACAGTTTCACAGTAATGTGCAATCAAAGCATGAGAGAAACTGAACCAGTCGGCAGCTGGGAACAGCAGGACTCCCGTTCATTTGATCAGATACAGCTCGATTATTATGATTATTTCAGTGCAAAGATTCATGTAAACATTAAGAGCGTCGTTGCTTCGGCTGAAAACGTCCACTGCAGTGCTGGAGGACTCTGCTGAGGTGAGGTAGGTTCAGTCCTACTGACATCTGCTACATTTTAAATAACCTCCAAGGTCCAGTTTGCAGGTTCTGGAACCACATTCCTGCAGATGGCAGCAAACAAACCAAACGTGAGTCAGCAAAAAGTAGAGCGAGATCTTTCAGAGGATGGAAAGTAGAAGGTTCATAGAGCTCCTTCAGCAGCTCTTCTGAAGCTCATCAAGATGTTGAATCCAGAACCAGGCCTCTGAGTGGGTTTTACCCAGTGTCCAACTAAGCAGCAAGCTTACAGAAGTAAGTAAGTAAGTAAGTAAACTTTTTTTGTATAGCACCTTTCACAGGTCAGAAACCACAAAGTGCTTTACAAAATATAATACATAAAAACACAAAAGATAAAACAGATGGAAGGATAAAACAGCATACATGTGACATAAACAAAATAAAATTAATTAAAAACCAATTTTTAAAATTATTAAGAGAATCAAGGCACCGCAAAGTTAGAGGCAACACATTCCACAGTCTGGGGGTCAGGGCCCTAAAGGCTTTTTCCCCTCTGGTCTTAAAATGAGTCAGAAGGTCTGACATTAATTTGTGCGTCACATCACGTAAAGACGGTGGAGCTGGTTGTTTCTATGAGAAGAGGTAGAAACACAAAGTGAGGAGAAGCAGGCAGAAAGACGAGAAGTGCTTGTGGGTTCCTCCACTCCACAGCATCCCTTCTGCACCAGCGGTGGTGCTCTGGACGCTGCTGGTGGTGGCGCTGGTGGTGTTGTCTCTGACGGCTGGAGTCAGAAACGTCCCCAGCAACTGAATCAGGAAGTCCTCAAAGCGATCCAGCTTCTCAAAGATCATCAGAGGAACCTGGCGTTTTTCTCTGGTAGAGATGTCCGTGGACGAGAGCACAACCACCTGGAACCAAGATCCATCCAGCTGACACACGAGTGGGGCACCAGAATCACCCTGAACAGAAACACAGGAAGGAAGGGAAGGTTAGAGGTCACCAGGCTGCAGGAGGAGAAGTCCTCCAGCTCATCGACTCCCTCAGCCGCTCAGTCAGCTCCATCTATGGGTCGCCAACAGTCGGCTGCTCAATCAGCTCGATCTATGGGTTGCCAAGATTAGGCCGCTCAGTAAATTCAAGATTAGGCCTTAAACACTTTTACTTTCTTAAAGCCAGTCAGACCTTACTGACAGGTGCCTGCTGACTCTCTTGTTGTTTTCGGGTCAGCTGCTTCTTTGACTGGAACTTTTGCCTGATTGCAGACTGATTACATTTTGTGTTCATTTACTGTCCTCGGCATCAAGAAGTGGGGAGAGTACCTCTGTCCTCTAAAACGTACCTTGGTTCCTTACAAGAACCTTAAAGTTAGACTTTAGATTGATTGTAGTGAGGAATAATTGGCCTTCAGTTTCCCCTAAGATGATACAGCCTGAGATCTTTTGGTGATTCAAACCACTCTTTTACAATAAGTGGAGTTTTTCTGGATGTGTAATAATAATGTAAAATTATTTACCTGTTCCCGTGTAAACACTCTGGTACACAAGCTGTTGTTTACTGATTCAGCCCCACAACTTAACACTTCAGTGTCGAATTTCAGAAGAAATTCCTCAACTAAATTATGGGAAAGAAACGTTTGTTTAATAACCTTATCTTTATGATTGATTGTGCATATTTAACATTGCTGTGTCAGTCTTGGAGTGTTTGATTTACCTCCACCAGCCCCAGAACTCCACCCAGTAGCCCAGCATATAGATCCCTCTGGGAAGGTTCTTCCATTGTCCAGGCAGATGGGCTGGACATAGTTGTTCAGTTTGGGTTTGGTTGACAGCTGAAGCAATGCGATGTTGGAACCTGGTAGGCTGCTCAGTGTGATGTTTACCACATTGAAAGACTGCTCAAAAGGGTTCGATCCATTCTGCTTCAGACGACCCAACACCACGGTATACTCAGACGCGATAAAGGAGCTGATGGAGAGAATGGAGATAAGATGAAGAACTGCTGAAATAAAGGCTGTAGAGAACCACTTCTCTGATTATTTATAGAAAAAAATGGGCTGACATTACACCACCAGACATTTCAGGTTTTCAAATAAATCTTCAAACGGTGAAGAATAGATCACAATTGACCCAAATCCATGGTACAACTAGTGAGATCAGGCTGACCAAAAAGCCACCACCCTCTGCTGGAACTCACTCTGAGAAGCAGTTGGCATTAGTCAGAACAGTGTCCTCAGACACCAGCGTCCCTGCACAGACATGCTTTTCTCCTTTCTGCAAGCTCGCCATCCATGGCCACTCGCCTTCTGACGCCAAACTTCCACTCGGATTACCAGAGTTTAACGGGGCTTGGCCGCAGACCACAGCTGGAGAGAGAACAGTGAAACAACAGTCAATAAAACTGGTGTACGTCAAAGGTGTTTGTACCCAGTTTTAACTCCAAGTCTCAGGTTGAACACACACGATCAGTACTCACGACTGGGAGTGGTGGTTTGTGGACGGATGGTTGTGGTTGTTGTGGTGATTGTTGTAGGGGGCAGTGCTGAGTTACTTGTAGCTTTTGTTGCTGGTTTGGTGATGTTGGTTGGTATAGTGGTAATAGTAGTTGTCGTAGAAGTAATAGTGATAGCTGTTGTAGTAGTAGTGGTGGTTGGGGACACAATTGGGGGTACACCCGGACAGGAGACGCTGAGGTCACTGTCATTGCCAGTGGATGTGTAGATGAGGAAGCCTGGTTGGTTGGTGGTTATGTGCTCGTTGATCCAGTCCTGGTACCGAGACACTCTAGAATATACTCCAGGGAAATTTGGCAAAGCACAATCTTTTCCGAAACTAATGACTCCTGCCTGAATCCAGCGGTTGCTCTGTTTGCTCACCATTGGACCTCCAGAGTCCCCCTTTTAAATGAGAAAGATGTTGGTGAGGAGATGAAATGATCTGCTGGATGAAACCAAATGCTAACAAGCAAAGATGATCACCTGGCAGGAGTCCTTTCCTCCCTCAGTAAATCCAGCACAGATCATGTTGTCTGTGATGGTGCTCACGCCGTAGCTACATTTACACTGTCTATTGCCCACAACTGGTACCTCCACCTCCATCAGGTTTTGAGGAGCAGGTAGAGGCTCTGAGGAGATACAAATTTCTTATTATTAAATGTGATGCTACTCACAACCACTGTTTAAAAGACTCATAACCTTTTACTTCTAACTGTCTGACATTAAGTTAGGTTAAAAGTTTCCTGTTTCAGGTCAGTTAGGATCACCAGCATTATTTCTCTTTGCTAAATGTTGGAATAGTCAACAGTTTTCTCAGATATTGAGAAATATCTTGAGACAGAGCTGTAAAAAGAAGGGAGACAACTATTTCTGATATTTTTCTAATGCAATATTTCTTGTTTGATAAATATTAATTTGACATTGGCTCCATGTCAAATCTAGTCAGCTCTGCTTGTGCTCGTTCTTACTTAGTGTAACTCACTACCTTCACTGAATCTGTTTGTTTAATAAGACTACCCAACCTAACTATAGGTTGAACAGAGTAGTTCTGTTGTGAGACCTACGATTGAAGCCAATGTTGCCCCAGCCAGTGACCCAGGTGTCAACGTTGCTGTGGAAGGTGCTGCCTGACGCTGCCAGGCAGACGGGTGAGATGTAGTTGTTGAAAGTTACGGGTGAGGAGAGCTTTATCAGGGCGATGTCATTGTCCAGAGTTGAGAGGCTGAAGCTCGGATGACGAATAACCTGCGCTACTGTTCGGGTGACTTTATTTGGGTTGGTTCCCGTCAGACTCTGAAGACCCAGAACCAGCGTCGCTGTACCGATGTTGCTGATGGGATTGTCAGTAGAGACAAACATAGAACTCTGTAAACTTTCCTGAAACTTTGAGTTTATGCAGTTATACGTGATGGTCCGGTCTCTTTTCTACCAAACTGATCAACGGTTTTGCCTTCTGTACTCACCTAATAATGCAGTGAGCTGCAGTTAGAACCCACTCGTTGTTGATCAGAGATCCTCCACAGAAGTGAGTTGATGTCTGCAGACTGACCTGCCAGGGCCACGACCCTGCAGGAGCCTCCTGTCCTCCAACTATCCTGAGGTTTAGTGCTGGTTTACCACATTCTGAGGAGAGATGGGCATTTAAAACAGCCTCCTGTCATCTACTGTGGATACTTTCAGTTGTATTTGCTTTGCATTCAGGAATTGACAAACATATTGACAGTATGAAAAGGTGTGAATGAAGAGATTTCTTACCAGAGAGTTGTGACTCAGACTCTGAAAAACAGAAAACAAAGTATTAGAAGTAGAAATCAGGTTCTGAGGTTGAATCACACCAGAATCTGTTCATCTCTGGGACACAGAGCTCCTGAACCGTATGATGGGTAAACTAGAGGTGTGAGAAGTAAATACAGGGTCATGATCGCCAATATCAATACTTTTTATTTAAGCTTGATTATATCATCAAACTTCCGACCTTTAGGTGCTTTTGTGTTTTTTCTTTTGATTTATTTTGTTCAAACCTCGGATGGAATTTAAATAAAGTTTATACGTGTCTACCAATTACTTTAATAACATATTAACATGATTTATGTGCATCTTTCCTAAATAAACAAAGTACAAAAAATTATAATTTGAGAGCAAATTGAAACAATACTTTTTTGAGGTACAGTTGAGCAACTGTTATACAAACAGAAAACAAAATTTCAAGGAGGAATCTAAAGTATCGATCTTACCACGCTAGTATTAATCCAATACTGATACTGACTGGGTATTGATATTTTGGATCAATCCGCCCACATCTAGGGTAAACATCCCCATGATGTCTGTACTTGCATATAAATGTTAGGATTGTTGCTTTAGAACAGGTCCACAGGTGTTGCTCCATTTAACTCAGATGTTGTTAATTAACCAATCAGAAGCTTCAAACAGAGCTCAGGGATATTGGATGAGATTGTGGAGATGTTCCTCTCGTCAGGAACGTTGATTTATCTACATGCTCCCATTAGCTCAGATTATAACAAGTAATCAACTTAGTGACCACAACTACGCTGATGATACACAGTTCTATATCATGATGTCACCAGGTGAATCTGAACCCATCCAAGCACTGAACAGATGCTTAGAACAAATCAATGCATGGAGGTGCCAAAACTTTCTCCAGCTGAACAGAAACAAAACTGAAGTTATTATCTTTGGACCTAAAGAGAAGCGATCTAGAGTCAGCACACAGCTTCAATTATTCCAGCTAGAAACTAGTGATCAGGCCTGAAATCTGGGTGTAGTGATGGATTCAGACCTGAACCTACAGAGACACATAAAGACAGTTACAAAGTCAGCCTTCTGTCACCATTTCCAGGATTAAAGGACTGATGTCCCAACAAGATCTAGAGTTTTTTTTCTAGATACCTGGACAGACTCACTGTCTGAGGTCTGACCCCAGTGACCCCATACACTTTAAAACGATTAAATATTTGTTCATCTGTTGCAAGTCATGTTGTTATGGCAACATCACCAAAGTCCTAAAAACCATTCAAAGTAATGAATGAAAGTAAATGTGAACATTCTCCGTTCCTTTCTTCCTGTCGCACCGTTTTTTGCCTGTCGTCAGAGGCAGGGGCCGTTGCTGTTTCCTTACGAAGCATTGTCCCATTTTCAGTGAACCAGTCTTAGCATCTCATCAGACTGGTTCGACTGCTCCGTTTCAAAGAAATGTAAATGCACATTCTTCCAACATAGTTTCAGTCTCTCTCATTTACACTGATAAGAGACGGTGAATGTACTGTACACACAGACAGTACGGCTGTTCGTGTCTTTTGTTATAGAGGCTTTATGATGGAGAGGCATTCACTGACTGTATGGACAAACAAACCACTCCCTCTGCTCAGTTTAAAAACCTCCTTCAGTATTCACTGATATTATAATAACCTGTGGTTTTCTTACCAATTGGTTCTAGTTGTAGCTTAAAACCTGTTAGAAATGGTTCTACTACTGTAATTATAAATGTTCTTTCTGATCCCGACCGCTCAACCACTTGTCATAAGAGTCAAATCAAGAAACAAGGAGAGTGTTTCTAAATGGAGTGACCATCAGGGTTTATAAACAGCGACTGTGAACGCAGCTCTAGCTGGTTTTATTCCTGTCCTAATTCATGTTTCAGTTCAGTATTTCTAATCTTTGGCCCCTGATAGAACTGGTGCTGAGCGCGCACAAGAGCTAGACCAGGGGTGTCCAAACTTTTGGTCACGTGGGCCAAAATCATTAGCTCAAAAGTACCTGCAAGCTAAACAAATTTTAAAAACTAAAATCACCAAAATGTTTTTTTTTTTTTTTTTTTTTTTTTTTACCTACTCAGCAATAAACTAAAAATGAACTATTTTAGACTAATAAAATAATCAGATTTTTTTGTGGTATTGGGATCGTAGACCCAAAACTTCACACAGTTTTTTCTAGTTTGCTTTTTATTTTGGGCTCGATTTTAAAAAAAACCCCAAAAAAACCTCAGCAATAAAAACAGGATCAGTCTTCATTTGAAAACCCTTCCTGTATTCAGCCAAGTTTTAATCCAGCAGTTAAAAGCAGATCTGGCGGCATCGAGGTGGACTTGAGAGTAGACGTGGTCCTAGTTACCATGACGACAGAAGGAAACCTGAAAGCTTGGACAAAATAATCACTTTGTGTTGGAGCTAACATTTTTGTACGTAACTTTTGATTTAAAAGTTGTAATTTTGTTCTAATTTTTAAAATATATTCTTGAGTTGTCGTTGAGGGGGCCGCACAAGATCAGTCCAGGGGCTGCAAATGGCCCCCGGGCCCCACTTTAAAACACCCTTGAACCCATAAACAGTGGCACCATCCTTTAGGGACTGGAACCAGTAAACAAGTACTGGTTTCAAACCAGAATGGAAAACTCTGTCGCTGAATTGTTTAACGGATGAAAAACGGATCATGGCACCAGAACTCCCTGCAGACGGACCGAACATCTCCAACGTCTGAAACCAGCAGGGAGTTTGGTCTCCGACCAGCTCACCTGGTACTCCTGGCTCCTGACTGTCGTCCTGCGCCGAGGAAGCTGGGTTTGATTTTTGGCAGCTTCTCCAGCTTTAATAAACCGATTAGTGAAACTGTGAAATGATCTTTTCAGATCATATTTTGTATTTCTTCACTGGTTTCCATGAAGATTTTCTCCTGACTTTTAACATATGAAATGATCTCATGATCCCATTTATTGAGCTGTTTTGATCAGATCTAATAGAGTATAAAATATTACTCTGTCACTGATCTTGTGTATTTAGTTCCGCACTCACGCTACTGTTAATTTATTACTCTTCATTATATCTTTACATCTACTTATTTTGAACTAGGGTTGGGCGATATGGACTTATTTTATTGTGATATTTTGTGGTACTATTGTGATAACGATGAAGATTAGGATAAAAAATTGATGTTTTACTTATTTTTTCGGTAACTGTATGGCTGCGACTGCATGGTACAGCATTCATAGCGCCACAAACACAAATATTGTTGAAAAACGTTCCCATTTGAAATAGGCTTCTGCAGGACGCCGCTTTAAGAAGGTGTGATTTATATCACGAAACTGCAGACAGTAACTGAATTTAATCATATTTTCAAGCTTACTGATATTTATCGAAACTATTGTGGAAGAAACAGTGGAGAAAATAGCAGAAAGTAACATTTCCGATCATACTGTCTGTTTTGTTTTTTTATTTACCATCAATAACTGAAGCTTATCATGACAACGATAAAGAAAAATTCTTATCATGATAAGAAATTTTTCATGATAAATGATAAATGGTACGATAAATACACACCCCTATTTTGAACCTTGGAGTTTGTCCCAAATTTTATATCAAAAATTTGAGAAAAAGTTGCTTACACCCAGCTGAAGGCCTTTTTGGATGAATTTAACATTTTGGAAGTCTTCCCGTCTGGATTCAAAGCGTATCACAGCACTGAATCTGCTCTTTGAAGGGTTTTAATGACAGGTTTTTAGCGCTGGATTCTGGGAACCGTGTTTTATTTGTGCTTTTAGATTCATCAGCTGCCTTTGAGACAGTCGACCGTGACGTTCTGATCTCCAGATTGGAGCAGTGGGAGGGCATCACTGGTTCGGCTCTTCAGTGGTTTAGGTCCAACCTTTCTGATAGAAGTTTCAGTGTGATGATAGATAATTTTACCTCTGCTAATGCTGCCCTCCCCTGGGGGGTACCCCAGGGCTCTATTCTTGGTCCTTGCCTGTTCTCACTTTATCTTCTGCCACTAGGTTCTATTTTTAGAAGCATGGTGTGCAGTTTCATTTATATGCAGATGACTGTGACGTCTACTTCCCTTTGAGACATAATGGTTCCACTCAGTCTCTCCTAGACTGTCTCTATGACATCAGAGGATGGAAGGCATTTAATTTCCTCCATTTTAATGAAGACTGAGGTTAGGATTTTTAAATCCAGTGGTCCTAGTAGTATCCCCAGCTTTGATTTTTCCTCTTTGGCCCCATTCAAAATATCCACTGGACCCCTGCCTGACATTTGACTGCCATGTCTGCAGCGTGGTTAAGCCGTCTTTCTTTCAGCTGAGGCCCCTCCTTTCAAGGCGCCTCTTAGAGACAGATCCACGCTTTTCTTACGTCACGTCTGGCTCACTGCAACTCCCTTTTGATCGGAGTTAGAAAGGCGTCTACAGCTGGTACAACATGCTGCTGGTGAACTGGTGCAGGTAAACGGCAGCACATAACTCCAGTCTTGGCGTCCCTTCATTGGCTTCCTGTTCAGTTTCGAATCATTTTTAAGGTTCTTTTGTTGGTTTTTAAGTCTTTGAATGGTCTTAGACCTTTTTATGAGCTGCTTCATATGCCATCACGTGCTCTCAGGTGGTCTGACCAGATGCTTGTCGCAGTCCCGGGAACCTTTTATAAATGCAGAGGAGACGGAGCCTTTCTGGCTCCCAGACTGTGGAATGAGCAGCCGCTGACGGTCGGCCAGGCCTCATCGCTTCCTGTTTTTAAAACCCAGAGAGAGCTAGCGTCTGTGTTTTAATGTTGCTCTCTTTCCCTGTGTTTGTAATGTTTTTGTTTCTATTTTCTTATGGTTGTCTTATTGTTTTATTGTTGTTCTTTGTTTTTCTATTTGTACAGCACTTTGGTCAGCTGCTATGTTGTATTTTTAGAAATAAAGTGGGCTGCTACGACGTTAACCTCACGGTGTCTGGATTTTAAAGGTCTGACCTCATGTTCTTCCATCCATTTATAATTTCCCTCCTAAAAATCAGATGCAGCCCAAATTAAATCTAACGTTAACACCAATGATAATAATAAAATCTAAATATAGTCTGAAAGTTAGAAAAGATGTTGTTCTTTTTTGTGAAATTCCTTTCAGTTTGTAACTGCTGCCTGCAGCGCCTCCTGCTGGACACGCTGGGAACTTCCTGCTGCCTCAGTTCAGCCCAGTTTCATCTTCTGGAAACTATTTCTTATGCAGAAAATGATCATTTATGCATCTGTTTTCAGCCTTGTGAGGGTTCTGAGCTGCTAATTCAAATATTCAAATTAAACTGAAATAGAAGCAACTAAAATATGGTCCTATAACTTCTTAAACCTGTGGAAACTATGGCTGTAGTCTTCTGGTAAACCTGACCTGTCATTTAACTTGGCTGTCTGCCGAGTGTTTGAGCCTCAGGCATCAGCAGCACCTGAGGCTCAAACACTTTAAAGTAAAAATGAATTCCTGTTTCTGTCATTTATGATTCACAGCATCTTCTTTTGGCTTCCTTAAAAGTAACACAAGAATCTAAAGATCTGATTCACCCTGAACATCTCTGTGCTTCATATTTGAATTATTTCAGCATATTTTCATGCTCTAACATGAACATGTGGTCCTGGAGGTGATGAAGACCAGCGCACAGATTCCTACCTGGAGTCAGCAGAGTCAGCAGAACCGCCACACAGACCGCCCTGCAGGGATCCATCAGTGGACGTCAGCAGCAGCTGCAGCAATGAGCTGCCGTCCTCCCTGCTGCTCGAACAGCCACCTGTCTGACGACACGCCCACATTTCACCTGGCTGTCACCGCCTCACCTCACACACACCCTCACCTGGTCTGACACACTCAGCTCCCTCATCCCCTTCAGGTGTGTCATTTTTATACGTACACACACATATATGAGTCTCCAGGTGAGTCTCCAGGTGGGTCTCCAGGTGAGTCTCCAGGTGGGTCTCCAGGTGGGTCTCCAGGTGAGTCTCCAGGTGGGTCTCCAGGTGGGTCTCCAGGTGAGTCTCCAGGTGAATGGGTTCCCAGTGGGTCAGACGCTAATGACTTTCTCAGAACCGGCCGTGGCTTTGGGTCGGGTTCCGGTCGGTCTCTCGCGGCCAGAAAGGATGGCCAGCAGCGGCGCTGTGGGCCCAGGGAGTTCGGTCCGAGGCTGCAGGTTGAGGTCTGCCATACTGCATATTCTAGTATTGATCCGATATAAATACTTTTTGTGGTTTTTCCTCTGAAAGAATTTGAGCCAAAAATGATCATTTGAGAGAAAATAAAAACAAAATCTTTATTGAGGTAGAGTTCAGGACTATAACCCGAAAATACAATCAAATTTCATAAGAGAATCTGAAGCCTAAGTATCGATACTGAGATGGTATCGAAATTGTCGACATTTTGGATCGATGCGCCCACCTCTACTGGAATGTTGCTGGATGTCTGAATGGTTGGATGTCTGAATGGTTGGATGAAGCAGACTGCAATGACCCGTCTACATCAGAGGTTCATTGGGACTCAAGGCTCTGCCTCTCAGGCCTCATTCTAAGGTCAGAGGTCATCCTGAGCTGTTTCTGCAGCTCTGCTGCCAGAGGCCGCTGGAGGACAAACTGACCACTCTTCTCACTTTCTTCTCCTACTACTCTCCAGTTTGCACCATTTGCTGTTATTTCAACTGTTAGTGTTTTGTTTTCTCTCAGTAATTTTCTCTCCATAGAAGCTGCACCTGGTCTGGGTTCTGTTTGGCTGGGATGCCTTCCTGGAGGAGCGCTTCAGCTGAGATGATGCTGCCATCAACTAATCGTTCTCCTTCTCCTGCTGTTAGCTTTTTACTTGAACATAGAAAGTACTCCTGGTTCAGTCCTTCTGTTTCTTCTCGTCTCTCTGCTCCGTCTTCTCAAACCCCCAGTCAGTGGTGGCAGATGGCCGCTGGTACTGAGCCTGGTTCTGGTTCTGCTGGAGGTTTCTTCCTGTTAAAGGAAGGAAATGGGTTTTTGTTGTGAACTGGCGCCATGGAAGGAAACTAAGACTGATTTCTTCTGTCAGAACTTCCTGGTTTCTCCTCCAGTGTGAGGAGAACTCATCCCACTCCAGAACCTCCTCGCTCCCCCAGCAGAGAGGAGCCCCGTCAGGAGGGAAATGATCCTGATTGTTATTTTCTCCAGAAATAAAGACAAACATATCAGATGACATGATTATGCTTCCTGAAGAGTTCTGGTCAGGAGAACTGGTTTCCGGCTGACGGTAAGCGGGTCTGCACGAAGAAACCTAAACCTGAGTTACATCACAGACCCGTAATCCTCTGAACGAGGTCTCACTCTGACTGATAATCCTGTGATCAAATATTGGATCAAGGAAGCAGCTCTTCTTCCAGTTCTGGTACTTCCTGGTACTTTAGCCCTGATTTACAGGTAAATGGCACTTTCTACATTCTTCATGCGGCGCCGGTTTAAAGAGAAAAACATTTAGTTGAGTGTTGTTGAAATAATATCTGACAAATAATAAATATAGGTCAGAGAAATAAACTGAGTGTCTTCAGACGAGTGGAAACACCTGAAGACAAAGAAGGAACAGAAAGACGAGTAAATCCGACCCGACAGCATTCCTCAACGTCTGATCTGCATTCGGTTTGAAATATTGCAACACTAAATAATCTTTTATTTCTCTGAAGTTATCTCTGGCTCCCATCGTGTCCCACAGAACCTTTACAGACGTCTGCAGAAACAAACTTCTGACTTACAGCTTCAGATAAAATGAGCAGACCTCCACATCCATGCAGAAACACGCTCCGGCTTGACGTGAAATCAGACCAAACGGTTCTGGTTTTTGGTCCGATTGGACCTTCTCGATCTGGGGTGTCCAAACTTTCTGTCAAAACTACTTTCTTTCAGGCCAAGATATCACTGAAATCAAGCAAATGAAGCAGTCTGATTTTTATTCTCTTGTTTTGGTATGAAACTGACGGTTTTCCTCCGAGAGCCAAAACATTCGTAAAACATACTGCTTTCAAATTCTTTTGGGCTCGACTGGTGATTTATTCTCAGGTATAAGAACAGGATTCGGGTCGCTTTCTCTCTAAATGCCGCGACATTTTGCCAACTTGAATAACTTAAATAAGCTGAGCCGGCAATTGAGTAAAAGTCTCTGGATGAACGAGGTTCTGCTGATTATAAAAGCTTGGTTGTAAAAAGATGAATACTTTGTGTCGCACTAAACATTTTCCATTGTGAGAAATGTAAAGGAAATAATTTTTCACTGATTACGAATAAAATATAAATATCTGCATCAACCAGCTGTGCTGCATCATTCCTGGGCCGCATAAAATCAGTCCAAGGGCCACAAATGGCCCCCGGGCCGCACTTTGGACACCCCTGCTCTAGATCATTTATATCTTCTTGGTCTTAGTGAGAACGCCAGCAGCAGTGTTCTGGATCAGCTGCAGCTGTCTGGTTGACTCTTTAGGCAGACCTGTTGCAGTAATCAATGCGGCTAAAGATAAACGCATGGATGAGTTTATCTTGTTGAGACGTCAGTCCTTTAATCCTGGAGATGTTCTTCAGGTGATAGAAGGCTGACTTTGTAACTGTCTTTATATGTTTCTGAAGGTTCAGGTCTTCAGGTCAGATTTCAGGCCTGATCACTGGTTTCTAGCTGGAATAACTGAAGCTGTGCGCTGACTCTAGATCGTTCCTCTTTAGGTCCAAAGATAATAATTTCAGTTTTGTTTCTGTTCAGCTGGAGAATGTTTTGGCACCTCCACACATTGATTTGTTCTAAGCATCTGTTCAGTGCTTGGATGGGTTCAGATTCACCTGGTGACATCGTGATGTAGAGCTGTGTGTCATCTGCGTAGTCATGGAAGGTAATCACATTACATCAAATGAGGCTTACTGCCATCCTGCCTTGTTACTTCTATAGGATTTTGTGTATAAGTAATAACTTGCTTAAAGGAATGTGACCGATCCTGTAGCTGTTCCGGGGTAATTATGTGAATTCAACCAGCGTTTAGCAGCTAAAACTTTAGATTTGGTTCGTTTAGAGTTTAAAGAACTAAAGTTGAGCCACTAAGGAGAGACGAGGTTGATGCGATAGGACGATAAATCACTCCGTAGACTCTGAAAATGTGTCCCCCCCTCTCTGATGGTGACGCCCCTGCTGAGGATGATGACTCTGAAGGAACCTGCAGGTATCTGGACCCAAGGAGGAACCGGGCAGGTGGAGGTTCTGGTTCTCCTCCTGATATCTGGGCTCACGTTGAGGTGTTGCTGACGTCCACAGGTGTTCCTCATCATCCTGACTCTCTCACTTTGTTTAAGGCCGCAGTAATCTGAGGGTATGAAAACTTCTGATGTTGGAAGGAAACTTTCAGTCCTGAGTGGGCAGAGCCTCCACACCTTCACCGATGTTTTGATGACATCATAAACAGACCCAGACGAGGCAGCAGCGGTTCTGGTCCTGGTTCAGGGTCTGACCGTGTTCTGCAGAAATAACCGGGATTCCCTGCAGCCTGATCGATCAACAGTTTCTGCTTCTGTTTTGAAGTGTTTCTGTCTTATCATGAACCATAAGCGGGTTGTTTGATGCCTTCTGGGCGGCTTTAGAGAACAATGAGACTTTCCCTTGAATGAGGTGAGCTGCTCAGAGCCGACCTATCAGGTGATCCAGGAACGGATCTGGTGCCAGCAGCTTACCGTAAGGAAGGGAGTCTTTCTGAAAACTGGTTTGATTACTGCTGCCGAGCGGGAGCAAGAGCAGGAAATGCTTCCAGCACAAAGGGAGGAATCTCAGGGCTTCAGTCATGAGTGACTGAACCCATCTGCAGGCCAGACCACCAGAACTGAAGCTTGTCTTCCCCGTTTTTCTGTAAGCATCAGGCGCAACGGAAGAAAACCAGACCGTTCCCAGCTTTTCCATCAGCAGGTTCCCAGACCTTCCAGTTTACCTGCTGGTTCCAGCGGAGCGTCTCATAAACAGACGACGTGTTGTTGTTTGCAGCTGCTGACCTCAGAGCGGCTGCAAACAACCTTGAAGCAGCTCCAGGCTGGACTGGGGCCAGCAGACGGCCCCGGGGCCCACCGTGATGAGTTATGACATACCAGAGGGTAAATGTACGGAGGACCGAAGCTAACATCATTAAAAATACAAGCAGAAATACATATATTTAGTTTTGCCTTTTCCTTATACAAGCGTTTGTTCTTTTTACAAATATATATATTACTTGATGAAAACACATGTACGGAAAAGGAAAAACAAAAGATGGATATTTCTGCTTTTATTTTTAATTAGGTCAGTTACAGCCCTCCATATATATATATATATATATATATATATATATATATATATATATATATATATATATATATATGGAGAACAGCAGTGGGGACAGAGCGTCTCCTTGGTATATGCCACATTTGATGGACACTTGTGCAATTGGCTTGTAGTTGGCTTCAAGGGTGGTTTTCCACATCCCCATCGAGGCTGCAATGAAGGCTCTTAGAGTCCTGTTGATGTTGTACATCTCTAAGCATTCAATGATCCAAGTGTGTGGCATTGAGTCATAGGCTTTCTTGTAATCAATCCAAGCCGTGCACAGGTTGGTGTGTCGGGTTTTGCAGTCTCGGGCGACTGTTTGGTCTACCAGGAGTTGGTGTTTGGCTCCTCTGGTATTTATGCCGATGCCCTTCTGTGCTGTACTCATGTATTTATCCATGTGCCCACTTATCTTAGCTGCTATGATGCCTGACATGAGCTTCCATGTTGTAGAGAGACAGGTTATTGGCCGATAGTTGGATGGGACCAAACCCTTTGAGGGATCCTTCTGGATCAGGACTGTGCGCCCTTCAGTTAACCATTCAGGGTGAGTCCCACTTTGTAGCAGCTGGTTCATTTGAGCTGCCAGTCGCTCATGGAGGGCAGTGAGTTTCTTTAGCCAGTAGGCATGGATCATGTCAGGACCTGGTGCTGTCCAGTTTTTCATACCTGAGACTCTTTCTTGGACATCTGCCACTGTGATAGTTACTGGGGCTTGCTCAGGGAGGTTGCTGTGGTCATCTCGTAGAGAGATTAGCCACTGTGCATTGCTGTTGTGGGTCGCCTCCCTTTCCCATATGCCTTTCCAGTACTGTTGGGTCTCCAGCCTTGGTGGGTCTGCTCTGTTGTTATTACCCTGCCATTGAGAGTACACTTTAGCTGGTTGGGTGGAGAAGAGCCGGTTAATCCTCCTGGCTTCATTTTCTCTCGTGTACCTCTTTAGGCGACTGGCCAAGGCTTGGAGCCTTTGTTTGGCAGTTTCGAGCGCTTCAGGTATGGGCATCTGGCTGTACCGCTTGGGTACCGGTCTTTTGATTGCACCTCTTTGGAGCTCTGACAATTGGCTCACTTCCCTCCTTGTTACCTTGATTTTAGCCTCTAACCGTCTTTTCCATGGTGGGTATTGAATCTCATGGTTGCTCTTATAGCCGAGCATCTCAAGGATCACTGATGCTGAGTTGTACACCAGCTCATTGGTTTCCGTTATGGTGTTGGTAGGGATCGTTCTCAATGCTGCATTCACATCTTCAATGAGACTTTCTGATGGTACTTCACTCAGCCGTTGTAATTGGCATCGGGATTGCCTGGTGTTCATTCGGGCCACGATCCTACCTCTCAGGTCAGTTGCTGCCTCGTTCAGCTGTGATGGTTCGTTCATTATTGGGGCTGCATACCCAATCTCCGGGTGGGGAGTTGCAGCTAACTCCCCTCTGACCTGGCGTCCTGGCTCCCCCTTGCCGTAGCATTTGTGTTGTACCTTGTCTATCTCAAGTTGTGACAGCATTTGCCGTTTGCGGATGTTGGAACACTGAGCTACTAGTTGTTTGGCAGTTAATGTTGAATGGGGATGTCGACGTAACCATTCCTCCCACATTCTTTGCATGTAACCCCTCTGACCAGGGTTACTTGAGTAGTAGCATTCCAACAGATCCAAGTTTTCACCTCTCGCCCAATTCCGTCTTGTTCCAGTAACCCATTTTTCGTGAAGGTGCCCTGGTTCCCCAGCACCTGACGCAGACCTTGTTTGGCCGGGCGACATCTGAGCCGGCATGGCGTGTATTCCTTTGTCACTCATCATGAGGTAGGCAGTAGCGCGAAGGATCTTGCCTAAGGACCCACACTGGATATCTCAACCAAGCGACCCGGCCTGGATTCGAACCCCGGTCTCCCGGGTGAAGGCCGGGTGACTTACCCATTGAGCTACCCAGCAGGCTACTGCTGTAGGAGAGGGAAGGCCATCCACACAGAAGGGGTCTCACTCCCAGAGGGAGCAATAGCAGACATTGAGGACAGTTACAAGTACCTGGGAATACCACAAGCAAATGGCAGCCTCGATGAGGTCACAAGGAAAGGAGCCACAGCCAAATACCTCCAACGAGTAAGGCAAGTCCTGAGAAGCCAGCTCAATGGCAAGAACAAGATCCGTGCGATAAACAGCTATGCCTTGCCAGTAATCAGATACCCTGCAGGAATAATAAGCTGGCCAAAGGAAGAGATAAAGACCATGGATGTTAAAACTCGGAAACTACTAACCATGCATGGAGGGTTCCACCCTAAATCCAGCATCCTGAGACTATACGCGAGCCGTAAGGACGGAGGCAGAGGACTAGCGAGTGTGAGAGCCACTGTCCAGGATGAAACATCCAAGATCCATAAATACATCAAGGTCAAAGCCTCAACCGACGATGTGCTCAGCGAATGTCTCAAACAATGGGGACCAGAGGATGAGGTGCTGGAGGAACCATCATGGGAGGATAAGCCCCTACATGGGATGTACCACCGACAAATAACTGAAGTGGCTGATATCAGGAAATCCTACCAATGGCTGGAAAAAGCTGGACTCAAGGACAGCACAGAGGCACTCATCCTGGCTGCACAGGAACAGGCCCTAAACACCAGAGCGATAGAGGCTCAGATCTACCACACCAGACAAGATCCAAGGTGTAGATTGTGCAAGGAGGCCCCTGAGACAGTCCAACACATAACAGCAGGGTGCAAGATGCTGGCAGGGAAAGCGTACATGGAACGTCATAACCAAGTAGCGGGCATAGTGTACAGAAACATCTGTGCAGGATATGGACTGGAAGCCCCGAGATCAAAGTGGGGCACACCCCCAAAGGTGGTGGAGAAATGACCGAGCTAAGATCCTGTGGGACTTCCAGATCCAGACAGACAAAATGGTAATGGCGAACCAACCGGACATCGTGGTGGTGGATAAACAACAGAGGAAAGCCGTTGTGGTGGATGTAGCAATACCAAGCGATTGCAACATCAGGAAAAAGGAACACGAGAAACTGGAGAAATACCAGGGCCTCAGAGAGGAACTGGAGAAGGCCTGGAAGGTGAAGACCACAGTGGTGCCTGTGGTCATCGGGGCCCTCGGGGCAGTCACCCCCAAACTGGAGCAGTGGCTAAAACAGATCCCAGGAACAACGTCAGACATCTCAGTCCAGAAATGCGCAGTTCTCGGCACAGCCAAGATACTACGCAGAACCCTCAAGCTCCCAGGCCTCTGGTAGAGGACCCGAGCTCAGAGGTTGAGAAAGACCACCCGTGGAGGGTGAGAAGGGAATTTTTTTTTTTTTTTTTATATATATATAAAAAATATATATTTTTATATATATATATATATATATATATATATATATATATATATATATATATATATATATATATATATATATATATATAAATAAAGCGGCGTCACGGTTCCCATCCGGAGGAGGACGTGGACGTCAAAGAGACTCTGCTGGACATGTCTCCTCTCTGTTTTATGAAATATATGCTCCATATCAGGGGGCCCAAACTTTCTGTCTGAGGGCAAAAAAAAGTTATATTTTTAATAGCAACCTATAGTGTGATGCTATTTTTTTTACTACCAGCTTTATGGTTTAATTTAACAAATGAAGGAGATTTTTTTGTTGATGTTTAAAACCTGAAACTTAAGGTGGATTTTGCAGGTTTGCCCTTAAAAAAAAGAAATATTTGTCAGGTGTTTATTTAAAAAGAGCAAAAAATGTAATACATTTAATAAAAGCAGGATTTTGGTCATGTTGTGTTTGGAAGTGGACAGATTTTGCAAAAGAATGTAAAAAGTGTGGTGATTTAAAGATGAATACTTTGTATTTGATAAGGTTTCAGTTCGTCTCGAATCTTCTGCCCCAGTTGAAACTGAAAGGCTTCCGTCGCTTCAACCCCCTGAGCTGGGGCAGAATCTGTTTCACCGTTGAACTGCGGGCAGCGGTCCCACCAGGTCAGTCCCGGGTATGAGACACGTTTCAGGTTAAGCCATGGGGGCCCCTGGGGGCCCCACAGATGGCCAGTCCACCCCCGGCTGGCTTCAGGCTGGTTGGAGACAGCGACGTTCTGCTGGACAATTTTTCCATGAGAACATATTTAATCTGGGTCGGATCAACAGCAAAACTGGAAAATATCAGGAGAAGTGATGAAAACGGTGAATTTCATCTCAGATTCTCCTCGTCTGTCGGAGCAGAGACCCAGACGACAGCGGCTCCAAGAGCCTCTGGTTCCGACCAGGTTCTGCAGGACCTCTGAGGGTTCAGCGGGTCAGATGGATCAGACGACCTGCAGCAGCAGGAGACCGCAGCTGGGAACCGAGGCTGGGACCCAACCAGTCCCACCAGAACTGGACCAGAACTGGACCAGAACAGGTTGGAGAAACGGCGAGTCTGGATTTCTGCTGCAACTGTCAGATGTTCGGGTCCGGACCGGGTCGAACCATCATGAGAACGTGGGTCCATCCCTGGTTCAGACTGGTGGTGGTGTCATGGTGTGGGGGAACTTTCCTGGCCCAGTTTGATCCTCTCATTTCTGACACCTTGATGGATCGCCAGCATGAAGAATGAGGTTCTGACCTTTAACCTTTACGTCCCTCAGTGAGGAAATTCAGTGGATCCAAGGTGTACCTAATAAAGTGGCCAGACCGTGTCTAATATGGAAAGCCTAAAGGGTCACATTTCCTACCACCGACATGCCAGGTGTTGTCAAACAAGCTCATTAAATCTGAAATCAGGCGGTTAGTGAGGCTCAGCGGCGCCACCTGCTGGTGTAACTGCAGGCCCACCGTTTCAAAGCTGAGGGCACGAACCCGTCCGTGGATCAGCGTGAGGACAGAAAGCGTTGTTGTGCCAGGAGCTGCTCGATCTGGCAGGGGAATGAGGAAAAAGCTGCTCTGTGGGATGTTTCACGGCTGCTGACTTCCTGGAACATTTAAAATGTTCCTGAAACTCAGGCGGTCCACAGGACACCCCCACTGCTGGGGGGCATGAATTTATTTCACAGGTTTCATTTAAAAAGGGGGAAATTATGAGACGCTTCTGTTTACGTTTGGTCTTTTCATGACTCTGGCTTCATAAAAAGCCCAAATTCAGCTTCTCAGAGCATCACAGGTTGACGTCACACCAACAAAATAAATAATGTTCTGGTGTGCTCAACTTATGACCCATGACCCCCAGCAGACCACCAGATCGGCTGCCAGGGGGACAACCGGGTCCACGATCTGGATCGTCCGGCAGAAAGTCCCGGGCCAGAGGCCATTAGTGGGCGGAGCTTAAAGGTTCTGGGCGACCTGGCCCAGTTCCACCGGTTCTGTCCGGAGGAACGGGTCAGAACTGCAGCTAACTGAAGGAAACCCAGAACATCAGAGAGCTACTGAGGAGACGGGTGGAAGCTTCTGGCTTCAGAGGAAGGAAAAAATAATTTCAAGAGAAATAATTGAGTTCATCCTGATGCTCAGACCGAGTCAGGACCTCTGGCCTCCCCGGCCTGGGTCAGGTACCGGCCCACGCCCCCAAGTTTGGACACTTTATCACAGCAAACACTCAACACACAATTATTTAGATTTTATTGATAATTATGTAAACAAGTGTAATATGCAACAGAAAATCAATCAGGTCATTTAAAACATTAACATTTCCATGTGAAGACAAAAAAATCAACACCGAATGATCACAGATTCCTATCATTAGTGCAAATAGTGATTGTCAAAGACACGAGCACGCGGGCTGCAGGTGGAGATTCCTCTGGAGGTGCAGCAGGTCTCGGAGCTGAAGACTTCACAACAATCAATCGGATTCGTTCCGTTTCTTCAGCTGCAAAACTGCAAAAACACCAAATCTAACCAAATATTTCTGCTCCGGTTTCCAGAGCAGATGTCTGAAGACAAAACTGACTTACAGGAACGTTTCAGCAGATACAGGAGCTGGCTTCAGTCAATACTTCCTTAATATTCATAGAAAAAGGTCTAGTTATAGTGAAATAATCTGCCAGTGGGACAAGACATTTTAACTTTAACGTGGGAAAAATATCTTGCCCCACTGGCAGATTATTTCACTCATAACCAGAACTTTTCCATCAATATTAAGGAATTACTGACTAAAACCAGCTGCTCCATCTGCTGAAACGTTCCTGTAAGTCAGTTTTGTCTGATTTCAGTGTCTTCAGGATATCAGCAGTAGAAACTGGAGCAGAAATACTCGGGGAGATGTCGTGTTTTTGCAGTGAATCAGCGACAGACGAGTAAAAATAACGTTTAAACGTCTTCATTCTGACGCCTCCAGCTGGACCGGGTCCAAAGTCCTGGTTTCAACCTTCCTCAGGGGGAAATCAAGCAGCAATATTTCAAAATAAACTTTCAGAAGATCTGGAGACGTTTTGATCAAGACAGACTGGAGTCTGACTCCTTTAAAAGAAAACCTAAAGCATGTGTCAAACTCGAGGCCCGGGGGCCAAATCCGGCCCGCCACAGTTTTTTATGTGGCATAAACAGAGCCTTCAAGATGACAGTTGTGAGCTCAATTATTATTTTATCAATCAAATCAGAGCAGCTTGTATCTGCATTCTGCCAGCAATGTTCCAAAACACCTGCAGGTGGCAGTATTTCCTACTTCTGCTGCTCTGCTGCCTCAGCCTGACTTGATCACTTCATCTTCCGGGATCGATGTGGTGAGGAACAAAATGTCACATTTACTGTCATACATAAGCGCAAATATCGCAAAATTTCTTGCAAATATTTCTAAATTAACAGCACAAAATCAGTAATTTTGATTGGAAAAAAAATCATAAAATCAATCATGAAACCCTGGAGGGACTGATCGATGCGAAAAGATGTTCAATATTATTAAATTTAAAGAACTGATTGAATGCAGAGACAGATATGTATTAATATTTTAACAGCTTGTTATATTCTGGTGCAACCGGCCCTTTAAGGACGTTCTTGATCCTGATGTGGCCCAGAATGAAAACGTGTTTGGCACCTCTGACCTCAAGGATCAGCCAATAAATCATCAGAGAGGCTTAATTCATCAACCTCCACCATCAACCAACAGAACCACAGAGAACCAGTGAGAATATGTAGGAAGGCAAAGATTTGGTCAGATTTTAGGTTCCCATCAGGAACATCCACCAACGCTGACCTCGCTAGGAGAAGATCTGGAGACACAAGTCGAGGACGAGCAGATGGAGGCAGAAGAAGAAGGGGAAGTAAGCCTGAGAGCGTCCGCTGGCGGATGTGGTGGCGTTGACGTTAGAGGCGCTAACGATGGGTTCCGGAGATAAGAAGGTCCCGAGTGTCCGAGTCAGGAAGTCCTGAAAGTGACTGATTTTGTCGAAGACCATGTTGTTCGTGGCTCGAGTTAGGCTGGTGGAGGAGTTCACGGTTAACACCACGGCTGCCTGGAACCAAGAACCGTCCTGTTTGCACATGAGCGGACCGCCAGAGTCGCCCTGAGGAGCAGAGGGAGACAGCATCTCAGATCGGAGACCTACAAACGTCTGCAGATGTTCTGTAGAACAACACAAAGTGATGCGTGACCGTCGGGGAAGGAACATTACTGGAGCACCGCTGAGGCCAGCGCGCGTTGGGTTTTATTGTGGGTCAACAGGGTAAAGTGGCAGAACATCACCTTTTAAAATTATGAATAATTTTTATGAATAATTTGAAAAATTATGAAAAAGTGTACCAGGTGTGAATACTTTTACGAAGTTGTTGAAAACACACTTTATATGAATTATAACAAAAGTTATGATCTTATAGCGCCTTCAGGGCATCTGGTTTACATGCAAAGTCTTCGTGGACGCGGGTCTTGGGTGTGGCGTCTGGCGCTGCAGGTTTTCAGACTGTGAGCGTTTGACGCACATCCAAAGCGGCAGACGCCAGAGTTGGAAAATCTGAACCCTTGCAGCTGGGAGCTGAGCGTCAACCGATCAGAGAGTCTCCGCTGTAACGTAGCGGCGCATTTTCCAACGGACGGAAGGACCAAGAGCTCAGGAAGTTGCATCACACGAAGACGACAACGGAGGACAAACTCCTGGTCGCTGTTTGTGTCCGTCCTGTTGTCTACGACCGGTCCAGCAGGTCGTCAAACTGGGCTGAGATGGAGACAGCGACCCTGGTCAGCGCAGCTCCTGGACTAGGAGGTGAAACCCACCAAAGTCAGAACGCCTCTGAATGATCTGGTGGATCCAGACGCAGAGACGCCCGACCACCACGTTCTCCTGCTTTCAGTAAACAAAGCCGAGCCGCTCTCAGTTTCATCCTCCGCTGGACAAAGAGACCAGCGGAGGAAAGCAACCAGAAGTCAAGAGGCTCCTCCCGACGCGCGGCTCCCCACACTTTGCTCAGACGCGCATCGAGAGTGATTTTCATACTCGATATCAAGCGTCTAAATTCAAAGATCACAAGAGTCCAACTTGAGGAGTTGGACGCCTTTTTGACACGTGAAACGCATTTGGTCTGAACGCAGCATTAAACTGCTAACGTGGATAAGGTTACGTAGAGACACTGGTGCAACCTTCGTCTCAGAAAGAGCTTTAAAGCTGAACCTTGACCTCTGACATGCTGCTTTGTTGATATAAATAACTTCTCTCCCTGTGGACCCCTCGGTGTCCCTGCAGGTCAACAGGACAATAACACCATGACTCACTTGCTCCAGAGTAAACTGTGTCGTGCAGATGTTCTCAGTGGAGGACACGTTTTCACAAGTTTGCACCGAGGCCTGAAACTCCTGCAGAACTTCCTCCTCTGAAGTCGTGAGAAATAAAAGCGTCATTACAGATGAAACCTCTTGATATCTACTGTTTTTGGCTTTAATCTGGTAGACTGCCAACATCACCTCCTCCTCTTCCAGAGCTCCATCCAGCAGCCCAGCATGTCGATCCCACCGGGAAGGTTCTGCCGTTGTCCAGGCAGATGGGCTGGATGTATTTGCTCAGGGTGGGTTGGGTGGACAGCTGAACCAATGCGATGTTGGACCCGGTCAGGTTGCTCATAGTGATATTCGACACGTTGAAAGACACCTCGAAGGGGTTGGACCCATTCTGCTTCAGACGACCCAACACCACCGTCCACTCAGACACGTTAGGAGAGCTGAGGGGAAGAAGATCGACTGAATTAGGACTGAAAATTAAAATACTACCCCAGTCAGCTCGGCGCTGTTTACATTGAGCAGAGTGTCGCCTTGAAAGTGGCCGCGGATCATCATATCAAGCCAATTCCTGCCGAAGCTGCTGAGGCCATGTCCTCAGAGACACATGGAAGACTTTTTCATTCCTTGTTGTCCTTTCCAACTCCTTATACCTGCTTGTCAGCGAGGAAACTGAGGAAAACTTACCTCAGCTTTACCTGTAACTAAATCAGTCAGGTTCTCTGAGCTGGACTCACGTCAGAGGGCTTGAAGGTCATCTTGGTCACTAATTGGGCCTATAAGATGACCAATGGGCCATTAGGGTCACCAATTGGGCCATTAGAGTAACTAATAGGGCCACTAGGGTCACTAATTGGGAAAAATGTCCAGAGGCCATAGCCATGAATTACCTTCCCGTGTTTCAAAGAGTCCAATGGCTTCGTGAGGACTTGGAAGGATGTTCTAACTGTTGACTGTATCAGACCAAACACCCAGTCGGATCTTCTGTTACTCACCCTGAGAAGCAGGCGGCGTTGCTCAGAACATAGTGCATGGACACCAGTGTTCCTCCACACACATGCTGCCCATTTTTCTGCAGACTTGCCATGGACGGCCACTCCCCAGCTGTCGCCACAGAGCTACCGTTCAGAATACGAGACCCCAGTGGGGCTCGGCCGCAGTATATCGCTGGGAGATTAAAACACAGAGTCACGCTTCAGACAACGTCTTGAATTCACATTCCCACATCTAACTCAACAGGAATGAAAAGCAGATTTTTACAAGTCCTGGACATGTCATGTCTTCGTGTTAAGGTGAGCTGGTTGAAATGTCGTGGATGGTGGAGGACCTACGTGGTGTGGGGGTTGTAATTGGTGGCACGCCGGTGCAGGAAACGCTGAGGTCGCTGTCCGTTCCAGGAGACGTGAAGGTGACGAAGCCCGGCTGGTTGGTGGTGATCTGGGATTTGATCCAGCTCTCATACTGGGAAACTCTGGCATAGACTCCTGGGAAATTTGGCTCAGCACATCCCCTTCCGAAACTCACAATTCCTGACTGAATCCAGCGGCCATCTTGTTTGCTCACCATCGGACCTCCTGAGTCTCCCTTTAATACCAGAACCATTTCAGTCAGAGCAGACGGAAAGATAAACATCTAATGGAAATGGTTGAAGATGATCACCTGACAGGAGTCCTTTCCTCCCTGCAGCAGTCCCGCGCAGATCATGTTGTCAGTGATGGTGGTCGTTTCATAGCCGCTACATTTACACTGTCTGTTTCCCACAACTGGCACCTCCACCTCCATCAGGTTTTGAGGAGAAGGAAGAGGCACTGAGGAGACACAAATCCAGAGTTGAATGTGGCTGGGGTTGAAATTCAGCCCAGGAGCTTGGATTGGACAGGCCTCCGACTGCACAGCGGACGAAAGTTGAACCATCATTTTTAAAACAATATAACTTCATTTGCAGCACAGAAACATGACGTTTTTTCAACAATCAAAACTACTGTTTCTGTTTATGTAATGTCAAAATTACGAATAAAAATCAGTCTACAAAAGCTAAATAAGCAGCTTATAAAATTCAAAGTAAATATCAGCGAACAAAAAACAACCTCCGAAGCGAAACAGACCCATTACATCAAGAAGGGAAATAATTTTAGACCGTTTCCAGAAGTCAAAAAGCTGAGGTTTGGAGAACATTGCTCTGATCATAAGAGGTTCATGTAATCCTAAGGAAAGCAGAACACCAAGCCAGTCCAGCCCACTGCACCTGTACCTCACTACTTTTACTGGTTCCTGCTCCACTCTCCTGCTTCTCCTCCTCATTCCTATTCCGACTGGCACTATCCTGTCCCTCCTTTACAACTCCACCACCACAGTTGACACTGTCCTTGTCTGCTACTTAACAGCAACAACGATAAACTTTACAGCACTTTGCAAAGAATTCATAGTGTGAAAATACAAATAGAATATAAAGATCTGCTTAAGAAAAGCTCTAAACACACAGGGAGTAAATTACTGACTGTATTTTTCTTAAGCTGGTAAAAAAAAAATCTATACATTAATTAAAAAGCAGGACAGGACTACTAGATGTACAGTCTCTGTATTCAGATATGATCTTTTTTACTTAGAACTCAGACTTTCTCCTAAAATGTTTTCGTTTGCAATAAAGAAATGTGAACCTTTTTCTGGTCAGCGAGTATGGACTGATTTTAATTGATCAAGCAGATTAATTATTTATGCAGCTATGGTGTAACGTTGCTGATAGGCTGCCTTTAATGATCCGTGTGCCCTGAACACATCCAAAAACACAAACACACTTTATGCCAATGTAGCCCTGCTGCTCGGCCCCTTTTCGTAACAACCATGGCCCCCAGGTCATGGAAAACATCTGCTAATTTGGTGCATTTGGCTGCATCCTGCACAGCCTTTTCTCACCACGTTTTTCAGCCCCAACCATTTCTCCTTTTTATTGGCATGTTGGCCAATTTAACCCGTTCCTCTTTCTTCCTTTCTTTCTCAAATTTCACATTCCGACCACTGGCCGGTTCGGCCTGGAGCAGACCCGAAACCTCCCCGTGGCCAACCCACCCTGGGTACAGTCCTCAAAATGTTTCCTTTCCAGAGAAGAAGAAAGGTTCAAACTGAGTTTAACAGAAACAGAGAGTTCAGCATTCGGTTGAACTCCGGAGAGGAGGGCGAGGAACGTCCTCCTTCAGGGTGTGAAGAACAAACACTGTGGCCCAGGAAACACAGGTGTAGTCATGGGCCTGAGGCGGACG
The DNA here is from genome assembly GCA_014839685.1 of Anableps anableps. Lineage (NCBI taxonomy): Eukaryota > Metazoa > Chordata > Actinopteri > Cyprinodontiformes > Anablepidae > Anableps > Anableps anableps. The sequence continues at coordinate 31,054,243 of CM026083.1, read as the reverse complement.
ACCAGGAATGTGTCTGCTCCTGGGTCAACACCTGCTCACCACTGTGGAGGGAACCATTCATGCAAAAACTCACCCCCAGATCCAATGTTGCCCCAGCCGGTGACCCAGGAGTCGATGCCGCTGTAGAAGGTGCTGCCTGACGCCGCCAGGCAGACCGGTGAGATGTAGGAGGTGAAGGCTACGGTCGAGGAGAGCTTCATCAGGGCGATGTCGTTTTCGCTAGTGAGGGTGTTGTAGTCAGGATGGACGATGATCTGCGCTACTGTCCGACTGACTTCGTTTGGGTTGGATCCCTCCTGACTCTTACGGCCCAGGTACACGGTGATACGGCCCGGGTTGCCCCTGAGGTCGTCACGTTCAGACAGAAAAGTTTCAAAAACACAACAGTTTGTAAGGTAAAGTTGTTGCGTCAGCCAGAAGAGTCCTGCTCAGATCCGTGGCTTACCCCGGGACGCAGTGAGCTGCAGTCAGAACCCACAGGTTGTTGATCAGAGATCCTCCACAGAAGTGGGCCGAGGAGTGCAGACTGACCTGCCAGGGCCACGACCCTGCAGAAGCCTCCTGTCCTCCGACGATCCTGGAGTTTAGTGCTGGTTTACCACATTCTGGGGAGACATGGACATCTCATCACTTCTGGAGGATCTGCAGACCTGGGCCTCATTCATAAAGCTGGCGTTCGCACAAAACGGGGCCTGAAACCTGCCTACGCCACTTCCCACGCACAGGTTCTGATGTATAAAACACAAACTAGACGTGAAAATGAGCGGTGCCTCATGTGACCTCTGACCCTGCGTGCCCTATACGGCGACACAGATGGTGAGGTGGGGAACTGAAGCCACGTTTCATCATGATTCCTCAGATCTTTAAAAACGCAATATGATACATGCTGGCGTTGTTGAGCCATAACTGGAGGACCTTCCGATGAACAGAAAAGGTCCAGAACGTTTAAACGTTTCCTCAGTTTATTTATTTACCACAGATTAAGAATAAAGCTTAGCTCCTAACATGCCGGTGGCGGTTTATAAACTTTATTTCACGTCACCGTGGCAACAAAAACGATGTTTTCAACTCTCCACCTCACTCACATCGCTTTCTGCCTCGGAGAAACTGCGTTTTTTCCCTCTTTCTCCTGTGAATCATGAAATAATGACGATCAGTGGCTTGTTTAAATAAACGCTGGCGTTCATGAGATCCTTCAGCCAATTATGGTTGGCAGTGGGCGTGTCCAGGGCACAGCCTGAGGAGGGACCTTGTAGCACAAACTTTTAGGTTCAGCTGTAACTTATAAAGGACAGTACGTACACCATTTTTGCCTCTTGGGCGTACTTTTAGCACGAATCCTGCGCTGTCCTTCAGAAATGAGACCCCAGAACAGTCAGAAATCTGCCGTTTGTCCTGCGAGCCTGACATGGACGCAGGCTGGGGAACCAGCTGCATTTAGCTTCTGACATAAATGGACTTGAAGGAGGACATTTACTGTAACGTACTTTTTACTTCTACTTGAGTCCGATCTCTGACTCCTCCACCTACCTGGAGTTACTTCACCGAGTGAAGAACCAGGATGTCTAAACCAGAGACGCACCAGACGTATACTGGAAGTACTGGTTTCAAAGGTTGTGTTGTGATGAACTGAGATTGGTTTCTTCTGCCTGAATCTGTTACTCTGTGTTGATCATCTTATATTTTGTCTTGTTTACACCGTACTACTCAAGTACTCAGGTCCAAATCCCTTTTTACTTGAGTAATTTCTTGGATCATTTAACATGGAAGTGTTGCTGCTCGTAGCGTAGCCACCTCTGCATGAATGTCAGGAAACGACCAGAAAACAGGAAGAAGAACCAGAGAAGGTTCGGATGGAGGAACTCAGAAGATTTCTCCTACCTGAAAGCTGAGAAGACGACTCTGGAAAAAACAAAAACACAGGGAGTTATTTTCATTTATTGCTTGTTTCTGATATTACCATGAACTCAACACGATTCATCAGAACCTGGGCCGGTTCCCTGCAGGGCTAAAGGACCTTGCAGAGAACAGACTCGGTCATGCCCCTGTTACCCAAGCTGGGCTCAGCCCAGTCAGGCAGGTTTTACTGCTTCACCTCCGCGAACATGTCTGATATCTTCAGCACAGTCGGAGACGGTTGTGCTGCTGCACGCTCAGGACCTTTTCAGCTCGTGAGCACGTCGGCAGGGTTAGACAGCAGCTGGATTCACTTGGACCCTGTTGGCCTGCAGAGTCTGGCGAGGAGCTCTTTGGTCGTTTCTCTGAGCTTCACGCTCCGAGAAACAGTTTTGCAGAAAAAGTTTTGCCGCTGGGATGAGCTGGTTTTTCGTATTGAAATTGGTTTATTTCGTAAAACTGCAATGGAAACACTTTTTTCGCTTCACACGAGTCACATGATCAACAACCGGATGTCGCCGCTGGCGCAAACCACGAAGAAGACGACAACAGGAAGTAGCTGGAGGATAATGGCGTGGCATGTTTTTAATGACTTAACAAGCTTATTCTCGTGTGATTTTGATTTTATTGCTTATTTAAATGGAAACACTAAAATTGCAAAATAGTTTTTTTGACATCAGCAGAACATCGACAGAGATTTGCGCAGCTTTGCGATGGAAACGCAGCTGGAGATGCCAAATTCCTTGTTTGTGTCCAGTTGTTCAAAACTGATCCTGTTTTAAAAATGTAAATTCATAAAACTTATAAAACTTAGTTTAATTTTTAAAAGTGAGTAGTTATATGATCTCTTCTGACTCGAGTGATATAGATTTATCAAAGCTCTCTTCCTATTGGCTGATCGGGCCGTCATGGCGGATCCTTCTCCAACAATAAACTGCTGATAAAAATTAAACCCTTAATCTGCTTTGATAATCAATTTCTTAATTTCTTATTAATTGAAACTTCACTTCTTAACTGTCATCTATAGAATCAGTTTATTTTTACTCAGATCTTTAGGAAATAAACTGAATTATAATAAAAAGCTTCTAAATCCCATTAATCATTGGATTAAACGGGAAGGGAAAGAACTGATCTCAGATTATGAGGCTGATTGTGATGCTGAATATTAACGTAGATTATGCATTTGAGCTCGAACTGCTGCAGCTAATCCCAGATTACCGGCCAGATGGGCTCCTCGGGTCATTGCTGATGTGTTTCCACCCTGCCGTTGTGCTCAGCTGCAGCGTGTTTGACAGGCTCACTTGTTTAACTTTAGATAAAACCCAGGAATGTTGCCTTGGCTGAAGAACAGTCTTTCTTTATTCAAGCAAAAATATTCACGCCTCTGTTCTGGTGTTTATTTTAGTCGTATGGTTTATAAACTGAAACCAGATTGTGACAGACCAGCAGAACTGGTTTCATATCTGAGAATGTTGGCTCTAACTTCTCTCCCATCTGTTCTCGGTAATAATTTTGTTTGAATGATCAGCTGTATATTTAGAGCACAATAAGCTGTGGCTTCATGTTGGCTCGCGTCTGCTGGTGGTGGCGGCGAATGTTCACTAAACACCTGAACGCTGCTCCTTCGGGTTTAAATGTCAAACAGCAACACGGCACAAACGTTCATATGCAGGGCTGGATGAAATCCAGCTCTGCGTAGAAACACGATTTCTCTTCACACACACGCCTGTATAAAAGCCAACTTCATTTATAAAACACCTGAAGAACCAAAACTTTGATTTACGATTAAAGTAAATAAAAACATTTCAATATAAAACAAAAAAAAAAATGATTCAAAGGTGAAATAAAATGCAAGGAAAAGAAGCGATAAGAGAATTTAACATCAAGAAAATCCAAACTGTTGAATTAATGTTGTTAAAACAGATAATATTCATTATAAATTTAGTTCAGAGAAACTTGGTTTTCAGACTTTTTCTGGGATTTTTGAAGTCATTCCTGAAATTTTAGCAAAAACATTTTTTATATTCTGTTGTGCAGAAAAGCTACTTGGACTGAAGGTAATAACTGTTTTTATTTTTACACAAAAACAAGATCTTATCTCCAGCTTGATTTAGAAACCAGGTAATTGTTTCTCTACTACGGAGGACCGAAACTGACATAATTAAAAATAAAAGCAGAAATACATATAAATATTTATACAAGCGTTTGTTCTTTTTACAAATATATACATTTCTTGATGAAAATGCCCGTAAAAGGAAAAGGAAAAACAATATATATTTATATTCCTGCTTTTCTTTTTGTGTCAGTTTCGGTCTTCCATACGCTACATGTTCATGGCTGTAAAATCAGTCAGTTTAAAGAAATAATTTATCCGTCTTGTTTTATGTTCAGCTTGATGGAAGCAGAATAGTTTCCTGAATTATTATGAAATGCTCTTTATCTGGCTTGTTCTCGCTGAGGAGCCTGGCGGGTGGAGCAGATGCCGGGGGGGTTCCTACCTCGGGTCAGCAGAGTCAGCAGCGCCGCCACACCGACGGCCTGGCACAGCCCCATCCCTGAAGTTCCTCCAGCTGCTCCGCGGCAGCGTTAATAACCCCCAGCCGCACGCCCAGCACCTCTCGCCCGTTCCGCCCCGCTGCACACGCCTCCGCCCGGGATGGACGACTGCTTTTGTCTGCAGCCTTATTTGTGCTGCATCATGCTAAATGACGGCTGAAGTGTGATATGTTGACAGACTGAACACACCTTGGCCTCAGGGTGTTTTATTTACACATGGTGATCATGGAGGTGAGGCGAAGCGAAGCCGTCAGGGAGCAGCTTGAGTCTAAACCTGAGCTCAGATGTGGACCAGTCTAAATATCAGGCGCCTTCAACGCAACGGATGGATTTATTTTCTCATTTTCTTTTCTGTCACATTTAAAAATTCAGATCAAAGAAAAGTTAATAAGGAGGAGCTAAAAACTCCTGCTAACTCTGTGGCGTAGCAGCTTTTTAAAAGTGTGGGGAGGTGAGTTAGTGGGATTCTAACCTTCAGTCAGTGTAAAACACGTTGGTGGCAGCTTCATGCTGCGGGGAGGCTTTCCAACAGGAACAGGGAAGCTGGAAAGGCCAAAGACTTGGTCAGATGTTTATCTTCCAACAGAACAGTGACCCCCAACAAGCCTGCAAAGGATGGTTCTGATCAAAGCATCTTTATGTTGGAATGGCCTAGTTAAAGCCCAGATCTAAATATTATTTGTTTTGAGACCTGAAACTGATGTCCCCAGTTTGTTTCCATTCAGTCTGACAGCAGCTGGTTTGCAAATAAGAACAGTAAATATTACAGTCTCCAGCTGTGCAAAGCTGGTGAAGCCCCCGCCGCCCCCCCAGACTTGCAGCCAGTCTGAAGATAAAAAGTATTTGCATGCCACACTTTTCAGATTTATATTTGCAAAACATTTTAAATCATCCGTCTTTGATCTATCATATGAATTCACAATTAAATACAGTTAAGTTTGTGGTTGCAAAGTGAAAATGTTCAAGTGGTGTGAATACTTCCGTGACGCCCGTATTTATTTTATAAATAACGTTAGGTGAGCATGCTGGATGAAAAAGATTAAAAAATAACGTTTTTTTCTTGTTTTTTGTCTCTTCTTTAACCTGCCTTTTCCCTGTTTCTGTTTTTAATGTCAGATTCCTTGTTAAATGCAGTAAAAGCTGGTTCTGGTTCTGGTTCTGGTTCTGCACGCAGTTTTTACCAGCATGTTCTGATTGGATCAAAGGGTCTGTCGTTTGTGAAGTTGAGCTTTTCGCACCGCAGACAGGAGAAGCAGGAGCGTCAGAGCGGAGCATGTCTGAGATTTAGATGCTCACACCACCAGTTATTGTTTGTTCACATCGATATATGCGCTCAGATTGGTGACGTAAATATAATGTCGCACAGCATTTGAGCAAAGCTGCGGGACAAGTGGGGGAGTTGAAACACCCTCATCCCCCACAGGTGCGACGCCCAGCAGTCCATGATGTTTAACGCTATTTTCATTCTGTCTTCAGACTCTGCAGGAGCTTTTCTACTCTTTATCTCAGCCTGGATGTTTCTGAGCTGAACTGATATCAGTTTTACTTCGCTTTTTTTTTCTTGCATTAAAGAGAAAATTTGACATTTCTACAAAGAAAATGAAGGTTTTCCAACTTGTTTTGGACCTGGAGGTCAGTTATTCCCTGTTCGTTTTCATAAAACTCGTTGTTTATTGTTTCAGGTAAAACGCAGCAAACGTCTCTGTTTTCCCGAGCTAACAGGAAGCCGCAGTGATGGGAGCTCAACGCTGGCCAGCGAGCCCACGAAGCCTGTCAGCGGGAATGCCGATGCTGTAACTGGTGACAGTTACTCAGTTAAAGCCGACGGAGCGTTTTACTGTTTACTGCACCGACTCTTTAGCTTGAGCAACATTGCTGTGAAGTGTCGGTGCTCTTGCTTCAGGGACATTTCTAAAACGGAACGGAGCGACGACAGAGCTCTCGTTTCCACTCCAGCTTGCTTGTTCTAATGTTTCCCGTCTGCTGAGCCTGTTGGGCCTTTGAAGAGGAATCAGATGCAGTAACTGGGACTACGTTGCCCTGTTCTAACATGGAAATATTATTTTTAAATAAACTTTAATATTACAACAAAAAAAAGTATTTGAAAGTGTTCCTTCTGCCTGAATTAGTTATTTGGTATTTATTCGTAGTTTTTGTTTATGTCTTCTAAGTGCCAGAATTTGCACATAACTATATTTTGTTGTTTGACTGCATCATTTTAAAATATTTAATCAGATTACATGATGAGTTACTCAGAACTGGAGCAGCTTGCTTGAGTCTTTTCTTGGAAAGCTGCTTTTTGGTTTACTTGAGGAGCTCCGAGGCTTTACAGAACCGCGCGTTACTGTAGATTTAACATGTCAGATGATAATTACATGTTTAAATCCTGACAGGTCGCCGTCTAAAGCGGGCCGGACCGCGGCAGGGAGCTCCGGACCGGGTCACATCCAGAATAAAGGAGCAGAAACCTGCAGTGACTCAGCATTAAACCATCTGAACCCACCAGCTGAACTGGTTCAACACAGCTGACGAATGAACTGGTCTTTGTTCTGAGCATCAGATAATAAACTTGTTATATCTCCAGCCTGGAATCTCCTGCATGACATCACATCCACGTGCGTTTGTGCATTAATAACAGGTCAACCTTAAAAACATGTTACAGCTCAGCAGGTCTGAAAATCTCTCATTCCATCACATTTTAAGAGACTTTTTACCTCAAAGGACAATTTTACACCAAACTTTACCTTCATGTCACAACATTACATCAAAACTGTATTATCATCATTATTTCTCCAGAAGTTTACTCAGCTCTCAGTAAAACTTCATTTTAAATGCTTTTGGTTTCTTTCTTCGGTTCTTTGCTGTGATTTTGGCTCAAACTGCAGGTTAGTGGAGAAGAGGGTCCGTTAAAGTAAAACACGACTAAAGAGAGAATAAATTACTCAGATCATTAAAAACAAGAACAATGATGCTTAAAAAGATCATCAGGAAAAGAGAGTTTGAAATTCTGGAAATAAAAACACTGAAGACCATCTCAACTTCCTGTTAAACGCCGACCTTCTTCGGCTGGAAATAATTCTCCAGGGATAAAAACGCTTTTGGAGAAGCTGGTCTTCATGAGACACTGGCTGGGTGGAAACACCAAAGTCCTTAAGTTCGGCGTGACGGTCGGGTTCAAAGGTCCGAAGTTCGGCTCGACAGTCGGGTTCAGAGATCCAATCTGTAGACTTACTCTGAATTTTTAGATCATTTCTCAGCTTTTTTTTAAAAATCTGTTTTAGTGTTAAATGCTGATAAAGTCATTATGATGGGGGACTTTAACATTCATGTTGACACTGAGGGTGACAGCCTAAATGTAGCCTTTAATGCTATCTTGGACTCAATGGGCTTTACTCAAAGAATCCACAGTCCTACCCACTCTTGTCATCACACTTTAGACCTTGTGCTGACATATGACATGGAGTATGAAGAAATCACAGTACTTCGCCATAACTCTGTGCTGTCTGACCAGTGTTAATAACCTTTCAGTTTATTTTAACTGAGCATTGCCAACCTCAGAGATAATTTCATTAGAAGATCTTTATCAGACAGTGCCGTAAAAATGATTTTTTTTTTTTTTTTTTTTGTAAAGTGCCTCGAGACAACACTTGTTGTTAATTGGTGCTATAGAAGTAATCTGAACTGAAGCTTCAGTTTGAAGGTCAGATCTAAACCAGTCGAGCTCCAGAGATCTCCACCTCAGCAGAGAGCTGAGCAGACTGGTGTCTGCAGCCATCCTGATGTCACTAAAAACACCTTCAGCAGTTTCTGTCGAAGCATTTTAAGAAAACCTGACTGACGTTCATCTTCCAGGAAAGAAACCAGTTGGTCGGCTACTGATGGTTGGTGGACCTCTTTGACATTCACACACTCTAATCTGGCTTTTTATGGTGCATTTGGAGTCATGGCTTCTTCCTCTCTGAATGGCCTTTCAGTCCATGTCGATACAGGACATGTTTTACGATGGATAAGGACTCTATCTGATCAGCTTCAGCAGCAGAACCGGTCCATCTCTGGGTCTCAGAACCCGTCTGCTTCCTGAACTCTGTGAGGCTGGACGGTCCTGGTTCTCTTCCTGATCTCTGGCATGATTTTATTTTTATTTTCTCCACAATGTCACACAAGGAGGCAGCGTGTTTGAGGTGTGCCCTGAAAATAAATCCTAAGCTGTTGTAAATGAACCAATCAGAAGCTTGCAGAGCCATGACATCATCATCTGAGCTTTCCAAGGTTGTATAAGAAGAAAATAAAGTTGATGTATGTAAACTTCTGACTTTATTCTGGCTCAGAGATCATTTCCTGACTGAATGTTTCATCAGATTTAATGTCACAGTGACTAAAGGAGCTCATATAGACTTTTATAAATCAGAAAACTTGACAGAAATAATGTTTGAACGCGTCTAAAACAGGAAAAGTCTGGTTTAACGTCGGATAGAGAGGATTAATGGCCGTCCTGGATATGGCTCCAGGGCCTTTATTCATTCAGAAGCCTTTAGCTAATTGCTTTTCTGCCTGTTTGATTGTGTTTTAGAGTGACAATAACAAAAACTTGGGTCATAGTTGGTTCAATAAACTTTCACATAAACACCTGCATGGTTTCTCCTTCAGTGGTAAACAGACAACATGTAATTACTCTGAATAAACCAATTATGTACTTAACAGCCCTGGATTACTGTGGAGCTCATCAACCTTTAACCAAACTGAATGTTGTTCAGGGAAAGAAAACATTCTTTAGAAACCACAGAATGTTCCAGATTAGATGACTGATTGTGACCCAACCAGTTCTGGGTTGATGCTGAAATCTGCTCCAACAGAACACAGCCTGCTCGCTTTATTGTTTTGTTGACATCGTTTTCAAACATTACGCTGCCACCAGTTAAGCTCCTCATGTTTGACCCCAAATATTTCATATTTCACAAAGTAACACCTTAGCCATTAATCAGAACAGCTGCAGTTAAACTCTGAAGGCTGAATATAAATACACACCACACTTTTCAGATTTTTTAAAAAGATTTAAAACCATGAATCATTTTCCTTTTACTGTGTATTTTATGTATTTCTATTTTTTGTCGCTCCGTCACATAAAACCACAGTGAAATCAATAAAAGTTTGTAGTTTCAGGTTAAAAAGAGTTTAAAGGGTGTCAATACTTTAGCCAGGCTAGAAAACGCTCAGAAAAGGTTGGAGCACCCCCTGCTGGACATTCTCAGTTATGAATTATGAAGAGCAGATTTGTAAATGAAGCGAAAAGCATTAAAAACGTTGCAGTTTTAAACCAGAGAACGGGTTCCTCTGCAGGGCTCCACGCTGCTGAGCGACCCACCGACCGATGACGTCAACACGGCTGCCTCCAAGCAGGGTCTGCGGTTCAAATCCCCGCCAGCGGCGTCACGCTCCCCCTGTGCAGGACGGTGGAGGCTCGTTCTCGTTCTGGGCCACATCAAGATCCTGGATGTTCACAAAGGGCCGGTCGCACCCGAACGTATGACATTTATTCAAAACCCCTTAAAACACGCTTAAAACATTAATAGTTGTTTCTGCATTTGATAAGTATTTAAGATGAAATTATATTGAACATCTTCTCTCCCACCAGGATTTAACAACTGATTCTGTGGCTCTAATTTAAAACTATCTGCAAGAAATTTTGCACTTAAGTTTGACTGTAAATGTGACTTTTTATTTCTCACCCCTTTCGATCACGGCCCAAGCATGAAACGCCGCCACCTGCAGGTGAGAGTGAGCATCACTAAACCCAGTGCTTTTGACCATTCTTCTGGAAAAACGTCCCATGAGCGCACAACAATGCGGCGTCTGTTGACGTGGTGGGAAAAAAGTGGAGGGACTGATTCATGTGATTTGGTAGCAAACAGATAAAAACTACTTTGATTTGGCTGATAAAACAATATTTAAGGGTGCAGCTGTTTTCTTGAAGGTTCTGGAGTCTCGAGGGCCACATAAAGTTTTAGCGGGCCGGATTTGGCCCCCGGGCCTTGAGTTTGACACAGGAAGGAACCACCGGGATCAAACATGGCCGACATCACGGCATCCTTCAGCCGGACAGCTTCATGTTTCTGGACTGTGGGGGGAAGCTGGAGTACCCAGAGAGAACCCAGGCATGCAGCAGGAGAACAAGCAACCTCCATCAGAAGCAGCCCAGGCTGGGATTGGAACCCTGGACCTTCTTGCAGCAAGGCAGCAGTGCTGAATAACCTACATCAACATCCAACTTCCTGTTTCTGGAGTCGGACCCCTTCAAAATAAAAGCCTAGCATTAAAGCGGACTCCATCAACAGACTGGCTGAGCTGGAGCTGATCAACTACCTGTTCTTTCAGGGCAGATTCTGGGCTTAGTTGGACCCAAACGCGGCGAGACCAGAACCAACAGAGAGCTTGACTACTGAGGAGGAGGAGGAGCGAAGAGCTGGACTGATATGGCAAGACCTTAGCAGCAATAATAAGAGACCCAGGCCTGCTCAAACCAACCAGGACGCCTCAGGGCTCAGGGTCCAGTTCTGGAGGCTTCTCTGCTCCAGCAGGACCTGGATCAGAGCACGGGTCACGACCGGACCGGGCAGCAGACCAGCTGCTGACGGTTCCACCTCGTTTCCATTCTTCTCATAGACCTGATCTGTGAGAGCCGTCGCCCTCTAACCGGACCGATTCGGGTCCAAGCGGGCAGGCAGCGACCCGCCCCGCAGCTCCCCGTGCGCCGCTCCATGTCCAGAGAAACACGTCGTCCAACAAACAAAGAACTGTCACTAAAACGCCTCGAAGGAGCCAGACGCAGGTTTTATCTGAACATTTATTCTAAGAAAATAATAACAGCTATGTACACATCGGGTGATGAAGAGGCAGGTGTGGCTCCTCCTCCTCACTTCTTGGACAGCTTGGCCTGTTTGTTCTTGGGGGGCGCCCACTTCAGACACATGGTGTCCACTGTGGACAGGAGACGGAGACAGAGAGCAGGCCACGTGAACCTGTTTCACTAACGCTGAGACGTGCTCTTATTGTGAAGGTCTGAGGACGGGGCCCCGCCCCCGGAGCCAGGACTCACCTGTGATTGGTGGCTTCTTGTACTGGGCGCTCTTCAGGTGCTCCTCCACCAGCTTGGGCGTGACGCAGATGACGTGCTGACCTTTCCAGTACTTGACCATGTTGAGCGACTGCAGCGTGCTGATGATGTCACTCTGCGTGATGCTGGTCATCTGGCTGCAAAACAGCAGCAGGTCAGCTGGCTGAAACGCCACCGTTTACCTCATGAGCTCATCGTGTGATCGTCTCCCCTCTGAGCGCCGCTGCAGGGGTGTCCAAACTTTCTGAACGTCTCCGTCTGCATCGGGACCTCCTGCTGGAGGCCACGTTTAATCACGCCGAGGGCCACAAACGGCCCCCGGGCCGCAGTCCGGACACCCCTACGCGTCTCCGGGCGGGACGTCACCGCAGTCCCGGCCTCCTGGGAGCCAACCTGAGGTCTTTGATGGACAACGTTCCTCTGAAGTCCCTCAGGATCTCCAGCAGGACCCAGGACCAGTAGCTCCTGTAGCTCAGCTTCCCCAGGTCGGACAGCGGCTTCTCCGGGGAGCCCACCGTGTTCTCCAGCTTGGACAGCTCATAACCTGCAGCACCAGACAGAACCGGTCAGATCCCGCTCCTCCACGGGTTCGGCCCGTCGGGACGGAACCAAACCGGAGCCGGAGGCTCCAGGAGGCAGGCCCTACTGAACGGACCCTGGGGTTCTGTGATGGGAGGAGCTAAACACTCAACATCAATATTTCATGAGCTTATCTTCATTTCCTTCCACAGTGGAGTAGTTCAGCAGTGTTTGCATGAAGCAGCAGGTGAATCTGTCCTGATAGTAACTCATCTGCTCATTAATGCCAGGCTGACCTCTGACCCAGCGCGGGAGGTGGGAGGACTCTGGCTAAAACAACGCCGCCGGTTTTCTTTTGAATTACTTCGTTATTAAAGTTTGAGTTCATGAAATTAATGCGACTCAGAGCTGATAAACGATACAAGCCTTTAATATCGGAGATAAAACGGCTAAACTGATTAAACTGTTACGACGGATCAAATTCAGATGCTGTCGCTGCATCAGCCCTGACCCCTGACCCCGCTACTCACTGAAAGCTATGAGGAACTTCCCGTAGCCTCTGCGCTGGTACGGCGGCAGCGTCAGAATGCACGCCACGTTGTTCCCATCTGGAGACTCTTTTTCCTGCAAACGCACAAAATAAAAGAAGAGTCGGTCCTGCTCATTTCTCGTCACCGTGTTTCTCACGTGAGAAATGATTGGAACATCTGAGCAGAACCTCTGGAACCAGAACTAGACCCACGTAGCCTTCAGCTCGGCGCTTCTCTGGCAGCTGACCGGCACCGGGCCGAGGGCGACGGGCGTACCTTGGAGAAGTAGCCGACGATGTGCGCTCCCTGCTTGTTGACTTCGGTGAGGATGTAGAAGATGAAGGGCTCCACGTCGAAGTAAAGCGTCTTGTGGTCCAGGAACAGCTTGGCGAGCAGACACAGGTTCTGACAGTAGATCTGCAGAGAAGAAGAGCTCGCTAAACGTCCCTGAGGAGGACAAGGAGCAGACAGGTCCAGGCGAGCCCACCTTGTGGTCCCGGCCGTCCACCTCGTAGACGGAGATGTTGCTCCTCCTGTAGATCTCCTTCCCCGGAGGCTGCCTCCACTGGCAGTGAGACTGAGGAGCAGAAGGTCCAACATCGAGTTACGCGTTGTTCAAGATGCAGGACGGGGTTAAATTAGCAGCTGCAAGGAGGACGGAGATGCAGGTCCAGACTGCTGGAGAACATCCCAGTCTGTCAGCTTCTGAGGACCAGGCCTGGCCGACACGGCTTCAAAATAAAAGCTCCCATTTTTTTCACACCAGATCTGAGTTTAAATCGATTTTTTCTCACTTTCTCCTCTAAAAAAGAAATTACAAATGACAGGAAATATTTTCAAACAGAGGCTTTCACTTCAGCCGTGCCTTCTGTGCCGGAGTACCAGGGCCCGGCGATGACGAGAATAAAGCCGCGACATCAGCAGAATAGAGACGCGATTTTACCAGAAGAACGTCTGAAAATTAGCAGAAAAAAATCCTTTTAATGAGAAAAAAGTTTGGATATTTAATCTATCTATCTGTCTATCTATCTATCTGTCTGTCTGTCTATCTATCTATCTATGTCTATCTATCTGTCTGTCTGTCTATCTATCTGTCTATCTATCTATGTCTACCTATCTATCTATCTGTCTATCTATCTATCTATCTATCTTTCTGTCTGTCTGTCTATCTATCTGTCTGTCTATCTATCTATCTGTCTATCTATCTATCTGTCTGTCTATCTGCGTACTTCTACTAACCATAATCAGAATTTGAAATAAATTTAAATATCATGAAACGTTAAAATGTACTTTATTTTGAAAAGCCAACACCGCAGGCTCCTTCCTGTCTGGCTATGAAGCTAGCTATGCTGTACTGCTCTCAGAACGAAGGAAACCCGGAGACGACAGTCCGAAGTAGAGGGAGAGAACAGGCGAAAGAAAGGTCCCTGGGGAAGGTACAGTTGGACGCACTTTTCAGTTCCGGCCTGTGAAAACGACCCTGATGCTAACGGATGCTGCATTTGAACCGCAGTTAATACAGCTTGGCCTTCATGCGTAATGCTGCAGACATGTTTTGAACATGTCTGTTTGAACCGCATGGCTTATTGTTGGGTAATTTTTCCATTGAGACTCATTTCTGGAAGAGGAAGGGTCCCGAGGAAGATGCTGAGAAAACGCTAGATGGAGACGCTCAACGGTCTTCATTGTGACTCAATTCCCTGAAGTTCTGAGGAATATAGAAATGATAGTGATCTGTACCGTGACACGTGGAATATTTAAATATTCCTGACGTTCCTTCGTGATGTTGGTGATTGAAACGAATCTAACGCTTCCCAGTTACATGAGACAAGAACACGGGCTGAAGTAGTGGAGGAGGGGAGTGAAGGAGAGAAAAGTTGGAGCTCTTTTTCAAGAAACCCAGAAAAATAAAACGCTGTCAGCCGACTGCAAACTGGGCCATTAGATCACTGCAGCAGAGCTGGAATTTCAGTAGTCCAGTGTGAAGATGGTCATATGGTCGTAATAAAACCATGTAGTTGTTCTACAGTCGTGTCAACCCCCCAGCAGTCCACCACGGTTTAAAAAATCCTAGAGGAAACCCTGGAGGTCTTCTCCTCAAGCTTTAGATGCTGAACAAGCTCTGCCCTGGCGGCAACACGGCCCCTCCTAGGGAGGACATGCTCCTGCATGTTCCTCCAGCTGAGATGTTCTCAGCAGCAGCTTCAGCTTCTTCGGATGTAAACAGATGAAGCTGCAGCGTCTCTAGACTGGAATTTAGTTTAGTTTGATGAAAAATATGACGACTACCTCCGATATCATCGACGACCCCCGACGTGATCAGTATTAAAACCACGGCTGGACTCACCAGGTGGAATCTGAAGGTCTTCTCGTACTTCATGTACTTCAGGCAGTACTCGCAGATCCAGAGCTTGGGCTGCTTGCCGTAGTCCTCAGGGAACGGGGAGAAGTACCAGGCGTCGATCTCAAAGTTCCCGATCTGGATTTTATCTACGTACTTCACCTTGGTGATCTGAGGAGATGGAGGACAAGGCAGGACCGTGAGGAGATGACCTCGAGCTCGTCAAGCAGGGCAGAATAAGGTAGTAGAAGGTACGCACCGCCTCATGCTCCTTCTCCAGAGCAGCTGTGGTCGGGTCCATCTCTGCGTAGGTCTGGGAGGAGAGAAACTCCTGTTAGATGACATCAACACAAACATCTCTGGAGACCACAGACGCTCCCACCTTCTGCACGTGGTTGATCTCATCATGCTTCCTCTTCTGGTTGCGCGTGATCTTCCTCTCCGGCTGATCTCCGAGGTCTGCGACTCCTCCGATCTCCGAGCTCTTCCTCACGGCGTCCTTCACCGTCTTGGTGAGCGCCAGGCGCGACTTCCCCACCCACTCGTCCAGGCGCCGATTAACTGTGGTCCAAACATCACAAACACTCAGTCCTCCTGGAGGTCAGGGGTCAGAGGCGATGGTCGAGGCTGCGGTTCTCCTCACAGATACTCACATCCCACATAGTGGACGTAGAACTCCTCCCTGGCCTCCTGCTCGTTGAGGCGGGACTGAATCACCTCGGCCATGTCTGCAACATCAACAGCATCAGTCAGCTTCCCCTCCAGGCAGCAGGAACGTCAGAACATTAGAGACAAGCGACGCGCCTGGAGACAAGCCGCGCGCCTGCAGACAAGCCGCGCGCCTGCAGACAAGCCGCGCGCCTGCAGACAAGCCGCGCGCCTGCAGACAAGCCGCGCGCCTGCAGACAAGCCGCGCGCCTGCAGACAAGCGGCGCGCCTGCAGACAAGCTGCGCGCCTGCAGACAAGCGGCGCGCCTGGAGACAAGCGGCGCGCCTGGAGACAAGCGGCGCGCCTGGAGACAAGCGGCGCGCCTGCAGACAAGCGGCGCGCCTGCAGACAAGCCGCGCGCCTGCAGACAAGCCGCGCGCCTGGAGACAAGCGGCGCGCCTGGAGAAAAGCCGCGCGCCTGCAGACAAGCGGCGCGCCTGCAGACAAGCTGCGCGCCTGCAGACAAGCGGCGCGCCTGGAGACAAGCGGCGCGCCTGCAGACAAGCGGCGCGCCTGCAGACAAGCGGCGCGCCTGGAGACAAGCGGCGCGCCTGCAGACAAGCGGCGCGCCTGCAGACAAGCGGCGCGCCTGGAGACAAGCCGCGCGCCTGCAGACAAGCGGCGCGCCTGCAGACAAGCCGCGCGCCTGCAGACAAGCGGCGCGCCTGGAGACAAGCGGCGCGCCTGCAGACAAGCGGCGCGCCTGGAGACAAGCCGCGCGCCTGCAGACAAGCGGCGCGCCTGGAGACAAGCCGCGCGCCTGCAGACAAGCCGCGCGCCTGCAGACAAGCCGCGCGCCTGCAGACAAGCCGCGCGCCTGCAGACAAGCCGCGCGCCTGGAGACAAGCTGCGCGCCTGCAGACAAGCGGCGCGCCTGGAGACAAGCGGCGCGCCTGCAGACAAGCGGCGCGCCTGGAGACAAGCGGCGCGCCTGCAGACAAGCGGCGCGCCTGGAGACAAGCCGCGCGCCTGGAGACAAGCGGCGCGCCTGCAGACAAGCCGCGCGCCTGCAGACAAGCGGCGCGCCTGGAGACAAGCCGCGCGCCTGCAGACAAGCGGCGCGCCTGGAGACAAGCCGCGCGCCTGCAGACAAGCGGCGCGCCTGCAGACAAGCGGCGCGCCTGCAGACAAGCGGCGCGCCTGGAGACAAGCCGCGCGCCTGCAGACAAGCGGCGCGCCTGCAGACAAGCTGCGCGCCTGCAGACAAGCGGCGCGCCTGGAGACAAGCGGCGCGCCTGCAGACAAGCTGCGCGCCTGCAGACAAGCGGCGCGCCTGGAGACAAGCTGCGCGCCTGCAGACAAGCGGCGCGCCTGGAGACAAGCCGCGCGACTGCAGACAAGCTGCGCGCCTGGAGACAAGCGGCGCGCCTGCAGAAGACAAGCGGCGCGCCTGGAGACAAGCCGCGCGCCTGCAGACAAGCCGCGCGCCTGCAGACAAGCCGCGCGCCTGGAGACAAGCCGCGCGCCTGCAGACAAGCGGCGCGCCTGCAGACAAGCGGCGCGCCTGGAGACAAGCCGCGCGCCTGCAGACAAGCCGCGCACCTGGAGACAAGCCGCGCGCCTGCAGACAAGCGGCGCGCCTGCAGACAAGCGGCGCGCCTGGAGACACGCCGCGCGCCTGCAGACAAGCCGCGCGCCTGCAGACAAGCCGCGCGCCTGCAGACAAGCGGCGCGCCTGCAGACAAGCGGCGCGCCTGCAGACAAGCCGCGCGCCTGGAGACAAGCGGCGCGCCTGCAGACAAGCCGCGCGCCTGCAGACAAGCCGCGCGCCTGCAGACAAGCCGCGCGCCTGGAGACAAGCCGCGCGCCTGGAGACAAGCCGCGCGCCTGGAGACAAGCCGCGCGCCTGCAGACAAGCCGCGTGCCTGCAGACAAGCGGCGCGCCTGGAGACAAGCGGCGCGCCTGCAGACAAGCCGCGCGCCTGCAGACAAGCCGCGTGCCTGCAGACAAGCGGTGCGCCTGCAGACAAGCTGCGCGCCTGCAGACAAGCCGCGCGCCTAGATGTCATCCAGTGACTTCTCGGACAGCAAATAGCTTTGTTCCTTGCTCATAAGTTGGCAGCAGGGGGGTTTTCAGCCTTGATTTAAAGGAACTCAGTGTTTCGGCTGTTTTGCAGTTTTCTGGAAGTTTGTTCCAGATTAGAGGAGCATAGAGGCTGAAAGCTGCTTCTCCATGTTTGGTTCTGGTTCTGGGGATGCAGAGCAGACCAGAACCAGAAGACCTGAGTGGTCTGGAAGGTTGATACGACGACAACAGGTTTTTAAGCCGTTCAGTGATTTATAAACTACCAGAAGTATTTTAAAGTCTATTCTCTGAGCTCCAGGGAGCCAGTGGAAGGACTTTAGAACTGGGGTGATGTGCTCTATCTTCCTGGTCTTAGTGGGAACGCCAGCAGCAGCGTTCTGGATCAGCTGCAGCTGTCTCTTTGATTTTTAGCTACAACTTCAAATTGAATACCAACTTCAGCCTCATCTACCAGACAGCACCTGCAGCGCAGGTAAAAAAAAAAAAAAAAAAGAATATTGTGAAACGTTCACTACTTTTGTCTCTTGATTCAGAAAATGAACCCCGTTATTCTCTAGATCTATTCCACATAGAGTGAAATATTTCCAGCCTTTATTTCCTGTGATTCTGGCTCACAGAGAACAACAGGTCATCAGAACCTCCAGGTGTCTCATCCTGCTCAGCTGATTAATCCAGAACACCTGCAAAGGTTCCTGGGCCTCCAAACGGCCTCAGTCTGGGTCAGCAGGACGTCGTCATGAAGACCACTGCTGACTGGACAGATGTCCAGGAGACAGTCATGGACACCCTCCACAAGGAGGGGAAGACACAGGTCACAGCTGAAGAAGCTGGATCCAAACATATTTATAGAAAGTTGAGTGGAAGGAAAAAGGTGCACCAGCATCAGGGAGAACCGCAGCCTTGACAGGATTCTGAAGCAGAATCCGTTCCAGAATCTGGTTGCGCTTCACCAGGAGCAGACTGAGCCTGGACTCAGAACATCTAGGTTCCAGACAGATCCAGAACACGGGTTACAAGCATCTCACCTGGACTGATGAGAACCAGAACCGGACTGTTCCTCAGTGGTCCAAAGTCGTAAAGTTTTCATTTCATCTGGACCTCAAGGTCCCAAAGTCTGGAAGAAGTCCGGAGATCACCAGAACCCACGCTGCTGGAGGTCCAGAGAGAAGTTTCCACAGTCAGTGATGATCTGGGTCGCCATCTGCTGGTTCTGGTCCACTGGGTTTCCTGAAGTCCAGTCTGCACAGCATCTACCAGGAAATTTTACAGCTTCAAGAAGATGCTGATATCATTTTCCAGCAGGACTTGGTACCGACCCAGACTGCCAGAGGTGCCAGAACCTGGTCCTGTAACCATAGTGTTACTCGGCTTGATGGGCCAGTAAACGGGCCTGACCAGAACCTCATGGAGAATTTCTAGAGGATTGTCCACAGGAAGATGAGACACCAGAACCAACGACGACCTGAAGGTTCTATCAAAGCAACCTGGGCTTCCAGAACCTCAGCAGACCCACAGGCTAATCATGCAACGCCGCATTGATGAAGGAATCCATGCAAAAGGAGCCCAGACCTCATTCTGTGAGCCAGAACCACCAGAACTACCAGAACCACTAGAGATAAAGCTGATAGAGTGTAGTAGATCTACACAAGATTTCTAAAATGAATCACAATAACTTAGAAATCAACTGCTATAAAAACCACCTCAGGATATTAATAATAATTTTATAATAATTTTATGTTCCTGACATTTTCCAAATGTTTCTTCAGATTTATGGTCCAGATTCATTTAAAAAAAAAAAAAAAAAAAAAAAAAAAAAAGCGGAATAGCCCTTTAATCAGACTGCGAACCGGACGCCAACTTCAGCCTCATAAACAAAAGGACAATTTAGTTTAACAAAGCCTTTTTGCCTTTTTTTATTCGTTACTAACTAATATCTAAACGGATATACGCTTGAAATAAGCTTATTGCATAAAGGGGTCTCTCTATGATAGTTGAAACGCATCTAAGCTCGGATAAAATTAATATACGCAATTTACTGTCGTTTTACGTATTTGTTCTAAAACAATGAAGAGTTTTCAGCAAACTAAATCGGAGGTGAAGAAGATAAGCTTTGTTTTCACTCACGCCATGTTTTATCGGTTCTTTGACACAAATAAGTCTCTCCAATTTCCACCGACACTTCTTGCTCCCTGCCGATGCCGATCTCGACTCCTTCATCCGGTGTGAGCTGGTTACTCGAGCCCCTGGCTTCTCCGGGCCTGCCCAGGCCCTCCACCTCGTCCTCCTCCCCGCCGCTGCCGTTGGAGGAACACGCAACGGGGACGCTGCTGTCCAGGTCTCCCCGCTCACTCTCGGTCCGGCTGGAGTCCATGTCCATGTCCATGCTGGGCTCCGAGTCCTTGTTGCTGCTGCTGCTCTTCCCGCCAGTCATACCTGGACTACAGGAGCTACGACTCTGCGCAGCCGCAGATGTTGCCCCTCCTACAGCCCCAAAACGCTGGAGGTTTTTCTTCTTCTGTTCATGTTTATTGGTGGTTAGTAACCAAGGAAAGGCAGCTCTACCGCCACCTACTGGACCGGAAATATATCCTACTGTCCTCTTATAACAAAACGTTATACATACGTCTATAAATGTCCCAGTATAAAATTAAATATTTAAATTATGAACAAAATATTTTGTTAGCAAGCTAAATATGTCACAACAAAATATTTAGCTCCAAATTAAGTAATTAGCTGCAAACTAAATATTCAGTTTACAAACTATTTAGTTCCAAAACTAAATATAAGAACATAAAATATCTGTGGGCGGTGCTGGTGTAGTCACTGCAGATCCATTGGTAAACATCTGTATGTATTGCCGTCAAAGACGGCTCATCCTATGTTTCAAGCTGACATGCAGGGGTGGAAAGTAACTAGTTACATTTATTTGTGTTACTGTAATTAAGTACAATTTGTCTGTACTTTCAGTAGTTTACAAACCTTTACATTTACTTTTACTTGAGTATGCTTTGAGTAAAGTATTTTACTCAGTTACATTTAAATCATATCCATTCCCATTTATGCTGCTTTTTGGGCTCACCCCGGAGGGATTAAGTCTACCCACTGGGGGGTTAAAAGGCCATTGCATTCTTCAGTATGCTAGCAGGGTGCCTAATTCTTTTTAAGTGGAAGGAGGCTCCACCACAGCATCGCACTGGATAAAAGATGTACTTCTTAACTTGAAACTGGAAAAATATCAGGTGTGTGATGAGAGGCTCTGAAAATAGGTTTCACAAATTCTGGAAATCTTTTATGGCTTTTTTCAATCAACCCTCAACTCAAGTCCAGGAATAGCTGGCCCTTGGAGCTTTGGTTGAGCTGGGGGTCTATAAATCTAGGCATTGGTGTTTGTATAGTCTTCACTTTTTGTTACATACCATGTAGGTGACAGTATTTACTGGGGTGTCATTTGTTTGTTGGGTGTTTTTTCTTATCCTTTTTTCTTTTCTCTTGTTGTAATTGTGGATTTAATCTTTTTACATGAAGTGAAAACTTTAATATATTAAACACTGAAATCCATCCATCCATTACCCATCACGCTTATCCTTGCAGGGCTGCGAGGGGGGCTGGTGCCTATCTCCAGTGGTCATTGGGTGGGAGGCGGGGTACACCCTGGACAGGTTAAACACTGAAATCATATCTGTTAATGAGTAAAAATAAAAATAAAATAAAAAAACACCAGAAAAAAGGACACTGATCCTTCCACTGGGTTAGTAATCGGATCCCAGGTGTTGCATCAACCTGAAGACAGAGGCGCTGGGAAAAACCCATCAAGTACAGTTCAAGTTAACCTCAGAGAAAAACAAAACCCATGGCCGTACTTAAGGGACCAGCTTAACTATAAGTATGAGAAAGGCAACAGCTTTATCATACAGTGTAAACTTAGTTTGGTTTATGTTCAACACTATGACCATGTAAACATTCTGAATAATATTCTAACAATTGTAAATAACATCAGTTTTATCTGGTGCTTGTGATTGTGACACCCTTAAATGTTTAGTCACATTTTGCTATATTTCCTTATTTTGGTTGACCTAGCATTACTTATGTAGATAATAAACTGAACAATTTTGAATTTTCTGGTGGAAAATAGTAGGACCTTAATGTTGGTGTAATACTAATCATTGCCACTGGGGGGCATCGTGCCCGTGTAGTCAGGTGTGCTCGGGAGCCGCGCCGCCTCATACTGGCACCACTTGTTGCTAATCTCATCATTTTCTCTGTTATTTACAGGTTAGTGGATTATTTAACCATCAGATGCTTAGTATTTACATCTTCCGTGTAATCTTAAAGTGCCTACTAATCTACGGGTTGTTGTAAAATGGTATTTTTCGGGGTTTTATGGCTCTTCGGTGCATCGTGCCCAGAATGCTATTGTTTTGACTGCGTATGCTAGCCGAGCTAACCACGTGCACTGCAGGCGCGCAGCGTTTTAGAGAAAAATGACGATGGAGATGGTGAAATCCAGCTTTGGGGAGGAGGGAACAAAATCCATGGTTTGGTTTTCCCAGGAAAAGTTCCCAAGCATGAAAGGAGAGAGGATTGGTGGAATACCTGCGAGAGTGCAGCCAGAGGCATGCTGTTCTCTGGGAAGAAGAGAAGACATTCAGCAGTTATTTATGTTGTAGCTCAGTAAACCTGGAAATAAAGAATTCATTTGTTATTGAAACGTGTTAATATCTGGAAAAACTGCAACAATATAAAACTAGTCTCTTGAGAAACGAGACATATAATCTGAAGGAGAGCTACCTGGTTAAAGAAAGGTTATAAACGATCAAGGATGCATCAAGTAAGATGTTGTGTGTGGACAGAGATGAAGTGTGTGTGACATGGAGCGGCCTTAGAGCAGGCCAGAGCTGACGCTGTCAGGGATTCAAACTTCATTCTACTTTGATTACTGATAGTCCGATAAAGCGAGCTTGACGGTTTTAACAAACTAATTTAAAAACAGTAACATAAAACAAAATAATTAAATGAGCAATTAAATATGTAAACTATTAACTGTTAACAATTTAAACTGGAAACAAATACATAATTAATTTAGAATAATGTAAGCAATCTAATATGACATCAGGTATAGGTTTACCTTGTAACATAGTTTCATTATTTTAAGGTGGCCTTACCCATCAAAGCCAGTGGGAGGGGCTAACACTGCTCTAGCCAAGATGATTGGTCTGACAGCAGAGCTGCTCTGCAGGTTAACCAATCAGATGTTGGGGCTTTTCTGTAAAGACATAGTGTCCATTTAAAGCGTTTCTTGGTGCAACAAACCCAGTTATTCACAAAATAAATATAATAATAAAAAATCAATTCTACTGGAGGCCAGTCCAGGGAGTCTGAGATCTTTTTAGCAAGATCCAGAAAACACATCCTGCTACCAGCAGAGGGCAGTGTTCCACTGATCACCAAGGAAAACCAGCTCATCGTCTTACTTCATAAGCTGTGGTTTGATGAAAGGACTCTGTTTCTGTGAAATAAATACCCCCCCCCATCCTGAACAGATGAGAGCAGATTTCTGGTTCTGCAGGTTAACTTCTTAGAAACGACCAGATTTTTGACCTCCTGAACTTTTTCACATTTTGTCTCGTTCCATCCAGAGTTCAGTGGATTTCATTTAAGCTTTTTGTGACAGACCAACACAAACCACAGATCCATGAGGGGGAAGAACAACAATGGATGCTGAAAATCGTTTTTAAAAACAAAATCTGAAAAAGTGTGGTGTGCATTTAATGGGAAATGGGCTGAACCTACGTTGAGCTTTTCCAGTCACACTGACCACTGAAAGCACTTTACACCACAGCAGAGGTGGGGAGTTGCTAGTTTCTACTTTAACTTGAGCAGTATCATGAAGTGTCACTACTCTTACTTGAGTAAAATCTTTGGATACTTCACTTAATGAAGAACAAACATGTTTTACCCTGAATTACACGAGACACAGATTCATGAAGATTCAAGATGAAAAACATGCATCAAAGATCCAACGTGCTGCTGAACTGAGAAGGTTGTTTCTGCTTGAGTGGAGTCGAGATGAGGCTTTGTGAGGAGATGTGACGAAACAGCGGAGAGACCAGGGTTTTAGTGACGCTCGGAGCAAATTAAGATGAAACACTCAAGAAACTGCTGTGAAGCTGAAATGTGTTTAATGTGGTTCAAACAGGATGGTTTACAAAGCAGTTCTCTTAGCAGACAGAACCGGGTCCAGAGACAACCAGAACAAACGCCACGGTTCAGAGGAAAGTCAGCCAGTGTTCTGGTGAGCTGCTGATCCAAAAACTCCCAAAAGAACAACGATTCAAACAATAACAGTTTTATTCAAAATCCACAAAACGTCTGCTGACCAGCAGAAACATGCGAGCGAACTCTCCATGTTTCCACGGCTACTTTGAAGGGTTTGCGTAAGGAAGGCCTCGTACCATCACCCTAATCTCCTTCTGCTCCCTCCACTGAATCAGAGGCTGAACGTGTGGCGTCTGATCCCCGTTAATATACAGAAGAAAGAAAACATTATAATATAGTTGTACAGTTCTGTACATGTAAAGGCTGAATATGATGCTGTAATGTAAAGAAATAGAAATGACTGTAAAACATTCAGTAAATTCTTACATATTACGACATTTCAGTTAAACTGTTTTCATTTGATTATCAAATGCTCAACATTTGCTGAAATGCTCTGAATGAATCTAATCTCGTAGTCTGATGTGGAAATAAAAGGATACGCAAACTTACAGAACATGAAAAACAGAAAAATGTCACAGATAGATCAAAACAAGAAGCTGGATGCTGCTGCTGTTTGGGACGTCTTTATAAACACGTTTAACCAACTTCTTGCTCAGGTTTGGATGCTCATCATTTCGTGGGTTTCAGTCGGAGCATTTGGACCTTCTGATCTCGGAGCTGTGAGCTTGTTCAAGCAGCTCCGTGGTTGTTGTCATCGTTCTTAATGATCCAGTATGTGTTTACTTACTGCAGACGCAGCTCCTTCAAGGAGATCTTTCACCAAGAAGGCGGCAAAGGCCCCGGCTGCAATTGAGACCCACATTAAGACCAGCAAACAGATTTTAGTTGGCAGAGAAAAGCTCTTCCATCTGCTCATTATTCCTTTGCTCTGAGCTGCCATCATCTTATAGGTGTAACACTTTCCTCCACACTTCTTAGTAATCTGGTCGATGTGCTGCTTGATTTCCTTGACTGCTGGCTCATCGTCTCCGTAGAAAGTGACCAACCTCTCCTTGCAGGCCAGTGTGATGTTATCGAAGTTTTTATTTTCTGTCATTTGTTTTTTCAGCGTTTCGACGTCCAGTTTATCATCCGAAGGGTCTCCCTTGAACACGATGACCATGTTCTCCATTACCTTCTTACCAAAGGCGGTTTTTATGCTCTCCACCATTTCTGTCTTATCTTGCGTGAATGGCTCGATGTTCAGTACAAGCAGGAACACATGGCGAGCAGATTTTGAGATGCACTTCTTGATCTCATCAATCACAACTCCACTGGGCTTCTCTGGATCACACAGACCCGGTGTGTCAAAAAGAACCATGTCTAATCCGTCAATCTTCACAGGATAGCACTGAGGGTTGGACGGACAACAGCAAATGTTGACCTTGGTCTCAGTGTGAGTTTCTGTGAACTTCTGCATCGTTTTGATGACCTTCTTCTTCTCCACAGCAACGCTCCCAATCACCACGATCCTCAGCTCCTGAACCTCTGCTGGAAAATGTTGGGATCGTTATCAGTCAGTCGTGATATGACTGTTTCTAAATCACACCTAAACAAATAAGACCTCAACATGAGACATGCGTTATGCTACATGCAAAGGAAGCATTAGAAATAAATTTGCTCCGGATTAAGGTCTAAATATCTGATTCTGGTAGCTCCCCTGGTTCCTTCCTCAGAGACTTCTAGGGTTTTATTTTTTGCATAATGTTAACTATGTTCATGGAAATGGCTTAAAATGTGGCCAGCTGGTGTATTTTTCCTTGAATCTTAATTTTTCATGTCTTTTTCCTTTCAGGTCATTCATATGAAACTAAATCTGTGACCTGTTTGAATCCTGTTTAGGTTGCAGGTGTGAGGAAAGAGAGAGAGAGAGGGAGAGAGAGAGATGGCATAAAGGGCCAAAGATGAGTAAAGAAATCTAACTGATAAACAATAACCTAAATACCAAAGAATAAACTAGCACAGTAAATAAACAACAGCTAGGGAGGTCTAATCTAAATTAAAGCGAGGGAGGAAAAGGCTGAAAACAATGAAAAATGGGGAATTGTGTCTCTGATAGAGTTTTATTTACTGGACTGAGGACAAAACTGTCTCTTTGTCTTGTAAAGGTTGCAGAGCCCTGGTCTAGCAGATTGGCCTTGCAGAGACCATCGTCCTGTCCAGCAGACGGGAGTATCTTGCTCCTATTTTTGAGTCAGTTCTCTTCAGGTCCAAACAGCAGATTAATCAAAGACATGGAACATTTTCTATTATTTGATCAGAGAGCTGCAGGAGTTAACCTGATGAAGCGTTCCTCAGACCTCTAAGAACAACGTCTGACAGGAGGAAGCTTGTCAGCATGATGTTTCTAAATTAGTGATGCTGCAGGATGCAAAACATCTTTTAGCTGATTCATTCAGAGATAAAAAGCAACAATTAAATGTAAAAAAGCATCAGATTCTCACATTACATGTAGTCTACCCAAAAAAAACACACACCAAAGTAAAATGCCATTCCATTTTCCATATCAAAAGAAAAGTGTTAGTTTCCGTTCTTCCCACTAAGTCGATGTAGAGGAAATACTAAGAGCAGCTTGTTGGAGGTTAACTCCAAGCACCAGCTTCATGAATCATGAAAGGGGCGAAGAAATGTACTCACCAGACCCACAGCAGCTCATCTTGGACATCTGTTGAAACAGGGGATCTTGAAATGACTCTCTTCATTTCTTACCCACCTTTAAATAATCCATCCACTGACTTCCCCACCCCCACATCACCTTGTAGTTATTAAACAGCCAGGAAAACTGTAGCTGAAGGCAACAAAAAAATACAGGCTGGGCAGATATTCCTGAGAAAGTTTACCTCAGGTAGTGAAAACTGATCAAGTAATTACCCCCCCTCTCCCCTCCCCACACACACATTTTACATCTTTCTATCTTCACAAGGACTTTGCATTGACTTCCATTCATTTCCCATTAAGTTCTATAGACTAACCCTGACCCTTAATACCTGCACAGTATTTTTTTTTGTTATAATCATGTACAGTATATTATTATTGTAATTGTTAATTTTGTTTTTTATATATAAATTTTAAACACCTTTTGATCTGTGTGAACCTACATATCTTGATGCTGCTGTTACACCTGAATTTTCCATCTGTGGGACAATAAAGGCTTTTTCTATTCTAACCGAACCATTACCAGTACACGCCTAAACTTAACCTAACCTTAGCTCAATTCACACCATAGTCCTACACTGCAAAAACACAAAATTGTACCAGGTATTTTTAGTCTAGTTGCTAGTGTTAATATCGTGAATACATTTGAAATAAGACAAAAGATAGGAGACATAGGAGCTTGCAGACAGAAAATTAACAGAATTGGCCTGACCTAAAACAGTTGCTGTTATCTCAGTCCGCCTCCCCTGTGTCGGCCTTGGAAGTCTGGCTATCTTAATTTCTCCTGGATGTTATGTGAATAAGATGCTCTGCTCCCTCTACCCCTCCCTTCCCCCATGACATCTGTGGACCTGACTCAGAACTTGAACGAGTCCGGTTGATAAACGCTCCATCACAATCAAGGACAATGGCTTCTGGGACAGCGTTTCACGGACTTACTTACAAACACACACATGCCCCCCCACCCCGGTATGGAAACCTAGGCCGGATGTGATGAGCCAGGTGGCTGCATTGCTCACTTGGGCATCGTGTGCTGGGACCCCCCCCCGACCCCACCATTACCCATTCTACATGTTTAAGTATGATGTTGTCTGTATGCTGAGGTTTTTTTTACAATCTCGAACTGTATCCTGTCAGGGATAAAGTATGATATGTGATTTTTTTTTCCTCATCTCAACCAATGTGGTCTTTCTCCTGATCTAATGAAAGGGCGGCGCCTCCGAGGATGGCTGCGGCCTCAGGCACATCTCTACCCACGCATGTTGTTGTTTGTTTTTCTCTTGGACGGGATGTACTGAAATGTAATTTCCCCCCTGGGGGACTTAATAAAGGCATTCTTATTATTTCTCTTGTATCAAGAGGGTTGACTGTCTTTCCATAACATAACATTAAGAGATTATTTTTTATATGCTGAATTTAAAAAAAGAAGCACATCGTGATATTTTTGCAGTTTATTGTGTCGGCTGTATTAAATGCTGACTGAATAAATAGGAAACTGGTTTTCTCAGATCATTAAACTGAGACAGATTTATAAAATATAATGAGCCTGGAACCTATTAGGCTGCTCAATAGAAAAATAAAAGATGAAAAGAATAAGATATGTGAAAAACGTAATCCCCGATGCTGAGGAGGAGCGCAGGCTTTACTGTCCACTTCGTGTAAAAGAAGAGGACAGAAACGGATCTCGCTCCGCTGTCAGGACAGTCAGTGGTCAGAGAGACACTTTGAGCTGTTAGTCATGTTTCCAGTTTAGCGCCGCTAAGCAGGTGGTTATAGTTGCTCTCTGAGAAACATTAAAGCTCAGCCTCATGAAGTGCATTAACTCACGACAGCCTCAGAATCAACCCAGCATATTGACATCATGTCTTTACCGTCATGTTACA
This sequence comes from Anableps anableps, assembly GCA_014839685.1. NCBI lineage: Eukaryota > Metazoa > Chordata > Actinopteri > Cyprinodontiformes > Anablepidae > Anableps > Anableps anableps. The sequence continues at coordinate 31,025,762 of CM026083.1, read as the reverse complement.
GTTTTTCTGTTTTCCCCTCTGCTTTTCTGTCATCACATCCTGCCTTCGTAGCTCATCAGTTATCTCTGGTTGAGACGGTGATGCTGCTCCTCCATGCAGCTCTGCTGAGGACGAGCTATAAGGGTGAAACTGAAGGAGCTTGTCGAGTGTTTAGATTTCAAACCAGAACCACATAAAGAGCATTTTGTATCCCACAAAGGACTCTATTTGGACCGTTTCTGTTTCCTGTTCTGGGATGCTTCCGCCATCTTTATTTCTGTACCAACTGCTCCGATTAAGGATGACCAGCAGCGCCCTCTTCTGGATGGCAGCCACACTACAACACTGACAGGAGGCCTAAACGGACGTTATTAGTTAATCGAATTAATTTTAATCTAATAAACCATTAATCGACAATTAATCTTAAGTCGGTTAACTGTTTGCATTCCTACTACCCATATTAGGACTTTGTGTTGACTCCCATTCACATTAGTAACTGCATTTATGCCTAACCCAGACATTTTCCCTAAACCTAACCATTTTTAGTATATTCCTAACCCTAACGTTAACCAACATTTACTGCATACAATACCTCTAAACCTAACTATCAGAGCACGTGGAACTGCAAAAAAAGTCAGCCTCAGGAAAAGATCCTCACTTTCCACAAGTGACCTCCCTTTGTGGGTGAAAGTGGTCCTCTATATGTACTATATACAAGTACACACACATGCAGGTGTTTGGATTAGCCCAACAGATACCCTACGTTGGGCTGCAGTTGCAACTAAATGCATCGTGTATTATCTTGTACCGTGTCCTTTTCAGTGATGTTGCAGTTATTATATGTGTGGCTATGGTTTCGTGGTACCCTGTTTTGTCTTCTCTCTTTCTGTAGGTCTAGAGACAGACTTCTAGGGTGTTCTGTCTATTCTTTTTCTCCTCCAATCCTATCGCCCTCTTTTGCTTTTAACCTTTTTCTCTGTCCTTTCTCCCTTTCTTTTCCGTCTCCCTGTCCATTACATTTGAAATAAACCCAAAGCAATTTCTAAAAATGTTTATATATATCAAGTGGAGCATTATAATGAAAGCTTTAATGCTCCACTCGTGAAAGTAAATCTGCTGGGCTTCACCTTAGCGCTCAGGTAACGCTTCTGAGTGCCACACGGCCAGACAGGACACGTTAAGGAAAAGAAGAAGCAGAACGTGTTGAAATGACTCTTTAATTCCAACCAGATAAAAACTCAGACGCTCCGATTAGATCAGTTTGATAATCAGGAAAAGTTTGACTGCAACCCCATAAGGTGGATCAGATGGTGGTGAAGATCCAGATGAGGCTGAATGAAGCAAAGCAGACAAACATGATAGACTTTAGAGCTTTATTGATGGTAAAACAGAGCATGAAGGACCAGGCAATAGATGGACCACCACCACACAACCCATGGAAACATAAACAGGTTCATCACTTCTGCTGCAGCTGAATAAATGTTCTGGAACAGGAACCGGACCTCTGGAAGCAGACATCCAAACATCTCACCAGAACACAGGAAGGAGCCGACATGTCTGATGGAGATCAGAGCTGCACCGCTCAGATCCTTTCAGACAGCTGAGGTCGAAGTTCAGGCTGCTCATCTAAAGCTGCATCACCACCCATTGTAAAGAGAAAGAAACACACTGGGGATTGAACCAGCAACCTTCCACCTGAAGATGCTTCTAGAAATAGCTGCTGGTTTCTGCATCTTTTTATTTTTCCTGCGAATCACCTTGAAGTATCTTCAGCAGCTCAATGAAACTCGCTGGACCTGTTTTATTCTTGTAAACATCCCAGGTTTTCTCAATCAGAAAATCTACAACGGTTTCAACGACAGAGGATTTGCCAGGAGGACGTTCTGGTCCGCCCAGCTCTTTGAAGAACATCGCTGCAGCTTCTTTGAACGATCCATTGCTGTAGCATTCGGCGTCTCCTTTATTCTGCATCTCAATGACTGCATCCAGCAGCCTTTCCACCTGTTGCTTCAATTCTTCAGGATTTTTCTTGTTGAAGAAGTAGATCTTTGCAGCTTCCTCAGGGCTTCCTTCATTTTATCTTCTTTAGTGAACATGTAGATGATGGGAGTATTCTTGAAGCTCTTCTCCAAAGCTTGCAGAATTTTTACATCTACTGCTTCATATATTTTAAGCTCTATAACCCAGATGATCACATGAGGACCAGGCTCAATCTCCTGGACGCCACGCAGCAACTCCTCCTGCACCCTCGGGTTTCCTCCTTCGTGGCTGCAAAAAAAACCCAGGCGTATCCACAACCTGCACCTCCCAGTCTTTGTACTTTGTTGTCTTCAGCTCACATTTTGTTGTTACAGAACTGACACTCGGTCCGGTCTTGAAATAGTTTTGGTGGGTGGGATCCGTGCCCAGGATGGCGTTGCCAACAGAACTTCTCCCACATCCAGTTTTTCCCAGGAGCAGAATCCTGATCTGACCTGAGCCGGATGGAAACAGACACACTGTCAGACTCAGTCAGTGATCCGCATATTTCACCAGTCAATAAGCAGAAGTAGAACAATGATTGAACTGGCCTGATGTCAGACATTACATTTATGACTGTGTGTTTAATAAAGAGCAACGCATCACTTCCTGACAGCTGAATCATTTCTGCATTATGTTTAACTCCACACTGCAAAAACACAAAATCTCCAGTTTCTGGTGCAAATATCTTCAAAACACTTGAAATAAGACAAAACTAACTTACAAGTAACTTTTCAGCTGATATAGGAGCTGGTTTTAAGTCAGTAATATTGATGAAAAAGTTCTAGTTATGGTGAAATAATCTGCCAGTGGAACAAGACATTTTAACTTCTAATATGGGAAAAAATGTCTTGTTCCACTGGCAGATTACTTCACTCATAACTAGAACTTTTTCATCAATATTAAGGATTTATTGTCTTAGAACCAGCTCCTGTATCTGCTGAAATGTTACTTGTAAGTTAGTTTTCTCTGATTTCAAGGGGACTACGAGACCAGAAATACTTGGTAAGATTTTGTGTTTTTGCAGCGTTGAATATGAATCTTTTATGACTGCAGGACCGCTTTCAGACGTCTGTGCTTTAAAAAAACGATAATCTTTATTAAATCTGGAAAAGTTAAATGATTTGGTCCGTCCTGTTAAAAACCAAACACGAGTCTCTTGACTTTGTAAGGAAACACAGAATTAACCAATAACTGTAATTTAGATCAGATTAAAACTGCAGTCAACTATTTGGGATTAAACCAATTATTTTGTACTAAATAATTCAACTTTTAAAAAATCTGAACAGAAAATAAACTAATCTATGCTGCCTAGTGTTGAGGTCAAAGGTAACAGGCTCCAGTGAAGAATATAAATTGCTCTAAAAGCAGCAGCAGTTTCTAAAGGTTCATATTTTAACTCTGGGACATCTATTTCTATTATCAAAGAATTTGGAAAAAACACAAAAACTATAAAAACAAGAAAATTTAATCAGAAAATTTAATCAAAAACAAATTGAGAAAAATAAAAAGAAATTAGTATCATATCAATAAATGATGAGACCACAGATGTCCTTTAAGGGCAAAATTGCCTTAGAATATGAAAAGGTTCTGGTTAAAAGTGCCGTTAAAAGCTTTTGTTGCTGCTGCTCTACATATAAATAAGGTCAAGAACCTGTCATGATTCATGTTTGGTCCTCTCCATGCTGTAATTAGCACTCATTCTACTCACCTGCTATGCCTGATTGCTTACCAGTTCCACCTGGGCCTCATCCTACTTAAACACCTCTCAGCCCCTGCCTCCCTGCCAGATTATCAACAGCCACGAGCCAGTAGAAATCCAGCGTTTCATGCCTTGCCTTCTTGTGTTTCTTCGACCCCTTTCCGTCCACGGATCTTCCCCTCCTACCAAGCCCGTTACAGATTCCTTTGGTTCTGGATTTCTGGACCCTGACTCAAGCTCCGCTTCACGACCACCGAGTATTGCCTGTCCCTCAAGCTAAGTTTGCTCTCTCTGCCTTCCCGTGTATAACCTCTGCCTGATTATCATCTAAACCCCTGGTGCTGCGTTGGATTCCCTTGTGGAGACCTTCATTGTTTCTTTCTGAGCTGCTACCAGTTCCCGATACTAAATAAACTTGTTTTTCCTTTACGTACTTCTGTGTGTGGTTGAATTTCCGGGTCCTCCCTGTGAGTCCTTACAGAATAATCTGGCCACTATGGACCCGTCACCCACACAGGAGTGGCGTTCAAGTGTTGAAGGCGCAATTAACCGCCTGGAGGCTAACATGCAAGACATGATAAACAGGCTTGTTAGGATGCCCTCCTCTCCTTCCCCTAAGGGTACCCCTCCCCCTGGCTTCGAAGTCGCTATGTCGGGTTTCCAGGTCTCACCCATTTATGAGCCCCGCTTGTCACCACCGGAGATGTTTAAGGGTGAGCAGAGTCAGTATCATCCCTTCATTACTCAGTGTGAAATTGTCTTTGAACTTCAACCATCATCTTTTCCCACTGAACGTGCTAAGGTAGCTTATGCTATTTCCCTCCTTTCGGGAAAAGCCAAGTTATGGGGGACTGCAGAATGGCGGAGGGACTCCCTCATTTGTTATCAGTTCCAGGAATTTTCCAAGGAGCTAATCAGGGTCTTTGATCCTGTTTTGCCTAAGAGGGAGGCTGCACGTGGGTTGCTCAAACTCAAACAAGGCAGGAGGCGAGTAACAGATTACATAATTGATTTTCATGCTCTTGCTTCAGGAAGTGACTGGAACAATGAGGCACTATGTGATGCATTCTATCAGGGTCTCAGTAAGGAAACAAAGGATGAGCGGTCTACCCGTGACGCTCCCAAGAGTCTGGAGGGACTGGAGACTCTGGCCGCCAGAATTGATGCTAGGCTCCATGAGAGAAGGTTGGAGAGGAGTTCCCTCAGTCGTACTTACTATGTTGAATCTGTTCCCAGATCACAGCCACTAGTCACGACTCCACCTTTGAGTTCTTCACCCACCTCTCCGGGAGAGGAGCTTATGCAGATTGGTCGAACTCGCCTGTCCCCACAAGAGAGAGAGCGGAGACTTAAGAGAGGCCTTTGTTTCTATTGTGGTGGAGAGGGTCACCTACTTAGTCGGTGTCCAGTTAAAAGGCCAGGCTCAGCAGGAGGTAAGAGGCTCCTGCTGAGTCAAAAGCGATGGCAATCCTCTTCATTCTCTGTTCAGGCTACTCTCCAAACTGATTGTCAAACCAAGCATCTCTCGGTCTTTATAGATTCAGGAGCAGACACTGAGTTCATGAGTTCTTGCCAAATCTCTGGGCATCTAACTTCTACCTACCTCTAAGCGTCTTGAAGTTTTGGCAATTGACGGCCATATACTTCACCAGGTCTCCCATGAAACGGGTCCCATTAAGTTCAGTATTTCCGGGAATCACCATGAACTTATTTCCTTCCTGATAATAGATTCCCCTGGTCTCCCTGTCATTTTGGGGGCTTCTTGGCTAAAGAAACACAACCCCCACATTGACTGGGTTAAGGGCGAGGTGTTGGGTTGGTCACCATCTTGCCATTCCACTTGCCTCTTAGCAGCTTCGGTCCCTTTTTCTGTCCCTATCTCGGGACAGGAAACCTATCCCGACCTATCCAAGGTACCGGCTGTTTACCATGACCTTCGGGAAGTTTTTAACAAGCACTGCGCCACTTCCCTTCCACCCTATTGGCCCTATGATTGTGCAATTGATTTGCTTCCTGGAACCTTTCCTCCCAAAGGCCGTCTATACTCCCTCTCTGGCCCGGAGGATAAGGCCATGAGGGATTATATCAGTGACGCGCTCAAGGCAGGCATTATCCGCCCTTCATCCTCCCCAGCTGGTGCAGGTTTTTTCTTTGTGGGCAAAAAGGATGGTTCTTTGAGACCCTGTATTGACTACAGGGGATTGAATGATATCACAATCAAGAATCGTTACCCACTTCCCCTAATGAACACTGCTTTCGACCTGATTCAGGGATCCACAGTTTTTACCAAGCTTGATCTCAGAAATGCCTACCATCTGGTCCGTATCAAGGAGGGGGATGAGTGGAAGACGGCATTTAACACTCCAACCGGCCATTATGAATACCTGGTTATACCCTTTGGCCTATCCAACACTCCCGCAGTGTTCCAGGCTCTTGTCAATGATGTCCTCAGGGACATGGTCGGTCGTTTTGTTTATGTTTATCTGGATGACATCTTGATTTTCTCTAAGGATCTCACTGCCCATCAGACTCATGTCCGTTCTGTCATTCTCCGCTTGCTGCAGAATAACCTGTTTGTCAAGGCAGAAAAGTGCGAGTTTCACAAAACGTCCACTTCATTCTTGGGTTTCGTCATCTCTCCTAACAGGATTTCCATGGACCCCAGCAAGACGGACGCCATCAAGCATTGGCCCTGCCCACAAGACCGTAGACAACTTCAGAGGTTTCTGGGGTTTGCTAATTTCTATCGACGGTTCATCCGCAATTTCAGTTCTGTTGCTTCTCCACTTCATTCTCTTACTTCATCCAAGTGCAAGTTCGTTTGGAGTAAGAGTACTGCTGAGTCCTTCGACCACCTTAAAAAGGCCTTCACCTCTGCTCCTATCCTCCGCGCACCGGACCCTTCCTGCCAATTCATTGTAGAAGTGGATGCTTCTAACTCTGGGGTTGGAATCGTACTCAGCCAGAGGAACACTGATGAGAAGATTCACCCATGTGCCTTCTTTTCCAGAAAGCTGTCTTCTGCAGAGACCAACTATGATGTTGGTGACTGGGAACTGCTGGCAGTCAAACTGGCCCTCGAGGAGTGGAGGCACTAGCTCGAGGGAGCTAAGGAACCCTTCGTGGTCTGGACTGATCATAAAAATCTGCAGTACCTCAAGTCTGCTAGGAGACTCAACCCCAGGCAAACCAGGTGGGCCTTATTCTTCAGTCGCTTTAATTTTTCACTGTCTTACAGACCTGGGAGTAAGAACACTAAGTCAGACGCACTCTCCAGGCTGCATGAGACTATGGAGGAGAGTCAAGAGGCTAAGCAAGTGGACTATGTGCTCCCCTCATCTGCGCAGCTAGCAGTTTCCAGGCTAGAGCAGAGAATCAGAGAGGCCCATCTGCAAAGCCCCATCCCTGAGAGCTGTCCTAAGGATCAACTATTTGTCCCTGAGCAGCTAATACCTGAGGTACTATCCTTTTGTCATGCGTCTAAACTTTTCTGTCATCCAGGAGTCACAAAGACCCTAGCTGTGATCAGGAGGTGTTTCTGGTGGGGGACTATGCTGCAAGACGTAAAGGAGTTTATCAAGGCTTGCAGAGTGTGCTGTCAGGCTAAACCATCCCATCGACCGCCCTCTGGGCTTCTGTGGCCCCTCCCGGTTCCTCACTGTCCATGGTCCCACATATCCATGGATTTTGTTACTGGCTTACCCTCTTCCAATAACCATTCTGTCCTCCTCACAGTCGTGGATCGATTTTCTAAGATGTCCCACCTGATACCACTTCGCAAACTGCCTTCGTCTAAGGAGCTGGGAGCGGTTCTGGCTCGTGAGGTGTTCCATCTTCATGGTCTACCTACTGACATTGTCTGATCGAGGACCCCAGTTCATTTCTAGATTCTGGAAAGAATTTTGTGGTCTCCTGGGCATCACAGTAAGTCTCTCGTCAGGATTCCACCCTCAATCTGATGGGCAAACGGAGAGGATCAACCAGGAAGTGGAGACTAAGCTTCGTATGCTCTGTGAACATGATCCCTCTTCCTGGTCACAGAACCTTCCATGGGTGGAGTATGCCCTCAACTCTCTTCCCTCTAGTTCCTCAGGTCTGTCTCCCTTTTACACAGTCTATGGTTACCAGCCTCCAGTCTTGTCCCTTCAAGAGAAGCCCACTAGAGTTTCCTCTGCTCATGCCTCTGCTTTAAAGTGCCAGCGGGTATGGCGTCAGGCCCGCAGGGCTCTTCTAAAGTCTTCTGCTTTTTGCTCCAGGTTTGCGAATCGTTGCAGAGTTCCGGCACCCACTTACATCGAAGGGCCAAAGGTCTGGCTGTCCACCAAGGACCTTCCCTTGCGGGTTGAAAACCGGAAGTTAGCCCCTCGTTTCATTGGACCCTTCCCGATTTCCAAGGTGATCAACCCAGTGGCTGTCCGGCTCTGCCTCCCCAGGATTCTCAGGGTTTGTCCCACCTTTCATGTGTTTCGTGTCAAGCCTGTCTTCTCTTCACGGTTGGTTCCCTCCTCCAGACCCCCTCCTCCCGCCTGGATCATTGATGGGGGCCGCCTCCTTCGCTCCAGACAATGGGGCTGGTCCATCCATTACTTGGTGGATTGGGAGGGATATGGGCCTGAAGAGCGCTCCTGGGTGCCGGCCCGACACATTTTGGACAAATCCCTTATCAGGGAGTTTCATCGGTCCAATCCTGACCAGCCAGGTGGTCCTTCTGGAGCCGGACCTTGAGGAGGGGGTACTGTCATGATTCATGTTTGGTCCTGTCCATGCTGTAATTAGGACTCATTCTACTCACCTGCTATGCCTGATTGCTTACCAGTTCCACCTGGGCCTCATCCTACTTAAACACCTCTCAGTCTCCGCCTCCCTGCCAAATTATCGACAGCCACGAGCCAGTAGAAATCCAGCGTTTCATGCCTTGCCTTCTTGTGTTTCTTCGACCCCTTTCCGTCCACGGATCTTCCCCTCCTGCCAAGCCCGTTACAGATTCCTTTGGTTCTGGATTTCTGGACCCTGACTCAAGCTCCGCTTCACGACCACCGAGTATTGCCTGTCCCTCAAGCTAAGTTTGCTCTCTCTGCCTTCCCGTGTATAACCTCTGCCTGATTATCGTCTAAACCCCTGGTGCTGCGTTGGATTCCCTTGTGGAGACCTTCATTGTTTCTTCCTGAGCTGCTACCAGTTCCCGATACTAAATAAACTTGTTTTTCCTTTACGTACTTCTGTGTGTGGTTGAATTTCCGGGTCCTCCCTGTGAGTCCTTACAGAACTAGTTCCTCTGTTGTGTCGTCTACATCCTAATCTGCATAACTGCAGGGAAATTATTCTTACCTGAGGTTGCTGGTTTGCTGTTCATTGTTGCCTTTGGAAGGAAAACCAGTTTGTCTGACGTCTTCACAGTGACGGCGTCTGCGAGGTGACTACTCTGAGTTGAGCTCCGTTTTCTCAGGCCTTTTTATTTTAACGTGCCGGAAGTTTCCTCCCATGAAGCCGGTGTCACCTGTCACCCAGCCAGCTTGAATTAAAGCTAATCAGCCACAGATCTGGAAAAACAAGGTGCTGCCTTTGGCTGCAAATCAGGGGACCGAGACGGGAGAACCGTCTGTCTCATTTTAACTGGTTTGATTTTGTTTTGTTTTTTTTTGTTTTTTTAAACTTGCTTGACTTAATTTTATAGACTGTAAATATTGTATTTCTCTTGGTGACCTTTCAAGATATCAAGGGTTGTATTCAAAGATGTATCAAACCAAATTTTATGCTGGAAGATTATGCTAAAGGTGGAAATGTGACCTCAGGAGGCCCTGACCAAGCATCTGTCAGGGTCCAACAGTGTCCAGGTGCTGTTGGAACGGCTCAAACAAAGATCTGCACTGATGGGCCAAAGCTTCCAGGTAGCACTAATGGGACCAAGCAAGATGAGCGATGCAGGTTGACTGGTCCAGCAGAACAGGCCAGGTTTGAGCCTTCAAGGCACTCAGAGAGGTGGGCCAATAACATCTCAGTCAACAGACGAAGAGTGATTTAATGAATCTGTTGATGAGGCCGACCTGAAACAGGTGATCAGGGAGATCTGGGCGTCCTTTTTGAGCCTCGGCTCTTGGTGCTCATCAGCTGCAGGGAGCAACGTGATGATCAGGGGGCAGGTGACAGAGGCCCTGGGTAGGTCTTGTGCAACAAATTGGTTCAGTTTGGCTGATAATAGCAATAAATAACTTCTGAGAGCAATTATTTAAAAAAAAAAAAAAACTAGAAATTTAGATCAAAATGACCAAGTCGGGCCATCACCTGATTATCAGGAACATAACAGCTGATTAGTTCAGTCTCAGTTATTTTCTATAGATACCTGCCTGATGAGGTTTAGGTTTTAAAATAATCCATGAAGGGATCAGTCCAGCACTGGTATTCTTTGAACAGCAGGATGCTACACATGTAATAAACACAAACAACTTCTCTCTGATAAACACGAGTTTACGAACAGAAACACTTCCACCGTACAGTTCAACACTTTAATCAACAAAACTCACTAAACTAGTAAAACTCCACTAAACTACTGAGGAAAAGATGAAAGAATGATGGAAACTAGCTCCTAAAGGAAAACAGTAAACATATAGAATAAGAACAGAACCAGTAAAATGAAGCAAAGATGTCACACTTCAGTATGAATGTTGAGAAACCAGGTTTATTAAAAATGAATTAGGAAATTAGGCCAAATTAGCTTTCCACTAATTCATCAAATGAAGGACTATTGAAGTCAAATTCTGTCTCTTAACCGTGGAAGACCTGGACGCAGAGAATCGTGGGAAAAAGTTCAACCTTTTTAAAAGATTTTATGGAAATGTTGCAATATTAAATCTAATATAAAACATGCTCTATTTTGCATTTTGTACAAGTGTTGCACAAACATTACACGTGTATACATGTTCTCGAACAGTCCTGGAGGTCTGCAGCGTTTAGATGTGTCCCTGGTCCAACACGCCTGAACCACCTCCTCAGTGTTCAGCCAGGTTCTCCAGAGTCCTGCTTATTGGACTCAGGTGTGCTGAGGAAGACACACATCAAAAAGTAAAGGCCCCTGAGCCCTGGAGTTGAAGACCCCTGGTCTGGACATTGTAATGACACCCAAAATGTTTAAAAATATGTTTTACTTTTACTTCTTTTTGATTAAGCTGGTTCCGTGAATCACAGGAATCTTGCTCAGCCAAGGTGTTTCAAGCTGTGGTAGTTTGTGACCCTGTGGCTGGAACTTGCAAACTTCCTTTCCAACAGCATCCTCAGACTTAACAATGGGCTTCAGTCTCTAGGTTTGGGTCAGAAAAACAGAAGAATGTATGTGTGTGTGTGTGTGTGTGTGTATATGTGTATATATATATATATATATATATATATATATATATACACACATATAGCGGCTGGGTAGCTCAATGGGTAAGTCACCCGACCTTCACCCGGGAGACCGGGGTTCGAATCCAGGCCGGGTCGCTTGGTTGAGATATCCAGTGTGGGTCCTTAGGCAAGATCCTTCGCGCTACTGCCTACCTCATGATGAGTGATAAAGGAATACACGCCATGCCGGCTCAGACGTCGCCCGGCCAAACAAGGTCTGCGTCAGGTGCTGGGGAACCAGGGCACCTTCACGAAAAATGGGTTACTGGAACAAGACGGAATTGGGCGAGAGGTGAAAACTTGGATCTGTTGGAATGCTACTACTCAAGTAACCCTAGTCAGAGGGGTTACATGCAAAGAATGCGGGAGGAATGGTTACGTCGACATCCCCATTCAACACTAACTGCCAAACAACTAGTAGCTCAGTGTTCCAACATCCGCAAACGGCAAATGCTGTCACAACTTGAGATAGACGAGGTACAACACAAATGCTACGGCAAGGGGGAGCCAGGACGCCAGGTCAGAGGGGAGTTAGCTTCAACTCCCCACCCGCAGATTGGGTATGCAGCCCCAATAATGAACGAACCATCACAGCTGAACGAGGCAGCAACTGACCTGAGAGGTAGGATCGTGGCCCGAATGAACACCAGGCAATCCCGATGCCAATTACAACGGCTGAGTGAAGTACCATCAGAAAGTCTCATTGAAGATGTGAATGCAGCATTGAGAACGATCCCTACCAACACCATAACGGAAACCAATGAGCTGGTGTACAACTCAGCATCAGTGATCCTTGAGATGCTCGGCTATAGGAGCAACCATGAGATTCAATACCCACCATGGAAAAGACGGTTAGAGGCTAAAATCAAGGTAACAAGGAGGGAAGTGAGCCAATTGTCAGAACTCCAAAGAGGTGCAATCAAAAGACCAGTACCCAAGCGGTACAGCCAGATGCCCATACCTGAAGCGCTCGAAACTGCCAAACAAAGGCTCCAAGCCTTGGCCAGTCGCCTAAAGAGGTACACGAGAGAAAATGAAGCCAGGAGGATTAACCGGCTCTTCTCCACCCAACCAGCTAAAGTGTACTCTCAATGGCAGGGTAATAACAACAGAGCAGACCCACCAAGGCTGGAGACCCAACAGTACTGGAAAGGCATATGGGAAAGGGAGGCGACCCACAACAGCAATGCACAGTGGCTAATCTCTCTACGAGATGACCACAGCAACCTCCCTGAGCAAGCCCCAGTAACTATCACAGTGGCAGATGTCCAAGAAAGAGTCTCAGGTATGAAAAACTGGACAGCACCAGGTCCTGACATGATCCATGCCTACTGGCTAAAGAAACTCACTGCCCTCCATGAGCGACTGGCAGCTCAAATGAACCAGCTGCTACAAAGTGGGACTCACCCTGAATGGTTAACTGAAGGGCGCACAATCCTGATCCAGAAGGATCCCTCAAAGGGTTCGGTCCCATCCAACTATCGGCCAATAACCTGTCTCTCTACAACATGGAAGCTCATGTCAGGCATCATAGCAGCTAAGATAAGTGGGCACGTGGATAAATACATGAGTACAGCACAGAAGGGCATCGGCATAAATACCAGAGGAGCCAAACACCAACTCCTGGTAGACCAAACAGTCGCCCGAGACTGCAAAACCCGACACACCAACCTGTGCACGGCTTGGATTGATTACAAGAAAGCCTATGACTCAATGCCACACACTTGGATCATTGAATGCTTAGAGATGTACAACATCAACAGGACTCTAAGAGCCTTCATTGCAGCCTCGATGGGGATGTGGAAAACCACCCTTGAAGCCAACTACAAGCCAATTGCACAAGTGTCCATCAAATGTGGCATATACCAAGGAGACGCTCTGTCCCCACTGCTGTTCTGCATAGGTCTGAACCCCCTCAGCCAAGTCATCAACAAGACTGGCTACGGATACCGACTCAAGAATGGAGCCACCATCAGTCACCTCCTCTACATGGATGACATCAAGCTGTACGCTAAGAGCAAACGAGACATCGACTCACTGATCCACACCACCAGGATCTACAGCACTGACATTGGGATGTCATTCGGACTAGAGAAGTGTGGTCGGATGGTTACACAGAGAGGGAAGGTCATCCACACAGAAGGGGTCTCACTCCCAGAGGGAACAATAGCAGACATTGAGGACAGTTACAAGTACCTGGGAATACCACAAGCAAATGGCAGCCTCGATGAGGTCACAAGGAAAGGAGCCACGGCCAAATACCTCCAACGAGTAAGGCAAGTCCTGAGAAGCCAGCTCAACGGCAAGAACAAGATCCGTGCGATAAACAGCTATGCCTTGCCATTAATCAGATACCCTGCAGGAATAATAAGCTGGCCAAAGGAAGAGATAAAGACCATGGATGTTAAAACTCGGAAACTACTAACCATGCATGGAGGGTTCCACCCTAAATCCAGCATCCTGAGACTATACGCGAGCCGTAAGGATGGAGGCAGAGGACTAGTGAGTGTGAGAGCCACTGTCCAGGATGAAACATCCAAGATCCATAAATACATCAAGGTCAAAGCCTCAACCGACGATGTGCTCAGCGAATGTCTCAAACAATGGGGACCAGAGGATGAGGTGCTGGAGGAACCATCATGGGAGGATAAGCCCCTACATGGGATGTACCACCGACAAATAACTGAAGTGGCTGATATCAGGAAATCCTACCAATGGCTGGAAAAAGCTGGACTCAAGGACAGCACAGAGGCACTCATCCTGGCTGCACAGGAACAGGCCCTAAACACCAGAGCAATAGAGGCTCAGATCTACCACACCAGACAAGATCCAAGGTGTAGATTGTGCAAGGAGGCCCCTGAGACAGTCCAACACATAACAGCAGGGTGCAAGATGCTGGCAGGGAAAGCGTACATGGAACGTCATAACCAAGTGGCGGGCATAGTGTACAGAAACATCTGTGCAGGATATGGACTGGAAGCCCCGAGATCAAAGTGGGGCACACCCCCAAAGGTGGTGGAGAATGACCGAGCTAAGATCCTGTGGGACTTCCAGATCCAGACAGACAAAATGGTAATGGCGAACCAACCGGACATCGTGGTGGTGGATAAACAACAGAGGAAAGCCGTTGTGGTGGATGTAGCAATACCAAGCGATTGCAACATCAGGAAAAAGGAACACGAGAAACTGGAGAAATACCAGGGCCTCAGAGAGGAACTGGAGAAGGCCTGGAAGGTGAAGACCACAGTGGTGCCTGTGGTCATCGGGGCCCTCGGGGCAGTCACCCCCAAGCTGGAGCAGTGGCTAAAACAGATCCCAGGAACAACATCAGACATCTCAGTCCAGAAATGCGCAGTTCTCGGCACAGCCAAGATACTACGCAGAACCCTCAAGCTCCCAGGCCTCTGGTAGAGGACCCGAGCTCAGAGGTTGAGAAAGACCACCCGTGGAGGGTGAGAAGGGAATTTTTTTTTTTTTTTTATATATATATACACACCTGTCCATTATGATTAAAGTGTACCTAAAGCCCCCCAAAACAACTTTTTTTGCTGATAAACTGTCTAAATAGGTCATTTAGGGTTCTCTCTTTATGTTTCTGTGCGACTTTTGACATTTTAGTGTAAATTTGTTTAGTTGTGCAATATTTAGCCTAAAACTGGCTCTTCCGTTAAACCGTAACATTTTTATTGCGATCCAGATGCGAGTTCACACCACACTAGTGACCGCAGTCTCTTACACCGTCCTGTGCCCCCACCGAATGTGTGAAGTCCTCCCCAGGTGTGAAAGCGCACATGCGCAGAACGAACAGCTGCTGGGTTTATTCTGCCATGCACGGCAGATAACAACAAAAACAATGGCGGATAGCGTTGTGCTGCTTCACCTGTTCAGATACCTCCTCCGCTCATCCCCCCACTTGGCCACTCCCCTCAGTGTATATTGACCCCGCCAACTTGTGAATTTTTTTATTTATTTTTTTTCCCCTGATTTGTAAGGGGTGGGGTTATGCTTTCACAGGGGGTCAGTTACACTTTAAATCTGAGCCCGACTACCCAGGCTCCATTGTTTTCAGCATTTCTGAAAATCATTGTCAGGAGGATTTTGTATTGTATCCACTGAAGATTGATGTTTTTGGTCATTCATGAACAATAAATCTGTGTCACAGATAAATCTACTTCACATCTAGAGATTAAAAGTGGGATTATCAATTCTCCCTCAGAAAGCTTCATGCATATTTTCAAAAATTAATAAGTACGCAAGTTGGATCTTACAGATTGTCCTTCTAGGCTCAGTTGATCAGAATATTGACAGAATTTCACCTGATTGTTTTTTAAAGTGACATTTTCTGTCAATGTTGTATAATTCTAGCAAAACATTAAAGGGGTATGAAATATTTGCCATCAAATATGTCCTTTAAATGCATAAAGGCATAAAGAAATGTCCAATCCACCATGTCAAAACCTTTTTCTGTATCTGAAGAAATGATTAAACTGTTTTTATTGCAATAAGTTATTACATTTAAATTTCCTTGACATTATGTTTGCTGCCTCCCAGACGACACCAGGAGAGATATTGTGCTGAAGATTGTCCACTCCTCAAAGAATCTGGAAAAAATCGAAATGGTGAAGTCATGATGTGTTAAAAGTCTAAAGTTTCACACCTGGTGCTGTTTTTTTCCATCACCATCATGTGTGATCACTTGTATCAATGCTGTGAATCTGTGCCTCACATATGTCTGTAAGCAGTCTGGTACAGTACTTAACTGGTTCGACTCCTACCTCAAGAACAGGGATTTCTTTGTGTCAACAGGCATCTTCTCATCGTAGCGGACAGAAGTCACAGGAGGACAAAGGAGTACCCCAAGGTTCAATTCTCTTGACGAGACTGCCCTCCTCAAAGTGTTCAATGATATCCACACAAATACAGACTGTGGAAGAACCACAGTGTTGGTTCTGTTGGACCTCAGCGCAGCATTTGACTCTGTTGACCATGAGGTATTATTGAAGCAACTGGAGAGCTGGGTCGGACTCTCTGGTACGGTACTCAGTTGGTTCTAATCCTACCTAAAGAACAGGCACTTCTTTGTGTCAATTGGCAGCTTCTCATCGGAGCAGACAGAAGTTACATGTGGAGTACCCCAAGGTTCAATCCTGGGACCACTCCTATTTAACATCTTCATGCTCCCGCTAGGTCAGGTTATAACACGAAATAATATTAGTTACCATGACTGCAAAGATGATTCACAGCTCTACATTACGATATCACCAGGTGACTATGAACCCATCCAATCACTGAACAGATGCTTAGAACAAATCAGTGCGTGGAGGTGCCATTACTTTCTCCAGCTGAACAGAAACAAAGCTGAAGTTATTAACTTTGGACCTAAAGAGGAATGATCTGGAGTCGGCGAGCAGCTTCAGTTATTCCAGCTAGAAACTAGTGATCAGGCCTGAATCTGGGTGCAGTGATGGACTCAGACCTGAACCTTCAGAGACACATAAAGACAGTTACAAAGTCAGCCTTCTACCACCTGAAGAATATTTTCAGGATTAAAGGACTGATGTCTCAACAAGATCTAGAGAAACTCATCCATGTGTTTATCTTTAGTCGCATTGATTACTGCAACAGTGTCTTCACAGGTCTGCCTAAAGAGTCAACCAGACAGCTACAGCTGATCCAGAACACTGCTGCTAATGTTCTCACTAAGACCAGGAAGATAGAGCACATCACCCCAGTCCTAAAGTCCTTCCACTGGCTCCCTGGAGCTCAGAGAATAGACTTTAAAATACTTCTGGTAGTTTATAAATCACTGAACGGCTTAGCACCAAACTACATTAAAAACCTGTTGTCACTGTAAAGGCCAAACGTCTGCTAGCTCTTCCAGAGAACTGCTCTCAGCTCCCATACTGCGGCAGTTCTGGTAAACACACCCTCATCAGTCATGTCCTGCAGGCAGGTAGCAGCATCCAAACATGGTGGGACAAGTCAGGAATGGAGTGATTCTATAAGATTGAAGGACTCTGTCTGAGCTTGTTGGGAAATAGATATGGCTCCATGTTGTTGAAAAGTTGTAGAAAAGTGTCTCTCTCCTTTCTGATGAGAAGAAAAACTGTTCAGTCACACCAAACTCTGAATATGATTCTACTTTTAAAGTTTAAAATACATTGACTAAGTATATGAAGGTGGTACTGCTGAATTTTTCTGTTATTAATCTTAAGATGGATCATAAAAGACCAGCTTGTTTTACAGAAAATATGAAACAATCAATACATTTAAACAAATTAACGATGCATCAACAGAGAATTTCTTTTGTTTCTAAAAGTTTAAATTTTAATATGTTTCAGAGTTTGTCTGTCAACTGTGGGAAACAAGGCACAAGCATTGTTAATGTTTTTGTTTATGATTTCCACAAAGACATTTACCAGAAGATGATTTTCTGCTTCTCTCAGCCCAGCATTCAGAAGTTTCTTGCTATTGTTCATGTGATCACTTGACTGCTATCCAACAACAAAATTGTGATGCTTGAGTCAAGGATGACAGTTTTATACATATATATATATATATATATATATATATATATATATATATATATATATAATTAGTATTATTATTAAACCACCAGAAGAAGAAACAGTAAAACAACATTAATATAGGAAGTGCATGACATGAAGTGTAGAAAGTCTAAAATTACAACTATAAATCCACTAAACAACACAACTTTTGTTTCATGACAACAATTTTTGAAGTTTTTCCATTTCTGTTGTAACCAACTTCAAAGATTGCTTCAAATTTTCCTCAGAAAAAAAAATATTAATATCATCTGCAAAGAAGCAAATATCAAACATTTATTGAGAGCTTTTATCATCCAGTGATGTAATAGGTCATTTAAGGCCCATCTAGTTTATGTGCCCTTAATTCTGACCCACTTCCATCTTATAAACTTAAACAAAACCAAAAGCAGGTGAGACCAAGTTTGCAAAGAGACATTTAATTCAAAAGTTTGCAAATAAAACTTATTTCCATTAGAAATAAACAGCATCCCATCATTTCAGTCATTTATTCATAAAAACCCAGAAGATTTCAGTGGCTGATGGACAGTAACATCATCTGAAACATGACCAGCTTCCAACAGCCAGGACTTAGCTGTGGCGCCATCTGGTGGTGATTTATGGAATCACAGTGGCAGCCCTGGGATTCTGTTACTTCTTGTTTCTTGAATTCAGCAGTTGGTTGGATCATGGTGTCATCTTTCAGGGTTCTGCATGAATCTTCTAAGAAATATTACATCTGTTCTTGAGTACTTTCAGGTCGTTCTCGAGGTTCTTCAGCCTGTCTTGTATGGTTTTGATGGGGGGGAAGATGGCGTCTGCTTTCGGGGCCCTTCTTGAATCGATGCTCAGCTCACAATATTCTCCATAGGATCCAGTGGGACATCGACAAAACCATTCGTTTGAGTCCAGGAGTCTGCCGCACAGTCCATTGATCCGACAGAGATAATCTGTGCAAGTAGGCAACTTCCTGGAGAAATGTATGGAAATCTTACCACCATAAGTAGACCACCCCACATGTGAGCACCCCACATGATACAGAGGTGGTGGGACCTCTGCAAAGTCTTTATTGTAGGTGACATGTGGTACCCTGGCAAATTCAGTGAAAGGAGGATAGGTTAAACTACCCTGGTCTCCAGACCTATAGGATTCCTGGCACTGGGGTACTTTGATCTCCGTACAGTATTTATTGTTGAAACATGTTTCTGCAGTTTGCTTAATATATGAGACATCCGTCAGATTAGCATGGGGGGTGTGGCTCACAAGCACAATGATTTCTCCTGCATCAATCTCAGTGGCATCAAGCACAATGTGATTGTCTTTGTCTGCCTTGTTGTACACCACCACCACCCAGTTGTACCAGTGATACTTCTTGTCCAGCTCTTCTTTCACCTTAAGAGCTATAGCCATTTTGTCATCAGCGCTGAGGCCTTTGGCGATCTCCACCACATCTTTCTTCATGTAATCCTCATAGTTCTGCAAGCAGTAGTCTATGGCTGCAAACTGAGCTTCATAAACCTTTGTGAACATCTCTACATGTTCAGCTTCTTTGGTTGCTGTGTTGAAACCCATCAGTTTCCAGTAGAACTGGTTGAGCACCATCCCCTTCCAGAGCAAGCTGCTGAAGTACAAGTTATATCTGCCAATTGTATTAATGACACATTTAAACTTCTTCTTCAGCAGATTGTTGAGGTTTTCACTCAGAGACGTGCTGTTCACCGTCAGGTAGCGGTAAAGGTTGGACACACTGGACTCAGCTCCTGAACTTTCATAGTAGTTGGCAAATATTTCAGCCAGTCTGAGTCTTTCTTCATCACTTGACACCAAGTTACTGTTCTGACGAAGGTCATCGAACTTCTCCCAGGCATTGAGGATGGTGGCTTCATCTCGAGAGTAGATGCTAGCGTAGTTGAACCATTCTACATCTGTTGCCAGGTTGGAGATCTGGATGGAGAGAAGATCCAGCTTCTGGTTCACCTCAGCAAACCCTTTCTTTACCTCATTCAGCACCGGGTCATTCTGAGGAATAAAGGCTAAGACCATGTTGAGAACGGATGCCACTAGAGTTCCAATGCCGGGTGCCAGACTGGCGATCTGAGAGAAGCTGTTCATCACATCTTTGATTTTCTTAACAGGAAGGTTTTCCATCACTTCTTTGATGACAGTCAGAGTGTCTTTGACAACCGCTGTAGATGCTTGCACCTTCTCTCTGATTTCAGGTGGCAGGTCTCTTCGAACTCTGTACTGTGTCGAGGGAACATCTGGTGTGTCATTAAGAGACAGAGCAGAGATGGTTGTCCAGCAGAGAAGAAGGATCAGTGAGGCTAAGAGGACTAAGCCAGCCCAGCGTTGGGGTGCCATCACTATAAAACAGAGAATAACAATCAGTCTAAAGTATAAGGACACATTCAAGCTTCAGTTGGTCAAAAATATGCTAAAACTACAAAATGTGGTTAAAGAACAGAGTCCCGGTAGAACCAGTCCAGCAGACCAAATGGAAGAACAAGTCTAGGAACAGCAAAATGTTTACAGAAATAATAGCAATAATGTTGTGGGTGTCATGATTCATGTTCGGTCCTGTCCATGCTGTGTTAGTTTTCATTCTACTCACCTGTGTCGCCTGATTGCTGATCTGTGCCACCTGGGCCCTGCTCTACTTAACTCCTCTCAGCCCCTGCCTCCCTGCCAGATTATCGACAGCCACGAGCCAGTAGAAATCCAGCGTTTCATGCCTTGCCTTCTTGTGTTTCTTTGACCCCTTTCCGTCCACGGATCTTCCCCTCCTGCCAAGCCTGTTACGGATTCCTTTGGTTCTGGATTTCTGGACCCTGACTCAAGCTCCGCTTCACGACCACCGAGTATTGCCTGACCCTCAAGCTACGTCTGCTCTCTCTGCCTTCCCGTGTATAACCTCTGCCTGATTATCGTCTAAGCCCCTGGTGCTGCGTTGGATTCCCTTGTGGAGACCTTCATTGTTTCCTCCTGAGCAGCTGCCAGTTTCCGATACTGAATAAACCTGTTTTTCCCTTTACATACTTCTGTGTGTGGTTGAATTTCCGGGTCTTCCCTGTGAGTCCTTACAGTGGGGTTTGATTTGCTCTCTTAGAGGGGGCCAGCTCTCCCACACTTTGAAAACCTCTGGTCTAGAACATTTAACCAACTTTAACTTTTCCACCACATTTGGACATCAGAGGACGGCTTTATGTGGACGCCCTTCCAAGACAGAGTTTCTTCTCCCTAAATCTTGATCAGGGGAAACTCTTCAGCAGCTAACATCAAACATAGAGATCTGCATAAAGCAACCTGGTAAGTTACCTGCTGCTCTGATGGTTTTATTCTCCGTCAGCTGGAACTTCTTGCTGTCTGAGGATCAAAATAAAATCAATCATGGAGGAAGCTGCAACTAAAGACCTGATCCAAGTAGTTCCTGCGCTAAAATGTGCAAATAAACTTTGCAGACCTGATCAGATGTTTGTGGCGCAGATGGAGGTCCAGAAGAGTGAAGCTGGGATTGTTTGACCAGCTGAATCCAGAGGAAACCGCTGCTCTCTTCAGGACTCATGCAGCGGACTTTAAACGACTGAGAGTCCACCCTCCTTCTCAGGTCTGGATCCAGTTCAGTCTGGGTTTCAGTCCAGTTCGATCTGGGCTTCAGTCCAGGCTCCAGTCCAGTGCTGGAACTGGAAATGTTCTGATGCTGTCGACATTGTTGACAAGTCAAAGTCCTCTCAAAGGTTACCTTTGAATCAGAACCATGAGGCTCAATATTTACTTAACCTGTCAATGAAGTCTGTCAGTCTAAAGTCATGTAAAAGTATTCATACCCTGTAAACTTTTCCTCACTTTGGTCCTTTCCAATCTCTGCCTCCATGTATTGTTGAGGTATGTGACAGACTAATGATAACTGGGAAAGGAAGGAAAATGATTCCCACTTACAGACCACAATGAATGACTTGGAGGAAGGATTTAAAAGCCCTTTAAAACGTCTTAATGATCATTTCAGGTCAGTCCGGGTTTATTGAACCCAGAACAAGATGTTGAAAAGAGGCCATGTTTAGACCTGAGGCCCAGTCTAAATTTAGCCTGAGCTAAGATGTTGAAAGTGAGGCTTCTTTGGTCTGTTTGACAACTTGTCCACCACGTTTGGACATCAGTGGACGGCTTCACGAGGACGTCTTCCGTTACACAGAGATCAGTGAACCACGGGCTCCCTCAGGTGTCGGTTCTTGTTGGAGATGAGTGCACGCCTCTAACGTCTGAGTGTAGACAGGCTGCTGGGAGACCAAGAGAGATGATGACTTCAGGTCAAATATATTTGTGATGAAGAAGAGGAGGTGGAGTAAGACGTGTTTTAGCTTCGACAGCTTGGAGCAAGAAGGTTGTGGGTTCAAATCCCAGCCTGGGATCTTTGGAGTTTACGTGTTCTCCCTGTGCATGTGTGGTGTTCTTTCAGGGTACTCCAGCTTCCTCCCACAGTCCAAAAACATGACCGGTAGGTTCTTTGGTCTTTGTAAATGGTCCTAAAGTATAAATGCTGGACGAGTGGACGGACCTACCTCCTCATCCAGACTGAAACCGATGGTGGTGGTAGGGAATGGAAAGTTTGACATGTTTCCATCAACGTTTTTTTTATGCGCATTTTGAAGTATCGCATTTGAAACAGTAATAATAGTAAAAGTAACTTCCTCAATTTTGCAGAAAAGGCTTTATGATCAGATTCAGGAAGAGCAGTGTGGTTTTTCTCCTGGCCATGGAACGCTGGACCAGCTCTACACCCACAGCAGAGTCCTGGAGGGTGCGGTGGTCCAACCAATCTACATGTGCCTTGCAGACTTGGAGAAGACGTTTAACTGTGTCCCTCAGGGAGTCCTGTGGGGGTTACTTGGGGAGTATGAGGTACCAGGCCAAGGTGTTGAAGGGATCCGTTCTGGTGGCCTTAGAATTGCATCTCTGCTTTTTGCAGATGATGTGGTCCTACTGGCTTCATCAGCTCGTGATCTACAAACTCTCACTGGAGCAGTTCGCAGAAGCGGCCGGGATGAGAATCAGTGCCTCCAAATCTGAGGTCTTGAGCTGGTAAAGGGTGGAGTGCCTTCTCTGGGTTGGGGGGGGAGGTCCTGCCTCAAGTGGAGGAGTTCAAGTATCTTGGAGTCTTGTTCACGAATGAGGGAAAAATGGAGTGGGAGATCGATAGAGGGATTGGTGCTGTATCGGCAGTGATGTGGGCGCTGTACCTGTGGGACACCAGGGACCCTTTTCTGTGGATCCAAACAGGTTCCTGCATATTTGTGCTTCAACATGCCTGACTGTTCATTTGATCTCCTTCAACCTTCTGTGATGCATCAGATATTTTTTCTTATAATTATTATATATTATAAGAAATGTTGAAAAATAAATATTTTACCCTTCACTTCACTGTTATTCATTACTTTGTGTTTTTCCACATACAGTCCCTATAAATTAACTGCAGGTTGTGGCTGTGATGCGACAAAATTCACTTGATATGAAAGTTTAGCAGAAACTGCAGATTTTCTGTCTCCTGTGTTCCCAGACGTCTGAATAAATTCACCTCAAAAGGGATGAAGCCTTCGGTTGGACATGAAGAAGTAGCTTTCAGTTTTTTTTGCTCCTCTAATCTGGAACAAACTTCCAGAAAACTGCAAAACAGCCGAAACACTGAGTTCCTTTAGATCAAGGCTGAAAACCCACCTGCTCAGAGCTGCCTCTGATCAGTAGTAAGTGGAACATTGATCAGTTTTCTTGATATTTGTTTGATGATCCTCATGATTTTGATGCATTGATATTTGCTCGATGATTCTGCTGTGTACCTGATTGAAGTTCTTATGATGTGAAGCACGTTGAACTGCCTTGCTGCTGAAATGTGCTTGAACAGTTTGGAAAGAGACGTTTTATTGAAAATTCAACTATAAAACAGAGGTATTCAACATGGGGGTTGTGACCCTCCCAGGGGCTGCTGAGGTACTGCAGGGGGCCGTGAGATTTCTCATTAGACGTTTTATGTATGTTTTTAAATTCAAAGTTATGTCTTTGAATTCACATTCACATGAATCTAACATGTTAGGAATTGATCAAATGAAGTATTAAATAATGTATTTCAGTCAGAAATGAACACATTCAGTGAGTAAAAATCTGTTTATTATGTTAAAAACTCTGCATTTAATACAAAATAACAGTTTGTTCTTGGCAGTGGCATCATTAGGCCAATAGCGGTAATCATCCATCCATATTCTTTCCGCTTATGTCATGGTTAAGAATTAGACTTTCATGCAGGCGAGAATCACGGACACCAAAGGAAAGTTTGAAAGGTTTATTAATGAATCTGCAGAATGAGATGATTCTTCTTAGTTTCCAGCAAGAATTCAGGATGGGGGTCAGAGGTTACTATCTGGAGGAAGGAAGGAGGAAGGAGACAGACACACCATCCTGCACACAGCTCTGTGGACATGACAGCTGCTCCTCAGAGGGTCACATGGGGCCATGTCCAGCTGTGATTGGCTGAGAGGTGGGGGCACCCTGGAGAGCTCGCCAGTCCATCACTGAGGTCATCAGATGTTTTTTTTTTTTTTTTTCTTTTTTAGGTTCCGACCAATAGAAATGGTCGAACTGATGTTCAATAATAATAAACAAAAACAAAAAGAGTTGGGAGCCTCGGCCAAAACAAAGAAAACAGGACTACCGCTGACTCCCAACTAGACCACAAATAAAAAAATTTTAAAAATTTAATAACCTCAGACAGACTTGAACTGAGGTTTAATAAAAATAATCAAAAAAAAAAAAAAAAAAAGATTTGAACAGCACGGCTTGGTGTGTGGCATGCTGGGGGGTGTTGGAAAGAGGAGGCGGGACTTTGGTGGCCCATTCAGGCTTTATGGACTCAGCAGCCGTCACGAGCTTTTTTTTTTTGCTTACCTTCTGTTTTAGTGATGTCAGGAAGACGGTTCTACACCTGCTAATTCTTTGGGGATTATGAGGGGGGGGTCTACTTTTACTTGAATAATATTATCATGAAGTATTGCTATTCTTACTTGGGTAAACTTTATGGATCATCTCCCCGCTGTGAGTATCTTCACTGAATGAAGAACAAACATGTTTGAATGCTCCAGAAACAGACCGACAGTTTATGTTCAAGTGAGACCTCTTGTTTGTTCACCAGCTTTGTTCTTCTAATGATATTTTCTGGACATTCTTCATCCTGTTCCAATATATGTATACATTACCTACTGTAAGAATTAGCAATCACAGCAGCAGTTTGGCTTTATTCTGAAACCAGCAGAACATGAAAATATTTGCTTTTATTCGGCTCATAATAAATCACAGGTGTAGAAATGAAGAAGTATTAAGTTATGAGAGTTGCAGCTTCTTGTTGAGAGGAACAGAGGACAGAAACCGGAATAATCTGTGATAAACCGGAAACCCGCTGCAGAGATCATCTGATCAGAGAGCTGACAGGAAATATTAGAATGGCTCTCAGCTTGTTGTTTCTGCTGTTTCATAAAATTCATCACTGATTGTGTTCACCTGTTAGAAAGCAGATATTTGCAACATCAGATCGGAGCTTCCGGCTCTTTATTAAATAGCTCCGATATTAAGAAACATAACTATTTAAAACCTGCTTTATGCCTCTTTAATATCGGTAGATTTCCACATTTTGACCTAAAAACAAGCAGGTTTGTTTTCAGATTTCTTCTGTATTTCATACAATAAGTCTCCTTCACCAGACCTGCCACTAAGGACCTTAAAAACACTGAAAACGGATCGTTTGCGCAGCCAAGGCACCGCAGCAGCGCCATTCTGCGCAGAACCGGACGCGGATTATCCGCAAAGAGTCTCCGCTCTTTGGTCGCGCTTTTTATCAGGAGGTTCTCTCCTCAGTCAGTCAGACAGCGGCTGTGATTGGTGGAGGAGGAAAAGGTTTTTATCCTGATGCTTCAGTAACAGCAGAGCTGAGCTGCTTGGTTGGATGGATTCCTCCAGCTCCACTTAAGGTTTCTGTCATTATTTATGAAATTAGGGTGAATTAATAAAGCAGAAGACGATGAAATAGCTGCAGAAATACACGAAGAAGAAATGTGTGCATTTTAAAATTGACTGAATGACTTTTTCCTCTCCTTCCAAGGAGTCAGTCAGTCAGTCATCCTGTTTGTTTGTGAAAGGGAAAAGAAGTTAACTGGACTGGGGTTGGACCTGTTTATTTTGTATCTTGGTATAAAACTGTTTTTTTCTGAAAAGTTATAAAAAATAAACTGAGCCTGGAGTCCTTTCTACATGATATCAGCTGATGGCTCTCCTGCTGAGCCTATTTCCCTGTCAGTTAGCAGCAGAAGCTCGGTGATGCCTGATCAATCTTTATATAAGAAATCATCCTCTGTTTGATCTATAATAATTATTTGCTATTATTATTAAATGGCCATTTATCTTTTTAAAGTAACGCATATCAAAGTTATGTGTTATCCGCGTCCTCCTGCAGCAGCAGAAAGATCAAACTGAGCGGAGCTGTTTTGTTGTTGCGCTTCAGCCTGCTTCCAGCAGGGGGCGCCAGACACCTCGCCTTCTCATCTGAACTCCACACACGAAGCGGAGCCAGCAGCCAATCAGCGGCCAGCATTCAGCATCGGAACTGTGCTAATTGTGTTGTTATGTCTGCCGCTCGGTTTTAAGCTGCGTTCCTGCGGGCTGAGGCGATCCGGAGAGCGGCCTCCTGAGCAGGATCCGGCCCCATGGAGACCCCCAGAGACCCGGTGAGTCACTGTCTCCTCTGCCCGGAGACAGACCTCTGTTCCCGCCTTGTTTTGCTTGTTCGAGCGGCTTCTCCAGAGAGCGGAGCCAGAACGAGCGATGATCGATACTGACAGGCTGATTCCTGCACATACTGCGGTCACAGAGCCGCTGCATGTCTGCCGAATGAAGCGATGAATGTTGATGAGTGAAACCGAGCAGTGAGTCGAACTCCAGAACCTGGGAGCGGGATTCAGAACCGGCAGGCAGCTGGAATTAGAGGAATTCTGGAGGGAATCTGGTGTGGTGTCCTGCAGAGTCAGAGCACCGCAGTGCAGAGCTGCAGAAACAAGATGTGATTATTAAGATGTTGATGACCTGCAGAACCCTGACAGAACCCAACATCTGATGAGGTTAAATATGCCCACTGATCGGAACCAGAAGTGTCAGAGAGGGAGGAACCTGAATGATCCAGAGAACCTGGAGAAATGTGGTTCCTTAACAGATTAGAGGGAACTCTCAGGGTCAGGAGGGAACGCTGAATAAACGGAGGCTGGAGCTTCTGCTTCAGCTATAGATGCTTAAGGTTTTTGCAGAATAAAATCAGAAAGTAATGCTCTGCTGACTCCCAAAGAGAACAGGAAAGTCCAGATCACATTCAGTCACCTGTGGGATCCAGTCTCACTCTACCAGATGCAGAAAAACTGGTCCACATCGTATCTCCTTCACATCCACTGGAGTCTTCAGAGAAATGTGTTCAAAACTCTGCAGCTGGGATCCTGATAGGAGTGTGAAAATATGAACATTTTAAGGAAGGGTCTGTGGTAGCAGTCAGCCTCGCAGTGAATCTGAAGAGGCCTCTGACGTAAGACCGTTGCTGTATGACAGTCCCATAGCCGTCATGACATGCTAACAGCTCAATATCCGATATTCCACAGTGACATGTCCTGGATGTCACCATCAGTTGTTAGGAAGAACTGCTAATCCACCTCATTTGCTTTTGCCACTCCTCTTGAAATCTTTGTCGGATCGTATGGTTAGAAAGATGTTGGAGTAGGGATATGATCTTTCCCGTTATGATGGATGGAAGAGATAGTTTGAACTTCCTCCTGCTCTCTGGTCTTGCTCTGTATCCATCATAGCTTTAACAAAGGATGAAATCAATTTCTTTTTATTGTCTGTTACTATTTTACCATTTATTTATGTTTAGATTATTGCTTATTAAAGCTCAGTAGAAGTAAAATGTATTATTACCAGTGGTGGGCACACTTTCGCTAACCTGCTAATAGCAGAGCTAATTTTTAGCTTTGTGCTTTTGCTAACTTTGAAAACATTTAGCGCACTAAGCTTCTCCTAAATGAACAGTTTAATCTCTACTGATGTCCTGTCTGCTTTCGGACCGAAACCTTACCGAGGTCAATCAGGCTAAATCAGCAACAGAGTTAGCAAAGCTCAACAACTATAAAACTGAAAGCATGAGAGAAAGGTCTGCTTCAAGAATCACTTCCTTAAGTGCAAACTGTACAGGAATGTGTGTAATGACAGATTTGATCCTGTTGAGGGCGATACACTATGTTGTGACAGATGTGTCTGTGACACATGGATGGTGTCAGAAAGATTCAAGCTAGCGCTTTAGCATTAGCTTCTGCTAAATGCCATGTTGGTGTAGCGCATTAGCGAAACTATGGTTTATTGTTCGTGCTTTAGCGTTATCCCAGCTAACTCTGTAGTTAGCGGTGTCCACCGCTGATTATCGTTACTATCATTTGTCCGTCCTCAGATGGAGCGTCCGTCCAGGAAGCGGCAGGATTCCTTCGGGATGCTGGACAGCCTGGAGGAGGACCGGAGCAGCTGCAGCTCTGACTCCAGCGGGGGGAGCGGGGCGTCCAGCCCAGAAGACAGCGAGGATGAAGACTTTGGAGTGGGGGGAGTCGGGAATCAACTCACCACCTCTTCATCGTCCTCCTCCTCTCTGATGCTCATCAAGACCAACGGACAGGTGTACACCTACCCTGACGGCAAGGCGGGCATGGGTCAGTCAGAAGACTGGACGTCTGGCTTCCAGTAAAACCAGAACCAGTTTCTATCAGCTTCAGATTCCAGCCTGGAACATGTCTTCAGGCTGGACTCAGTGGGGGCCTGTGGTCATCTCGCAGACCTCAGCAGGTGGTAGCTCTTCTTCTCACCCCGTTTTGTCTCTCTGTCCTCGTCCAGCCACCTGTGAGATGTGCGGGATGATCGGGGTGAGGGATGCTTTCTACAGCAAGACCAAGCGTTTCTGCAGCGTCTCCTGCTCCAGGAGCTTCTCCTCCAACTCCAAGAAGGCCAGCATCCTGGCCAGGCTGCAGGTGAGCCCTCCCCGCCCCCCCGATCCGAGCGGGAACCTTTCCAGAACCTTTCCAGGACGGTTCTGATCCGCTTTGTGTCTATGTTACAGGGGAAGCCGCCCACCAAGAAGGCCAAAGTTCTGCAGAAACAGCCCCTGATGACCAAACTGGCTGCGTACACCCAGCACCAGTCCGGCCAGCAGGGCGGCGCCAGGAAGAGCGGTGGGTAGCAGAACCTTCGTCACTCACATGGTCGAACACGTGGTGGCTGATTGATCTGAGGGGTCTGTCCCGCAGTCTCCGTGGACGTGTTTGACTGGGGACGGTACCTCGGAGACGGAGACGTGACGGGAGCGCCGGTCAGCTGCTTCAAACATGTGAGTTCATCCCAAACTGGGAGCGGGGACGTCCAATCAGATCATCGGAAGCAGCGTTTGGTGGGATCTCATGATTAATGAGTCGGGTTTCCATGCTGATCATACATCTGGCTGCTGGGATGGACTCCTGATCTCTCGAGGCTGGAGGACGTCTGATTCCCTCAGGGTCAACATTATACAAACAACCCCACTAATATCTGTTCAAACGTTGCTTCTGGCTGGTGTTTGAGCTCTCTGCTCGGCAGCAACAAGGTTCAGGTTGGACTTTTGCAAAGGCCATCCCAGAAGCTCTGCCTGCTTTACCCATATCCCATAGCATGATGCCCCCACCGCCATGTTCTGAGGTCTAAAAGTCAAGTCAAGTTTATTTATATAGAACATTTTAGCAACAAGGCAGTTCAAAGTGCTTTACATCATTAAAACACCATAAAGTAACCAGTTGTATATCAGCAATAAACATATTTTGTCAAAAGACTTCATCAAAATCATCAACCAAATTTACATCAAGTATATTAATCAATGTTCTACTTATTGCTAATCAAAGGCAGCTCTGAGCAGGTGGGTTCTCAGCCTTGATTTAAAGGAACTCAGTGTTTCAGATGTTTTGCAGTTTTCTGGAAGTTTGTTCCAAATTAGAGGAGCATAGAAGCTGAAAGCTGCTTCTCCATGTTTGGTTCTGGTTCTGGGGATGCAGAGCAGACCAGAACCAGAAGCCCTGAGTGGTCTGGAAGGCTGATACGACGACAACAGGTCTTTAAGCCGTTCAGTGATTTATAAACTAGCAGAAGTATTTTAAAGTCTGTTCTCTGAGCTACAGGGAGTCAGTGGAAGGACTTTAGAACTGGGGTGATGTGCTCTATCTTCCTGGTCTTAGTGGGAACGCCAGCAGCAGTGTTCTGGATCAGCTGCAGCTGTCTGGTTGACTCTTTAGGTCGACCTGTGAAGACACTGTTGCAGTAATCAATGCGACTAAAGATAAACGCATGGATGAGTTTCTCTAGATCTTGTTGAGACATTAGTCCTTTAATCCTGGAGATGTTTTTCAGGTGATAGAAGGCTGACTTTGTAACTGTCTTTATGTGTCTCTGAAGGTTCAGGTCCGAGTCCATCACTACACCCAGATCTCAGGCCTGATCGCTGGTTTCTAGCTGGAATAACTGAAGCTGCGCGCTGACTCTAGATCGTTCCTCTTTAGGTCCAAAGATAATAACTTCAGTTTTGTTTCTATTCAGCTGGAGAAAGTAATGGCACCTCCACGCACTGATTTGTTCTAAGCATCTGTTCAGTGATTGGATGGGTTCATAGTCACCTGGTGACATCGTGATGCAGAGCTGTGTATCATCTGCGCAGTCATGGTAACTAATATTATTTCTTGTTATAATCTGAGCTAGTGGGAGCATGAAGATGTTAAATAGGAGGGGTCCCAGGATTGAACCTTGGGGTACGCCACATGTGACTTCAGTGCACTCCGATGAGAAGTTGCCTATTGTTACCTGTTCTTTAGGTCAGACTGGAACCAGTCCAGTACTGGTCTCACCTTGACTTCTCCAGACCTTCCTCTTCTTCTCCATCAGCTGGGGTTGAGCCGTGGTGGTTCCAGATCTTAGAATCTGCAGCTGTTCAGAAATGGTTCCAAAACCCTTTTTTCCCCAACCTGTGCGAATCGCCTCTGAGTTCTTTGGACTTCGCTGTGGTTCTGAGTGTTGGTCGGTCCAGTGAGTTCTTGTTATCCTTCTCTGAAGGTCTTGTCAGGCTCAGCGCCTGGTTCTACCAGATTCAGCTGAACCTTTGGCTCTTTCAGCCCTCTTGCTTCCAGAACTCATCCCAGCCTGGAAGAGGAGCTGCGGGTGGAAACTTCAGACCTCCAGGTTTTATCTGAGTTCCTCTCCTGCTGTAGGTTCCTGGTAGCTGAAAGTTTTGTTGCTTTCAGTCTGGAGTTAATGATCCGTCTCAGCGCTGGCTGATATGGCTTAAAAATAAAACCTCCTTTTTTTTTCATACCAGATCCTATTTCTGATTTTAATCAGTGTTTTTTGCTCGCTTTCTTTTCTAAAAAAGAGATGACAGAAAATATTTTCAAAAAGTTTATTTCGATCATCCCTTCTGTGAGTGAGGGCCAGGCTGCGACAATTTTTGTTTAATTACAAAAATAAAGTCATAATATTAGCAGAATAAAGACGCATTTTCGCCAGAAAAAACGTCTTTAAAATTACGAAAAAAAAGTTGTTTTAATGAGAAAAAAAAGCTTAGTTCTCAGGATCTGACGTGAGCAGCTCAGTTGATGGAGATCTTTCTTCGAAATACTCTGCTTGATCGTTTCAAAGTCCAGCTACTGATAATAATTTGACATTATGTTAAAAGATTAAGTATTTCTATTAATTATTATCGCTAAAACTTGTACCAAAGTTTATTTAAATTTTGTTATTTTTGTGTTGGAGTTCTGATAAAATTAGGACTTTATTGCGGTAATTAAATAAGAAATCGCAGCCTGGCCCTGATGCTCCGTCGTAGAGCTGACCTGAATTCAGAGTCCAAATAAACAGACGCTGTAAAACAAGATGGCCGCCGTGGGCGCGCTGACGTCGCTCTGAGCTGTGGAAACACAAGGAGAGCGCTGGTGGAAAAAATCCTGATTTTACAAAAATGTAATCTTCTCCAACCAAAGATTCGATTAATCAATAAATTCGATTTATCGCCCAGCCCTAATCCGTCTGTTCAGGTTCTGATGGGGAAGTCGTGGGGCAGCGTCAGCGAAGGAGTCCGGGTGGAGGTCCCAAACACCGACAGCGGTCTGCCCATGAAGGTCTACTGGATCGCCAGCATCATCAAGCTGGCCGGTAAGTTCGGGTCGAAGCCTCGTTGGAGCTTGAGCTGAGGAGGTTCCGGTCTAACCGGGCCGGTTCTGGTTGCTCCTGCAGGCTTTAAGGCGCTGCTGCGCTACGAGGGCTTCGACAGCGACTCCTCCAGGGACTTCTGGCTCAACCTGTGCGTTCCGGACATCCACCCGGTGGGCTGGTGTGCTGCCGGAGGGAAGCCTCTGGTTCCCCCTCAGAGTGAGTAACGCCGGGTCCTGAAACGGGTCCCGGGTCACTGTCTGCTGCAGACTGACCCGTTTCGCTGGAGGGGAACGCTGCCTTCTGATTGGCTGATGGTGTTTTTCTGTGTCCAGCCATCCTGCACAGGTTCACCAACTGGAAGACCTTCCTCATTAAAAGACTGACCGGGTCCAAAACGCTGCCGCCAGACTTCTCATCGAAGGTGACGCACGAATCCGACACTCCGTCAGACCCGGTTTGGTTCTGTTGGGTCCTGCTCGTGCTTCCAGAACCGTAGTCATTCAGCAGCTCCGGTAACACCTGGAAACAACGTCTGCCAGTCCAGTTGCTCATCTGTAAGGATTAAGATATAAATCTGAAAACTGGGCCTGGGCGATATGGCTTCCAAATAAAATCTCCAGATTTTAATCTTTTTTTTTTCTCGCTTTCTTTTCTAAAAAAGAAATTACAAATGACAGAAGATATTTTCAAAAAGTTGTCAATCATCCTTCTGTGACGGAGTATCAGGGCCACGCCACAAGATTTTTTGTTTATTTACAAGATTAAAGTCATAATGTTAGAAAAACAAAGACGCAATTTTACCAGAAGAACGTCTTAAAATGACGAGAAAATTGTTTTAATCAAAAAAGTTTCTAGTTATGGAGATCTGACGTGAGAAGCTCAGTCTGTGTCGTTCTTTCTTCTAAACGGACTCAGTCGTTGCTCAGTCGTTTCAAAATCCTGCGGCTGAAAATAATTTGATGCTGATGTGTTGAAAGATGAAGAATTACCTCATCTGTAAAACTGATGCCAAACTATAACTTCATCAGATGCTCAGCATTCCTCATTTCAGTTTTTATTTTTGAAGTAGGAGTTCTCATAAACTCTTTATTTCAATCTTCTCATAATACAACTTTATTCTAGTAACATTAACGCTTTAATTTCGCATTATTTCATCTTTATTGTTGTATGACTTTATTCTCGTAATTAAAAGCATGTAAATTTCGTAGCCTGGCCCTGATACTCCGTCATTCGTTGACCTGAATTCAATGTCCAAATAAATAGAAGCTGTAAAACACATTTGACAAACAAGATGGCCGCCGTGTGTGCGCGATGACATCACGCATTGGTGGAAAAAAATCCAGATTTTCCAAAAATTAAATCTTCAAAAACCAAAAATGTGATGAATCGATTTATCGCCCAGCCCTACTGAAAACCGGAGTAAATGCAGCTCTGAACGTCAGCACTCTTCGTTCCGTCCAGTTTGATCATGTTTGATCCGCTTCGATCAACTCCAGTCCGTTTTCCTGGAAAGTCCGGTCCGGTTGGGGAGGTGAACTCTGCTCCGCCTCCAAACCTCGGTCTCGGTTCGGTTGAAGTGAACTCTGGTTCGGTTCGAATGCAGATGTGAACGCCAAGCAGACCGGAGACCGCTCCAAAAGCAGGAAATGGACTACAGCGCGGGGCATTCTGGGTAAATACAACCAAAACAATCGCTAGCTAGCCTAGCGCTAGCGGGAGAAATGGCTCGTGGTCTTTAGCCTGAGACAGAAGAGAAATCCTCCAGCCGCTAAAACCTGACGCCGCTCCATGTTGTTGATGTTTGGTGAAGAAGGAAGCTGCGCTCAGCGTCTTCAGAGGTTTTCATGTCGTTTCCTTCAGCGGTTCTTGGTGCAGCGCCCCCACAGGCGAGGAGGGGAACAGGTTGCTGAAAGGGTTTGGTTGGTTTGACTCGGAGCAGAGAGGAAGAGAACCGCAGCAGCTGGACATGGAGGACATGCTGCAGCTTTGGAACCTGAACTCAGCGCAGGAGATGCTTCCTGCAGACTCTGGCTGCTGTGCTGCATGCAGCGTGGTCAGGCCGTTTATTATTTCACTCAGAATTTAAATTCGGTTCCACGTCTCAGCGAAGACGTTTTAAATATGAATGTATAGAAAGGGAACTGTGCTTTAGTGTAAACATGCCTGGTGTCGATCCGGACGCTCTGACGGTTGGGTGTCCATCAGAGAGATGGCCTGGGGGGAGAAACGGTCTCTGTGGCGCCACCTGAAGGTGAGCGTCTGAACCGGCTGTGTCCAGCATGTGCGGGGTCTGCAGGGGTCTCATCTGAGAACTGCAGGAGTTTCTCAGACGGCCCACAGGGGGCGCCGGTGCTGATGGTTGTTCAGCCTCCATGCTGCGTTCAGGTTCCCTTTATTTCCAGGAACTGTGGGTCGGGTTGGGGGGGCTGAAACCATCTGAATCCTCCTCTTCCTCCTCTTCGTCCTCCTGGTCCAGGTGCAGGAGAGCATGCAGTTCCCCTTCAAGAAGCAGATGAGGGTGGAGGTGGTGGATAAGACCCACCTGTGTCGCACTCGGGTGGCTCTGGTGGAACAGGTGAGTCTCGGTCAGACGGACGCTTCCGGCGCCTCTGTCGCCCTGACGACCGTGTCGTTGCAGGTGATCGGCGGGCGGCTGCGGCTCGTGTACGAGGAGTGCGACGACGGGACGGACGACTTCTGGTGTCACATGTACAGCCCTCTGATCCACAGCATCGGCTGGTCCCGCTCCATCGGACACCGCTTCAAACGCTCAGGTGGGTGTGGCTTCAGCGGGGGGGCGAGGATGACGGAAGGACGGAGGATGAAGGTGCGCTTTTGCTTTCAGACGGGACGAAGAAGCTGGACGGACAGATGGACGCTCCCGGACAGCTGTTTGCCAAGGTGAGCCTCGGCCTGGAGGGGAAGCGGCAGTTTATGTTTCGTGTTTGTCATGCATTTAAATCCTGTTTGGGTCTGAAATACATCGACCTTTCAACCGATTTCACCCGCTTTGAACAAGCGCTCCGGGATTCTCCATCTGCAGCCTTTTGTCCTCTGTGTCCCTGAGGTGTCTAGAAAAGCTGACTTTGACCTGATTCTCCTCCCATTTTCGCCATCATGCTGTCGCCACGTTCCGCCTCCATCAGGCGGGTCCATGCTCTGACCACCAGGGGGCAGTGTGGCGCCCTCAGACACCTGCCTCAGAGGGCTGTGCTCTGTCTCCTGCAGGTGAGGGAGGTGGACCAGACCGGACTGTGGTTCCAGGACGGGATGAAGCTGGAGGCCATCGACCCGCTGAACCTCTCCGCCATCTGCGTGGCCACCGTGAGGAAGGTGAGGAGCGGCCCGGCCCGCTCGCACCGCAGACTCGACGCCCCCTCTGACCCGCAGCCTCCGTCCCTCAGGTGCTGGCCGACGGATACCTGATGATCGGCATCGACGGCTCGGAAGCGGCCGACGGCTCCGACTGGTTCTGCTACCACTCCACGTCTCCGTCCATCTTCCCCGCCGGGTTCTGCGAGATCAACGACATCGAGCTGACGCCCCCCAGAGGTACGTCTGGCGTGCTGCAGCAGGACGGGGAACGGGTCTCCTCAGACACACCCAGGAGAACGGGCTCTGCTCAGCCGGTGGCTTTCTGGAGTCCTGGGAATAACGAGGACAGGCGGGAGTTGTTCAGAAAAGCATTTCTGGGGAATGTTTGGGAAAAATCCTGAAGTTTTTTTCACAAAAATGAGCAAAAATCAGTCGGAACATGTTCAGGAAGCTAGACATCGGGAGGTTCTTGGAAAAGTTGTGGCATTTGGATGAAATTCAAACCGTCAGGATGGAGACGAGTTGATCGGAGAGTCTGGGAAGGTCCCGGAAGGCTGCGCTCGCTCAGATCGGGGGTGACGCTCTTCTTCTTCTCTCTCCTGCTCAGGATACGCCGGTCTTCCCTTCAGGTGGTTCGAGTATCTGAAGGAGAGCAAGTCTGTGGCGGCGCCGGTCCACCTCTTCAACAAGGTGAGACAGGTCCATCCCGAGGGATCGGCAGGTTCTGGGAGGTCAGACACTGATGCTGGACGGCGGCCTTGTTGCTTTCGTTCATCCCGAAGCCGCTCTGGTAGGGCTGAGGTGCAGAACGAGCTCGTGCGGTGTTTTTCTGCTGAGTCCTGTTGGAACAGGAAGTGACCTTCTGCAATCTGTTCCCACACAGTTGGGAGGAGGAAATCGTCCAAAATCTCTTGGCTTGCTGCAGTGTTAGCAGGGCGCCTTAAACAACTCTTAAACTCATGGATCTAAAATTAAGGCCTTAAAATGTCTTAAACTCGTAAATTTCAGACATTTTAAACTTTGTCGTGGCAGGACTTTAATCGCGTATTTTCTACGTAGTTTCTTTTTCCCGCTGGACTTTTCCGTCAGGCAAACGTTTGAGTCGCACGCAGACGTCTTCATTCTGTTCTGACTTCAGGTGTGTCAGGGTACCGCTAACTAGCTGCTAATTTACCCTCGCTAGCTAGCCAGTTAGCTTATTTGCATCTATTGTTGGTAGGTGCGCATTTATCGCCGGTTAGCTTCACCACTGGCTCACTTCTGTTGCCAGCCAATACGATGTGAAGAGCTTTCTGTGTAACAAAGCTTTGCACGACTACGATATAAAATACGCGGGTTTTTTTGTGCATTTCTGTCGTGATACGGGTCTTAAATTTCATTCATTTTGGTCTTAAAAAGTCTCAAATTTGAGTTGGTGAAACCTGCAGAAACCCTGATTAAGAGTTCCTCTCAGTGGGAGTGACCTCTTAGTGTAAAATGACTCCACACCATGATCCTCCTTCCACTAAACTTTACTCACGGATGGGTGGACTTTTGCTTTGGAAGCACATGTCCACCGTGGTTGGGTCGTTAGACAGACGAGCGTCTGAGTGAAGCGCTGCGGACCAGGAGAAGCCTCTACCCTCCGGTGTCTCCTCCTCTCTCTCTGCTCCATCAGGAAGTCCCAAACCACGGTTTCCGTCCTGGGATGAAGCTGGAGGCCGTGGACCTCATGGAGCCCCGGCTCGTCTGCGTCGCCACGGTGACCAGGATCGTCCACCGGCTGCTGCGGATCCACTTCGACGGCTGGGAAGACGAGTACGACCAGTGGGTGGACTGCGAGTCCCCGGACCTGTACCCGGTGGGCTGGTGCCAGCTGACCGGGTACCAGCTGCAGCCGCCCGCCGTCACCGCCGGTACGCCTCACCCGAGGGGCGGGGTCTGAGGGCGCCCCGGCGGGGGAACCGTGCTAACCCAGGAGCTTGTTTCATTCCAGGGTCCAGAGATCTTCAGTCTGCGGGGTCCAAGCAGAGAAGGAAGTCGCAGCAGTACAGAGGACAGAAGAAAAGTAGGTCCCAGGCCTCGCTGGGAGCGTTTCCGCCCCGCTGTTTCTGAGGTGACTCTAAACGTGTCTGACTCCGCCTCCCAGAGAGGAAGCTGCCCGTCGCGAAGCGCCCCGTCAGCCTCTCCGGCTCCATGGTAACCGGGCTTCCCAGGAACCTATCGGGAGACGAGAACGAGACGCCGCCCGACTACCCGTCGCCGCCGCCTCCGGCCTCGGCCGCCCAGCTGCCGTCCGCCGACCCCGACGCGGAGCGGCGAGCAGGTAAACCTGAACAGGAAGGGCGCCACCTGCTGACCTGATGTGAAACCCTGAGCTGGCGGTGGCTTTGTTCCCTCAGGTCTGCAGCTGGAGGTCCTCAGCAGCAGCGGCGGAAGCAGCTCCTCGTTTCAGCGAGCGGCGCCAGAAACCAACGGCTCGGCCGGCGGGGACCCGTGAACTCCGTCCTGCTCCTTCCTCATCCAACCGGCGACTGTGATGAACGATGAACTGCCGTCCGCTTCACCTCATCCGTTTTCTTCCACAAACTTTTGATCCTTCTGAGCCAGACCGGCCTGGAGGAGCTGGAGCTGATCCCCGGGAGCTTCGATGTGATGCGTTCAGGTGCTTTCAGGACGTCGCAGCCTCATGAAGTGCTTAAAGCAGGAGGTTTTTTCTTTTCTGCCTTTAATACGTCCAGCAGGAGAGAAGATCTGCAGGGTGTCCTGGAAATGAGCGTTTGTTTTCCATAATTTCCAGCTTTTAATGTCTGAATTTACTGTTTCTTGCCGTTTTCCTGCTGTGGGACCCAGACTGCAGGAGGGACTTTAGTCTGGAAGGAAGGGGTTAAAACAGCACAAGTACAACAGGGACCCTGAAAGTACTGAGAAAGTACCGGGTTATGATAGGAGTATTAGTGGCGTTCTTCTGTAAGCTTTAGAAAACTGCCCTCTGAGTTCGAGGAAGATGACCTCCGAATTTCAGAAAAACCCAAAGTTTGGTAAAGTTATAGAAAGGATACCTCCTAAAAAGCACCATGTACTATAGCAGAGAACTTTATTATTATTAGAAAATATTTAATAAGGTTTATTTGAATCTTTTTGTCCTTAAATTTCTAAAAGAAAAGTGAAAAAGTGACAGAAAGGTAACCTCTAAGGTTCGCAAATGTAGCATCTTAAATTTGCAAAAATAGCACCAAATAATAAGCAGAGAATTTTATTACTACTAGAAATTATTTAATAAGGTTTATTTCATTCTTATTGTCCTTAAATTTCTAGCAGAACAGTGAAAAACGAGGAAATATGAAAACGTTGACAGAGAGCATATTTATCTTTAAAGGTTGAAGATCTCTTGAAATCCTTCTGATTGCTCAGAGCGCAGCTGAGCTGAGGAGCAAAACGGTTTCATTTGATAAACAGATGATGTTTGATGAACGCAGAAACCTTTATTGGAGCAGTTTCACAGAGTCGCAGTTTATTACGTCTCCGTCCCTGATGTTTGATGTGTTTCTGATGGTCAGCTTTTACTGTTTTTATTCACGCAGAAAAGGAACTAACAGTTTTTAAGTTGAATTTTGTGTCTGAAACGTTAAACGTCGGGTTTTATAGGGAAAAAAAAAAATCAATTTTAAACATAAGAACCAGTGGATTTTAGATGAATTTCACGAAGCTCTGCAGGTTTTATGGATTAAACTTTGTGGGACATTTATTTTAACATTCTCGTAGAAAATGTCGGAATTAGAGGCTAAACTGGAAACTGAATGGAAACACTGGAAGCCAGTTTGTCCCCAGGAAGTTCCACGTTTCTGTCAGTCACTGTTAATTTTGTTGTGAGACATATTTTCATGTTTTATGTCCAAAACAAACAATTTTGGGAGAAAAATGAAGGGAAGTTGATTCATTCGTTATTTTAGTTTTGATTTACACATTTTTATCCGGTAAATCCAACTTTAGATTCAAAATTAGATTTTCCGACGGCGGCTGCTCTGACTGGACCGGTTTCTCACCGTCAGTTTCATCCCACAGGAAGTCTGTCAGAATGACCTCAGAGGCTCAGAACCAATGGCGTTATCAGTTTCAGGGCTGATCAGGAAGTGAATCGAGGGCGGGGCGACTTAATCGAATTTATCGAATTTTTAGTTTTCGAAGATTTAATTGTTGGAAAATCTGGATTTTTTTTTCCACCAGTGCTGTCCTGTGTTTCCATAGTTCAGTGATGTCATCACGCCCAGGGCGGCCATCTTGTTTGACAAGCGTGTTTGTTTGGGTTTTGAATTCAGGTCAAGGAACGACGGAGTATCAGGGTCAGGCTATGATTTTTTTTATTACCAAAATAAAGTCATGATGTTACAAGAATGAAAAAGTAATTGAGAACTTCAACACAAAAAAATCAGAAAAAAATTTAATCATCCAAACTTTTTTCTCATTAAAACAACTTTTTCTCATAATTGTAAGACTTTTGGTAAAATTGCGTCTTTATTCCTTAACATTATGACTCCATTCTCGTAATTAAGCAAAAATCCTCGCAGCCTGGCCCCGATACTCCGCCGTCCAACTTATAGAAGGGATGATTGAAATAAAAGCCACATCGCCCAGTCCACCTGAACCCAGAACAACTGGTCCAGTTTTGGACTTTATCCCCCAGTTGGACCCAAGATGTTCTGATGTTTCCTGATAATCTTGGATTTTGCTGATTTTTCTTTAAACCACATTGAATTTTTTTCTGGTTTCATTCAGGAAAGAGAAAACCTGCAGTTTGAGCGATAAATGAATCCATTTGCAGATTTCATCTTCAGCGTAGAAGAGCAACCCAGAGGTCAGGAGGTCAGGAGACGCGTCTCCTGTGGGACCAGCTGGTCGTCCAGCAGACCGCTGAGGGGCGGCCTCTGGAGCTCTTAGTGTTCAATGTGAAAATGAAGCAGAAGATCTGCAGAAAAGAATCATTTCAGATGAATCTGTTGATGTTCGTTGGTTGTTGTGAACGTTTCTTGATTCCTCCTCAGTTCAAAGGTTAACCGTCTATGTTCTGATGAAGGTTTTTATATGTGGTGCAATTTTTGGCGGCATGATTGTGAAGAAATATTTCATCTAGATGTGAAAATAATGACTTTATGCAATAAAAAGAAAAATCTGCAGTGGTGAGAATTTCATGAGCTTCTCTTAAAAAAGACATCCATCGATTCATCCATCCATCCTTCCATCCATCCATACATTCATCCATCCATCTGTTCATCCATTCATATGTTCATTCATCCATCCAGCTATTCATCCATCCATCTGTTCATCTATCAGGCCATTTCTCCCGCTAGCGCTAGGCTAGCTAGCGTTTGTTTTGGTTGTATTTACCCAGAATGCCCTGCGCTGCAGTCCACTTCCTGCTTCTGGAGCGGTCTCCGGTCCGCTTGGCGTTCACATCTGCATCCGAACCGAACCAGAGTTCACTTGGACCGAACCCAGAACGAGGTTTGGAGGCGGACCAGAGTCCGGGTCAGAGTTCACACCTCACACCTCCCCAACCGGACCGGACTGGAGTTGGATTAAAGCGGACTGAACGGGACTGGTGGGAACGATGGAGCCTGAGTCTCTCCAGCCAGTTCTCCAAACATCCTCCTACAAATGTGTCCAGAAGGGCTTCTTACCACCTGCCCACCATCCCAGTTCTCTTCTTTCTGGCGGGCTCTCTACTCTGCTACTCCAGTAGCCCTACAGAGGAAATCCTTTGTGTTTGTCGTCTCATTTTTCAGTCACTGCTCCCAGGCTGGGATGTCGATCCACGTTCTGTCTCCACTTTAACAGAGATGCTGACGCTGCTCCAACCCACCTGTCAGTCCCTGCTCTGGTCTCCCAAGGATAACTGGTTCTGAGTGAGACCCAGACTAAGCTGACATTAAGTTACTTCACTTGGACCAGGAATACTGGACCCTGATCCCGGCTGCCAGGATTATCACAGGAAGCACCTTCCAACCAGGCCTTCCCAAAATGAGCTCCAAGGAACCAGACTTTGGATCCACTAAGTGCTGTAAAGAGCTGGTAGATTGTGGATTACTGTCCCCAGATATATATTTTTAAGATATTTTTGACGAAACATTCAATTTTTCTAGTTTGAAGAGTTGGAATTGTGCTCTACAGATAAGGATCTAGGATCCGTTCCATCAGATCCTGGTCTGTTGGGATCAAAAGACATCTGAAGTACAGAACCTCTGAGTATAGCAGCTGCTCGTTTGCTCCTGACAGGCATCAGAACCGGGGTCCAACGTTCTCCTTGTCCTCTCTCAATAAATCATCAGAGCAGACGGCTCCTTAACGTGCCTTCTGGTCTGAAAGTGGATCCTGACGGAGCGATTTATCACCAGGTCGGGGCAGTGCCGGGTCAGAAGAGGTGATCCTGAGTCAAGACCAAACTGGGCATCTCCTGATCTCATGTCCAACCCACTGCCTCCTCAGCAAATCCTGCAGAGGTTTGGTTGTGAACCACCCACTGGATTCAGGTGCTGAGTCAGAGAAACATGTGAAACATGGAGGACAGCAGGCCTGAAGGACTGACGTTGGACACCACGGCTCTACAGCACTGCCATGATTACCCTTATCAGTATCTCCTTGGTAACGGCAAAGATTAACCTGGTTCAAAACCACTGTAAATATTAAGAAGTATATTTACTTTTTACCCAGAAGGTATCCTAAATGAAGCAGATACACTGGGTTAGGAGGTTTGAGATGTACAGAATAACATCATCAGCATATGGTGATACTTTGTGGTTAATGCCTCACTAGCTGTGCTTCCATTGACCATAAATCTGTGCAAATTGGAATTATGAAAATAAATTTGCTTTATGGAAACGTGCCAAATTCAAGAATACCCCTCACTTTTTTCAAAAAAGTTTTTCATTAGGATGAGATGGTTTTTCAGACATATCAAAATGTGCTTATTCCGCAAAACTGCAATAGAAGCCATTTTTTTGGAACATGCCGGTTTGTATACAGCAGCAATGCGCTTATTTGTAGGCACTGGGCTGCTGGACAGCTCGGAAGTGTTGAATCCGTAGCTCTTCTGTAAAACCACCAACTACCCCAAAAACGTTGCGTATGCAGCTGCTTCCAAGTATAAGAAGCTCATCGCTCCAACGCTTGAATAAGACGCCGACGTCTAATGGCTGATGATGAGCGCAAGCGCCGTGGCTGAAATATGAATATATCTCATGCTTACATCCTTCACCATGATTTTTAATGACTTAACACGTGAACAAACTTCATGTGTGGTTTTAATTGCATTTCTTTTTAAATGGAAACACCGCAATTGTGAAATTGTTTTTTTTTTTTTTTCGACATTCGCAGAATATCAAACATATTTTTCACACATTTGTAACGGAAATGTAGCTCCTGTTAGATGGCTGTAATGGTTTCGGATTTCCACAAAATGGCGGCGAGCAGCTTAATGGTTCTATTAAGAAGCAAAGTTACAGCTGAAGGATGAGAATAAAGAACCTTTAGAGATGATCGACCAAGGAGACCAAACAGCGTGGTTCTGAGCGGTTAGGTTGGGTTTTGTTCATTTGGTTTGGATGAATCCAGCCGTCCGCAACCTTATTACCATTATATTGGATCTTAGACTGAAAAACGTCCAGACTTTCCCAAAGATGACGATGGATATTGGACCAGCCGCTAGATCTAAGGTAGTGGAATGGACCAGGACCAAATCCTGAACTCCAGGTCTTAGCTGACATGTTTGGTGAAAAGTCAGCTGGATGTGCTTCAAGTCTGTTTCTGTCCTTGTTTCTTCAGGCCGTAAAAGGAAAGTGGTTTCAGTCCGTCAGCGGTCCATCTGGACCTGGATCAGAGCCTGATGCGTTTCCCTGATGTTGGAAGGTAGGATTCAGCTGATGGGTCGGTCCGCAATGTTTCAGTATCCTCAGCATGACTGATATTCTGCCAGAAACGTGTGCTCCCCTCTTCCTGCCTCCTGCCTTTTAAAAATAGCTTCCTGCTCCGCATGCTGACACCAGATACTGGTGGTTCTGGATACCAACTGGAAAGCTGGACTGGCTGGAATCTGATGATCAGATTCATGCAAACGAGGTGAAATTCTGTTGCCGACGTGAGAACCGTGTTTGATATCAGGGCAAAATTTAACTCGCTGTTGAGGCTGGTGCCATGCTGAGGTTCGCTCCAGAGATCTTTCCTGCTGCTTGTTGACAAAATGGCCTCGTTCCTCAGCAGCTCTAGCTCATATAATCAGAAGTTGACCTGATGACAACATGACACCTGGTTCCAGTCAGAATCAGGTCAGCACCTGGAACCAGTTTAGGAGCAGCACAATGGTCCAGGAGTGAAGGTCCAAACAGGCCTGGAAACGAGCAGAAGATGCTCCACTGCTGGTCCAGACTCCAGGCTCTGACGCACGAAACACTGTAGACGATTGGTTTCTGCTAAAACATCTGGCTTCCTGGTGGAGCAGTGGAAAGCATGGTTGCACTACAGCAAGAAGGTCCTGGGTTTGAGCCCTGGTTTGGGATTTTCTGCATGTTCTCCCTCTGCATGCGTGGATTCTGTCCAGGTACTCCGGCTTCCTCCTACAGTCCCAAAACATGACTGTTGGGTTGACTGGTCTCTAAATTGTCCTCAGGAGTGTGATGGACCGAGGACCTGTCTAGGATGTCCCTGCACCTCTGGCCTAAAAACCACTGGAGATAGACACCAAACCCCGACCAGAGGTGGAGGAAGGACCTACCTGCTGGTTCAGTGACGGACCAGAACCACCACATTCTGAGGACAACCTAGTGAAGGTTCCCTTCAGAGCGGTTTGTTTCAGAGCAGTGGTGGAGATGGTGGTAGAAGTTGCTGGTTCGAGCCCCTGCTCTGTTCGTGTCCGTCCTTGGGCAAGACACTTCCCCCGCCTTGCCTGCTGGTGGCGTCGGTGCGTGGCAGCCTGGCCTCTGTCAGCCGGCCCAGGGCAGCGGTGGCTACTATCCAGCAGCTCTACCACCATCAGCTCATGAATGGACGAATGTAGCGTGAAGTACAAGTATACAAGTACAGGCCATGTACCATTTAATGCCTCTGGGTGGCGCAGCTGCTCACCTTCAAGGAACCCGAACAGGTGTTGAGTTTGTTCTGTTCTGGTTCCAGTTGAGTTTATTTATGTCTGGGTTCTTGAACGTTCATATTAAGGTTGTATTCACACCCGACACAATTGGTCGGCTTTAAACAGACCAGAGTTCGATTCCCCCGTTGGTCCAGACCTTCCCAGCAGGTGTGAAAACACTCAAGCGGATCCTGGTGCAGAACAAACAACCGGACCCACTTTCTAAGGTGGTTTCAATCTGCTTCCAAACCGTCTGTGGTGGGAATACAGACCGGCCTCGAGCAACTACAGGAAATATACGTCCTTCTGAACTTCACGAGCCACCGTATCTGGACGTTATGGTAAAAACGAGCCCTCCAGTGTTGCTAACGCTACTGCTGCAGGTACTGATTGGACTGAAATCATACCCAACCTGACATTTTCTGCTTAGCGATGCTGCTGGCAGCAGGTTGTGGGTCAGAACACGCAGAGCATCTCGTCTCATTCAGCTTGCAGCGAATTTGCCAAACCCGTTCCAGAATGAATGTACCATCGTTAAACCGGCGCTGAATGAGCTGCTCTTGACATATAAACGGTTGCGGTTGCTATAACAGCACAAATG
Organism: Anableps anableps; assembly: GCA_014839685.1. Taxonomy (NCBI): domain Eukaryota; kingdom Metazoa; phylum Chordata; class Actinopteri; order Cyprinodontiformes; family Anablepidae; genus Anableps; species Anableps anableps. The sequence continues at coordinate 30,980,847 of CM026083.1, read as the reverse complement.
CAGCAAGCAGGACTTCTATGATTGTTTTTTCCCGGTCGGTGATCAGTCCCAGTCTTATTTCTGTCCAGTTTTGAGCAATGATTGTCACACATTATGGTCTGCTTGCAAAAAATGGCCAATGTGAAAGCAAACCGCACCAAACGAAGAAAATAACGTCCGCCGTTGGTCCGGACCAAACAAACGGACCGAAGGAGCACACCCTCAATGATTTCTGGTTTTATCAGGTTAAGAACAGAAGTTTGGATTCAGGTGTTCTGGTTCTGAGAGGAGAAACATTGGTTGTTTCTGGTTCCGTCAACAGCTGAATGTGTTTTATGGTTAATGTCCATCATGTCTGATGATGGATCAGTGAGCGAAGACCACCTGCAGGACGATGACACTTAGACACTCGGTGGTTAACATGAGACTTTATTGATCAGTGCTGCATGCTTGGTGGGACTGGTTAAGACCAAGGTAGAGGATCCACTGTAGAGTGGGTGGGGTTAAATGGGAGCGTGGGCGGAGCTCAAGGAGGGGGCGGGGTTTACTCGTACAGGAAGGTCTGAGTGACGGGGGCCCAGTTGACGAACTCCTCAGCCTTGAACCAAAGATCGACCTCCATCTTGGCGTTATCCAGGGTGTCGCTGCCGTGGATGATGTTCCTGAGGAGACAATCGGCTCCAGGTCAGCTTTTATGATCTGGTCACGTTTATCTGAAGTACTGTAGTTTATTTTAAAAATAATCGCTGTTATTTAATTTTCTTTAAAAAAAACCTCAAGAATAATTCTTGTTTAATTTTTTATTTTTTTTTTTTTCAGATTTTTAAAAAATAAAAACCTAATTTTCAGTCGATAGATTTGTTTCTTTCTGTTTTCTTTTATTGATTATTTGAATTATTTATTGAAATGATTTTTAAACAAGAAGCTTTCAGAATTTTTCTCTGGGTCAGAGTCTTATTAACAGCAGTTTTACTGCTTATGTTGACTATTTCGCATGAGCAAACCGTTCCCTTTTTATATTTTATTTACTGTATTTTTCTATTTTGGAAATGTATTTTTTATTTCTAAATGTAGAAATGTTGACAGTAACATTGATAATGGGGGGGGGGGGTTTATGTAAAACTTTTTTTTAAACATTTTATTTTTTAATTCTTTACTTTTTGAAACTGGTATTAATACAGTGAAAAATCATTTAAATATTTATTTTAGTTGATTTTGTGTCCAACATGCCTTTTGTTCTCATGAAATGTGACGTTTTACTCACATTTCTGGATTCTCCTCTGGTTTTCAGCCTCTTCTAAACTCCAGTGATCACATTTTAAAGTTTTCCTTTTATTCATGTTTCTCTGATGTTCATAAAGTTGCCGTGGTTTCCTCACCTGCCGATGTTGATGCACAGGTCTCCACGGATGCTGCCGGGCTTGGAGTCAGCGGGGTTGGTCTCGCCCAGCATCATCCTGGCCAGCTTCACAATGTTCTGACCCTCCCAGACCTGAAACACACACCAAGCATCAGCGTCAGACAATCATGTGAAATAAACAGATGCTTTCGTCTCTTTCTAAGTTTTTTTGTCTCTAAACTTTAAATCTTCTTCGTTTTACTTTATTTCTGTTTATTCTGGACGTTCCAAGCATCTACTCTGCAACAAAACACCAGCGTGTGCGATAACTTTACTGACGGGGCCGCCGGAGGTGTTGTCTGAGGTGATTTAAACCTTTAAGCACGGTGGTGTTAGTATCATGATGTGGGTCTGATTACCTGGTTAAAGGGTTTTAATAGCCAACAGTGTTTACTGGGGTTTTAAAATACCAGCCTCAAACTGATTAAACTATTCATAGCCTCAGCACAGGAGAGCACGGTGTTGGCGGTGTCATGATGAGGGATTCTTTTATATCAGTGGGATCCAGAGGTCTTATCAGGATTTTTTTCACTTTTCTGGCAGCTGATCAGTTGGGTCTAAAGCTCCTCCTCCTCGGCTGGACCTGCTGTTGTCTCTGTCTTTCTGTCCATGTGTCTCCTGTCCTTTTCGCTCATTTTCAGTCCATTCCATCAGAAAATTCATGAATTATTGAAACATAAGCTGCGAGACTGACTTCAGATTTGCTCTGTGTGAGACGGTAGATCGTCCTAAAGCTTAAAAAAAGAGCTGGGACCCTGCGTGGGCATGCAGTGATGTCATGAAGCAGCTGTCCGTGTCTGAGCAGAGCTTCCTGTTGAAGCAGCTGAGGAGCAGCAGGTGTGAAGAGGCTGCTGACGCAACGGAAAGAGGCGGCGGCCATGCTTGTGTCTCTGTTACCATGGCGAAGATCGGGCCGGAGGACATGTATTTGCAGAGTCCTGCGTAGAAAGGCATGTCCTTCAGGTCCAGGTAGTGCTTCTTCATGTGGTCTTCAGAGGCCTGGAGACGAAGTGGGGAGAAGGTTAGAGACCAGAGCGGCTCAGCGTCAAACACAACCAGGCTGGGTGGAAAACTAAGTGCACCCCCGGCTGTGCCCACATGAGTGTTTCCTCCACCACGGAGGAGCTTCTGGTTCTTACCTGCACGAATTTGGCAGCGACCAGCTTGAAGCCTCTGTGCTCGAAGCGCTTGATGATCTCGCCACACAGTCCTCTCTGGACGCCATCGGGCTTCACAGCGATGAAGGTACGCTCCATGTCTGCTGAGGAGGCTGCAGAGAAACGTTCGTCTCAGTCATTCGTGTCTCAAAACCGAAAAGATGTGTCGTCTGGCCGAAAGCCAGAGGACACCTGGCCCCGCCCACCTTCCAAACCAGTCCGAGGAAAACGTTTGACTGGATGGAAACTCAGCGAACACTTGAAGAGAAAAACCTGTGAGAATATCTGGAGCCTGGAATAAAGAGCCAGAATCCATCCGCAAAAACAAAACCTCACCAAACGTTTCTGGTTCCGTTTCTGGAGCAAATATCATGAAAACCCCTGAAATGAGACAAAACGAGCCTAAAAGAACCTCCCCAGCAGATCCAGGAGCTGCTTTCGGGCCAAGGATTCTGGAACAGGACTAAAACAGAGAACAGTTCCGCTGCAGGTCGGTTCTCTTCAACAGGAAGGACGTTTCATAAGAGAACCGACCTGCAGCGGAACTGTTCTCTGTTTTAGTCCTGTTCCAGAATCCGGACCCAGAAACCCGGTGCTAATTTCAGAACCTGGTCACCAGAACCTGATCCAGTGCTCTGCCCGTTTCCAGGTTCCGTCCGGACCCAGAAACCCAGTGCTAATTCTGCAGCTGCTGGTATTTGGCGCCCCAGCAGCTGAGGGTCAGCAGGTGATGCTCCCAGTTTAACCTCCTGCTGGAGTATTATTAGGATCCCAGTTCGGGTTCTGCTGACCGTTCGGACCGGTTTCCAGGGGAAACCAGAAACCGAGCAGAACGGAACCGGTTCCAGGTGGGAGAACGTTTTCAGGTTTTTGCTGTAGAAACGATCTGGACTCGGGGAGCAGGTGGTGTCTGAACAGAACCTGGACCCGCTTTGATCAGGCCCGGTTCTGGTCCAGAAACCCTGCTGGGCCGTCCTGCGTGCCTCAGATGGTTTCTCTATCTGGAATGAAAGGCTGGGCAGCAGCTTGGACCCGGTCTGTTGGAGCAGAACCACGTCTAGAACCTGCAGAACCAGCTGGAGGGTCAACTCTGGATCCGAACAGAACCACGCATCAGAAGGTTTAAGATCTTCCCAGTTTTTAGAAAAACTCCAGATTTTCAGTCTGGAAACATTTTGGCTCATTTCAGGAAAACAGTGAAAGATCATTTGGACCTTTCTGAGCCGAACTGAGAGCTGCTTTCAGGTGTCTGCTCTGCAGCGATGAGCCCAAACAGAACCTCCGATCAGAACCAAACCACCTCCGCTCCCGGATCGGACCCCTGGGAGCTTCGGGAAGTTCCCAGAATAGTTCTGGATTCGAATCAAAGCTCGGAGATGAATGAATGAATGAATGGATCGTGCAAGTTGGACCCAAGCTGCGGGAACCCGTCCGGCTCCGAGTCAAGCGGATCCAAACCAGGAGCGGAGAACTTTTCTGTCAGGATGTTCCGTAAAAACGGGGAGACTCGCTGAGCTGCAGCAGCTGTTCGGGTCCAGTTCAAACGTTCCTGCAGAATCAGAACCGGTTCGCTTCATGCCGGTTCCGAGTCCTACCTGACTTCCGGGGCTTGAGGAGAACTTGTGAGGTTGAGTTGCCGGCGGCTGGGATGCGACACCGAGGCCGAGGACCGGAGCAGCGGCTCTATATGAAGGCTGGGCCCGAACCGAGCCGGGGGGCGGGGCCAGCTCATGGCTCGGTTCTGAATCGGTGGAGGCCGCGGACTGATCCCTCATTTGTGCATGTTTGTCTGTCAGTGACTGGACCGTTTTAGAAGCTGCTGTCAAAGATCCAGAAGATTCCGCAAATCTCTGATTCTTGCATTTTTCCCGAAAGGGAAGAACGAAAATAATAATTCACTTCATTTCTGACAGACCGAGGCTCCAGCTTTAAAACCAACCGCATGGAAATATGGAAACACCTGCCTTCAAGCAGATGAAATTATGAACTTGCTCCAAATAAAAGCAACTTTTAAATCATAAACCTCCAAATGGGAACTGCTGCTGAGAGCTTCGCATGGACGCTGGGTCCAGATTAGGTTGTTTTATGCAAAACTAGTTTTCAGTATTTCAAACTGGAACCTTTTGGGTTTGAAACAGAAATGATCCCTGCTGCTGTGAAATATGAGTCCTGACGAACGTTCATCTGGAGAACATGCTCAGAATATGATTCTTGCGGTTCCGTTCAGATGAAGGACGGAGCTGAAAACATGCAGCCAGATTCTAATCTCTGCTGCGGGTGAAAGCGGCCGCGTTCAGCCAGCTGCCCGGCAGTGCGTCACACCGAAAGAAGAGAAGCAGAGCGGGTTCCTCATCACACCAACACCTGGTGTCCAGTTCACGCATAAAAATGTTTGCTGGGTAAAATGAACGTATTAACCATAACTGATCAGCAAGCCCTTCCTGCTTTCAGCTGTGGAAATATTAATATTATGAAAATGTTGAAAAGCAAAAACGACGTTCGGTCAGGGATTCATTTTATGGAGTGCACTCTGCTGCAGAAGTTGGTTCGGAACCGGGGAACCGGGCCGGCACCAGACGGAGTCCGTGAACAGAAAACTAGAAGCTGAAATCAGAAATGAAGTGATTCAACATGAGTGTTAAAAACTTCACTACCCAGAGTTCAACGCTCCCCGTTGCCGTGGCGACGAGCAGAGCAGATCAGGAGAACTGAGGTTAAATGTAGGAGCTGATCCAGGGGAGCAGAACCGAACCGAGCCCGTGCTGGTTCGGCCCACCCTGTCCTTCACCCCTCACCCAGATTCTCCCTAAATATAAACCTTCTCCTTATCGGGGATGGAAAGCTGCCTCCTGGGGGGGTCTGTCCACTCTGCGGCCCTGCAGGGGGGCGGTCAGGTCACACATGACCCCCCCTCAAACCTCTCAGCTCTCCAGCTGCTCTCAGGTTGTGGGTTCGTGTCCCTCGTCCTCCTTGTCCTACCGTGTCCCCAGTCCGACCCCCGGTCCCTCCCCCTGGTCCCTCCCCCCGGTCCCTCCCCCTGGTCCGACCCCCGGTCCCTCCCCCCGGTCCGACCCCCGGTCCCTCCCCCTGGTCCCTCCCCCCAGTCCGACCCCCGGTCCCTCCCCCTGGTCTGACCCCCAGTCTGACCCCCAGTCCCTCCCCCTGGTCCCTCCCCCCAGTCCGACCCCCGGTCCCTCCCCCTGGTCTGACCCCCAGTCCGACCCCCAGTCCCTCCCCCTGGTCCCTCCCCCTGGTCTGACCCCCGGTCCCTCCCCCCGGTCCGACCCCCGGTCCCTCCCCCTGGTCCCTCCCCCCAGTCCGACCCCCGGTCCCTCCCCCCAGTCTGACCCCCAGTCCCTCCCCCGGTCAGACCCCTGGTCCCTCCCCCCAGTCCGACCCCCGGTCCCTCCCCCTGGTCCCTCCCCCCTGCCCGACCCCCCCGGTCCGACCCCCAGTCCGTCCAGCCTGTCGGCAGATTCATCCTCCGCTCCTCTTGGATGCAGAACCTGCAGGTCCGCCACGGACCCGTCTCCCTCCGCAGAACCGCCGGGACGTTCCCGTCCCGAACCCGGACATGATCTGCGGGATTATCCGACAGCGTCTCCTCCAGACTCTTCCAGAACCAGAACCAGACCTGCTGCTCAGACCCGGTCCAGCGCCTAGCTGCTGGCGCCCCCTGCTGGCCGACACAGAAAACACGAGCTGAGGCGGGTTCTGGTTTATTTTTTGCTCCAGATTTTATTTCAGTGTTTGTCGTGAAACAGCTGGGGGGGGGGGGGGTGCTGGGGGGGGTGCTGGGGGCGGGGCCTCGTCTATTTACTGATTCCTCCGTCAATAAATGAACTCATCATCAACTAAACTAGCAGCATTTTCATCAAATTCCTCCAAAACGTAATTTTTAACATCTCAATGTTGAGAAAAGTAAAACTCAAGGGAAATTATGAAATTTCAACAATTTTAGTTGAAAAGAATGTAAAATGTGAATCAATTAAATCCCATTAATGATTGTAAAAGAAAACCCGAAAGGTCAAAAAAAACTGCACAGAATCATATTCATCATTTATTATCACAGTTTTTCTCATTTTAATAAAACATTAAATGTTAAGAAATATTGGTGTTATGTTCTTACTCAAATTTGATCAAATTAAAAAAAAAAAAAACATTGAGGTTTTTTTTTTTTTCAAAAATATTTTTAATTAAATCCAAAATGAATGAATTAAAAATGAGAAAAGAAAAACGATTTTTGGAGAAATTCTTTCAGTTTTTTTCTTTTGTCTAAAATTAAAGCTCAAGAAATGATTTCAGCTTCATTTTGTCTCAAACTTTGATTAAAATCTGATTTTCCTGAAACAGATTAATAATTTACACGACACGCTCCAGAACCTGCAGCTACTTTCTTTGAAACAGTACCTCGTAAGTTTTACTAAATTAAATAATTTTACAAAGTATTTTCTTGAGTAATGAAATTTTTAATTATTTTAGGTTTCCAAACCAAAGCTCAAATTATGAAATTAAAAAAGCAACAATCTGAACCCTGAGGCCCCGCCCCCTGCAGAAAACGACTGGTTTCCATGTAAACAGCCACTTCTGTACAAATAAAAAGCGAACAGAACCAAAGTTCAGATAGAAAACAACCGAACCATCAAACTGAAGAGATTTCTGTACATTTCATAAAGTCATAAATTCATTTTTATAATTTCTCTGTTTCGTCGTCTTAAACTTTCTGTTTTACAAATAAAGACACCAAATTAAAGTTTTGTCCTTGAGGTGGCGCTGCTCTCCCTCCGCTCATACATAAAATAGAATCTCCGTTAGTTTTTATTTACACGCTTCAGATATTTACAGCTTTTTAGTTTTCAGGCCAGCGACGCGGCGGCGGCCTCGGTTACCGCGGGGCCGCCGCCGCCGCGTCAAAGCTCTGGATCCCGGCACGGTTCCGGCCGATTCCCGGTCCAGGAGCCGGGGGTCGGAACTGGACTGGGATCCGTCACGTTGCGCCTGAGACCCAGAGAGCGGTCCTGAGAAGCTGTGGGCTGACTGGTCCCCGTCCACCTTCACTGGGTTTGGACCCGACCGGACCATCGCCCAGGACGAGTTCTTCTTCGGTAGGAAACCCTCCCCAACAGAGAAGCTTTAAATTTAGATTCGCCTGGACTTTATTCTGGAACAAATTCCCCAGAGTTCCCAGCCGGTCTGATGGACTGGAGCTGGAACCGGTCCGTCGGTTTGAGTTTCTGATTCTGAGTTTAGGCTCGGAATCATTTCTAACCTCTGACCCGACTTCAGTTCCAGCTCTGGACTTCGGTTTTAGGAACCCAGAGTTCCTGAGCTCGGAACCGCTTTGGGACACTTTCGAACAAATTTGGGTTATTGGTCTGAAAGCTCTCGGGTCGGGAATCCGTCCTCAAACGGATCCTGGTTCTGATCAAGGTTGGTTTTTTAGAAAGCTGGAACTCTGAAGAATTCAAGCTGAGCTTCCAGAGGTTCTCCAGATGTTTTTCTTGGTGAAATAAACTCCTGGCTCTGTGTTGGATTAAAGGTCCAGTCGAAGTATTTTTGTTCTTTTCAGAATCAACTGGTACCAGTTTATGGTTCTGGGATTTGTTCCAGTTTAAGGTTTTGCTCAGATTCATTCCTGGGACCGTGTCGGCGCCCCTTTATGGCAGCAGGACGCCACGTTCACTCGGTCCTACTTTTAACAAATTCCTGTAAACATGAATCACTGAACCAGAAGTACCGGTCATCGGTACCATTAATGTTCCAGAACCATACTGGTTTCTAACCAGTAGAACCGAGTGAGCAGCTTCTGAACTGGATGATATGGTACAGATGGAGAATAAAAAAGATCTCACTGCCCGCCAGAGCTGAGAGTGACGAGGACTCATGGATCATCCTGACATTCCTGGGGACTTCATCCACCCGGCCGTCCAGCCATCCAACTGGCCGTCCAGCCATCCACCCGGCCGTCCAACCATCCACCCGGCCGTCCAGCCATCTACCCGGCCGTCCAACCATCCACCCGGCCATCCAGCCATCCACCCGGCCGTCCAACCATCCACCCGGCTGTCCAACCATCCAACCATCCACCCGGCTGTCCAACCATCCAACTATCCACCCGGCTGTCCAACCATCCAACTGACCATCCAGCCATCCAACCGGCCGTCCAACCATCCAACTGACCATCCGTCCAACCATCCAACTGACCATCCAGCCATCCAACTGACCATCCAACCAACCAACCAACCAACCATCCAACCAATCAGCCAACCCATCATCCAACCAACCAACACACCAACCAACCAAACAAACAACCGACCAGTCAACCAACTAACCCCATCCATCCATCCATGCATCCATCCGTGTCAGGGACCAACTGGTCCGTGCCGTCCTCAGCTCTGGCGGTGATCAAAACAACAACAACTCTGTAGATTTCTAGAACTGGAGTAAATATGACAGCAGCGTGATGAGCTGTACAAACACAGAACCAAGCGATCCAAACACAACTGGACTGAACTGAACAGAACTCTACTGAAGAAGGAGTAAACAGAACCTCTGTGTGTCTCTGAGCCCTGAGGTTTGACGAAAAGTGCTTTGACCAGCCGGCGCCGCTTCCAGTCGCCTCGGTTTATTGCCTCGGACCCGTCGGAGCCTGTCAGAACGGACCAGTGGGAGGCCGGCTCTGGGCGGGTCCACTGTAGAGCTGGCTGGTCGTTCAGGCGTGACAGCAGGTGGAGAGAAAGAATCTGAAGAGTGATGTCATCCCGTTAACACCTCTGATTGGCTAAAGGTCCGACCAATCAGGTTAAAGAATCGCGCTCTCTTAAAGGACCATTCCTGAGTTTTTACTTCAGATTTAACGAGTCAGATGGAGGTTTCTCAAGTTTTTATCAGAAGAAAACCAGACTGGTCCTTTAAGAGAAGCCCGATCCGGATCATCTGACCCTCAAACACCGCGAGGTGTTTGAGGACCATCATCACTGCCCGGAAACACAAAGACTGTAGAGTCTTCAGATGTTGTTCGGTAGAAAACCAGCATCTACTCTCTGATCCAACCAATCAGGTGAGTCGGCGCTCCGTCGGCGTCCAGGAGTCCGACGCAGGAGCCGTCAGCGAACGCATCGTCGCTGAGGTCTGAACTCTGAGCGGAATATGGCAGCAGATATGAAGCCCGGATCGGCCCCGGCATCAGGACCGACCCGAGTCCTTCAGCGAAAACATGAAACCCACCAGCAGCTGCAGCAGGAATCACCGAAATCAAACCATGGCTGTTTTCCTCCTCGCTTGAGACATTTACACACCAGTTCTGGCCTGGTGGGGCGACAGATGATCTGGACTGGTCCGCAGCAGCCCCACACAGTCACGGTACCGTCGACCCACTGCGGGGGGCGCCGTCCTGCCGCAAAGGCCCGGCTGTGATAGCTCTTTATGCTCGACCCGTTTGGTCCATGAAGTCAGTGAAAATGAAACCTGAAGCCTGGAAGTTCACTTCAGAGCCTGATCACATCACCTTGAATCCTGCAGCCCATCTGCAGCCTGGAGGAAGCTGACTGGACGACGCCTGCTGGCGATCTGCAGCCTGACTGGTCCAGGAGTCAGGGGCTGGGGCAACCGTTCCTAACACACAGCTGCTGAGCTCATGGCAGAGGCTGGTTCTGGACCGAGCTCTGATCTTTCATGCATCTGCTGAGTATCTAGAGGAACAGGAGCTGACAACTACTGCCATCTGCTGGCAGAGAAAGATAAAGCAAACATTTACGGAGCATCGTTTTAGCCATCGGGAAAGGCCGGCTCATGGCTGTTCTCCTGTTTGGAAACGCATGAAGAGAAAAAACTCTGGTAATAAGGACGTAATTATTGATTTAGCAGAGAGATCAGAAGGAAATGAGTCAGCTTTAATAAATAAATCTCTAAAAAGAAATTTGCTCTGCATCTTTCTCTCCCATCTATATCAACGGTTTTGGCTGAAAAGGTTCCTGATGACAAGCTGAGGCTAAAGAGACTTTATTCAGTTAAATTCTGCATATTTTCAGCTGCTCCAGGGGAAAATATGCAGAATTTGAGTTCTATATACAGAGATATGATCCAGAGTGAAACGGGTTTCCAGCTGTGTGTTAGGAACCGGTGCTCAGGGTTTGGGTCGATGCAGAACCTGCAGAACTGAAAGCCGTCATGAAGAGTTCTGGGTCCTGCAGGATGGAGGTTCTCCAGGTTCTGGGTTGTGGCAGAATGTCTGATGCAGATGAGGAGGAGAAGGTGGAAATGAAAGTCCCAGTCCTGAACCTGCTCCTCCTCTTCGTCCCTCCTCTTCGTCCCTCTACGTGTCTTTGGGCTCCAGCTTGCAGGACATGTCGAACAGCAGGTTCTGGTTGTCGATCACCTGCAGCTGACGGACGTAGGCCTTGGTCTGCAGGTGGGAGGGGGACGTCTCCGTATCTATGGCTACCAGGAGACACGTCACACCGTCAGTCAGCAGCCACAGCTGCAGTGGCAGAAACCCGCCACCAGAGGGAGACAGACAGGAGGCGTTCAGACTCACCCAGCTGGGAGCTCCGGTACCGTCGGATGGTTCTCACCATCTCGGCCACTTTATGCTGCAGAACAACGATGAAGACGGTCAGAAAACATCACGCTAGCATCAAACCTGAGTTTACTGAGGTTCTGCAGAACCACAGACAGCAAAATGAAACCTGATCCAGACGTGAAACATTCGGCTCACTTTCTGTCACGTTTAAAGCTTTCACCTGATAAACCGGGTTAGCAATGACTTTTCATGGTTGATAAATACCCAGATTCATCTGTAGAAACATCTCAAACATCTGAACACCGGAGGTCTCCATCAGGTCAAACTCACCATCTTCTCGAAGTTGACGAGTTCACCGTGGAACGTCTTGCAGCTCTCATGAAGAAACGTCAAATCTGCAAACGACACAAACCAGAACGTTCATGGATCTCGCTGGGCAGCTTCTGATGGGCGGCGGAGGTCCGATTCTGGACGGAGGTGCCGAACCGGACGTGTCTAAAACACCTCTTAGAAAACTAGTGAAGGAACATCTCCAGGCTGGAGAACCGGCAACCAGACCAGATGTTTGGCACGGCAACACCAAATCTGACCAAGTATTTCTGCTCTAGTTTCTAGTGCAAATATCTTGAGTACGCTCATAATAATAATTTCCCCCATATTATGTTAAAACATCTCGCTCCACTGGCAGATTATTTCACTATAACTAGAACGTTTTCATCAATATAAGGAATTATTGACGTAAAACCAGCTGCTACATCTGCTGCAGGGTTAGCTGTAAGTTAGTTTTGTTTCATTTCAAGTGTCTTCAGGATGTTAGCAGTAGAAACTGGAGCAGAAATACTCCATGAGATCCCGTGTTTCTGCAGTGAATCCGCTTCAGATGAGCTGCTGCTGTGTTTAGAAGGACCACTGTTCGGATCTCCAACCGTGTTTCCATCACGGTTTTTTGAAGGATCGCATGAGAAAAGGTTGATAGAAACGGCAAAATTCAACAAAACGAAAAGTTTTTACGTTCGCTTGTGGTGGTTTTTGGATTTTCAGAAGAGTTAATGCGCTAACGAGGGAGATGGAAACACGTTTGCTGAATAAGTTCTGACGCAGCGAACTTTCCCATCCACTGGTGAGTCTGTGCCTTACCAGAGGCACGAGACGCAGAAAAATTTCCCGTCTTTCTACATGTTGTTTATTACAGCCATGTGAAGCGTCAACGTTGCGTTGCTTGGTTGATTTGCTTGCAAACAGTCGATGGAAACACGGCTAATTTGCATTTTCTTTATTGCCACATTTTAAAAGTTCACTCAAAATTCGCAATGACGGTTGGATGGAAACATGGCTGCTGATATAAATGGCTCTGGTGGTGCCGTTGTTCACATCAGAGTCCAATGTTTTGAATTATCAGTTAATTAATTGTGTTTTTTCTCCACTGTGCTGAACTCCAGGCAGACTGGATTCAACACAAGAAGCTTTTAATTCCCTCCAAACGGTGCCGGTCTGCTAGGTCTCCAAGCTTCCTCTGCTTTAATGAACCTTAACGAGCTGAACTCACATTTGATCACTGCTCTCTTCCTGGGAGGCCACTGATGTCTTCTCTCTCCTGCAGCTTCCTGCTGGGTTCTTCGCTCTCACCAAACCAGCTGGTTTGTTTCTGGACTTTTATTTTGCATATTTTGACTTTTTGAACAGGAATGGGATTTTGGAGACTTTCCAGTCTGGTTTTAACATCTATAGAATTGTTTAGCATCTGATTCTGGAAGGTTTGTGATTTTGGTACTTTTAGATCTAACGGACCAGCATTAGACTGGTTTGGTTCATATCTGCAGGACAGAAGTCCATTTCAGCACCTCTTTCCTGTGGTGTTCCTCAAGGCTCAACTCTCGGCCCTCTTCTTTTTATCATTAGAGCTCTCTTCTTTTAGGGTCAGTTTTGAGAAATCAGCATCTCATTTCACTGCTATGCAGACGACTGTCAGATTTATCTGCCTGTAACCTCTTCTAAAGAGTCTGGATAACGTCACCGCATGAATGGCCATGAATTTTCTGAGCTTTTGTGAAAAGAAAACAGGTGATTCTATTCAATCCTAAAAGTAATTCAGTCACCCCTCCAACCTAGAACCTCAGTGATCTGGAACCAGACGTTAAGCAACAGGTTATAAATCTTGGTGAAACCCTGGATTCAGGTTTCAGGTCAACAAACTAAAACCAGTCAAAAAAACGTGATCTGGAGATAATAATCCATGCTTTTATACCAACGTGACTGGATTATTATAATTCACTTCATGCTGAGAACAGTCAAGCCTCCAGAACGCTGCTGCTCATCTTCCAACACCAACATCTCTCACCTGTTCTGTCTTCTCTCCTCTGGCTACCAAAGACCTGACTTTAAAACCCTTCTCTGCGCTGATTAAATGCCCTGATGGTCCTCCGTACCGCATGCTTCACCAGATCAGATAAAACCAGGCCGAAGCTCCGAGGAGATCGGACCTCTTCAGGTCTAACTATCACACCGGCTTCTTTTCTTGCTGTTTTTCTAGCTCTCTTAAAAACAAACGTGTTTTCAGTGACCTTTGACACAGTGTGGGTTGTTTCTGTTTTATCCAGGTTTTTATGTTTTCTTTTATATTTGATCGTTTTTCTGATCCGTTTTCGTCCTGTATATCACTTTGTTTAAACAAACTGCTTTATAAATAAAATGGATTTGAACTAAAATGAGTTTTATTTTCACATCCCTGAAAACCTTTCGAATGTATTTTTTAAGCCCAGGTCAGTGTTTTTCACTTTGCACCCAAAGGGGGCGCCAGATCACACCCCACAAATAACAGTTTTCATCTTTTCTTTTAGTCCACGTTAATCCATCCCGTTCTCTTACTGTGTTGCCATGGGGACTGAGAGCCTCAAGCTCTCCTGCATACTGTCTAACACTGTAATTTATTTACCCCCAATATATTTAAGCAGAGAAACCTTGTGTGCATGCGGGGGGGGGGGGCTGATTGGCCAGCAGGTCTAATTAAGCCCATCTGGTCCTCAGCTGGAGGCAGTTGAAGCGTTTCCAGTGAATGAACTGGTCACCTCTGCAGAAACAACCAGCTGCATCGTTAACCCTCAACCACACGAACCTCCAGAGGTCTGAGATCTGCAGGCACTTATACATAAAAGTCAAAGAATTGAAAATTCTCAAAATTTAAAAATATATATTTGAATAAATATGACATGGCTGTGGCCTCTTATTGAATACTTCAACTGCTTTTTCCTGAAGCTGTTTTAATAGGTTTCAGTGCAGCAACAGACAAACAACCATGTTGTGAAACGGTCTTCAGAGTGCGATAAAATCTTGCAGCCGAGGTAAGATGTGGCAGCCTCTGCTGAAATAAGAGGCCTGATCTGTTTGAAATGTTGCAGGTTTAAGTGAAATCTTTGAATTACCTCCTTAAGTGTTTTTTAAACGTAAACTTGGAGTTCATAATTATACCAAGGTATTTAAAATGGGGTCTGCTCAGTGACGTTGCTCGTTTGGTGGTTCTGCACGTTACAGACTGTTTAGAGACCATCGTGCAGATACGTATTTTTTGGTGTTTGGTAAAAGACAGGAATCTCGCAGCCAACTTTTTTTTAATAATTTTTTTGTTAAAGCAGCTATAAGATTTGAGGCAGTCGTCATAGGCTGATTCCCCCCTGATAGTCCGGTAGACTCGCTTCGATTCGGGACCAAAATGTCCAGCTGCTGCGGTTCTTCCTCTCTGCTCCGAGTCAAACCAACCAAACCCTTTCAGCAACCTGTTCCCCTCCTCGCCTGTGGGGGCGCTGCACCAAGAACCGCTGAAGGAAACGACATGAAAACCTCTGAAGACGCTGAGCGCAATTTCCTCCTTCACTAAAAGTAAACATGGAGCGGTGACAGATTTTAGCGGTTGGAGGATTTCTCTTTGACGAAAGACCACGAGCCATTTCTCCTGCTAGCGCTAAGATAGCTAGCGTTTGTTTTGGTTGTATTTACCCAGAATGCCCTGCGCTGTAGTCCGCTTCCTGCTTTTGGAGCGGTCTCCGGTCCGCTTGGCGTTCACGTCTGCATTCGAACCAAACCAGAATAGGCGGACCAGAGTTTGCTTACGCGTTCACACCTCCCCAAACGAACCGGACTTTCTAGGAAAACAGACTGGAGTTGGATTAAAGTGGTGTGTTTTCCCTATGTGAAAATCACAGCATCGTCTGTATACATCACCAGATTAATCTCAGAGCAGACGTCTGTGAGGTCGTTAATTTACAGGGAGAATAATGAAGGTCTCAGGATAGAGCCTTGTGGAACCCCAACATTATAATTAAGGTGGGAGGATTTGACACCATCTGCAGTGACACACTGAGTTCTGTTCAATAGGTAGGATTTAAACCATATCATAGCATCCATAGAAAAATGAAAATGAGTGTTTAGCCAACAGAACTTGATGGTTGATGGTGTCAAATGGCTTCTATGACCTGGAAACACAGTGATTCTGAGCCGTTTCAGTGGAAACCAAACTGCATTCGATTCAATGGGAAACGGTCCCGATCAAGACGTTTAATCAGTAGATTTGCTCTCAGTCTCTCAGCAACCTTGGAAACAACTGGTGGGATGCTGATAGCTGGGTCATTACTGAAGAACAGGTGTAACCGGAGCTGCCTTCCAAAACGAGGGAACTGGTTTGTGACTGATTAACCAGTAATGGGCTGAACTGATGCTCCTGCATGAGTTTTTAAAAAAGGTGAGTTATTATCCTGATCATTCTGGGCTTTTGAACTTTTGACATCTGCAATGATCTTTGTTCCCGCTGTTATGTTTCCTAGCTGAAAAACAGGCTGGTCTTCATTTCTCAGGTGGTGGAAGAGTGGAGGGAGTGAGGAGCCTCGTCACTTCAGATACACTATTTCTAAAAAAATATATTAAAAGTCTTTGCAACAATTAATCTGAACATAATCCACAGTTAATTCAAGGGATTTGTTGTCCTGTTTGCTGAGGCATTGATTGAGGAGCTGCCGCTCTGTTCGCATTCTCTGCCGCAGAGATGAAAACGCTTCGTCCGGCTTCTCTTACAGTACCTTTCAGCAGCAGTGGGGTGAACGGGATCAGGGGGGGTCTCAGGCTGGTGATCAGGTCTCTGTAGGACTTATGGTTCCTGGAGGGGTCCTGGAGGAGAAGAAGGTCAGGGATGAGCGTCGTGTTTCTGAACCGGGTCGGTTCTGATCGGTGCAGGGAAATGTGGATTACTCACAGCGATACTTTCGAACTGCTGGAACTGCTTCCTGAACTTCCCTGGAAGCCCCTGAGAACATCAGAAGAGATTTCATTATCAGACCCAGGAGATCCGCCAGCTGCGGTTCTGGTTCTGGTGTTGGTTTTACAGAACTCAGAGCATTTTCACTCATCTGGCCTCTGGTTCCAGCTTCGTACCTCCCAGGTGAGCCTCAGTCTGCTGACGGCGGGGTTATCCAGACCCAGAACCACAGCCAGGAAGGACAGCAGGTCCTGTTG
Organism: Anableps anableps; assembly: GCA_014839685.1. Lineage (NCBI taxonomy): Eukaryota > Metazoa > Chordata > Actinopteri > Cyprinodontiformes > Anablepidae > Anableps > Anableps anableps. Next base: position 30,964,292 of record CM026083.1, on the reverse strand, counting down.
CTGCTTACAGCTGAAACACCCAGAAGAAACCAGTCATGTCACCGCCTGGACACTAGGAGGCAGCAGAGAGCTGGAGAACAAATGATGGGATTCTCTTCCAACATGTTTAAATACTGATTATTGACCTTTTTTCTCTATTTATCACTGCATTAGTTGGATATGTGTTTATATCTACAGAGAAATATTTCCAGATTGGGATCCTAACCCCATCTGAGAACACATCAGTCCTTTTTTATTTTCAGGTATCATTGGGTTATTCTCTGCAGGAGACAATTTAATGTGTGTGTTTTTTTTTTGTTTTTTTTTACTGTAAAATGAAAAACATTTAAATTTGTTCTATGAGTTAATAAATGTTTATAGTATTTTGACAGATTTTTTTTTTTTTTGTTCATAACGATGCGTTCGGACTCACAGCGCTGCGATCTTGATGAACTTGCGTAGCAGCTGGATCCTCTTCGGCAGCGACTGGCACTGCAGGATCTCCGTGGCGACCCAGTGCTGCACTTCGCTGCAGCGCTGCAGTACCAGCTCCAGGTTGAGGGGGCGCCATCGGGACTGCTCGCCGTGAAATACGTAGCAGATGAACTCCACCTGCAGGGGGCGCACAGGTGTTGTTGATCTTCCAGCAGAAGTTCAGTTGGATAAAAATGTTGACGTTTGCATCATGGGAGTTGTAGTTTTCGTTCATCCCAAGTTTTAACGTTTTTCACCAACAGAATTTCTCACCTCATGAACGCAGCTGAAAAGTTCCCAGTCGAACACCACCAGCTGATTGGCTACTTCCTCCGCCGACATGTCATGAAGCTTACTGTCTCCAGGCGTCCAGTGGATCTCCTCAGGAAGAGGAAGCTGCAGGAAATCGCATCAAAATTAAAGGTAATAAAGTCTCCAGGCAGAAATCCGGCTTCATCGTTGCACATTGAACCCAGAAGCACTTCGATGAAACCAGCTTTAGTTTTCCAAAATTTGGGAATTAACATAGGCGTTCCTCAAGGCGTTGCGCTCGGCAACTTTTCTTTCTCCTAATTCAAACCTTCTCACGCTTTGTTTCTGTGATGGACTGGTAACCAGTCTGGGGTATGCCACACCTCTGGAACGCCCACTTCTCACTTTCTGTGAGATTAAAACAGCTTAATTTGACTAATTGAAAATACTTTTTCTAGAAAGTAGACATAACTCTTTTTGAGTCAGTGATTAAAATCTTTTGTGGACTGGATTGATTCTGGACTGGACTGGATGGTGTCCTTATCTGATCATCTTATCTGATCATCTGCTGCTTTTGGTTATTTATTTACCAAATCAAGCTGAACACCACTGGAGATGAAGCCAGAACAAGGCTTCTCCGTCACATCATGGACGTTTCACCTGAATTCAATTGAACAATAAAAATACTGAACTGATCTGAGCAAAAATGTTAACCTATCGACATACCAGCGATTTCCAACTCGGGGCCCAATGGTGATGCATTATAATTTAGCTCCATTTGAAAATTAATTCTTCTATCTGTATTTTTAAAGCTTTAATTGAGGGAAATCTTGTGGAAGCTAGAATAAGTTTATCTGGTGGAATTTTAAGGGCTTAATTAATCAGAACCAGAACCAGCTGTACTGGTCCAGATTGTGTGAATTTGACTCCTGTTTCCTGTACTCCCAGCGCAAAGGTGTTAAACAGGCAGCATTCTGTGTTTTCCAGGCACATACAATCATTTTACAGCTCAATCCAGTAACTGTTACCTTCAGTTGTTATAAAAATGCTGTATTTATCAAATATGACTTAAAAGAAATTTGACTTTGTAATTTCACGCATTGAAATTGGGCCTTCAGGAAGTCATCGCAACAGCGCTCCTCTATTAACCCTTTAACAACGTTTTTACCAGCGTTTCCCCCACTCAGCTCCTCCAGACTGCACACCTGCTGAGCTCATATAGTGAGCTCAGCAGGTGTGCAGTCCCACCAGGTGTTTTAGTAATTGTTGCTGGTGAGTCTGGAGGAGCTGAGTGGGGGAGTCGCGGGGGAGGGGCCCTCTGTAAGGGAGAAGCTTGGAAGCTTAGAAACTGCAGCTCCGAGGAGGAGCGAGGTCCATCCAGGCGTTTTGCACAGCTGAATGGTTGCCATGGAGATTAAAGGATTTCTCAAACGTGCATGAAAGAATCAAGGCAGCGCTCCAGGTATGTTTTTGATGAGGGAATAACATTATAACATGATGGAAAGCTGAAAAAAGGTCATTTTACATAATACTGCCCCTTTAAATACAAACATATAAGATACAGAGGAAATAAAATGAAAGAAATTGAAGTATGGACATGTATGTGTGTATACAGTTAGAATAGTGCAGAGTAGCTGGAACAAATGTCTCTGCTCAGTTTTTATTCCGACTTTCCCAACAGGAGGACTTGGATTTCCTGTCTTGTTTTCTGCAGGGATCAGCAAGACCCGAATGACTGAGAACCCACATCTTCTCTGATTTCATTGGTTGTTGCTGCCCTACAATCAATCAACCTTTCAAAAACCCGATCGATACGATCGATCCTCACCAGAGAGTCGAGTTCAGAGGGTTCACAGGCGAACAGGTGGGTGTTGACCCCCAGCGTGGTGAAGACGGCCTCATCGCTGGGACGAAACACGGCTTTTTCTGAAAACACACCGGCCGTCAGTCACATCATCCACACACAGCAGGAGAAACATCCATCAGCGTGTGGGAAGACGCACCTCCAGCTGAAGTGACCGCCACCAGTATGAGGTTTCCAGGCAGTACTGGTTGGTCCTCGCTGTACTGGAGTTTCTCTTTGACCAGCGCCAGAATCTCTCCGACCCGACAGGACAGGCGGCTCCGGATGGTGACGTATGAGTGATCCGGGGTGTACACCCTGCAGAAGACTGAAGACATGCAAAAATATCAGCGAGCTGGGAATATTTCTCCAGAATTCAGTCCTGCTGGAGGTTCTAGCTCCTTCTACAGGTCATCTGTAGAACTGCAGGCTGGTGCAGGCTTAAACAAAGCCTGCACCAGCTGAACTGTTGGGTTGGTCCTTTGTGCTCAAGTTAAAAGTCCAAACCTCAGACGTGTGTGTGTGTGTGTGTGTGTGTTCAGGGTGTGTCGACTCGTGATTTGTTTATCCCAGCCACAGATTGCAGCTGTGTTTGCATTTCAATTGTGAGCGTGTGTGTGTTTACAGATCATGGGTGTACAGATCAGCCTTTATAATGCAGGTGTGTGTGTGTGTGCAGGTATCTGTGGGCGTCGTACTTTCGTCTGAGCCTCTGAAGGCCTCACGGGGCTGGAGACAGGCGTCGATACGTCTAAAGTGTCTGAACAGCGGACGGACCTGCTTCTTCCTGCTCTCCTTCTCCTCGTCGGAGCTGAGAGACACAAATATACGGCGTTAAAGGGAAAACAGCAGGAAAACATGAAAATATCCAACAAAAACACCAGAAATGTGGAATAAAAATACAGATGTTAAAGAGCTTCTGACATCATGCATCTTCAAAGCTCCTCAGTGACGGACGGTACAACATGTTCTTACGGGCAGTGTAAGATCTCGGTCCATCGCTGCAGCTTGAGGATGTCCTCCACCAGCTCAGGGTACCGGGTCAGCTCCTGAACTGCACACATGTACAGCTCCTGCACACAAACGCAACAAACGGACTCAGAAGCTGAAATAATTCATCTCAAACAGAAACTCTGGGATGCAAAGCCTGGCAGCAGCTCAGGTTCAGCTGCTTCACTTTCACTTTCAGGCCTTCATGTCCTTCTCAGAACCAGCTCCTGGAGATTCCCATCAGGCTGCTTTTCAAACCGTTACTGCCGTTGTGTGGATGGGGGGGTTGACTGATAATTATCAGGATTTCAGACATGTCGAGGCCTGATTGTGTCTCGTTCTTTGAGACAGTTTACTCACAGATTACGTCGTTTTAATGAAAGGCTGCAATCAGGAAGGTTTCCTGTTGTTGCTTCGAGATCAACAAAATCCCTAAGACAGCAAAGAGAAACAGTCTAAATGACTGATAAAATGTTCATCATGCTAAGTGGTTATCATGGCAGCTGATTAGCTTAACCCAAAAACTGATCCAAATTATTTATAGGGGAAAAAACAAAACATAAAAAAATGTTCAGACCTGCTTAATATGGGATTCTGTCATCTTAAAAGTCGCGCTAATTTACTCTTTACTAGTTTGATGCTAAGCTATGAAAAGCTAAGGAAAGCTAAACTAAGTTAAGCTAAAGTAGATTCAAATTTGCTATCTTAAGCTATGATATAGTCATAATAAAAACTAATCAAAGATAGGACAAGAAACAAAGCTCAATTAAGTTAACTTGGATAAATCAAAATAGTATCAACTATGATGAAACTAGCTAAGAAAGTTAACTAAGCTAACCTGGTTGATCTTATTCTAAGCTTAAAAAAGTGTAGGTTAAAATAACCTAAGTTAAACATGTTAAACTAAGTCAGAGCAGGATCAGCCAAACTAAGCCAAACTTAAGAAACTAAGCTAAACTAAAGAAACTAAACTAAGCAATGTAAAGGATAAGTTAAGATAAAGCTAAGCTAATGGACAGTAGACGCAAAGTAAATGAAACTAATCTAAGATAGGACACACTAAACTAAGGACAGCTTTATTTTGGTAATAAAGCCAAGCTAAATTAAAGTAGGCTAACCATAACAGAATAAGCTAAAATAAGTAAACTAGGCCAAAGTAAACCAAATTAAGTTTACAAAAGAAAGCTAAACTTAGCTAAGCTAAATTAAAGTAGGCTAAACTATGGTAGAAGGAAAACTATAATAAAGTAGCATTCACTATTTACTGCCTTAATGCTAAGCTAATATGAGCTAAACTAAGTGTAATGAAGCTACATTTAGCATAGGTAAACCATGCTAGGTTAACAGAGTGTATTCTTTATCTGCTAAACAACTAAATGTTGAGGATGGGTTTAACAGACTTTATCTCTTTTCTGTATAAATCAGTCATTTAAAAAGTTTTTCAATAGATTAAAGTCTCCGAGACAGCAACAATCTTCTATACAATGCTCAGGTCAAACAACAAAAACAATACAGTCAATGTCCAATTTGGAAGACCTTTAAAATAACTGGAGAATTACTGAATCTAGACTATTTTATAAAATTAGGATCAAATGAGGGGAATAGGAGAGGATCGATCAGTCAGTAGTTGAGGTCCGAGTTCAGCAGCAGGTGACGAATATTTACATCAGGTGACATTTCCTCAGGATTCACCTGGCCCAGGATGGGAGAATCAGAAGCATCAAACATCTGTTCTGCACATGAATCATCCTGCAGACCTTCCAGACTATCATGGGATGGAGAATATCTGGGATGTTCACATTTAGCATCATTTAAACAGATTCTAGAGAAATATTAATGCAGTCTGGTTTAGGGATGAAACGTTTAATCAGCTTAATCGTGATGAATTGATTACTGAAATAATCGTCAACTAACTTAGTAACTGACTGTTAACTAGAGAATAGAGACTCAAAAAAAGGCTATTTTCTGAAAGAGCAACACACTCAGAGCAGGAATTAAGCAAAAACTATACAAAAAATATGTACATTTTGCATTTCAGATCAAAAAAATCCTTCATTGTCTGTAAATATGTGCTACCAAAAACTCCTTAAGTGTCATAGTTATAGTTTCTTCCAGTTAAAATTACTGTAAAAAAAAAAATATCCCATTAAGCAGATTTTGGTATACAATTATGAATTGATTAATCCCCCAAAATAACCACCAGGTTATCCTGCACTGCACTGATGTTCAGTCCAGCAGGAAGAGCTGAGCTTTTCACATGTTGATGTTAGAAATATTATTTTAGCTCCAGATGCATCCTTTGCTACAGATGATCAAGCGTTCACTAAAGGAAAGCTGTTATTGCATTTTAGGAAATAAAAGTGAATTGAATAATTTGTTTATTTGTATCTTTTAATGTATTTCTAATACTGTATAAAAAAGGCTTAAATGATAACTAAAATAACGATTAGGTGCAGCCCTCGTCTGGTTCACACCTAATTAGGGCTGTAACTAATGAGTATTTTAATAATCGATAAATCTATCGATTATTCTGATGACTGATTGATTAATTGGATAAAAAATTGCCACATTCTGCAGATTTTTTATTAAAGCCTTTTCTATCCAATATTAGAAACACATCACAAGACGCAAATAAACAAATTCAATTCCTTTTTCATATAAGAAAATAAACATTTTATTGCCTAAAATGCAATAACATAGCATTCCTTTAGAGAATTTGAACTGTGCGAATATAAAAAAAGCCGAGTGAGGAATTTTGGTTAAAACTATTTACAGACAAAGGTGTTTTAATCTTAAATGCAGAATATGGATATAGTTTGTACAGTTTTTGCTTAATTACTGCTCTGAATATGTTGTTTTGTCAACAAATGACCTTTTTTTGAGTGTGTATTAATGATTAACCAATTACTAAATTAACAATCATCTCGATTGATGTGATTAATGGTTTCAGTCCGACACCTCGCATAAAGGTTGATGTTAACTCTGAGCGATGACGGCTGAGCTCTGGCGTCAGACGGTGCCGGATACCTTGGGGAAGCTGTTGCTGCGCTCTCCTTCCTCCTGCAGCAGTTCTCTGTAGGTGTCCAGGTACCTGAAGGCCATGTTCAGCACCGCCTGCTTCCTCTCCGCGGCGCTCATCGCCGCCTCCGACTCGCCGTCTCTCCCCTCTGACTCCAGTGTGAATCTGGAGGAGTGATGTTAAGGAGGGAATCTGAACCTGGGACACGTGTTTCTTCCTCTCTCTGCTGTGTTACAGCATCGTTTTCAGCTCAGAGAGAGACGCCGCCATGATGACCCACATTACACTGCAGACACACACAAACCCTCATCCAGCTGCCTCACCAACACACACACTCTCTGCTGGTTTCATCCTCTCTGCCCGGCTGATTTTTCTGCTCTGTGTTTGTCCAACGCTGAGAATTTCAGCAGCATTTCCTATGAAGCTTTGCTCTTCCTTGCCATCAGCTCCTTTTTCTTCTGGGTTTTAATCAGCTCTATGACAGTTGCATCCTGAATGGTGCCCAGATGTGGACATCCTGAGAGGAAAAGTCCCTGAACACATCGTTTTCATCCATCTCTTTAACAGAACAAAGGCAGATTTATTTCTGTCTGCTTCTTCTCCCGCCACCCACATCCCTCTCTTCCTCTGCCTCTCCATCTCCCTGTGGGGGAGGATTCACGTGGACCAATGTGCAAACCAGCAGCTTTCACATCAGCAGTCATGAACCGAACTAATCAACACACCCAGCAGAAGAAAACGACGCCCTCCTGCAGATGTTTCCAGTTCAGCCGGTTTCAGAAAGCTGTTTGCAGATGATGCAGTCGTGTTTTTAGATGGAGTCACGTTGAGACTAAAGGTGAAACAGGATTATAACCAACACTGCAAAAACACTAAATCCTACCAAGTAGTTCTGCTCCACTTTCTAGAGCAAATATTTTAAATACACTTAAAATTAGACAAAACGAACTTACTAGTAACTTTTCAGCAATAAATAGGAGCTGGTTTCAGACAATAATTCCTTAATATTGATGAAAAAGTTCTAGTTATAAGTGAAATAATCTGCAGTGGAACAAAAATATTTTTCCCACATTATAAATTCAAATATTTTGTTCCACTTGCAGATTATTTCACCGTAACCAGAACTTTTCCTTTAATATTAAGGAATTATTGACTTAAAACCAGCTCCTATATCTGCTCAAAGGTTACTGTAAGTTAGTTTTGTCTGATTTCAAGAGTATTAAAGATATACAAGGCTTTTGCCTTTTTGCAGTGAATATGACTGCTGAGCGAGCCATCTGCTGCTTCACCTACACTAATAATCTTTCCTCGTGTCTGAGCCAAATGAAGGAGAGGGTGTGGAATCATCTGGGGAACCGTAGATTTCCACCTCGAGGTTTGGAGGCAAATCAAGTCACAATTCCGGGTCTGGGGGAATGAAGAAGTGGATCTACTGGTTGGTCACCTTCCTGTTCCTCATCTCCGTCATTAGTGAGGCGTAGAACCAGAAGAATGTGATCATGAATACCAAGAGCTTGAATAATCTTCCCTGGAGGCTAGGTTCCCCCTCAGGGAAGGTTGCAACATGCTGTGCATAGTGATGCTCGGCACAGGGTGCACCTTGAAGTCGTGAGCACGTTTTGCATGACACAGGAGTGTGTGGCATGTTGCATACCCACAGAAACATGATCCGATCTGAGTGGACCCAACACCGATGGCTGGAGGTCTGAACCTCAAGCATCTTGAGAGGAGAACTGGTGGAGCACAGCAAACCAGGTATGCATCCAGGCTTCATGGCAAGGAGAGGAGCTCTGAGGCTGCCCCCCCCCCCCACCCGCCCCCAATAGTCCGGTAGACTCGCTTCGATTCGGGACCAAAGTGTCCAGCTGCTGCGGTTCTTCCTCTCTGCTCCGAGTCAAACCAACCAAACCCTTTCAGCAACCTGTTCCCCTCCTCGCCTGTGGGGGCGCTGCACCAAGAACCGCTGAAGGAAACGACATGAAAACCTCTGAAGACGCTGAGCGCAGCTTCCTTCTTCACCAAACGTCAACAACATGGAGCAGCGTCAGGTTTCAGCGGCTGGAGGATTTCTCTTCTTTCTCAGGCTAAAGACCACGAGCCGTTTCTCCCGCTAGCGCTAGGCTAGCTAGCGTTTGTTTTGGTTATATTTACCCAGAATGCCCTGCGCTGTAGTCCACTTCCTGCTTCTGGAGCGGTCTGCGGTCCGCTTGGCGTTCACATCTGCATCCGATCCGCACCAGAGTTCACTTGGACCGAACCCAGACCGAGGTTTGGAGGCGGACCGGAGTTCACCTCCCCAACCGGACCGGATTTTCTAGGAAAACAGACTGGAGTTGCATTAAAGCGGCCTGAACCGGGCCGCTGGGAACGATGGGAACGATGCAGCCTGAGTCTCCACAACAACAGGAACCAGTTGAGGTGGTTGGGGACTCTGCTAGAGATGCTTTCCCAACACCTTCCAGGGTTTTCTCATCATCTCCAGCAGGACGAGGCTCCTGTTTTTACCTCGTCTCGGTTCTACCAAGAACTTTACCGCGTCTGGATCGTTTTGATCCAAGCTTGTGATGTATTTATGCAGAACAATGAAAAGCCAGGAAGGTTGTTGGGGGGCGTCACCGTCTTCAGGATGGATGCTGGATCAGACTCTGGGCTTTCTGTTGTGTTTTCCTCCTGAACCTGAACCTTCTGGAATGTTCCTTTTTCTCTCCTCTGGAACATAAACAAAAAGAAGGTGGGGCAAAAAAAAAAAAAAAAAAAAAAAAAAAAAAAACCCTGGGTAACAAACACGAGGCAGAGTCAGCCTGCAGGCAAGGAGGAGGGAAAAACACAACTCGCAGCTACACAACTGGAACAAAGCTGCCGTTAATACCCTGGAATCAAACCTGCGAAGCTCGTCCCTCATTCCGATGGCATTAAACACACCCATGCATGCAGCCGGGCGTGCACGTCGCAGGGCCGCGCCGTGAGCGCATTCTGTCGGGCCCAGGAGAAGGATACTGCTGCAGCAGGACCTGCTGGAGCCTGTCGGCCGTCAGGAAGATGGGATGTGTCAACATGAAGTCATCCAGCAGGGTTTCTGCACACAGACACAGAGAGGTTAAATGTACACGCTGCACCTGAACGCAGCATCAACGCCTCTAAGGAAGCACATTCATGACATCAGATCAGCCAGGTGATCTAGATCTGCATCCTGCTGCTTCCAGCCTCACAGCTGCTGGCTTTCTACGTGCAGAGGGAGCCGTGAAGGGACGCAGCGTCCCTGCGCTGCAGAGCAGGACGCAGAGACGCAGCTCCTCTGATTATATGTTAGGATGTGACACACAGCAGGCAGAGCGGCGACGGCGAGGAGCTGCTGCAGCCCACGGCTGTAATTTAAGATGCTGAAGCAGCACGACGCCTCAAACCTGCGGTCACACTTACTAAAATACACTGCTGTGTGTGTGTGTGTGTGTGTGTGTGTGTGTGTGTGTGTGTGAGAGCCATGCTGCAGTGGGTGTGTCCTGTCCAAACCCGCCTCTCTGCAGGCGGTTACCATGGAGACAACACGTTCCTGACAGCGAGAGGATGAAGAGAGAAATGTGAGAGAAGAAGAAGAAACTGATATAAAAAAAAAAAAAAAAAAAAAAAAAAAGAGAGAAATCAGAGTGTGAGCTGCAGGGAACCGGATCAGAACCGATCACTCATCATCTCAGTCCAGTCCAAATCACAGCTCGATAGGTTCTGATCGGAGGATTTCAGCAAAGATGGAGGTTTTCTGGAGGGGAATATTTTAGGTTTTCTGTCCTGAAAAGATGCAAAGAAATGTAGAACATCGTGTCCCTGGAGGGAGGACGTAAAGTCCAGAACCAGATCCAAACCCAGTTCGATACCAGCTAAAGTCCAGATCAGTACCAAACCAGTTTAAATGCCCAGTCTAGAACCCGAAGCAACTTCAACCAAACAGTTAACTCAGTCAGAAGTCCCTCTGAAAGGAGTCCGGTCCAACAAATACCGGTCCGGAACCGTCTCTGACCCAACCTGCAGCAAAAGCAAGATCAGAACCGGGTTCTAGAACCAGTAAAATGAGTCCTGGCCTGCCTGAAGCTACACCTTCAGAACAACCTGCTTCAGGCGTCCGGTCCAAAAAGGTTCAAAATGAACCTGGAGTTTTCACAGAACCAGGATTGGTTCTGGATGGAGAATATTTCAGTTTTTACATTTAGTAAAAATATTTTTTAAATAAAAATTAATATTAAAAATCAATTTAATTTAAAATATTTAATTTCTAAGTTTTTCATTAATTTTTCAATGTTTTTTATTTTAGTATTTTATTTTATTATTTGATTTTATTGTTTTAGTTTCTATTTTTTATTTAATTTAAATATTTTTTAAACTTTTTTTTACTTTATTTAAATATATTTACAATCTGGACAATAAATCATCTCAACTAAACAATCAGAACAGAATCATTTAGACGGAGAACAGGAAGTCCAACACGTCTCTGAATCTGGACCCAGATTGGTTCCGACCCAGTCGGAGTTACCAGAACCCATCCAGCTGATCCGTAAATCCGTCTGGATCGGGTTCTTTCTGAGTCAAAGCTCCTCTGGATCATCGGGGTTTATAGTTGACGCCATGAACTCGCGGCAGATCGCGCGCCGCCACCTGGACGATCTGGAAGGAGCTCTCAGAGCAGCTTCTCCTCTACCGACATCTGTATGACCCTTCTACGGACTCGCCCTTTCAGAGAATACTGCGCCGACGGAGGCGTCAAGTATAAAAGCCTCACCGCACGCTCGATGCGAACCTCTGACTCAGCCCGCTGAGTTATAGTCGCGCTGCTAGTGATTCGCTTTGGGCGCGGAGTGAGACCGATGTGAGTGCATATATCTTTGTGAAGAAAGAACAGTGTGGCGTGTGCGCTTAAATCTCTCACGCTCGCTCAGTACGTGTTCTGGCAGCGCTTGGCTCTGTCTGTGTTGCTACTTGATGAAGTTAATGTAAACGAACGACACCACCACAGACGGGTGCTTTTCATCCAGAATACTCCTTACAAATCCTGCATTCGCTCGAATGAATAACCAGCAAATCAGAACATTACTATACAAAATGGGAGGATTTAGGAAATCACAAGAAAACTTAACGCAATTAATACTTGATGTTTGTACCCTAAGAATGTTTAGGAAAGTTACAGGTACTCATCATTGTCCGTTATAAGTAATTTACTTTTAAATGTGACCAGTATTACCGAGCTCGCTTTCAGATCCACTGGTTGATTCCTTATATTTATTTTAACATTTTTTTGTTTGCTTTTTTTATGACTCAGTAGTTGGTGTTTCAGTATTGTCAATATCTTCAGATAACACATCATTACCGCTGGTGGATGCACTAAACACCCCGACCACCGGGCCAGCTAGCTAGCAACCCTGTTTCCTGTTGGGTACTGAAGGATATTTGTCAGATTAAAGGTGGAAAATATTTATGATGTTTTCATCCCTAAAAGTTGTAATTTTGCCAGAGACGGGAATATTTTATAAGTGGCTTTAAAAGCTGGATGTGAAGCGAGCGGATAAAGTTCTGCTTGGCTGGAGGAGAAAGGTCCATTCAGGAAGTGAAGCCGAGCAGAAACTGAAAGAGCAGTTGGAGACGGAGCGACGGACGACACAACGGAGCGGAAGCTGCATTCAGAAATACTCAGAAATACTCAGAGATACTCAGAGATACTCAGAAATACTCAGAGATGTAGAGAAAACATGAAGCTGCTCTTGCTGAACAAACATCTGCTGAGGTTCATCTGAGCGTCTGAAACTTTGCGTTCCTGTGTTTCCTGTGGAGAGGAGAGGCTGATGTTTCAAAGGTTGAGAGCAGGACGTCTCCGGGGGGGACAGCAGATGGACACGCAGAGACGTAAAAAGGTTTTAAAGTGCACCTCTGTGACCCCGGGGTCCTGAAGCCACGACTGGACCCCGTCTCTGCTCGAACAGCTTCCCTCCATGCAGGAGCTCAGGGAAGGCGGGGAGCAGGAATCTGGGTCGGTCTGACCCACCCTGTGTTCGTCTTCCTCAGCTGATGAAGACGTGATCCCTGCAGCTTCATCTGCAGGATGAGGGATGAGGAGACGTTTCCCAGCTGAAGCTTTAATCTCAGTGTTTTTCCTCCCACCTCCTCGGCTCGGTTTCTCTTTCCGCCTCCCACTCCTCCTTTCCTCCCAGCGTCTCTCGGAGAGCCGGTTGCTATGTGAACAGGTGCTCAGAGAGCCTCTTGTGTTTCTGCACAAGCAGGACGAACGTGCCGCTCGGAGGGTCGACGGAGGCGATGAGGAGGAGGAGGAGGAGGAGGGAAGGTAAAAGCATCCAGAGAGGTAAACGAGTGGGAACATTTCTGTGAAGAAAACCTTCCTCCCACACACGGAGCCGTTTGTTTCTGCTGCCGGATCGTTGTGCTCAGCAGGGCTTCCAACCAGATCGGCCGTTCTGCCGCCGACCGATCTGGCGAAGCCGCAGCTGAACGCAGAGAAGGCGGCTGATCACTGATTAACACAGAGTCCCATCTGAGACCTGAAGCCCTGCTGATGACCCAGTTTGGACCGAGCTCCAGGAGATGCTGGTCCACAAGGTGCAAACAAGCCCAGGTCATCAACCCTGCTCATTGCTCTAGACGGCAGCTGTCCGAGATGTTTCCCTCTTGGGAAAAGTCTTCCTCTCTGCAGGACGAAGGACTTCACAACCTTCTAACCCTTCCCAGATTGATGAACAGCAGCAGTTGCTTCTCCAAAGCCCTTCATTTAAAACCAGAATGAAAACAAGATAAAAACCGAATAAAACTCAGTGGTGGGCACCGCTCACGAAAACGTTAGCTGTGCTAACCCTAAAGCCCTTTACCAACATGGTATTTAGTGAAAACTAACACTAAAATTAGTGCTAATCATCAACAGTAGTTCCGCTAACGTGAAAGCACTACACCAACATGGTATATAGTGGAAGCTAACGCCCAAGCGCTAATCATTAACAGCAGTTCCGTTAACGTGGAAGCACTATGCCAACGTGGTATTTAGCGGAGGCTCATGCTAAAGCACTTATCATTCACAATAGTTCTGCTAATGCTAAAGCACTATACCATCCTGGTATTTAGTGATACTTAACAGTAGTTTTGCTAACGCTAAATCATGATACCAACATGGTATTTAGCAGGAGCTAACAGCACATCGCTAATCATTAACAGTAGTTCTGCTAATGCTAAAGCACTATGCCAACATGGTATTTAGCGAGAGGTAACGCCAAAGTGTTCATCATTAACAGCAGTTCCGCTAACGTGGAAGCACTATGCCAATCTAGTATTTAGCGGGAGCTAATGCTAAAGATCTAATCATCAACAGTAGTTCTGCTAACACTAAAGCAGTATACCAAGATGGTATTTAGCGGAGGCTAACACTAAAGCGCTAATCATTGGTTTAGAGGTTCGTCTTTGGTGATTTAGCCTAACTGACCGTGGAAGAGCTTCGGTCAGAAAGCGCGCAGAACATCAGTAGATTTGAAACTGTTTACATTGGAACCACAGATGCATTCTGGGTACAGAATAAACGTCATTTACTGCATCACAGGTGGAGAACGGGAGGAGTGTCTGCGTCAGGGTTGTTGTCATACAAGAATATTCTGTTAGGATATGACAAACTTTTTCAGCTAAGCTAAAAATTAGCTAAGCTATTAGCGCATTAGCAGGAGTGTGGCCACCACTGCTTCGAACTGAGATCAATCCAGGATGAAAACAGGGATAAAAACCCAAATAAAATCAGGATGCAGCTGGAATAAAGTGCTTGTGCTCCTCGCTGTGTGACTTCCTGTGGACAGACGGACTCGGTACCGTCTGGGTCGGGTTCTGACGTGTTGCTGTTTGTCTCCGAGCTCCATGATTTTCTCCTGCTGGACGACAATAAAACGACTGAAACGTCTAATTAGAGCCTCAGAAAGAGACTTAATTAGAGTTTCTGGAGGCCAGACACACACACACACACACACACACACACACACACACACACCCTCTGCTGTGTTTGTGTCTCTCTGGGGAGCAGATCTCGATTTTCACCCTGAAACCACATCTGGAAACACCTTCGAGTCCTCCAGATCTTCCAGCAGGAACTTTGTGTAGCTTCAGCTTCACGGTGTGACCCCGCCTCACCTGAACACACCTGCCTGGACACGCCCCCCCACGCCATCTTTCCCGCTTCTTGCGTAACATGCTCTAACAGGCTGCTGCTTTTGCTTTCATTTAACTGCTGGGAAGCTGTGCTATTCCAGGTGGTTTCCAGGTGGTTTCCAGTAGTTTCCAGGTGAACCACCTGTCCCCATTCTGGGCTGTGTTCTGTGTTTCAGCAGAAAGCTCTGGGAATCTCCCAGGAAGTGATGTCATCAAATGAGCGCGTCCCACCTGCAGTTCTGTTCTGTGGAATGCACGCACGCACACACACGCACACACACGCACACACACACACACAAACTGAACCTTGAACCTGGATTATCTGCAACAGAAAAACATTCCTTCCCTCCAGAGACCAACGGCCTTCTCTGATTGGCTGACGGTTCAAACCATCGCACTCCTCCTCTTCATCGCCTCCGAGACGTTCCCGCCTTCAGCAGGCAGAACCTGCCAGGTGAGGAAGAGGAGGAACCTGCTGAGCCAAAGCCGAACACAGAGACAAACCGTCTCCTGGACGACCTGAGGACACCGCCCCCCCCCCCGTCCGCTCTGAGCACCGCTGGGCTCGGTTCTGGACCGGCCCGACCAGAATCCCACACGCCTCCTCCTGAAACTTGATCACATTAAATCCACAGAAGATCTGATTTGATAAAAAAAGGATTTTTTCACAGAGAGAAATCTGAAAAGTGTGGCTCGCCCCCATTAATCTGACACCCTGAGATAAACAGAAGGTCCTCTGCTCAGGAGCCCAAAACTGAGGAAAACCAGCATCCTGAACGCACCATCCCTGTGGTGAGGCACGGTGGTGGCAGCAGCATGCTGTGGGAAGCAGGAAAGTCCTGGAGGAAGACCTGCTGGAGGCAGCAGGACACCTGAGCCCCGGTGGCGCTTCACACCCTGAACATCCAGCCAGAGGCATCATGGGATGGTTTAGATCGAGGGTGTTCAAACTGGGGCCAGGGGGCCGTCTGCGGCCGCTGGACTGATTTGTTGCGGCCCCCGACCTCGATTCAGGAACAAGTTAGGACAAAACTACGACTTTTAAATCAAAAACGTTCGACGCAGCACAAAGTGATCATCGTTTCCACGCTTCCTGGTTTCCTTCTGTCGTCACGGTAACCAGGCCCAGACGGACCCTGAAGTCCACCTCGGAGCGGCCAGACGTGCCGCAGGGAAACTCGGCCGAACACAGGAAGTGCTCTCAGACGAGCTCCGACCCGGATCCTGTTTCATGGCCGAGAGGTGAAATATTCTCCCAGTTTCCTCCGGCCGGGCCCAGAACGAGAAGCAGACCGGATCCCTTCCATTCCAGAGGTTCTGGTCGACGGTCCTGTTTCAGCAGCTCAGGTCTGGTTTGTTGCTGAGAAGGTAAAACAATGAAATCCCAACAATTTGGTGATTTTAGTTTTTAAAAAGGATATTTTTTGGATCAGGAAGAGTTTGGACCAAAACGTTTGGACACCCCTGGTTTAGATCAAAGCAGACTCATGGGTTAGAATGGCCTAGTCAAAGTCCAGACTTGAAGCCTCCGGCTGCATCTGGACCTGCAGCAGCAGGTTTATGAAAAATGAGCTTCAGAAATGACGAAGCTCATTGAGTCATCAGGACAAGGTAAAAATGTATCATATTTAATATACATACTTAAAATTTATATTTTGATTATAATTATACAAAAATATGAAGTCAAATTATAAAATATTCTGTATTATTAACCACAACAACATTTATATTAATAGTAATAAAATTATTATATCAATATTTTGCATCTCTTAAAGACGTCTTTGTAAAATTTGTAATATTTTTAATAACATAAAATATAAATATCTTTATTTTCTGAAATGATTCCAGCTTCAGAGTTTATTTGAATAAATCATTAAAGATTTTACCATGAATCGTAGATTCTCCTTCAGAAGGTTCCTAAAACAAATTTTTCATTATTTCATCTTTGTCCATTTTTGTGGTTTTATGACTTTTGAAATCTGGTTTTTGATCTGAGTTTTGATGACCGGCGCGGCGCGGGGGGGTCTGAGCCGCGCGGCGCGGGGGGGTCTGAGCCGCGCGGCGCGGGGGGGTCTGGTGATCAGAACATGTCGCCCAGCAGCAGCAGCGGAGACGGGCAGGCGGCGCGCAGGGAGCCGCTGCCGGAGTTTGCTCCCGGCTCTTCACGGGACTGACTTCACCTGCTGGGGGGGGGCAGCGCGGCTCGGATTCACGGACTGCCCCTTTAACTCCGCTGCAGCGGGACCAGCGGCGGAAACGCTGCGGATTAAATATTTCCCTGCAGCAAAAATGGTTCCATAAAATGTTTGAATTATTATTTGGATTCATCCATTCAGGGCAGATAAGTTACTTAGGAGAAAAAAAAAAAAATCATAAAAATTTTAAAAAATATATATATATATATAAAAATAAATAAGTAAATGTTGTCATTGGAGGTTTTGAAATTTTATATCTAAAATTTATTTTATTTTAAATTTCCCGTTTTTTATTAGTTTATTTGATTTATTTCCTCTGTTTACTTTATTAATCAATTCTTATTTTAGACATACAGTAGAGAATCATATAAAACATCCTCTTGGAGGACCTTGCAGGTATAAAGGTTATTGTTTATTATGTTTGTGCTGAAAGTATTTTTATTTCCAAAAAATTGATGAATTTTCGTCGCATCTGAACGTTTTCTTTGGTTTCATTTTAATATTTGCTGCTTTTGTGTTTCTGTGAAAATCCTGAGAAAACAGCGAGTCTGCAGCCTCCAGCAGGACAGCAGAGAGCTTCACACGCCCACTCAGAGGCTGGCGGCCGGACCCACAGCCCCGGGAGGAGCAGCAGGAGGAGCAGGAGGAGCAGGAGGAGGAGCAGCAGGAGGAGCAGGAGGAGGAGCAGCAGGAGCAGCAGGAGGAGCAGGAGGAGGAGCAGCAGGAGGAGCAGGAGGAGGAGCAGCAGGAGCAGCAGGAGCAGGAGGAGGAGCAGCAGGAGCAGCAGGAGGAAGCTGCTCAGACTCATTATGTAACCTGTGCAGCTTCCAGCTGAGGCTGCAGGAAAAGCCTCCATCTGGACTCTGAACCAGAACCTGGATCTACAACCTGAAACCTCACGGTCCCCCTCTGCTCTGGGGGCGGAGCTTCTTCAGGGAGCCGCAGTCGCAGCCGCAGTCGCAGCTGCAGTCGCAGCCGCAGTCGCAGCTGCAGTCGCTTTCCAGAGTAAAACCAGAAAATACCAGAAAACAGAGACTCTGCAGACATTCTGCTGAAAGACAGAACATCCAACCATCATCCAACCATCATCCATCCATCTAACCATCCAACCATCATCCAGCCATCTAACCATCCAACCATCATCCAACCATCATCCGTCCATCCATCCATCCATCATCCATCCATCCATCATCCATCCATCATCCATCCATCCAACCATCATCCAACCATCATCCGTCCATCCATCCATCCATCATCCATCCATCATCCATCCAACTATCCAGCCATCCATCCAACCATCATCCATCCATCATCCATCCATCCATCCAACCATCATCCATCCATCCAACATCCATCCAACCATCATCCATCCATCCAGCCATCCATCCAACCATCATCCATCCATCCATCCAACCATCATCCAACCATCATCCATCCATCTAACCATCCAACCATCATCCAGCCATCCATCCAACCATCATCCATCCATCCATCCAACCATCATCCAACCATCATCCATCCATCTAACCATCCAACCATCATCCAACCATCATCCAACCATCATCCAACCCCCCCCAGGTCTTACCTGCACAGTGTCCGAACCGCCTCCCCGCCACTGCGTCCAGCACGGCTAAGGTCAGGCTGTCCGGAGTGTCGGGATGAAGGGGCGTCCCTCCCCCTCCTCCCCCTCCTCCCCCGCTGCTGGGCTCCGTGATCAGGCTCGCCTCGGAGCTCTGCTCGTCGCTGGACAGAGACGGACTGCGGACGTCTCCTCCCCCAGAACCAGAACCAGATCCAGATCCAGAACCGGACCCGGAGCCAGAGCAGGAGCCGTTGGCGCTGCAGGGAACTGAGGCCAGCCCGGTTCCGGCAGCGGAGGGCCAGGAGGGGGGGTCCTCGCTGTCGGGGCTGGAGGGGTCAGAGGTCGGCGTTACTGATTCACAGAAGATGAAGATATTCTGACAGGATGTGACATCATCGCTGCTAAACGCGTCATTCTGCAGAACTGAAACATCTGGAAGAACCGGACCGTTCCAGTGAATCAGACCCGGACGGAACGGCCTGGTTCCAGGCCGGACTCAAGGTGGCTTTCCGAACCTCTTTGGTTCCGGTTCTGAAGCCTCTGAGCAGCGTTTCACCTCCTGGGTCTGCTGAGGAGAGGCTGAGCGCGAGACGCGTCCAGGGAGGTACGGTGGCTGAGAGGGTCAAAGCTCTGAGCCCCGCCAGAGTCCGGGGTCCGACCGCGGACACTTCCGGCCGAAGTTATGATTATGATGAGGAGAGACTTGACCCCAGCAGCTGGACTGGACCAGCGGAGCTGCTCTGGTTCATCTCCGTCAGGAAGCATCAGCTTCTGATCACGTTCTTCATGTTCAAGAAGCAGATGTGGCGGCTGGGTTTCAGCAGAAAAAACAAAGTAATAAAAAAAGAAAAGGTTGAATTTGGCCTCAGACAGCAGGAGCGACTGAGATGAAACATCTGCCGCATATTTAATAATCACAGTTTGTGATTCGTTCTGACTTTATTTGGGGCCGACTCTCAGATCAGGAACCACCGGTCCAGATTAAAGTCGAGAAAACAGCAGCAGAAAAGTTGCAAATCACAGAACATTTCTGTCATTCAAACATAAATTCATGTAAAAAAAGACGTTTTGTGTTTAGAAATTCAGATTTTTACATTAAAATGAGGAAAAAATCTGAAAATTTAACAAAACAATTCAAATATTTTCACTTTTTTATCCAACACAGATCCGGTCCACCGAGTCCAGGAAACGGTTCTGGTCGTCAGACGTGGTTCGGCCACTTTATCAGGAACACAAGCTCAACCCGAGGATCAGAACGAGGAAGAACTGACCCAGAGTTCTGGTGCTGATCAGGTCCACCCCTCTGGTGGATCCATCTTCCAGCAGCGTGATGGACCGGGTCAGAACCTCAGATCATCCCCAACAGAGTCTTCACCAGACTCCAGATCTCAGCCCAACAGAACCTCTCCGGACCAGGAGGTTCAGCTGCTCCATGTCACTATATGGACCCGAACCGGACCAGAGGAGTGTTTCTGCGGAATTAAAGCGGTTCGGAAGGGAAAGCGGTCCAATCCTGAGCTGGTAAGGTGTGCCTAATAAAGTGGCCGGTGAGTAAAGGTGTCAAGTTGGGTTTTTTCCCGACTCGGAACCAGAACCTGGTTTTTATTCTGCATTTTGGATCAAACTGACACCCGAGCTTCTGATTTGATGGTTTATTCATTTCTAACATGATCAATAAATCTGAATATATTATGATGCCCCCCCCCCCCGGACTGAACTCACCTGAACACCTCCCGCGCATGGCCGCTTTCCGGTGAGGTCTCCCTGAAGAACGGGACGACCCGGGACAGGCTGGCCCTCCTGCGGGACGCTGCGGTCCCGCCGCCGGCCTTGTCCCCCACCCCTCCGAACCCCCCGGCCCGCGTCAGAGCGGTGGTCTGCTTCTTCAGGAACTTCTCCAGCGGTTTCATCCCCGCCGGCATGGCTCTTCTCTGGACCGGGGAGCTGGGGGGCTGACACCTGGGGTCCAGAGACCTGGGGGGGGGGGGCGGATGAGCTCTGGATCGGTAGCTGGGCTGCTGCTGCTGCTGGGGGGGGGAAGGGGCAGCGGCGCCTACATCATCCGGCCCCCGCAGGTCGGCTCGGGCAGAGCAGGTGCGTGCAGGTAGGAGCGGACCCTCCGCGGTTCTGCGGGCTGCTCTGGACCACCAGCCCGGGGCTAACCCATGGGTGAGGCGGCCTCTGGACGGTCCTCCTCGGTCCCCGGAGCTCCGCGCACCGACAGCCGCTCCTCCTCTTCGGAAACCCGGCGGATCCGGGCCGCTCCTCCGCCGCTGCTCTCCGGCTCGCCTGCGGTTCTGAGGCCCGGTTAGAAACCCAGAGAGAGCTGCTCCGGTCCGCGCTGCGCCTCTGCGGCTCCGATCCGGAGCGGAACCTCTGCGGATCGCTGGTTCCTCCCTGCCTCGCTCACCTGGAGGAGCACCAGCAGCTCGGCCCGGTGCGTTTGGGTGCGGTGGGTTTTCCGAACCTCACCCCCGGTTCTCTGGTTCCGCTCGGATGCTGCAAAGGTTCGGGGGGTCCGGCAGGCGTCGGGTCCTAACGGATCTCTGGTCCCGGTCCTCCTGGTGAATTTCTGGATGAGTGGTGATGAAGAGCACGCGCGCTCCTCCTCCCCTGCCCTTCGCGCGACGATCTGCTGCAGTTGCGCGCTCCCGACACTCGAACTGCACGGCGGCGCGCAGCCACAGTGTAAAATTGATGGAAATGGAAATATCCCTGACGACTGAACTGAAACACCGCGAGACTTCAGCGTGAGAGCTCAGATTCTTTTATTAACACTAAACTCTGATGCTGACCGGAAGTTTCCTGCAACCTCAGCCGATCGAGGCTCAGTGAAGTCACGTGACCCAGGATCGACCTGTGTGCCGGAAGGTTTCTTTCTGCGGGACCCAGACACCTTCCTCCTCACGGAGCAGCGCGTTCCTGGAACCCCGAACCCGGCAGAGGAGAAACACCTCAGGTTCTGTTTCACGGAGGCAGGAAGCAGGCTGCGGGGCCCTTCACCTGCGGAGTACCACAGGGCACTCAACTCAGCCTCGTGCTATTTGCTTCCAACAAGCTGACATATGTTTAGTTTTACTTCATTTTCTGAACGTTTTTTTTGTCATCAGTTATATATCTGGACCTCTTTTCAATAATTCAGTTTTTAAAAAGTCTAAATGATATTCAGAGTGAAATATGTGAAACACGTCAGTTACTTTTGATGATTCCTGTTCACAGAGAAGCAAGATCCAAAATTCAGTTTTTCAGAAAATTATCATATTACATCAGATCATCTGAAAGCAGATTTTAATCCAGAAATGTGGTTCTGCTGAACAGCATGTCCATGAATGTGCTCATTCTGGGTCTGGGCTCCTTTTGCACGAATTGCTGCATCAGTGCAGGATGACATGGAGGAGACCAGCCTGTGGTTCTGCTGAGGTTCTGGAAGCCCAGGTTGCTGTGATAGCAGCCTTCATCGTTGGTTCTGGTGTCTCATCTTCCTCTGGACCCGTAGGTTCTCCAGGGGGTTCTGGAGCAGTTTTGACCTTGATCTCTAAATGAAATACAGTGAGCAGTGAATGAAATGAAACAAATCTGTGTGGAACAAAATGATGCAAAGAAAAATAATAGAGAATAAATGCAGGACTTTAAAGACAGAGGATGAGATTTAAAGAATTAAACTGACTAAAAAGAAAAAATAAAGATAGAAAATGACAAAAAAAAAAAAAAAAAACCCCAGAAATAATCCAAAAGAGAAAAAATCAAAGAGCTATAAATAAATAAGATGAACAAAGACAATAAATCTGATTGATCTTATCGATCCTATGATTGTAATAATGTCATAGCTTCGATCCAGGAAGTAAAGAGAAGCTCCTTGCCTCCCATTGGCTCGTTATCTGCAACTTTGCACTTTTTTGACCAATCAGAGCGGCGGATCTCCTCACCGTCCTCCTCGGTGGTGCATCGATGTTAACGAGCCAATTATCCAGAAAGCTCCGACATCCGAACCGCTGTGCTGCTGTCCATCACAGGCTGAAGGGGTTGCCATGGTTACAGCTGGGGGGGTAACAGCTGAGGCTCCTTTGTGCTGAGCTGCTGATGAATATTCAGAGGCCGTCTGGCTGCTGATTGGTCGCTGGAGTTTATATAAGAGCCCCGCCGCCTGCGGCTCATGAATATTCATGTCAGCAGAAATAAACCAGCAGGTGTGAAGCTGAGGAGGAGGAACGGACCAGTGGAGACTGAAGCTGGGGGGGGGGGGGGGACGGACGGACGGACCAGTGGAAACACCGGCAAGAAAGAAAAACTGCTGATTAAACCGTTTCCTCACCAGTTCACACCTTTGATGATGATCACAACCAACGATGGTACCCGCGGTCCGGTTCCAGATGAGCTGAACCAATTCCTGGAGCACATCCAGATGTCAGAACCAATCCTGGCCCGGATCTGGGACCACCAGAACCCAGAGCTGAAGGCCGGCTCTGATTGGCCACCACAGCATAGTAAGTCGGTATGACGGTGTCCCACAAGGTTCTGTGTTAACACCACTGCTCCTCTACTTGTTATAAACAACTTACCTGAAGGCCGAGCGGTTTTCCGCGGCAAACATCTGCAAATGAGCCATAGATGCAGATATAAAGACGTCAGAAATATCGTCTCTTTTATAACACTGAACTTTTAATCTGTGCAACTGTGTTTATGATTTATTTTTTACTTCAAATTCCCCAGAAAAAAATTAAACTATGGAAATTCAAATGCAAACACGGTGACCTCTTGGTGACCCGAGCCAAAGCAACTGATTTGTTGCTAGCAAATTTGTAGTAAAACAATTTATATACTTAACTGAACAGGATAAATATTCAATGTTATAAATTCATTGTTTAAAAAACAATCAAGTGATTCCAATGAGACGCATTTTTCCATAAAGACGTCTTTAAGGGGTGAAGGGTCGGAGACCTCAGTGGTTTTAGAGGGAAATCTAAAAAGATTGTAGTTGAAGACGTCACTGTAAACAAACAGGCTCTAAATAAAGTTCTCAGTGTAGAATCCAGAAAAAGCGCAATATTTTAAGCTTTGATAGTTTTATAAACATCCTGAAAGTGTAACCAACCACCCAAATCAACATTTTTTGCTGATAAACTGTCTAAACTGTTTTTCTGGGGTTCTGTCTTTATGTTTATGTGCAAAATTTGACATTTTCGTGTAAATTTGTTTAATTCTGCGATATTTAGCCTGAAACCGTCTCAGTGCTGCCCTCTTTGGGTTGAGCGGTGGCTCCTGCAGCTGAATTATCCTGTCGGTTCCAGCGGTTCCGCTTGGTTGATGTCTGCGTCACACAGCAGGCGTTCGGGGATAAAACCATCTCTCTCCAACACGCCCCCTGGTGGAGAGTCAGGAGCTGGACCAGTGTGCGTGGCGACATCGACAGCAGCTTTGCTGACTTGACATTTACTGGCACTGTGGAGACAGAGTGGAAGGGTCTCTGTTCTGACTGCAGGCCACGGCAGCACTCGCTGCTCACTGCTGAGCGTTGTCGTCATAAGAGTCCCCGATAACAGTAAGAAAGTCGCTAGATTTGTTGCGGTTTTTGGATTAAAAAAAAAAAAAAAAAAAAAAAAAAAAAAAGTCACTGCAGGGTCTGAAAAGTCGCAAGATATCGCGACAGAGTGGATCAGGCCATGTCTCCTGGCTCCGCCCACTTCGGAGGAATTTTTCGTTGCACTAATCGGGCTGCACCGATTCATCGATTATTGAAATAATTGTCAACTAATTCAGTAACTGATTGTTACCTGGGCTTTACAGACTCTGAAAAAGGCCATTTGCTGGAAAAACACACCCAGAGCAGTGATTAAGTCAAAAATGTACAAAATATATAAACATTTTACATTTAAGAAAAAAAAAAAAAAAAAAAAAAAAAAAAATCGCTTTGTCTGTAAAGCTGTTCTACCCTGAACTCCTCAAGTGTCAGTTTTTGTTCACCTGGTTTAAATCCACTAAAGGAAAGCTATATTATTGCATTTGAGACAATAAAACGTTTATTAAATTCCTTTTTTAAATAGGAAAACAATTTCTTTGCCTCTTTCAATGTATTTCTAATTCTGCATAAAAAAGTACAAAATATTAAAAATCTGCAGAATGTTCCAACTTTTTCTGATCAGATTAATTGATCAATCGTCAGAAAAGTCGATTATTAAAATAATGGTTAGCTGCAGCTCTACACTTGAAAGCTGCAGAATGTAACCTATGAAAAATAGGTTTTCTTCCAGTGCTCCCAGTACTAGCTTCAGAAACACACCAGTCAGAAACAACCAATCAGAGCCAGGAGGAGGGGCTTAGCACTGCCAATCACCCTCATGCACCCCCCCCCCCCTGCTATGCTACAGCTGGTTCACCACAACATGGCCTGCTGCTAATGCTAAGGCTAGTTAGCTGCTAATGCTAGCTAGCATGGCCACCAATAGTTTTCCTGGAGCGGTGAGCTGTTTCTCCACCATCAGCACATTTAGTAGCGCGAACACGAGGGTGATTGGCAGCGCTAAGGCCCTCCCTCTGGCTCTGATTGGTTGTTTCAGGTCGGGGGCGGAGCATTTCTTTAGACCAACAGCAGCTCAGGGAGGAGGAGGAGCTCCATCTGTTCACTGATTATCTGTTTCGTACCAATGATATGGTGACAACATGAAAAAAAATAAAATAAAATAAAAGCATTTGTAAAAGTTAAATACTGCAGCTTTAATGAAAAAGGACCCAAAGTTGACTGAAGTTCTGGTTTGTTTGCAGCGGTGGGTCAGGGACGAGTCAGAGACGTTCAGGACAGAACGAGAAACTTTAATCTGGCATCAAACCAAAGACGTTCCAGAGATCTGAGCAGAAACAGAAACTAAAAAACAAAAACACGTTTTCTCCTGGGAACCTTCAGAGTTCTGTTAATAACGGGTCAGTCTGGGGTTCTGCTGCGCTCTGGTCCGAACACGGAACAACAACCTGAGCAGACGGTCGCCACGGCGCTGCTACAGAAACTACAAATAAAAAACAACAGTATGAAAACGAAAGGTTTAATAAAAGGAAGACATAAACTATCTCTCTCTTTATAATAACTCCACCGTTAACTTTCAGGTCCCTGCCGACGACTCAGCGCGCTGCTTGCTATACGCTCACGGATCTATTTCATCTCTTCCGGCTTTTATTTACAGTTAGCTTCTATTTACAGCAACATTAAGCTCCACCAGGTGGCGCCGGCGGGCCGCTCGGTGATGGAGGCAGATCCGAGTCACGATCCGACCAGATCTACGATTTTAGGTTTGAAGTGTCGCCACCAGGAGGAAACGTCTGAACCGAACAGAACCTGAGCCGTTAGCCCGGTGCAGTTCTGATGGATCATTCAGATCAGGGGGGGCCAAACTTTATACCCTGGGGGCCAAAAATGGCAAATTTAAAATTAAAATTATTCAATTAAAAATGCAATAATTCTGTTATTCAGTTATTTTTTAAGTTTTAGTTCACCTGCTCAGCAATAAGAAATATTTTTTATAAACTCTGTTATCAATACAGACCCAAAACATAAACAGCGCTTCAAACTGTTGCTTATTAAAAGAAAAACAGACCATTTCCAAATCTTTCAGAGTTATTAGGTTTCGGTTTTGTTGGCCAATTTTTTTTTTTTTTTTTTTTACTATTTTTGACTTGTGGTCAGTGGCCGAACAAAATCATTTCGAGGGCCATAAATGGCCCCTGGGCCACACATTGGACACCCCTGATTTGGAGCCTGAAGTCACCTGACCTGTAACCGTTAAAGTGGATTCAGACGAATCGGACAGAAAGTCTTATAACAGGATGTTTCCTGTACGGAGAGCAGCGACGGGTCCGGTCCGGTCCATGAGTCCGGTCCGGTCCGGTCCATGAGTCCGGTCCGGTCCGGTCCATGAGTCCGGTCCGGTGCGGTCCGGTCCAGAAGAGTGACTCCTCCTTCCCGGGAAGCCAATCCAATCCGCTGCCTGCAGAGTTTCAGAGCGGGGAACTGAAATGGGAATAAAGGAAAGTCTTGATCCAGCAGTGATGCTGTGGGCCGCCTGCAGAGTCCGTCTCCTCCTGCCCCCCCCAGCCCCGCCCCCCTCGGTGACGTCTGTCCGGGCCTGCAGCTCCTCGCTGCCCCTCCCACCCTGCTCCTGCACACACAGACCAATCAGAAAGCCTGGAGCTGGAAGGAAAATGCCGTCAAACTAGGAGGAAACCTCACCTGTCGCTCTGAGGTCAGGGTGGGGCGGAGTCTGGGGGGAGATGAGGGGCGGGGTCACTCGGAGGCGTAGGGAACCTCTGGAGGGGGGGGTTTGACGGTGACGGGCTGCGATGTGCGGCGGGGGGGGTGACGGTTTGGGCTGGGCCTGCTGCTGCATGGTGTCGTAGTACGTGACGCCGCCGTAGGTCACCTGGGACTGGCCCTGAAACGGAGAACAGCTCTGATTGGTCGCTGAGGCTCTGATGCTGCGCGGGGGAGGGGGGGGGGGGCGCAGCGGCTCTTACCTGTGGGTTGGGGTACATGGTCGGGTAGGGGAAGGTCATGACCCCAGGGGGAGGGTAGAACGGAGGAGGCAGCAGCTGCTGTGGTTGCCCCGGCGACAGAGACACAGGTGGGCCTCCGTAGAGGGCGGGGTTAGCGATGGGGCCTCCTGATTGGTGGGGATGGAGACCTGCAGAGAGGCAGCAGAGTGAGACAGCGACCCAGAGCGGTTCTGAAGCGGTCCGTTGAAAGAGCACCGACCAGGATGAGGGATGTGCATCTCTGGCTGGACCAGCATGCCCTGCGGGGGTATGGGGGCGGGGCCTTCTCCGTGGGTGTAGATTGGTCCTTGGTACGACACTGTGGGGGGGAGGGGGGGCAGAAGAGATGAGACAGAGCGAGTAAATCAATCATCTGGACCCACACCGGTTCTGGTTCATCTAAACACCAGAATCCAGGCACCAACCCCAGAACCTGAGGTTCTGACTGCAGAGCTCTCCTGACCCCTGCTGGCGAGGAGCAGGAAGTGCAGCATGTCCAGTTCTGATCCCAGAACAGAACCCCTGACGAGGCGAGTCCAGGACCACGAGGACCCGAACGATGAGCTGCGGCTCCAACACGGCTGGGAGATTAATCACTTTCACCCTTTCACTGAATTTTTTGTTTTTGAAGATTTAATTTTTGGAAAATCTAGATTTTCCCACCGACGCGCTCCTCGTGTTTCTCCAGCTCAGAGCGACGTCAGCGCGCCCAGGGCGGCCATCTTGTTTGACAAGCGTGTTTTACAGCTTCTGTTCATTTGGACCCTGAGTTCAGGTGGACGCGACGACGGGGCATTTGGGCCAGGCTGGGGTTTGTTTTTGTAATGACCAGAACGGAGTCGTCGTTGCATGAAAACTCTGAAATGAATCTTGTGGAGGCAGACGCTGTGTCACCTCGACAGCTCGCGCTTCGTCAGCCATCAGAGCCGGACGGCGAGACGACAGAGGCCGTTTCCAGGAGAGAACCAGACGAACGGACCTGCTCACATCCGGTCCTGATAACGAAGCTTTTTGCTCATTTAAACAACGTTCATCTCATAATTCAGACGTTTTCTCTGGTAAAACTGCGCCGTTATTCTTAATTCGTGTAATTAAATTCTCGTAGCGCGGCCCTGGGATTCGAATCGCACGTCGGCTCTGGGGTTAAGTTTCAGCCCCGCCGCCCAGCTGTGGCAGGCCGCCGCGCTCCCTCAGAGGCCGTGAGCGAGCGCGGCGGCAGCGGAAACCAAACCTCCTTCCACAGTTTAGCAGAACTGGTCAAACCGACGAAGACGAGACCGGTCCCAGCAGCTACTGGTTCTGATTTACTGGGTCTCACCTAAACTTCGCAGAGAGTTCTTCATCTCCAGCGGGTCTGACTCTAACGGTGAACTGGTTTAACTGGTGGGAATCTTACTGGGTTCGTAGTAGTGTCCAGTCTCCATCACTCCCAGGTGCATGGGGGGGGCCGGTTCTGGAACAGCCCTCTGGCGCTGGGAGGAGTAGCGTTTGGCCCGGTTGGAGCCGACGCCCATCTCCTCCATGTTGGAGAACTGAGGCGGGCCGCCGGCCATGTGCATGGGGTTAGTAAGGCCTGCAGAGGGACACAGACTGGTTTAACTGGGACACACACTGGGACCAGTCAGACACACACTGGGACCAGTCAGACACACACAGGGACCAGTCAGACACACACAGGGACCAGTCAGACACACACTGGGACCAGTCAGACACACACTGGGACCAGTCAGAGTGGGACTCTCACAGACAAGTTATTCTCAGACACACAGGAACCAGTCAGACACACAGGGACCAGTCAGACACACAGGAACCAGTCAGACACACACTGGGACCAGTCAGACACACACAGGGACCAGTCAGACACACTGGGACCAGTCAGACACACACTGGGACCAGTCAGACACACACTGGGACCAGTCAGACACACACAGGAACCAGTCAGACACACAGGAACCAGTCAGACACACACAGGAACCAGTCAGACACACACTGGGACCAGTCAGACACACACTGGGACCAGTCAGACACACACAGGAACCAGTCAGACACACAGGAACCAGTCAGACACACAGGAACCAGTCAGACACACACAGGAACCAGTCAGACACACACTGGGACCAGTCAGACACACACTGGGACCAGTCAGACACACACTGGGACCAGTCAGACACACACAGGGACCAGTCAGACACACAGGAACCAGTCAGACACACTGGGACCAGTCAGACACACACTGGGACCAGTCAGACACACACTGGGACCAGTCAGACACACTGGGACCAGTCAGACACACACTGGGACCAGTCAGAGTGGGACTCTCACAGACAAGTTATTCTCAGACACACGGATCAGTTAAAATGGGATACAGACTGGTTTAACTGGGACACACAGACCATTTGGGACACACATGGATCAGCTAAAACAGGACGTAGTTAGACTGGTGTAACTGGGACCATTACTCCCAGTATGAAGCGGGACTCACCTCTCATCTCTGAGCGAACGTACGACGTCGGACTCTGACTCCAGTTCTGTCGGACCAGGTTGAGCCGAGCCACTTCCTGGTCCAGCTCGGCGACCCCGCCCCCGCCCCCGCCCCCTCCGGGCTGACTGGCCCCGTCGCCCCCCCCAGCCCAGTTCTTCCCTCCCCCGCCGCTGGGGGAGGAGGCGGTCCCCCCCGCTGCGGATTCCTCCACCGAGGCCTGCTTGCTGCCCAGGTCCGAGGGCCGCGAGCGAGTCCTGCGGGCCAGAGAGTACGATTTACGCTCCACGGGGCGCTCGGCGGGCGGAGAGGCTTCCCGATTGGCCGCTGGAGACTGGAGGGCGGGGTCAGAGGTAGAGGCAGCCAATCCGGAGGCGGCTCTGTCAGCGCTGCCTCGTTGTTCCTGCTGCTGCCGTCTCGGTGACTGAAAGCCGCCCGGCGGCACCGCCGTCGCCGCTGACCTCGGGTCCTCTTCCGCCGCGCCTGATTGGCTCTCTGAAACCTCCTCGACGACCACAGAAGAGCCTCCTCTTCCTCCGTGGCCCCGCCCCCCCCTGCCGGCCCCGCCTCGCTCCCCCGTGGCGTCCAGCTGGGCTTTCGGACCGTGCCGCTCCCTGGGATGAGCCTGAGGGCCGCTGGCGTCACTGTTCCTGTGCTCGTGCTGGGACGGCGGGTGCGCCTGGTTGTAGTGGGGGGGTCTGCTGCGAGGGGGGGGCGGTCTGGAGGAGTTGTTGCTTCGCTGAGCAGCAGACAGGGGAGGGAAGGCTGAGGAAGAGGAGGGCGGAGGGGCAGACGAAGGCGGAGGAGCTCCTCGGTTCTGCCAGGTCCGGGCCGGCCTCTGCCCGTCTCGCCACCGCTTGTCTCGGCCGGGGGGAGAGCTCTGCCTGCAGGACAGAGACGGGTCAGAGGTCAGAGGTCAGCGGTTCTCAATCTTCCAGCTGACTGGAGACTCGGGCCGCCGATTAACCCAGTTAATCAGAGGCCTCGATTACTGGAACAAAAACCTGCTGAAGGACATCGCAGCAGTAGCGCAGCCTGAGGCGCACATCGCTGGATTTCAGGTCAAAGCGCCCGTCGGTAAAAACACGTTCGACCCAGAATTCCTCACTGAGCCGCTCGTTCTTTCAGTTCGTGTTGTTGCGTTTTGCTGTGTAATGAAGGAATTCAGCTGCTGAGTCGCCTCTCTGGACGCTCCCGTTTCTGTGCTCAGATTAACTGATGGCTCCGTCATCGCCAGCGCCGCTCGACCTGGGCCCGGTGCCGGGTGTCCCTGCAGCTCACCTGGGTCTGCGCGGTCTGAACGCTCGCTCTGCGGGCCCGCCGTCGCCGCCGCCGTTCCGGATGTCGTAGCCGTAGATGGCGATGAGCTCCTCGCGGCTCTTCGGCGCCTGCTCCTCCTCTCTGAACTTGTCGTGCTCCCAGCGGCCCTCGTCCTTCCACAGCTTCCTGTTCCGCCCCTTCGGCCTGAGGAGAAGAAGAAGAAGAAGAAGAAGAAGAGCTCGGCCTCCTCCTTCGGAGATGCTGAGGCTGACGGCGGCGGCTCACCTCTCCTCCTCCTGAGTCTGTCCTCGGACATCGTGCTCGAAGAACAAGCCCTTCCTGGGAATGTAAGCCGGGTTCTTCCGGTCCTCGTCGTCGTCCAGCTGCTGACCCGGCTTCCCTCCCGCCTTCGTCTCGGGGTCATCGGTGGACTCCTGCATGGAGGTGAGGGAGAGGAGAAGCCATGCCGACCGAGGTCAGTCAGGAAGCAGAATGGTGCAAACTCCCCTTGAACCAGGCCCGGGAGACGTGGCTCACAAATAAAAGCTCAGATTTTTTTTTTTCCTTTTGTAAAATAGAAATTGAAAATGAGTTGAGACGGACATGCTACGAGAATTTCTGTTCAATTACAAGAATAAAGTCATAATATTCGGAGTAAAAAACACAATTTTACCAGAACGTCTTAAAATTACGAGAAAAACGTTGTTTTAGTGAGAAAAAGCTTGAAGTCGTCAGGCTGACGCCAGCAGCAGGATCACGTCATAGTCCTGCTCTGCTGCCTTAATACTTCACAGAAACACTTCATCTTTTCAGTAGAACCTGTAAAGCTTATGCCAAGGTGCAACTTCACAAGATGCTTAACATTCCTCATCTGAATTTTTTATTTTCACACAATTGCGACTTTATTCTTGTAATTAATAAATAAATAATTGCACCCTGGCCCCAGTATTACGTCGCAGAGTCGGCCTGAATTCAAAATCCAAATCAATGGAAGCTGTGAAACACGCTTGTCAAACAAGATGGCCGCCCTGGGCGTGATGACATCACTGAGCTACGGAAACCCAAGGAGAGGATTGTGGGAAAAAACAAAACAAAACAAACAAACAAAAAAAAAAAAAATCCTGGTTTTCCAAAATCTAAATCTTCAAAAACCAAAAACTGGATTCGCCGCCCAGCCCGCCTGGAATCCGTCTGGAAAGGAGCGAAAGGAGAACCGATGCAGGCCCTGTTCCGGAACCTCTGCAGTAAAAGTTCTGGTTCCGACTCCAAACGTTCTGAACTCAGATGGTCTCCTGGAAGCGGACCAGCAGCCGAGCAGGCCTCAGCCCGCTGAGCAGCAGTCAGGGCTGCACCACCAACCCCGGTTCACTCCATTCACGACGAGTCGGGCGGTGGCTGCGGCTCGCCACCGTCGCATGCATTCCTGCGGCCCTGTCCGGAACCGACTGGTTGGACCCGACAGCCGGGCTCCTGGGGGCGCAGTGAGGAGCGAACCCGAACTGGATCAGGAATGTTTTCAAACCTGCATCAACAACCTGAGGGGATTTATGAAATACGGGATCATTTTGGACCCGAAGGTCTCCCTGAACCGGACCTCTGGGTCCCTGTTGGGTCGGAACGGCACATAAAAACGCTTCAGTCAAGAATAGAGACATAACCTCATTTATGATGTTCTAAAATCTGATAGCTGAGACAACAACATGACCATGTCTGGACGTGTTTAAGTGAAACTGGGTCCATATTTAAGAAGAAAAGGAGCTGAAGTCATTCTGAAGGTGTGCTGATTTTTACACATCCTATTCTCTCAGCTGAACCTGAATGCAGCACGAGCGGCTGTTGGGAAAACCGCCTCCCACTGCCTTGTGTTTTAAACCATGTGCAGAATTTGGGCTGACTGGATGCTCCAGGCAGCTGGATTTGGACTTGTTTCCCCTCCAGAACCAGAGACGTTTACAGTGTTTCAGGCCAACAGTTCGGTTCCCAGCAGAACGAGCGACATATCTGAAGTTCTGGTTCCGTCCACCTTTCCCCCTCCACTGTAGCAGCGGGAGAACCCTCAACACCCCCAGATCGCTGGGATTCCTCTCCGTTTGGTTCTGGTGTCACTTTTTAAAGTTTCCCTGCAGAACATTGCTGTGAACCCCGAGTTCCTCACGTCAACACTCTGCAAAGCTGGATTTGTCCGGTGCAGGTCCAGAACCAACTGGGCCGTACCGGACCGCCCTTCTAGTCTCGCCTCTCTTGGTGAAAAATGATTTTTGTTTCTGTAGATTAATGGAAACACTTCCTGGGGCAGCAGCTAATGACTGTTTTATTAATCGATTAATCTAACAATTATTCTGACGATTAATTGGATAAAAAACAAATCGGCATTTTCTTTCTCTGTTGTGACAGTACAAGACAGATAATCTGTGAAAAAAAAAAAAAATAAAATAAATCTACTTTCTCCCAGTGCTCCCAGTTCTACCTGCAGAAATCCACCAGTCAGTCACAAACAGCCAATCAGAGCCCGGAGGAGGGGTTTAGGGGCATCTCTTTAGACCAATAGCAGCTCAGGGAGGTTCACAGATTATCTCTCAGACCAGACTGTCACCACATGGACACAGTTTTAACAAATGTGTGGAAAAAAAACCAAAACATTTTTGTAAAAGTTACTGCAGCTTTAAGGAGTTTTGGATAAAACATATTTAGAGACAAAAGTGTTTTTATCTTAAATACAAAATGTAGATTTATTTTGTACAGTTTGGGTTTATTTACTCGTCTGAAACAAATTTTCAACAAATGGCTTTTTTGACTCCAGTTAGCAATTAATGGATGACTAAATTAGTCTGATTATTGTAATGGATTCGTCAGAAATGATCCGATGAACCGCTCCAGCCCTGGCTTCCTGTGACGCTCCTGCTTGACCGCTAAAATCATCCGGACCCTAAACTGATCCAGAACACAGCGACGGATGTCCCACCTGTCCGTCTCCGCTCTGTCTCTCTCCGGCCAGGTTTCCCTTCTCCTCCGCTTTACTCTCCTCCTTACTGGACCCTCCGGCCTCTTCCTCCACCTTCTCCTCCTCCTCCTCCTCCCCATCGTCCTGCGTCGGACCGTCGGCGGCAGCCGGCTGCGGCTCGCTGGCTGCAGCTGGAGCCTCTTCCTCACTGAAGCCCTCCTCTTCCTCCTCCCCGCCCTGACGGAACAAACGGACACCAGAATCACGTCGGGCGTCCGGCTGGAGCGGAACCGGCAGATCCGGTCCGGTTTACCTCTGAGTGGGAGCCGTTCTCCTCCGGATCCGCGCTGTCGTAATCTGAGAGGACGGCTGGGGGGAGACAGAACCAGGCGTCAGAAAGACGGAGCGGATCAACAGAACATCAACAAGCCGGGGGGGGGGGCTCTTACCTTCTCCTGCTCCGTCTTCGCTCTCCTGTAAAGACAAACAGAATCAGAACCAGAATATGAAGGTGATCAGAAAGTCTCCGTTTGTTTCTGAAAAGAACCAAAATGTTCCGTCGCTCCTCCCAGGTCTGGGATCGGATCCTGACCGGGTTCTAAACGCAACAAACCCAGAAATCTGGGCTGAGAATCCAGAACATGAAGCGGGTTCTACAGAACAGAACCGGGGAATCCAGACGGCCGCCCCACACGGCTGCAAAGCACCGTCTCAGACTTTCACCACACAAGATCCAATTTTAACCGGTTTTTTTCCTCTTTTCTAAAAAATAAATTACAAATGACAGAAAATATTTCTAAAAAGTGGATCTTACTTCAGTCATGCCTTCTGTGACAGAGTCTCAGGGCCAGGCTGCCAGAATTATTGTTCAGAACAAGAACAGTCATAATATCAGCAGAATAAAGATACATTTTACCAGAAAAAACGAGAGAAAAAGCGTTTTTAATGAGAAAAGGACTCATCAGGGTGACGTGATCATCTCAGCCTGCGCGGTTTTCTTCGAGAAACTCTCGTTTCCGAGTCCTGCTGCTGAGTCAAAATTTGAATTATTTCCTTACCTGTAAAACCAACAAAGTAGAACTTCACAACATTCCTCATTTTAACTTTTTATTCGTTTTTGTGTCTGAGTTCGCATAAAATTACTACTTTATCCTCATTATTTCTACTTTATTGTTGTACAACTTTATTCTTGTATCACTACGACTGGATTCTTGTAAGATTATGACTTTATTCTCGTAATAAAAACCAGCATCTTAGCATGACCCTGATTCTCCGTCGTAGAGCCGACCTGAATTCAAAACCCAGATAAACAGAAGCTGTAAAACACGCTCGTCAAACAAGATGGCCGCCCTGGGCGCGCTGACATCACTGAGCTACGGAAACACCAGGAGAGCAGTGGTGGGAAAATCTTGATTTTCCAGAAATTAATTATTCAAAAACCAAAAATTGAATTAATTGATTAAAAGTAAAAATAAAATCCCGAAAAAGCAAAAATCGGATTTGTCGCCCAGCCCGAGCTGAACCCAAATCCGACTGCAGCAAGAACCAAAGAACCAGAACAAGGTTCTGGAGGAGCCTGAATAACCAGGGCCAGACGTGCCGGAGGTTCTGCTGTGGTTCTGATCAAACATCGAGAAGAACCAGCGGTTCTGCCTCATCCAGCCTCCCGGTCCAAATCAGTGAAAGATCCCTTTAAGACCTTGAGCTCTGAGGCGCCTGTGTCCTGCGTGTTTCTGAGCCCAGTAGCCTTCCTGGTCCAACCCAACCACTCAGTCAGCTCCTCGGTTCTGCACAGGTCCGTTCATGAGCCGCTCATCTGATCCATGTGGGCCGGAACCGGGAATCGTTTAAGGGCTGGGTCAACAGAGGCTCCTTCGTGACCGCCTGATGAACTCATTTGGGTCGTTCGCTGTGGTAAAACCCTCTGTCAGGAGCCTCTGGTTCCGGTTTAGTTTGGTTCTGGATCAGGTTCTGACTAAGATGAAGACTAAAGCCGACGTTCTGTTCAGTCCAGACTCTGATCTCGTTAAAACATTTCTTTTCAAATCCTCTGTTCCCAAACGGCTCAGAGCACTGCGGGCTGCCGTGAAGCACTTCGTGATTTACATAAAGAACGTTTCATTTCCTGCTCCAGCCCTTTAATCGAGGCCGAGTCGGAAAAACGTAAGAAATCTAAACGCAAAGAAGACATTTTCCTGCAGCTGTTGGTCGGAAACAGGAACTTTCTGTTGATTTTTCCATCTTCAAACCGAAATGTTTCACATTTAAGTTAAAAATAACACAATTACACAATTAAACTCCATCCTTCAACCAGTGGAGTCGCTACTTGTTCTTCCTGTTCTACCACTGGTGGAAATTAACCGTGGTACTAATTATAAAAGCTTTTAGAGCCGCCGGAGTAGACTCTGTGGAGATGATGGTCTGTAGTTGGACCTGGTGTTGAAAAACTGAACTTCCTGATTGCTCCACCCACCTCGCCTGGTTACAAATGCCTTCAGGAGAGTTTCTTAGGAATGTGTTGTTATTTCAGCTGCTTTAGTCCAGGATCTCCTTCTTTAAGTCCTCATCCAGCTTTCAGGAGCTTCAGCTTCCATCCCAGAACCTTCTTCCCCATGAGAGGCTGCAGATGAAGCCCAGCTCCGTCCGCCAGCCATGCAGGTGGAGGGTCAGTCATCAGGCCAGCTTCCAGGAGGTTCGCCGAACTGAAGAGCTGGCTCCTTGAGTCTCAGACCAATCTGCTATGGGAGCCACTACCAGGGGCGACCAGGACAACTTAAACACCTCTAGGGCTTGTATTAGGCACAACATTTAATGAACAGCTGAGGTTTCTGCCTTGAAATACATTTTTACTTAAATTAATCATTTCAGATATAGTTTAACACTGAAAACTGTGGATATGGATAATCTGAGCTTAACTCTGATGAAATCACAGGGGCCACAGGCTGAGGGGACCTCCCGGAGGGGCCACAGGCTGTCCTCAGGGTCCACTCACCCACCTCAGCCTTGTGGCTCCCTGGCAACCTGAGTAACAACGTCGGCATTTCTCTCTTTCTGCTTCACATTCGTTAAACTCGGAGTGACCTCCGGAAGCCTGAGCAGGTGTTGTGTCGCATTTAGTCTCCCCTATAAATGTGTTCCAACTGGCGCCTTCTGGTCTGGTTCCCTAAGAACATCTCATCTCATCACCCAGAAAAATCTAAACGTTGTATTTATGATTTTATTGTTAACCGGATAACTGATATTCCCCTGAAGTCGTGCTGAGCTAACGGGGAGCTAACCGTCCTGTAAGTCCTCCAGGCAGCGGGCAAACCGTGAGATCTCTGACCGCACTCAGACCTCTCAGCTCCGGGAACCACAGTTAGCTTCTGGGGGTTAGCCCGGACTGATACTCACACACTCGGACTCAACGTCGCTTTTCACCTCGGACCGGCTCACCGGCGCCTCAGCCGGGTCGGGTTCTCGGCCTCGGGCCTTTGTCACTGGAGAACCGGACCTCCCGCTGTCCGAACCCGAGCCGGACTCGTCGTCGTCCTCGCTGTCCTGAGACGCGCGCCTCCTCCTCCGTCGCCGGTCCGCCATCTTAGAAGTGGAATGGCTGGAAGCGGAAGAAGTGAGGCTTTGTGGGTAATAGAGTTCCTTTTTTTTTTTTTTTTTTTTTTTTTTTTTTTTTTTTTTTTTGTGTCGCAAAACGGCCTCGAAGTGGTGATATCTACTGCCACCACATGGACAGTATTATATCGCTCTCCACTCAGAAATCATATTTTAAAATTATTTAAATTTTTTAATTTTAAATTCTGTATTTACTTATCTTATTTTTTACAGATTAAATTATGTTCATTTCTTAATCTATCTATCTATCCATCTATCATCCAGACTGTAGAGTAGAGAGCCTGCCTTTGAATGTTTCCAGGAAAACCCCATTGGGAGGAGATCCTTAGACAGACCTAGACTTCTCAGGAGCAACTTTATGTCCCGTCTAGCCTGGGAAAACCTTAGGATCCTCCAGAATGAGCTGGAAAGAGAGGACGTTCTGCCATGCCTGTGACCTGATCTTGGAAAAACAGTAGACAATGAATCTGCCTCATTGCAGATTTTTTTAATCATTCAGGGGGATGTTCTTGTGGGCTTTGAAGGTATGGATGTTTGTCTTGCTGCATAACCTAAGTGAGCTTGAGTTTTAGGCCACAAACTGATAGCTGGATAGCGAGCAGAGTTCATGGTTCCATCAATCAACCAAGCTCTACAGAAGCAGCAAAGCAGTCCCAGACCATCACACTACCACCGCCATGTTCAACTGTTGGTATGAACAAGGACCAAATCAATTGCATCAACCCAGTCATCCTTGATGGAAGTCCTCGGGAGGAAGTATAGTCTTTCATCTGCAGCATCATTGACCAGGAAGGTGAAACCAGTGCAGATGTAGAGGCAAGAATTGGCAAAGCAACAGTTGCCTTCATCTAACTCAAGAACATCTGGTCATCCAGAGAGCTGACCCTGACCACCAAGATCTCACTGTTCAACTCTTACCTCAAATATAAAAATCCAGACATTCCTCAACAGCTATCTCAGAAGGATTCTCCACATTCACTTGTCCAACACCATCAGTACCATCAACCTATGGGAAAGAACCTGCCAACTCTCAGTAGAGGCACAAACCAGGGAGAAAAGATACCACTGGGTAGGGCACACCCCACGCAAACCTCCAACCAACATCACCAGTCAGGCTTTCAGGTGGAACTCCCCAAGGCAGCCGAAAGAGAGGCCTTCCAAGAAACACCTGGTGACAAGACCTCAGGGTCAAAAGATGGGCGACACCTGGAGCCGACTAGAAAGAATGGTCCAGAACAGAAATCTCTGGAGATCAACCTTTATCAGGCCATACCCTGGAAGGGGTGACGGGCAAATGATGATGATGAACAAGGGCCATGGAACCAGTAGCACCTTGGGTAGCAAAAAAGAAAACAAACAGGAGAGAGAACAACACAGGAATGTTCGACACGTTGAGCAGGTTTCAGAGGTGAAGTGTCTTGGTTTTGCTCTGAATCTGCATCTAAAATCTGAAAACATGTTGAAAAACAGAGCAAACCTGCAGACGTTCAGCCGAGTTAGAGCTTTTCTTCCACTTCATGATGCGAACAGTTTCATCCGTTCCATGATTCTCTCGAGTTCCTGGGTGACGTCCTGGTCTCGTCAGGCCTCGAAAGACGAAATCTAACCCAGCAACTAACATGTTGGACAGAAAACCTGTTAGAGTTCATCATCGCCATGTTCTCACGTAAACTGGAAATGATGAACTTTGACAGCTGTGTTCAGTGTTGTAATGCATCATTACATTTTAAATGTTTAAAAGGTCGGGCTCCTCAGGCGCTCAGTGACCTGGTGGCTCCTCTTAGATCCGGAGGTTCAGCAGCTCCTGGTGCTTCCAGCAACAACTGTGAGGCACCTTCTCAGAAAACGTCTCAACAGCTTTTTGTATGCGAGACGTCAACATGTGGAAACCTTTATTTGAGGGCTTGAAACTGATTCCAGACAGGAACGGTTTTAGATTAAGACTGAAGGAGTTTCGAAAAGACGCCCAGGCTTGTAGTCGTGGTTCACAGCCAGCCCATGAGGGCTCCATGAGGGCTCCATGATGGGGTCCATGAGGGCTCCATGAGGGCTCCATGATGGGGTCCATGATGGCTCCATGATGGGGTCCATGATGGCTCCATGATGGGGTCCATGATGGCTCCATGAGGGCTCCATGATGGGGTCCATGAGGGCTCCATGATGGGGTCCATGATGGCTCCATGAGGGCTCCATGATGGGGTCCATGAGGGCTCCATGATGGGGTCCATGATGGGGTCCATGAGGGCTCCATGAGGGCTCCATGATGGGGTCCATGAGGGCTCCATGAGGGCTCCATGATGGGGTCCATGATGGCTCCATGAGGGCTCCATGATGGGGTCCATGATGGCTCCATGATGGGGTCCATGATGGCTCCATGATGGGGTCCATGATGGTCCCATGAGGGCTCCATGATGGGGTCCATGATGGCTCCATGAGGGCTCCATGATGGGGTCCATGAGGGCTCCATGAGGGCTCCATGATGGGGTCCATGAGGGCTCCATGAGGGCTCCATGATGGGGTCCATGATGGCTCCATGAGGGCTCCATGATGGGGTCCATGAGGGCTCCATGATGGGGTCCATGATGGTCCCATGAGGGCTCCATGATGGTCTCATGATGGCTCCATGATGGGGTCCATGATGGGGTCCATGATGGGGTCCATGAGGGCTCCATGATGGGGTCCATGATGGTCCCATGAGGGCTCCATGAGGGCTCCATGATGGGGTCCATGATGGTCCCATGAGGGCTCCATGAGGGCTCCATGATGGGGTCCATGATGGTCCCATGAGGGCTCCATGAGGGCTCCATGATGGGGTCCATGATGGTCCCATGATGGGGTCCATGATGGTCCCATGATGGCTCCATGATGGTCTCATGATGGCTCCATGATGGGGTCCATGATGGGGTCCATGATGGGGTCCATGAGGGCTCCATGATGGGGTCCATGATGGTCCCATGAGGGCTCCATGAGGGCTCCATGATGGGGTCCATGATGGTCCCATGAGGGCTCCATGAGGGCTCCATGATGGGGTCCATGATGGTCCCATGAGGGCTCCATGATGGGGTCCATGATGGTCCCATGATGGCTCCATGAGGGCTCCATGATGGGGTCCATGATGGTCTCATGATGGCTCCATGATGGTCCCATGATGGGGTCCATGATGGTCCCATGATGGCTCCATGATGGTCTCATGATGGCTCCATGATGGGGTCCATGATGGGGTCCATGATGGGGTCCATGAGGGCTCCATGATGGGGTCCATGATGGTCCCATGAGGGCTCCATGAGGGCTCCATGATGGGGTCCATGATGGTCCCATGATGGCTCCATGATGGGGTCCATGATGGTCCCATGATGGCTCCATGAGGGCTCCATGATGGGATCCATGAGGGCTCCATGATGGCTCCATGATGGTCCCATGATGGGGTCCATGATGGTCCCATGATGGCTCCATGATGGTCTCATGATGGCTCCATGATGGGGTCCATGATGGGGTCCATGATGGGGTCCATGATGGTCCCATGAGGGCTCCATGAGGGCTCCATGATGGGGTCCATGATGGTCCCATGAGGGCTCCATGAGGGCTCCATGATGGGGTCCATGATGGTCCCATGAGGGCTCCATGATGGGGTCCATGATGGTCCCATGATGGCTCCATGATGGTCTCATGATGGCTCCATGATGGGGTCCATGATGGGGTCCATGAGGGCTCCATGATGGGGTCCATGATGGTCCCATGAGGGCTCCATGAGGGCTCCATGATGGGGTCCATGATGGTCCCATGATGGCTCCATGAGGGCTCCATGATGGGGTCCATGATGGGATCCATGAGGGCTCCATGATGGGGTCCATGATGGTCCCATGATGGCTCCATGATGGCTCCATGATGGGGTCCATGATGGCTCCATGATGGGATCCATGATGGGGTCCATGATGGGGTCCATGATGGGGTCCATGAGGGCTCCATGATGGGGTCCATGATGGCTCTTGTTTCATTGTGGTCTTTTTAAAGTTAATTTCATGATTTATGTTATTTTATCTTGCTATGCTGTTTTACTGTCTTTTAAACTGTTTTTCTGTTTTTAAAGGGCCATCTGGGGCCATCTGCATTGCAAATTATCTAATGCTATAAATATTATAGTGTTTAGTATTGTCTGTATTTAACCCTTGTTTATCTTATGTTTATGGTAGGGGTGTCCAAAGTGTGGCCCGGGGGCCATTTGCAGCCCTCTGAAGGAATTCAGGCGGCCCCCTGATCTCAGTTCTGGAACTGAGCAAATCTGGCCCACAAGGATAGTTTGTTAGGGCAAATTTTTTTTTTTTTTTTTTTTTTTTTTTTTGTTTTACAGATAAATAAATTCTTAAAAAAAAATGAGGTGTAAAAAATAATTTTAATTTCATAACAAAGTTTTTGCATTCATCTTAATTTTGGAGTAACAAGAACCTCAAAAGCAGATCTTGCAGCCCAAATAAGAAAACAATCAACCCCAAAAATCTGGAAACTGCGGGCCTCTCTTAAAACGAATGCAGTCTTGCAAAACCTTTTTTATGCTATCTACAATGATTTACTGATCTGTTTTCTATAAATTAGATTAGTCCTTTTTTATTTTATATCAACTCAATAACAAACTAAAAATTGATCAAGTTTTAGTTCATTACTGAGCAGGTAAAATAAAAAAGGCACAAAAAGTTTGTTTTAAAAATATAAATATTATAAAAAACGTTACATTTTTGTGGCCCCATGTGCAAAACTTAACGATTTTGGCCCTCATGGCAAAAAGTTTGGACACCACTGGTTTATGTAAATAAACAATACAGAAAGAAGAAGAAAGAAAGAAAATAAAGTGATAAGAATTAACCAGTTTGTCAACGAATGCATCTAAACAGGCAGTAAAACTCAACATGTAAGTCATTTAGGAAATGTGTTGGCTGACAGTCATGTGACAGGAGTCAAGAAAATCTGAGCCGAAATTTCTCAAAATGTTGGATTTTTAAAATTTATTTATTGTTTATTTGATAGAGACATAGACAAGAAACAGAGATCAAGACAACCTGATGGCTGCACCAAAGTGTTTATAGCTATGGCTAATTTGCAACACCCGTCCCTAGAAGGACCTTTAACAGTTATTATAAATGAAAAGTTAAGATCAACAGTAAAGACAACAAAAATATATAAAACAATGTATTTAAAACCACTGAATCGAAACAATTACAGTATTGAAAAATGAATACAGTTCTGGTTCATCTTGAGCCAATTCTTGAAGAAAACATTTTGACGTTGCTTCAAAACCCTTATGAGCCTCAACATGTTAACAAAATAATTTAAATGTGTATATTATAGCTTCATTCTCCACATTCTGACCTCCAGGTTCAGGAAATACTGTAGAGATGAACTGATTCACTGCAAACGAATCACTGATTTCAATCGGTAGCGATGGGAAGGGAACACCTGGAGATCAACACCTGACTTACGGGAAACATCAGCTGCAGATCTTCATCAATCCACTATGTGGAGCTGCAACACAAAAGGAAGGATGTTTCTGTTGCCTTGCATCCCGGTTTGAGGTATACACGTGTGACTTTTCAATACATATAAATGTTATTGTATTTTTTAGACGGAAATGATGAGTCAGAATGAGTAAATCTGAAAAATATCCATCCAGCCATTGTCTTCTGCTGATCTGAGACCAGGTCATGGGGGCAACAGCCCCAAATAAATCCGAGTCTGTTAACAGCACAGCGTTCATATAGGCTGATGATACTCTATTAACCAAAGGAGCATGCAGGCATGAAGCTGGACTTCACTTGGGGTCTAAAAATCTGCAGATTTTCCTCTCCTGAAGATCTAATTCTGCAAAATGTATTTCTTTATTCCGACGAACATCTAGACCGTTTCTAAAGAGCTGATCACTGGGGTGCTGGTTCTGATCACAACCTGTAATGATGCTTCCAGGGATCTGCAGGCTGAGGTCAGACGGATCCCAGAACAGACTGAATGAGACTGGAGTTAAAACGACACACGGTAGCAGCGGGTGCAGCAACACAGGAACATTCTTCACTTTCACAAGAGAAGGTTGTCCCTCCACAGCTGAACCCTGCAGAGGCTGCAGGCCTCTGGGGAGGCTCGCTGGTCTGATAAAAGATACCTTTGGAAAATAACAACCTTTCATCAGGTGGTAATGTTGAATACTTTAAAAAAACGTTTCTTGTGGGTCTGATGTAATATTCTAATCTTAAATGTGGCGTTTTCATTATCAGTAAGCAGAAAATCATCATAAAGGGAAAAAAAGACTTGAAAACATCAAGGAACAGGGTGCAGAGCCACTGATTTGTGTGTTTCAGTTGCTGATGGAGCCACTGACACCAATATTCATCATCAGCTTTAATTATGAATTGCTTTCACAGCAGCCACAGCCACAAAGTGCTGAACATCAGATATAAATTAAATGAAAAAGCTAAACATACAATAATTTAAAGGAATTAAAAACTCAATAAAATAAAATAAAACAAAGCAGGAAAACAGATCAGT
This sequence comes from Anableps anableps, assembly GCA_014839685.1. NCBI lineage: Eukaryota > Metazoa > Chordata > Actinopteri > Cyprinodontiformes > Anablepidae > Anableps > Anableps anableps. The sequence goes on along the minus strand of CM026083.1, from coordinate 30,920,452 downwards.
ACCGATAAAGGTTGAGTAAAATCAAGTGTCAGTTGGGTTGAAGGCCAGTGAGGAAAAAATATGCTTTAAAAATGAACAGTGAAGGAGGCGCTTGAATGTGCAAAGCTGAGGCATTCCATGACCGAGGGGCCCCAACAGGGAAGGCCCTGTCCCCTCTGAAGGGGCTGTCACACCTGATGGTCCGTTCCCACCAGGAAAGTCCTTCGGCCCGCTTGCTTGGTGCGGACCAAAAGGAGACTTTATTCTTCTTGTTTTGTGCGGTTTGCTTTCACGCTGAACTTTTTGCAGTGAACTATACTTTGCAAACAAAACCGCGCGGTTGGCAATCATTGTTCCCATTGGACAGAAAAGATGTGGGCGGGACAGAGCAGAGACCCCGAAAGAAAACAAACATTTCTGTTGTGCACGTTTGTGAATTTACGAGATGAATGAACGAGCTGAACACGACCACATTCCTGTGCCTTTTCTGGCGGTTGTGTTGTCAGAGTCACAACATTGTCCGCGGCTCGTCGTTTGTCGCGTCCACGCAGTAGTAGCGTTAATGTTTACTTTAAAGGCTCAGCATAAAAATATACTCGTACATGACAGTAAATTCAAACAAATATATAAAATCATTCATTAAAAACACAATGTGCACCGACTGGAAGGCTGGTTATTCCCCAGGTGTGTTAATCACTCTTCGTATTTCAATCACGAGTAGGGCTGGAGCGATTTGTTGGATTAATCGTGGTGAATCGGTTATTGAAATTATCACCAACTAATCTAGTCACTGATTAATCGTTAACTGGAGCATATAACAGCAGTCAGAGCAGTAATTAAACCAAAACTGGACAAAAAATCTAAACATGTTGCATTTAAGATATAAAAAAAAACATCTTTTTTCTACCCAGAACTCCTCTAGTGGCAGTTTTAGCTTCACCTGGTTCAGATTCTGTAAAAGTAAATATCCCATTAAGCACCTTTTGCTATCTAATTATTAATTGGTTAATAAAAAAAAAATAAAATCCCCAGATCAGCCCTACACGGCATTGATGTGAAATCCAGCAGAAAGAGCTGAGCTTTTCACATTATCGACTGTTTTCGGCTGCAGATGCATCCTTTGCAACAAATGATCCAGCGTTCACTCAAGGAATGCTGTTGCTGCATTTTAGGAAATAAAATGGTTATTAAAACCTGTCAGTTTTGTTACCCGATTAATCGTCAGAATGATCAGGTACTGAAACAATCGTTTGTTGCAGCCTCAGTCACGATTTCTGCACCAGAAATGTTGGTTTTCATCAAAAACTAATTTCACTGGTCAAATACAGACACGATTTTTCTAGATTTCCACCTTGTTCATCCAGTGAAAACATTGACAAGAAGCAGCAACACAAACTCCTGCTTATACTGTCCAAAAAGAAGTTTATCCTGATTTTCACGTGGCGAACATGAAACAACATATTTTCTCCCTAAATGGTTGGTTCCTGTTTAGCAGCTGGTTTTCCAGACTCATCCACCAGCAGTGGACAGATGGACACTGAAGACCTGATGTTGAGGAAGTTTAGTGCCTTATCCCGGTCACATCCAAACCCGGCGTACAGCGGCTCGGTGAACGTGGTGCGGAAGGTGTGGAGGTGGGTCAGCGAGTCGGAGCAGACCAAGTAGAAGGACAGGATGCCCGCAGGATGGTCCACATACACTGCTACTCTGTTGGAGGCTCCGGGGGGAAAGCGTAACTCCCGTTTCCTTTCGTTGTGGAAGACGGCGAAACGGTTGAAGAAGCACGCCAGAGTCCAGGACTTCTCGTTTCCTCCAAACAGAGATTCACTCCCGTTTCCCTTTCTGCTGATGCCCCGGTAACTCACAGCGATGTCAACCAGTCCTGTCCATTTCACCTCCCAGTAACAGCGGCTGCTCAGAGCGTTTTTACACAGCACCTGGGGCCAGAAGTCGAACCTTTCAAAGTGATCCTGATGCACCTGGTACCTTGAAAACTCCACATCCGTCCCGCTGCTGGACAGTCTGAGGTATTTGTTTGCGGTGTTTGAGTCCAGCTCAAGCTCGCAGGTGTCTGGTGGAGAAAACCAGAAGCAACAAGTTTAAACTCACAGGCATCAGGATTCAAGCCTGATGATTTCTGTAAGTTTCGTGTCAACAGCTCATAACTGTGTGACTGACACGCAGATAAAGATCCACGCAGACGTGTGGCAACAGATGTGGAAACAGCTGCAGGAAGAGCAAGAAATGCATATTTCCAGCCATCAGCAAACAACACGCAGACAGACGACTTTTATGATCTAAGTAATACGACGCAGTATTAGGAGCAGGCCAAGAAAAACAGCACAATATTTCCAGGATAAAGTCGTAGCAGTACTACGACTTTATTCTGGTAATGTTATGACATTATTACGTCTTTGGCTTTATTCTGGCGAAATTACGACTTTATTCACGTAGTACTACTATGACTTTATTCTGGTAATATTACAACTTTAGTCACGTAGTAGTACTACATAGTACAACTTTATTCTTGTAATTTTATGACTGTATTCTTGTAATGAATTTTTTTCTTAGCCTTGTCCAAACACTCCGTTGTAAAGTAATCAGCTGAAGATTTCACCTAAAAAAAGAGAACTAGCTGGATTGGGTAATTATTTAATTCATACAGCTTTAAAAACTCTTTGTGATCCCATTGAAAGTCTTGATGTATGAATTACCTTTTAACGCTGTTGTATTTTACGTGTTGAAAGTCAAAGTGATCAGAGAAACTTACATTTCCTGATTCCAGGATGCAGCCTCTGCTCTCCGCAGCTGTCCAACCTAAAACAGAAATCCCCATCAGCTCCGCCACTGAGGCTACACATCCCAGCTGATCAAAACTACCAGAACCTTCACATTTCTTCTCCACTTTCATGCTGTCTGAACGGCTGCGACAAGCCAGCATGTCTGTCCACACCTGAGAGTCTGCAGTCTCCAGTTCGGATCTTCCAGCCCAGTGACCAGCTGCTTCATTCCTGACTCTCCTGGATGGTTGTAGCTCAGGTCCAGCTCTTTGAGATGGGAAGGGTTGGATTTCAGAGCTGAAGCCAGAAAACCACAGCCAGCTTCTGTGATCAAACAGCCAGACAGCCTGGAGGAGCACAAATGAGCTCCAGTTGAAGAAACTGAACATAATAAAAGGAAACGGTCACATCAAATCAAAGACAGGAGAAATCTGTAACGGAAATATTTTTCACAGCCCTTTAGCTCCACACAAAATGCATGTAAAAGCTATTACCAGCAGATGTAACCGACCCCACATCATGCTGATACTGGTGCACTAACCTGAGGCTCTGGAGCTTACAGTTTGGACTCTGCAGCCCAACAGAGAGCAGCTCCACCCCCGAGTCCTGCAGGTCGTTGTTACTAAGGTCTAGTTCTCTCAGGCTGGAGGAACGAGAGCTGAGAACCAGAGAAAGAACTTCCAGGGATCGCGCCGATAATTTGCAACCCGTTAACCTGGAAAAGGAGGCAGCTGAGCTTAGAAGTTAGCATGGTTTGCTGGGTGTTTTCCCTTTGACATGAAGCCAAGCAGTTTGTCAGACAGAAGTAGCTCATTAATACTGCACACCAACACAATGAATTGCTTAAACCACAAAGAAAATTACATTTTCTTTCATTTAATTATGTTAAAAGACTGAAAGTTGAAATTTGTCTGCAAAAATGAGAACAACAATGTTATCTACAACATTCAAACCTTTGGAAAATCCTCCAGTTTGTTCCAGTTTATCTCACCCAACATTGTTCTTCAGTACTATGTGACTTAAAAAACACACTGTTGATACAGAACTTTGGAAATCGGCATTCACAACCAGTTCTCGCTACAAAAACTCATAAAAATTGGAGTTAATGATGCATTCCAGCCTATTTATATCCCAATTTGGATATCATAGATGTAATATATGCATATTTTGAATAAACTCTTAAACTGAATTTTCTTGGATTTGCTATGTAATAATCGTTATAATCTTGTATATATATATATATATTTTTTTTTTTTCAAATTTATCCCAGGCCATTTTTAAACACACATCACATTTCTTATGTTACTCCAGCTCTACATGGGTCAGAACTAATGGCTGAATATATGTGACGCGCCACAGCAAAACCAGGAACAAGTCGCCAGACCAGAAATGGAGAAAAAAAATAAAAACCACAAATTTCTGAGAAAATAGTGATTTTCATTTTTTTCTGAGGTTTTAAAATGGTAAACTTTGTGTTTGAATTCAGCTTGTTTACATAGTAAATCTGAGCCGTTTCAGGGGGTTGAGGGAAACCCACAGCTGATTAAGGTACCAGCTCGGTTTGTCATTCACACCGCCGTTGTCATTGGTTCTGAGCAGTCTCCTGCACGTTTGCAAGGAACACATGGCTACTTAACATCGCCTCCACAACGTCTGAAGAAGACAGAGACAGCGTAACGGAGAAGATGTGTTACTTTCACTGTCAATTTACAAGAGAGATTTCTCCAGTTTGGACGCTGTCGTAAAGCTGCAGACGTTCTCCAGAGTTCATGGACAACAATGGATTCTTTGGCAGTAGAAAGAGAGCGGCAGGGCATGAGAATAACTGGACATCTTGAAGCCAACAGATGTACATCTGTAGTTTGGAGATGACAGCATCCACCAGAAAGATACCAGTGAAAAGAAAACACGGTAGGAACACTTATATGATTGGACGATGCCCAGGTGGGTGAGCAGCGCTTCACGCCACAATGACGAGTAACTGTAGCACCTAAAATAAAATGATTATTTACGTTGGCGTTTCTTTGAAATGTTGTATTTTGGCATTCCACGAAAGTTCAGGGTTCACAGAGGACTCCATGACAAAGGCTCACAAGGCAGAGTCTCACAATGGGACAAAAGGTGAAAACTTCTGGAAATATACATTCCTAATTGGATAAGCCTTCCCACCTTCCCAGTCATATCTGTTGACACTCACTGCTTGGGGGGACTGCAAAGTAAAGTGCTGTAAAGGAACAGCTTTTGTTAACTTCCCCCAGGTTGCTCATCAGATATGGGGACAGTTCTTCTGAAACTCTCAGGCCTGTTTTCTCACTAATCTTGTTTCCAGAGTGCCAACATTCAAATGGCCACTCTGCAAAAACACAAAACCAAAGCATTTTTGGTCTAGTTTCTGGTGCAAACATCTCAGTATACATGAAATAAGATAAAACTAACTTACAAGTAACTTTTCAGAATGATATAAGAGGTTATTTTAAGTAAAAATTCCTTAATATTGATGCAAAAATACTAGTTTCATTGTCAGATTTCACTTGTATTGTGGGGGAAATCTCTTGTCTGGTTGATAAGAGAAATAATCTGCCAGTGGAACCAGTACTTTTTTTTTATGATCAATTTTAAGGAATTATTTACCAAAAACAAGCCCCGATATCTTGCTGGAAAGTTACTTGTAAGTTAGTTTGGTCTTATTTGAAGGCATCTGCACGAGAAACTAGACCAAAAATAACTGGTAAGATTTTGTGTTTTTGCAGTGCATATCTTCTTTATTTTACTGTTTTATTTCAATGTGTTTTCCACCATCAGAAAGCTTAAAACCCACATTTTTAGAACCTGTAAATAACTCAAAACGCCCATGGGAGACTTGTTCCTGGTTTTGCAGTGGCCAGTCACTTTTATGATTATAGAATTAGAAACTGATTGATGTATATTTCGATATACATTATACGTTTTTTAAAAAAAACAACAACTTGTATTTGTACTCACAGGACTTTGCTGGAGGCTTTCAGAACAGGCAGGAGCTGCAGCAGTACCTCCTCTGAAGCAAAGTATTTGTTCAGGTCAAACTCCTCGAGATGTTTTTCTGATGACATCAAGATGAAGACCAGAGCGGACCACTGAGCAGGAGACAGCTTGTCTGTGGGGAGGCGTCCTGATCTCAGACTCTGTTGGATCTCCTCCACGACAGAGTCATCCTTCAGCTCGTTCAGACAGTGAAACATTACTATGATGCTTCTTGGTGATGCACTCTGACGGCTCTTTCTCTTGATGTACTGAATTATGTTCTGGTTGGACCATGAGGTGCTTCCTCTTGGTGCCAGCAGGTCATGTAGGAGAATCTGATTTGTCTGCAGAGACAGACCCATGATGAAGCGTAGGAACAGGTCCAGCTTTCCATGTGGAGCTTTCAAGGCTCTCCTCAGTGCTGTTTTATGAACCCTTGTGGAGGTTCTGGTGAGACAGAGGAGTCGGTTCTCAACCGTCATCCATGACCCAGGCATCACGTTTTTGTTGCTGGAGAGCAGTGAAGTGATCACGTGAACAGCAGCCAGAAACTTCTGAATGCTGGACTGAGAGAAGCAGAAAATCATCTTCTGGTGACTGTCTGCTCTGTCTCCAGAAAACTGCCTGAAGATCTCTGTGAAGCATTCGGAGCACTCCACGAGGCCGCAGCTTCGTACGTTCTCCTCGGTAAACACCGTGTTGTCCTTCAGGAGCTGCTGAAAGGCCAGTTTGGCCAAAGACTTGATGCACTTGATGCACTGTTCAGGATCATACTTTCTCTTCATGCGGTTGATCTGGACCACCAGAAACTCTGTGTACATCTCAGTCATGGTGCTGGGAAGCTCTCCTCCCTCTCTCGTTTCCAGCAGATCCTCCAGAACCGCCGCGGTGATCCAGCAGAAAGCCGGGACGCTGCACATGGTGTAAACGCTTCGGGATGTCTTGATGTGGGAGACGATCCTGCTGGCCTGCGCCTCGTCTCTGAACCTCTTCCTGAAGTACTCCTCTCTCTGCAGGGCACCGAACCCTCTGAGCTCCGTCTCCACGCCAACACACTCAGGAGGGATCTGACTGGCGGCTGCAGGTTGGGCGGTGATCCAGAGGTGAGCAGAAGGAAGCAGCTTCCTCATAACGAGATTAGCCAGAAGCACTGCCACCCTGGTTGACTTTCTTACGTCGGATTTATTGGCCCTGCTGAGAAAATCAAGTTCGAGGAGACTCTGATCCAGACCATCGATGACAAACAGAAGTTTAAATTCACTGCTGGTTTCTGTGGCGTTTTGTAAATCTGAGAAGATTTCATGAAGAGTCTCCTCCGTTATGCCACTGGATGGCATTCCTGGAACAGCTGTGAGAATCAGCTCAGCCAGAGTGAAGCCCTCTCCTCTGCACAAACACAGCTGATGAGCATCAAAAGGGAAAACGAGATGAAACTCTTGACTGGTTCGTTTTTCAGCCCAGTCCAATAGAAACTTCTGCACAAGGAAGGACTTGCCGACGCCAGCGCTCCCTTTGGTCACCACTGTTCTGCTGGACTTGCCTCTTCTGGACAGATGCTGAAGCATGTCGCTGACGTTCACAGGTTTAGATGTTTCTGCGCCTGTGACTTCATGCTGACCACATGCATCAGTGATGAACAGCTCTGGGTCCATGTAACACAGAGCTTCCTCATCCCGCCAGACAGCTTTCACAGAGCTGAACACGTTCTGGAGGCTGGACTGCAGTGCAACCGGGCTGGACTTGGTCTGTGGAGGAGGCAGTGCTGACATCTTCACATCTGTCACGACAAACAAATCCTGAGAAACCTGGACAGCTGTCCCCAGAAAGACCTCGCTGCAGCTCGTTTAGTTAGACACAAAGCATCAGCATGACATGCAGAGCATTGGTTGGAAAGCCCCGTTAACGTACCGGCTTTATATTTAATTCAGATTTTACTGCAGTGTTGGGATAATCTCCAGGCTGAGGCTGCTCCTGAGTCTTTCGACATTTTAATACAGATTAAAACAAACGGCTTTAAAGAATCTGTGGAGCTTATCGATCCCTCAAGGTACGCCGGTGTAACGGAGTTAAAAATGCTCTGCAGTGTTGGTTCGATTCCCTGTCAGTGTTGGAAGTTATTCTGCAGTATATATGTGAATTTCATTGGGTTTGGTATTTTATTTTGAAAAACCAGAAATGCACTCTGATTAAATGTCAGTGAATATCCATAATTATTGATTAGTTTTTGTTTTAAATATCCAAAATGCTGCTGATCTAGTAACGTAACCCTCCCTCTTTTATCCACAGTTTCCTCTTGGGCTGTTGCACTCATTTTCTCCTTTCACTCCATCCTGATCGCTTCTGTTTTTAAGCAGCTATGAGACACGGTGGCGAACCACGAAACTGCTCCCACATACTGAGGCGTGCTGTGTACACATTCTGTGGACTGTTAACTGTCCGCGGACGGTTGAGATTTCATAGTTAAGAGTACCGATTGCGTACATTTCTCATGACAAATTCCTTGATGTTCCACAATCCAAAAGGATACGAGCAAGTTCAATGCGCTAGGTGGGTGCCGAGCCTCGTTTTCCTCCACCGAGACAGCCACTGCACCACGGTCAGTGTTGCACAGAGAGTGCCAGTCGCGCTATGGGTCCTTGCGACTGGTTGCTCTGACTTAACATTATCAGCTCAGGATTGCATGTAAAACAGTTCGATGTGAGCGCCGTTTCCCTGCCGAGCAGTTTCCTGTGCGAGTCAGCGCATGGTCATAAATACTGACCTTTGAGTGGACATCCAAGGAGTAAAGTACGCCCAGGTATGCTGGGGGAATCGTGAAACTGCTACTGCGTGTTACTCAACAGGCTGTTGCTTGCTTACCAAAGAGTGAGTGAGCTGATGCCACCAGCCTTTCTTCACTAAGCCTTTCCTCTGAATATGTCCCTCAGAACGAAACTCCACCTTGAGCAAGTCACCACACTAGCGCTCCCCTATTAACCTTTCAACAATGTTTTATCAGCGGTTCACTGAGAAGTAGCTCATATAATGAGCTCAGCAGATGCGCAGTTCCACTGGGTGTCTGCTAATTGCTGCTGGTTAGTGTGAAGGAGCTGAGTGGGGAAATCGCGATGAAGGGCTCCTCTGTTTTAATACATTTATTTGAATAAATTTTAATAAATCCTGCCTGCTTACAGAACCTTTGGCTCCCAGAACAACGCTGACCCTGAAACAGCCGGCAGAAACCTCTCTCCCTGCATGAGAATAAAATCTCAGTTTGCTTCTCTGTGCGCCAGCAATGAAAGGGTTAACTTCCCTGGGATAATGGCTGCATACACTTCAGCCCGTCTTGCTCCTGGAAAAGTAAAGAGTTTGAGAACAATGTTTCTGAAAGCTCGGTAAGTAAAAGATCCTATTCTTTGGTTATTTCCCCTGCCAGCAGAGGGCAGTATAAGCTGTGCTTGACCCAGGAATAGTCCTACTGCAACTGCCATTTTCCTGTCCCTCCTTTACAACTCCACGACCACAGCTGACACTGTCCTCGGCTGCTCCTGAACAGCAACAATAATAAACTTTATAGCTCCTTTGCAAAGAGTTCATAGTGAGAACACTAATATAATACAAAAATCAACTTATGGAAAGCGCTAGACCAGTGGTTCTTAACCTTTTTTGAGCTACCGAACCCACCAGTTTCATATGCCCACTCACTGAACCCTTCTTAGGTAATAAATAAAATATGAATTTTTTTTTTTTTTTTTTTACAAATTCCAAATTCAACTTCCTGGTGCACAAAATGAGCCGTGCATCAACATCACCTTGCTCAAAGAACAAAACCAACACAGTGCATGAACTCACAACAAATTATGGTATTACTTTATTCTGGCCCCATACGAGTTTCAGCCCCAAAAAATATTTTTGTACTATTTTTCTAATTAAAAATAAAATAGGATTTTTTGAATAATTTAACATTTTTTAATCATTTATTTATTTTATTTAATTTGTATTTTGTCGTTTTGAATACACAAAATACTTTTTTTGGGGCCAGAGTAAAGCATTGATCAAAGTACATACCTGAAAATCAGTGACTTCTGCTGTTGTTTCTGGGAGGCCGGTTCGGACATGCGTGGCTTCACCTTGGCAAGTGCTTCTCTCATGTCATCTTCACAGCAAAGTCTGTTCCTTTTCTTCGTTTTTATGTCCAGCATCCTCGAAAAGGATTGCTCACAAAGATATGCTGTGACAAATGGTATAAAATATTCCAGGGCTTTCTTAGCAATAACCCGGTACTTTTCCATTTGTCGACACCAAAACGTTGAGTGTTGTTGTTCTGAAGAGCTGCAGTTGAACCTGGCTCTGCTGAATTTCAAAGATTTCGTTGAGGTATTCATCATCGACATCCGCTGTCTCACCCATGCTGGAGAGGACTCTCTTGGAGGGAAATACCCGTCGAGAGACTTTGCAAGCTCATCTAAGTGCGTGGCAACTGTTTGCTTCAGTTCCATGGATACAGAAACATCTTCGATCTTAGTTGCACAGTCGTCCAAAAGGGGAAAGTTTGCGAAGTTATTGTTCTCTGTTCGTCGTTTCCATAACGGCAGTTTTGTTTTTTTTTTTTGAAAAGCCTTCAGGCTTTCTTCTGCTTGCATGATGTTGACACCACCACCCTGCATCTGCTGACTGAGATGATTGAGAGCTGCAAATATATCAGCCATGTAAGCTAAAATCACAATGAATTCAGGATTTTTGAAGCAATCTTCATGATCATGTTGCTGCTCTTGCAAAAACAGGGCTAATTCCACACGCATGGCAAAAACACGACTCAGCACCTGTCCCCGGGATAACCACCGAACATTAGAATGGTACAGGAGAACCTCGAACTCAGAGCCCATTTCTTTACACAGCTCACTGAAGATGCGGTGCCTCACAGCACTATTCGCACACAGTTCACACATTCCACCACAGCTTTTAATACTGCTGCCATTTTTGGAGGCAAGGTTTTAGTTGCCAAAGCGTAACAATGATGTGTGGTGCAGCGGCTTTTACTAGCGCACCAAAACCAGACTTTCTTCCCAGCATGACTGGAGCTCCGTCCGTACAAGCTGCAGAAACCATATCCCATGGAAGATTACTGTCTCTGAAGAAGTCATCCACAAGCTTCTTCACATCGGCTGCCTTAGTTGTTGTTGTAAGAGGCTTACAAAATTAAAAAAAATCTTCTTTTATCGTGTCTTCTTTCACATAGCGCACAAAAACAGCAAGCTGGCTTAGGTTAGAAACGTCTGTGGTCTCGTCAAGTTGAAGGCTGAATTCTGCCGGACTTGAAATTAGATCTGCAACTATTCGAGCCAAGATGTCTTTACTCGTGTTCTTTATTCTGTCGCTGATGGTGTCGTTTAAAGAGGAATTTGGGATGATTGACCTTCGGCCGCTGTTCCGAGGAGCAGATCAGCTGGTCTTATGAGTGTTTCACCGATGGCGTGTGGCTTTACCCTGCTGTGCTATCAAGTAAGCAACTTCGTACGATGCTGTGAGGATCGGTTTGCTAACGGGTACAAATCCAAGAGCAGGCAGAGCGGCCCCTTCATCGAATCTGGCTCGTTGCACCTTGAATTCAGCAAGCGTTGTGTTCTTGTATTCCCGTCTCCATGCAGCTTCATGAAGTGTTCCTTGAGTTTTGCCGGTGCGAGACTAGAGTTGCTCAACTTGGGGTTGCATATCATGCAGAGAGGACGCTGACTCCCATCCCGTTCCGTGACACACGTGAATCCATGTTGTACATATTCGTCCAACCGCCTTCTTTTTTTGCTCGACATATTTAGTGTATTAAAATATTAAGGAAAAAACCACACGACGTACAACTACGACAGCCACTGACTACTGCGCGCACTAAAGTCCCTGCAGCACTGATTGGCCAATCAGAGCTGCAGCCAATCACGTGATCCTCTGCACTGTAGAGGACGACTCTGCAGCCATCACTTGCTGCAGGGCCAAGCGGGGTGTGTCATCACGACTTTACGCAAGTGTGTCTTTATCTCCGCTGCAGAGGCTCCGCCGAACCCCTGGGGTTCGATCGAACCCAGGTTAAGAACCACTGCGCTAGACACAGGAAGTGAATCACTGACATTACTTGTATTTTTCTTGAGCTGGTAAAAATCTACATATTGATGAGAAAACAAAACAGAAGAAGACGTATGGTCTGTATATTCAGATAGGATTAAAAAAAAAAAAGTTTTTAACACAAGCTTTCTCCTAAAATGTGTTCTTTTGCAGTAAAGATGTGTCAGCCAGTGTGGGTTGATTTTAATTGACCAGTCAGATTAATCATTTATGTATGCATGGTGTGACATTGCTGACAGGCTGCCGTTAATGCTCTGTTAATGCCCAGTTACAATCAGAGATATCTCAAACTTAATTATGACTATTCAAAATCACATTTAAAGATATCTGAAGTAAGATTTGCGTGTAAGTCCACGTTGTGCTGCCACTGAGCTGTCCAAACAGTTGCCTGCAGAATTTGGGGGGGGTCCTGTGCAAAATTGTCAGAAAATGCGAGAATACAGGAAGAGCTCAGCAGAATGGAATATGTGGACAAAGCAAATTTCATGAACTTGAAGACTGTTTCAGGAATCTGCAAAGAACTTCCTATTTATTCACATAGATACACAACCACCATACGCACATTGCACTTAAAAATCTTTTTTTTTTCTTTTTTTTTTATTGTTTCATTGAAATGTGAAAATGCTTTGAATATCTGCTACGATTTGACGAGACAAAAATAATTATTCAAGATATCAGTAATGTCATTCTGACTAGTCAGAATGTTAATTCAGCATATCTGAAACAGAAAAGCTGTTTATGTTCAAGATATCTCTAATTCATCTGGAGATATCTTAAAGGGATTTTTTGCTGAGTCACAATTACAGTTCCAGATATCTCTAATTTAGTTTTGCCTGGTTATTATTTGCTTTCAGAATATCTGCAATTTAATCTGCACTAGTTAAATCTACATATCTCGTATTTACATTTAAGATAAAGTATCTTTAATACTGATTTCATTTAAGATGTTTCAATTGGACTCATGACTAGTCAGAACAAAAAGTGAGATATCTCAAATGTACTATATGACTAATCCATTTAATTGCTGATATCTGAAATATATGTTTCAGATAGTCAGTAATTCATTGTAGATATGTTGAACTGAAACCTTCATACAACTTCATGGTAGATCTGACGTCATTTATACTCGTCAGAATGCAATTAAAGATATCTCTAATATGGATTTTGTCGAGTCCAAATATAATTAGAGATATCTTTAATATGTCTCGTCAAAAACTGATGTCAGATATCTGGAACGTGTGGTGAAGCTGATTTTATGTTAAAATGGCCTGCCATAGAGAGGGTGCCTGCACGGTCGCTGTGGTGCTCAAAGCGGTAAAAAGAAAAGGACAGACTGCGACCACCGGCCGGTTCGGCCTGACACCGACCGGCCGGTTCGGGAGACGTCCTGAACCTCGCGACGGCCAACCCGCCCCCCCTTCCCCCCGGGTGGAGAAGACCAGACGTCAGTGAACTGGAAGGAGTCGCCTGTAGCGAGCTCTTCCAGCGCCCAGCTACAGTGGGGAGAAGAGCTGGCGTTGGGTCCTGCAGCTCCGCGGCTCAGGTCAGCATCGCGCTGCTCCATAGCTGTGCCTGGAGCTGCCACTGCAAGCTGAAGGTTCTGACCCGACGAGGAGGGGAGGGTGTTGGTATGAGACCTGGGCCACAAGATTTATGGTTCTCCTGAGGCGAACTGAGCCAAGAGACTTTCCTCCTTTAAATCCCTCCGTATTTTTCTCTCCTCCAAATGCTTTGCTTCGATTTCATTCAGGAAAAATAACTCAGAATTATTCGGTTTAAGGTTCTAAACCTTTTCCTTTAGAACCTTAGATACACTTGCCACAGCTGTTTCCGTAATGCGCAGAGAAGGTGACACCGGCCGCAACGAGGAGGAGGTAACACCTGACATAACAGAATAAACTGGACTGTTTGAGCCATTTTAATACTTTCTTTTATTAAACTGATTTTCACGAAAAGAAATTCTCCACCTGCGTAGGTTTTCTTTGTGGTCTTTAGTCTTCTGATCAAAATGAAGACGGCTGTCTCACGTTTATCACAGGACCTGAGCCTTGAGAAACTCACGTTTAATCAGTTTGTATAAAAATGCAGAGTGATAATCTCCTGAAACACTGTGGATTTTCACAGTTTTTCCCTGGAAGCTGTTTTTGCATCGACTGTAACTAAAGAGTTTCCTGAAGGTTCATATTCTGTCTCACAGTGACCACTGAGCAGAGGACATTTCAGGTCATCGTTTCTCTTCCTGCTTCTTCAGCTTCCCCAGCATCAGATGAACATGTTACATAAGAGATGATAGGAACAGGATTCTTCACCACAGATAACAGAATGAGCAACATATCATTCAGCATCATTTCCTGTTTTCATCACATCTAACAGGACCAGAACATCGTTACACAGGATTTCCTTCTGACTCGACAAAACAGAAACTCGTTTACGACTCCAGTTTCAGTTCCTGCAGAAACAGCAAAGTAATGAAAACCTTACCTGCTTAGTTTTACTTCAAAGAAGCCACTGGAGGACAGTGCAGCAAAAATGAATTTATTTCAGGAAGCTGAAGTTTTGGTTTTCTATAGATGGCCACATCCTGTCACTGTGGCAGGAAACAGACACCATGATGCTTCAGCACAGTTACAGCAATAGTTAAGTGACAAAAGCCTTTAGAAAGAGAGAATTTAAACTAAATGCTAATCAGCTGTTTGAGCTGGACGTTTAAATCAGCTCCCAGGTTGCTTCATGTCCTCATCAACTCCAGCTCTGCGTTCAGACCTCTAGTTGTCCTCCTTGTACTTCAGTTCATTGAAGGACACGTCCAGCTTGCAGTTCTGTCCCAGGAGGAAACAACTTTTCACAGCCAGAGAACTGACTGAACTCTTGAACCCCCTGTTCCCACTAAGGGACTGTTGACATGGGGCTGGTGGTGGATTAGTAACAGGGTGCAGCTGCGAGGGACGATAGGAAACAGGAAAAACAGGAAAACTGAGGGAAGATGAACTATCAATAGTAGGAGCTGAACTGAAACTCAAGGAAACGACAAATCAGAGGGAAATAACAACACTGATCAAAGAGAACAAAATCCAGATCCACAAAGAACAGAACACAAGAACGAACTCAGAAACTAAATACAAAGGGATAAATGGACATGGCAAGACCTTTCAAACAATAATGAATACAGGGGAGTGAACAGAATATGGTCATATGGCAAGACATAAACAAAAACAGTGAAATAATCAAAATACAAAGAGAGAAGAACACCCAACCCCCAGGATGGTGACATTAAGGAGCTGAAGTTACTGTAAATGTTTCTATGAAACAATCAGTTGACCTTTGATTTTACTGGATAACTACTCATATTTTCCTGGTGAATATCTCCCTGACATTATTAGGTTTGCTCATTTCATGAGTTTCTCTGAGCCTGGGTGTCAGACTCCAAGCATGAACACCTGAGCTGACGGCATGAAGAACAGTTTTTACGTGTCAGAACCACTATCAGCACCAAAGCAAACAAAAAAATCAAAACAGAAACAATAATTACAATCATGATGATCTGCTGGTTGGACTCTGTAGGGCTGGTCGGGACTGGTGAAACTGGAGGAATCGTCATGTTCATTGGCTTTTCACATGTGTCTCCATAGTAACCGTCCAGACACTCACACAGCCACTCGTTGGACCTGAGCAGCCTCTTGCACGTCCCATTGTTCTTACATTGGTTGGTGACACAGACAGGTAAGTTTCTGGAGTAATGAATAGAAATCCAACTCTGATAACTATCCCAGTCACAGCTGACTCGATGAAAAGGTGCTGGGACCTCTACAAACCGGTTTTTATAGGCAACTTGTGTAATTTTGGCATATCTCTCCAAAGGAATATTAATTTCATCACCTTGATCATTTGAATACCATCGATGACTGCATCTTTGTGCTGACTTCACAAATTCACAGGCCTTGTTTTCAAAACATTCTCTGGCTGTGTTCTTCACCTCTTTAACGTGTGTCATCTCTGCCTTTACAGTGTGATCTACGCCCACTATGAGGTCACCAGCGGTGAAGGTAAACTCAGTAGAAAGCTTGTGATTTCTGGACTGACTTCTATCAAACATCACGACCACCCAGTTGTACCAGCCATACTTGTTGTCCAGAGCTTCTTTCACCTTATCAGCGAGGGCCTTTTCGTCAGAACTGTGATCTTTGGTGATCTCCTCCACATCTTTCCTTAAGTACTGCTCATAGTTGTTGAGGCAAAACTGCACGGCTGATAACTGAGCTTCAGAAACCTTCTTGAACATCTGCACAGGTTCAGCTTCCCTGGTCGCTGTGTTGACACCATTTAGTTCCCAGTAGAACTGGTTCAGCACCATCGCCTTCCAAAACAAGCTGCTCAAGTAGAGGTTATATCTGCTGATCTTATAAACATCACATTTAAAGTTCTCCTTCAGCAGATTGTTGAGGTTCTCACTCAGAGACGTGCTTTCCACTGTCAGGTAGTGGTAAAGGTTGGACACACTGGACTCAGCTCCTGAACGTTCATAGTAGCTGGTGAATTGTTTAATATTTTTAGATGTTTCCTCAGGACTTTGAGATTCAGCTCTATGCAGAAACTGACCGAACTTCTTCCAGGCATTGAGGATGGTAACTTCGTCTCTGGAGTAGACGCTGGCGTAGTTGAACCATTTTACATCTGTTGCCAGGTTGGAGATCTTAATGGAGAGAGAGTCCAGTTTCTGGTTCACCTCAGCAAAACCTTTCTTTACCTCATTCAACACCGGGTCGTCCTGAGGGATAAAGGCCAGGGCCATGTTGATGACAGAGAAGACCACAGCTCCAATTCCTGGTGCCAAAGTAGCAAAGCTGGAGATGCCCTTCATTACAGCTGACAGCTTCGTGGAGTCAATGCTTCCCATGACATCTCTGAAAAGAGAGAGAGACTCTTTTGCAACATTTAGGGTCTTCTCTGTTTTCTCTCTACTTCCAGAAGGCAGCTGTATGCTGAGGGCTGAGGTCGAAGGATCTGACCACACAAAGACAGTCGACCAGTGAAGAACAATCATTGACGCCAGCAGCATCGAAGCTGACCGCTTTGAAGCCATAGCTGCAACACACAAAACAAGGAATCAGTGCCTTTGTATAAAACACTGCTAATGATAGCTAGATGTTATTACAGACTCGCAGTCCAAATCACATAAAGGAACAATCACTAATAAAGCAAAGAATACATACAGTTAGCAACTAAATTTATGCATAAGAGTCCTTAAAACAGTCATCAGAGAGCTGACACCAGCAGACACAAGCAGTTCACTGGCACTGGTCCATCTGGGCTTGTTGAGCAAAAGTCTTAATGCGTCATTATGACATTATTTATCATCATGTGGTTCACTGAACACCAAACACACATTAAGGAGCTTCTGAAGACCAGCTGAATTGGACTAAATACCACCAAGTCGTCAGCGTACATTAAGTGGTTTACAACTGCATCTCCAATCATACAGCCGGTTCTACACAGATTTAACTGCTTAAGAGGTTATTCATTTAAAAATTAAACAATGCAGGGGGCAAAATGCTTCCTTGTCTGACGCCATTACTGACCCGGAAGGGGGCAGACACACAATTGTCCCTATTGATCTGCACCGTTTGATTAGCACAAATATAAGGCCGACATCTTACTATGTATTTAGGCACACCAGCTTGACACAATTTTAGCAAGTTTTCTGTGGTTTACACGGTCAAAAGCCTGAGAGACATCTAAAAAACACAAAAAGACCTTAGAGTTTTTACTGTTATAATTACCTTCCTTTAGCCCATATTTGCATATATCACAGCCATGTTTAGGTTTAAACCCAAGCCGATTGTCCGTAGACATTACTGCCCACTTTTCCTACTTTCTCTTTAACCACAGGAGATAGAAGAACCTTCATCAAGGGGTCAGGAATAAATCCATGCACAATAAAACTAGTAATGGGATTTTTTAAATCTCCTTTTATAATTTATTTCATTTAAATCAGGTAACACATCACTGTTGTTTGACCTTAGAACAGGACTATGACTAATATGAAGAACCCAGTGAGCTAAACTCTTGATAAAGACAAGCATGCCAATCTTAATGTTAGGTAAAAGTAGAAGATTTCACGAAACCTACTGCATCGGCCGACCTGCAGAGAGAGTAGAGCTGGGATGTGGTCCAACGAGGTTTTCCAGAGGTAGTCTGGTCAGCAGCTCTTTTGAGTTGACCAGTCCTGAGGTTGTCTTCACCCAACAGGACACTGCCAGGGAATTTAGTGTCTGCGGAAATATATTTGGAAAAGCTTATTACGTCACCTAATGCATGGATAAATGTCTCTTTGTTCAAAATTAAACCAAATTTTGGAAACGAGAAAAGGGTGAACGCCTAGTCAAACCTGGGCCTCCTTGAAGGGAAAATGTGCACCACTGAGTGTGTGCAGAGAAGCAGTCACTGAGTAAATATGACTGAGTGGAACAAAAACTCTATGAACACATTTCTGATTTATTCCTTTCAGTTTGGGATGGGGGGGGGGGTTCGAGTCAAAAGTTTATGAGATTCATTTGATTCAACTTTGATTTAGATTCATTTAAATGAATTTAGAATGAATGAATTTGAATGAATGAATGAATGAATGAATGAAAATGAATTTAGATTCATTTGATTTAACTTTACTTTTACCAGAAGGATAAACAATATATGGCAGCCAAATCGAGTCAGCCTCTGACCAGAAGTGTTAAAGGATACCAATGTTTCCACACGGACCCCACCAGACATCTCTCTGTCCCCATGGAGAGACCAAGGATGTCCTCCAGGAAATAAAGTTCCTCTGGCCAGTTCTGGGCCTGCCTGGGGTCTTCACTCAGGAGGACGAATATCGAATGGAAAAAGTCCAGAAGGGGTCCTGATGAGATGCTAGAACCACCGGACTCAAGCAGCTGTGATCTGTCCCTGGACGCAGCTGGAATGGCAAATATATATTTTTTGCCTTTTACTGTCTTGATTTTCTTTTTGACTTTTATATTATTCCAGACAACGTCTCGTTCTGGGAAAGTCAGGGACGCGATGAGAACAGCAAGGCAGTTTGGAAGGAAAATGTTTCACCAATATTTAGAATGAACTGAAAATGACTGTTTTAGGTTCATTGTGGTTCCAAGAATTTCTAAACGTAGAATGGGAGATAGATCTTTTGGTTTTCAGGCTCCTCTCCTCTGGAACCAGCTCCCAGTTTTAGTCCAGGCTTAAAACTGTCCCCTTTGATAAAGTTTATAGTTAACAAACTGATCACTTCTCCTCAACCTGCCACTTTCTCCTACTACTCTCCAGTTTGCATTATTTGCCGTTATTTCAACTGATAACTTTTTGTTTTCTCTCAATTATTTTCTCTCCATAGAAGGTGCACCTGGTCTGGCGTTCTGTTTGGCTGTGAGGCCTTCCTGGAGGAGCGCTTCAGCTGAGATGATGCCATCAACTAATCGTTCTCCTTCTCCTGCTGTTAACTTTTTATTTTCATGAACATAGAAAGTACTCCTGGTTCAGTTCTTCTGAGTCTTCTTGTCTCTCTGCTCTGTCTTCTCAAACCCTCCAATCAGTCGTGGCAAATGGCCGCTGGTACTGAGCCTGCTTCTGGTTCTGCTGGAGGTTTCTTCCTGTTGAAGGGGAGTTTTCCTCTCCACTGTCGCCCCCTGCTGGTCAGGAGTGAACGCTGCAGGTCAATGACTGGATGCTCTGCTGGGCTTCCTTAGACACAAAACTTTTAAACTACTTTGAATAATAAACTGAGCTTAATGCTCTGTTTGATAACTGGGATCAACTTGAATGTATGTGTGATTGAACTGAAATGATTATTTTTTGTAAAGTGCCGTAAAGAGACGACATTTGTTGTGAACTGGCGCTATAGAGATAAACCAAACTTAAGTGAATTACTGCAACAAAGTCAGACTCTGTAGTTTTGTCTGGTCCCCTGCCTGACTGGACCAGTTTAGCTCCATGCTGCCATTCAGCCACCAGTTGCCAAGGTGGTGTCCTGATGAAGACGTCGGTGTGATGGTGGAGAGGTTTATTTGAAGCTGCTGGGAGTTCTGGCAGGTTGCCCCTTGGTGGTGGCGTCCACTTCCTGTGTGACATGTGCCGTTTGGTTAAGGGGCTTTGTTCCACTGTGTGAGTGTTTGGTGGGCTACACAGGTGACCTGGTGACAGCTGGGATGACCTGTATGATTTTAATTGTAACTTTTAAAAAAAAAAAATTTTTATTCATTTTAAATAAACTTTGTAAAAATGGAACCAGGCCTCTCATTTTTTTTAAAGTGAAACAAACCTGAGAGCCTTTTTATTGAGGGTTTACTTGTTCAATAACTTTAAATACATCAATTCAGTTCAAGAAATATTTTCTTAGACGAAATTCCCAAGGTGGTGTTGGTGTCAAAGTCAGTGTCTAGAACCCACCCTCCCACTGTGGTGCCACACGGGCACATGACTTACAGATTTAGCAAGTGAATATTTTTGTGTCATGGAATGCATTTAAAAAAGCCGAGACTAACTTGGGATTCCTTACAGAGTAAGTAAGCACAGCTGAGCCTCCAGTGAAGTCACTGAGTAAATAGGAGAGGAATAAGAACTCTATTAATGCTGCTGCTGAATGGTGACATGTTTGGCTGCATCCTGAAAACAACATGGGGTGATCTCGTACGTTGTACGTTCGTCAAACTTTGTGTATTTCAGTGATTACTCTTTGGCTGAGGATCAAAGAGAAAATGGAAATTCATTCCAACCTGACGCTGAACTGGAGCCGGTTTCATGTTTATATAATATTAATAAAATCCTAAACTGGGAATCAGAACAAACCATCTAAGCTGTAAATGTGGGATTGTCCTTTTCCAAACATTCTCAATCAAACTTCTGTCCAACAGATCCGTCTCTCAGACAGGAGGACAGTGGCTTTCAACCCAGAGGTGTTAGTTAGGTGTTCAGTCTTCCTGATGCGATAGCGTACGTTATCTCTGCACCTCCAGAGAGGCAGTTCCAGGGAGCATAGAGAACCACATCTCTGATGGAGTCCAGAGGCAGCAGACAGCTGGCTGGCATCATGAAGTCCTTGATACATCCATGAGCTATAAAGGTGATGTCCACAATGTTGCTGTGGGCCTTCTTCTCCTCCTCATCTATGTGTTTTTTCAGGAAGTTGAACATGTCCACCAGCTGGTAGAAGGAGTTTCCTTCGAGCCACTTCAGGACGGTTTGATTGGTGCAGTTCTCCTCTGCCAGCTTCGTCAGCCTTTTCCACTCATCTGAGCCCTGTGTGCTTTCAAAACGGTGAAGACGTTCCAGGACAGCTGTCATGCAGAAAAAATAAAATCAGTACAATCAAATACATCTGCCATGTTCTTAGTGATCACCCCCCAACCCTAATAGCTGGTTGCTCCTCCCTCTGCAGCAGCAGCTGCCATCAACTGGTTCTGAGTCTGTAACATCCCTGTGGAGGAACTTTGATCCAGTCTGCTTTGGAGGATTGTTTTGATTCAGCATGAAGTATTTGTTTCAGGGACACCACCGAAATTTAATTCCAGACTTTGACTAGGCCACTCCAAAACCTTATTATGTTTTGTGTCTGTCAGAAATGGACTTCCTGCTGTGTCTTTGTCCTGCTGCATAACCTGAGTGTGCCTGAGTTAAAGGTAACAAACTGGAACTCTAAGCTGATCAGTTTAATACAAAATGTCTAAATGTGTTTTTATGGATTCGCTGCAGTTGTTTCATCTGAAATATTTGTTTTCTCTAACGGGGAATTTATTTCAAACCACCAAAACCGATCGAGATGGTACTTTCACTTTCGCTTCGAACATCAGCAACATGTTTAAATGTCTGAAATAAAATGTTTTTATGAGTATATTTAATGTTAAGCCTGTAGAAACTCACAGAATTTCCATTTCTCCAGCTCCTCTAGAGAAATCAACAGCTTGTAGAGTAGATCGGTTGTCGGGTCGTTCATGATTGATCGACCATCAGGAACTAAAAACTAAACTCTTAACCTGGAGAAGGGAAACAGAATCATTTTACAATGAGAAAATGATGAAGTTCTGGATTGAAATCTTTTTAGTTTTAGCTTAAATTCCCACATTTCTGCATTTGAAAGAACTTCCACTAAATACCAGAAACTCTCTCTATGACTGTATAACTGTCGTGGATATAATAACCCAGCCTCAGGATGTTACAGCTGATTAGAGACATTTTTCATCTGATTCTGTTCAGCAGAGCTGCCATAAGAGCAGCAATCATCAGTTAGAAGGTAGGAAAACATTTTTATTTAGATAAATGTCAGATCAAACAAATAAATCTATTGTTAAATATTTATTAAGAATACTGTCAGCTTTTTTGAGCAAAGGTGTAGTTTTTCCTACAGATCGATGAGATCGTCTAACAGTTAAAGCCCAGTGGGCTTTTTTATAAGCATCATTTACAAAGTGTTGGACAAGTTTTTTCAGTGAAGTCCAGCCAATAAAAAAAACAAACAGCAACAAGTGAAAGAGAAACCTCTTAGTGGAAATCCCCGAAAACACCACAATACGGAGTACAGTCCGGGTTTCATAATAACCACCGGCGTCCTGAGTATGTACACGTCACATTGAGCTATGATGGACTTTTATTCAAGGTTATCAGATTAAAATCATCCTTCATGCCAACGATTGGTCTGAAAACACACCTCTGACCTGGTTTGGCTCAGGAATCCCTGCAGACCTGCCAGGCTTTGTTACAGCAGCTGATTCTTCTTGTAAATCAGCTGATTTCCTGTAACTCAGCAGCTCTTCACATATTATTTAACAT
This sequence comes from Anableps anableps, assembly GCA_014839685.1. Classification (NCBI taxonomy): domain Eukaryota; kingdom Metazoa; phylum Chordata; class Actinopteri; order Cyprinodontiformes; family Anablepidae; genus Anableps; species Anableps anableps. The sequence continues at coordinate 30,897,791 of CM026083.1, read as the reverse complement.
GTTTAGGATTGTTCCGTTTCCTTCCTTCGTCCTCTGCAGGGTGCAATCAGCAGGTGTGACTCCAGCTGAAGCTCATCAGCAGCAATCAGGAGCAGAACGTAGAGGGGCAGATTCTCACTACATATGGTAAACAGGCCCTCTATAACCTGCTGTTTACTGTTAAACTTCTGGGTGCTTACCTTTGTCCATCTGCTCCCCTTCCAGCTCTCAGCTCTTTTCTAAATAAAACCTCTAACTTACCTGTTAATGTGTCGTTAATTGCTGCCTGAACCAGAGTCCTGATGCCAACCATTATGACATTCTGATGATGATACTGTTTGTTTTACCTTTACTGGTGCTCATGATGAAAACACACAAGGATAATAACAACAGTTTTAATATAAACTAAGATATGAGAGATCATCAATAATATAAGAAGTTTAGAGGAATATCAGGTTTTAATTGATGAACAGGGTCAAAAAGTTAATTATTAAAGGATGTAGGGAAACTTGAGAGTTCAGTCCAAGTTTGTTGGTTTTTTGTGCAACTATTTTCCTAAAATAGTGAACAGTGGAGTTAGAAGCCATCTTTATCTCAATGTCTTCTTCATATTTGAGATCCAGACACAGGTTTTTCCTACTTTATGAAAAAGTTGATTTTACAGGAAATCTGATGTGGATTATTGAGGATTTAGGAATGTTAGCAAAGAGTTTGCCTTTGAGCAGAGAATGTTTTTAAAAAGTTTTGACTTGGAAATGTCATCTATAGCCAACTACATATGTATTTGATCCAAAACTGTTCATCTGATCCTTATTAAACCAGTTGTGGAACTAAACCACATCACAGAAACATCATCATAAACTTTCTGTCCTTGTTCTCCTTGATCTCAGTGCAGCTTTTGATTTGGTTGGTCTTTCTGTTCTCCTTCAGCGTCTTGAACATCATGAAGGTCTAATTGTGACTATTTGTTGGCTCTCTTCTCATCTTACTGGTAGCACTTTCTCTGTTTCTATTGGTTACTTTGTATCTCATAAAATCTGTGTTGCTCAAGGTGTTCCACAAGGATTAGTACTCGCTTCTCTGCTCTTTAACTAATGAACGCTGCATTTTGGCTCTAATATTGGACATCATATCATGTACCGTATTTTCCGCACTATAAGGCGCACCTAAAAACCTTCAATTTTCTCAAAAGCCGACAGCGCGCCTTATAATCCGGTGCGCCTTATATATGGACCAATATTGAGCCACAACAGGTCTCGCAACTACGGGAAGCAGCCGCCGACTTCATTTTTCCCCGTAGAAGAAGAAGCGCGCGGTGCATGCTGGGATATATGACTGCGCAAAGCATGCCGTTTCTTTTCCATTTGTGTTTGTGTAAAGACCCCAAAATGGCTCCTGTTAAGAGACACGCTTACGACGCAGAGTTTAAACTCAAGGCCATCAGTCGCGCAGTAGAACACGGGAATAGAGCAGCAGCGAGAGGATTTAACATGAACGAATCAGTGGTGCGGAAGTGGAGAAAACAACAAGATGACCTGCGCCAAGTAAAGAAGACTAAAGAGTTTCCGAGGGAACAAAGCGAGATGGCTAAAGCTGGAGGACAAACTCGAACAGTGGGTTGTTGAACAGAGAGCAGCAAGTAGAAGTGTCAGTACAATCACTATTGGAATGAAGGCAACAGCGCTAGCAGGCGAACTTAGCATCAGTGAGTTTAGAGGCGGTCCTTCTTGGTGCTTCCGGTTTATGAAAACACGTAATCTCTCCATCCGCACACGAACTGCTGTTTCACAGCAACTGCCAAAAGATACCAAGAAAAGCTGGCCGCTTTCCGCGCGTATTGCAAAAACAAGATTACTGCAAAGAAGATCCGGCCAGAGCACATCATCAACATGGACGAGGTTCCGCTCACCTGTGATATTCCTGTGAGCCGCCCTGTGGATAAACGGGAGCGCTTACGGTACATGTTCGCAGCGCAGGGGATGAGAAGGCATCCTTCACCGTGGCTCTCTGGCCAGGCTGGTGGCCAGAAACTTCCACCCATGGTCGTTTTCAAGAGGGAGACCTTGCCAAAAGAAAACTTTCCAGCCGGCGTCGTCATCAGAGCTAACCCGAAGGGATGGATGGAGGGATGAAGAAAAGATGAGTGAGTGGCTGAGAGAAATGTCCGTGAAGAGACCGGGTGGCTTTTCCCACACAGCTCCGTCCCTGTTGATCTGAGACTCCATGCGCTCCCACATCACCGATGGCGCCAGAAAACAAGTGAAGCGCACTAATTCAACACTCGCCGTCATTCCGGGTGGATGGACAAAAGACCTGCAGCCGCTGGATGTTGGCGTCAACACGGCATTCAAAGCTAGCCTGCGAACTGCGTGGGAACAGCGGATGGCAGAAGGCGAACACACGTTCACCAAGACGGGGAGACAGCGCCGGACGACATGCGCCACTACCTGCCAGGGGATGGAAATGCCTGGGCTGAGATATCATTCTCCACTGTGGGCCGAGCTTTCAGGAAGGCAGGGATTGTCACTGAGCTGCCGGACAAAAGCAGCGACACTGACTCCATTAATGACGACTCGGACGAGCCGGAGCCGGACGTGTTGGGCGCCGAGTTCGCCCCGCTGTTCAGTTCGGACACTGAAGAAGAAGAATTGGAGGGATTCGTGGATGAGGACTAAATTAATAAAGTGAGCTTTACATGTTTATTTTGTGTGTTTACAGCTGAACAAGGTTTGTCGTATTGTTAATATGGACATTAACGTTTGAACGACGTTGAATTATTGATATAATATTTCTTTGCACTATTTCGCACTAATGTTTGATTTACCGTAACAGTATCAGACTGTTTTTTACGTGTTTATTGAATCGAGGAAAAGTTCCCCTGCACTATGTGACATAAATGTTGCACTACATGTTATACCTTGTTGTTGTTAAAAGATAAACTGTCACGAAAATACCACGTCACTGACTTTACCTCGGGGAAAATAATAAAACAGCTGTTAATTCATTTTGGGAGTGAACGGAGTTGTCAGAACGCTGGTTTGTAATCTAGTAATAAAGTTTGACTGACCCATCTGACTGTTTTGTTGACGTTCCCTTTAGCGCAGCGCCATCTAATGGATGCATAACGTAACCCCAGCCTCTACTGTAGCGTCTATTCTATGCGCCTTATAATGCGGTGCGCCTTATAGTGCGGAAAATATGGTACTACCATTTCTACACAGATAAAACACAGTTTTATATCTATTTCTGCTGACAACAAAAAGATGTTATTCATCTTGAATGCTTCACTGTGTCCATCACTGGTTGTCCAAATACTTTCTAAAGCTGAATGAGGACAAAAGTGAGATTGTTCTGGTAGAACCAATATAATGAACTGCATCCTTTCACCTTATAAACAGCCAAAGTCAGTTTATGATTGTAGTATGAAATGTGCTCTATGATCTATTCACTCTATTCGTCTATTTATTTGTCGCATTGGGTCATATTTCTCCTAGGATTTTTGTTTTTTTTTGTCTGGACTCTTGGTTTTTTTTTTTTTTGTTGTTGTAAGTTTTTCATTTTCTTCCGGTTTTCTGGTGTTGATACATAATTGTTACAAGATTTACAGGATTCTACCTCTGGGTTTACTGGATACGACAGAAGCCAGATGTTTGCAAAATGGTTGTAAAGATTTCTGAACAGCAGCAGGTCTGAATAAATTAAGATGTTTTATTGAACTAAAATCAAAGAGCTTGAACAGACATATCTGCATTTTTTTAAAGAACAGCAGAACGCGTTTGAGTCGTCACAGATCATTTTTGTATGAAGTTTCAACACAAACATTTAAAAGTAACGAAATCGACCATCTTAGATGTAGCAGGTAAAATGATCTCGTATCAACACCATATATCAGTTTTAATGTACTTCAGTGATAGTTTTCTGGCTGAGGATCAATCAGAAGATGAAACTTCTTGCCAACCTGAAACTGGACTGAAGTGCTGGAAAAAACACTTTAGATAATATTAAAAAAAATCTTAAATTCTGAATCTGAACAAACCATGTAAACAGTGAATGTGGGCTTGTGTTGATTAGAGTAGATAACAGATCATAGACAGGTCTGTTCAGTCTCAGTCCTCATGTTCTTGCTTCATGGAGCTTTCATTTGTCAGACGTCTGAGCAAAGATGAAGGCAGGTTATTAATAATATTCTAGGATTCTCTGGTTCCTAACCCGGTCGTTTTCAGAAGCTCGGTTAGATCAACACAAACATGTCTAATTAAAGAAACTCTTAATATAACCTATAAATGAGAAACTGAAGAGGTCTGATGAGCACTTCATCCCAGCGTCATCTGCAGCACAGGCGTACTGCTTCTCCAGGTAGCTTTTATCAAACTTCTGTCCAACAGAATGGTCACTGAGACAGGCGTCCAGGTGGACGGTGGCCTTGAACCTGGACTGGAGCAGAACCAGAGACAGGGCCAAGGTGACCACAGAGAGCGGGACGCTCTCAGTTTGTCCTGGGAGGATGAACGGGATCACGATCCGGTTTCTTCCTATAGGACCGTGTTTTCTGGTGAGGGACTCAAAGCTTTTCCAAACACCATCGTCTGGTCGAAGAGGACTAACTGAGATGTTTGGGATCTCCTGGTCTCCAGCCTTCTTCATGGAGTTCCAGTGATCCGGTAGGTTCTTGGGTCGATGCATTTCCCCAGGAACTGTGCAGCGATCCTTCTTGCTGCAGTAGAAGACTCTGTGCTGAGGCTTCAGTCTTCCTGAGGCAACAGCGTACCCTAAACCACTGGTGATACAGTTCCAGGGAGCATAGAGAACCACATCTCTGATGGAGTCCAGAGGCAGCAGACAGCTGGCTGGCATCATGAAGTCCTTGATACATCCATGAGCTATAAAGGTGATGTCCACAATGTTGCTGTGGGCCTTCTTCTCCTCCTCATCTATGTGTTTTTTAAAGAAGTTGAACATGTCCACCAGCTGGTAGAAGGAGTTTCCTTCGAGCCACTTCAGGACGGTTTGATTGGTGCAGTTCTCCTCTGCCAGCTTCATCAGCCTTTTCCACTCATCTGAGCCTTGTGTGCTTTCAAAACGGTGAAGACGTTCCAAGACAGCATTCCTGCTGGAAAAAATAAAATAATTATGAAACAGCTGGTGTATTGTTGTAAAACAATGACATGTTCTTAGTAAACTGTGACGATGAGGTTATCAGTTTCATAGAAAATGTCCAAATAAATATATAGATTTTATGGTTTTGCTGCAGTTGCTTCCTCTGAAATGTTTGCATTCAGTAACTGAAGAAGTTTTTTCAAACAAACAAAATTGATCTTGGTTTTACTTTCACTTTTGCTCAGAACATCCACACCATCTTTAAATGTCTGAAAACATTTTCTTATTTGAACATTTCATGTTAAACCTGCTTAAACTCACAGAATTATCAGTTTCTTCAGGTCCTCTAGAGAAACCACCAGTTCATGGAGCAGATCAGTTTCCAGAGCACTCATGGTTGGCTGATGATCGGGAACTAAAAGCTAAATTCAATCTGGAGAAAGGAAACAGAATCATTTTACAATGAGAAAAAAGAAAAAAGTTCTGAGACGAAACATTTTTTTAGTTTTAACTTAAATGCATGGATGCAGATGTATGAACTTCCACTAAATACCAGAAACACTCTATGTCTGTATAAGGTTAACTTGGATGTAATAATAATAACCTAAATTCTGTTGGTCAGCTTCTATAATAGTATCTCTACAACAGATAAATCTACTGTTAAATATTCAAAAAAAAATAATAATGTGATTCTATCAGAGCAACACTGCAGTTTGTCTTACCTGCCGTTCAGGTGACATCGATGCTGTCATTTAAAACAGGTAAAACGTAGCTGCCTTATTTTTAAACCCTCATTGTATTACATAATCTGGACACGCCTCATGAAATTCCAGCTAAAATCCCCTGGGCCTCCAGTCCAGGTTTTAAAGTTTATGGCTCATAATCAACACCAGAGTCCTGCTAAGACTGAGCATCTGAGAAGAAAAACCTGCAGATCCTGCAGCAGGAGCTGCTGTGTGAGGATTACAAAGAGTAAAATCTGGATAGAAACTCTACAAACATCAGCTTTGGTTTAGTGTATCTGTTGTATTTCTGAACTCTTGTCACGATCCATAGAGTTTTGGACTTTTTATTGTTTTTGGTTTTGATCATATCTCTGTATTGGTTTTAGCTCATCCCTTAGATCTGGTTCTTAGTTCATAATTGTTTCCTTGCTCAGATTTGACCTTGATTCATTTCTCTGTGCTTTCTTATTTGCTTAGTATTTTTCAAATATTTAGATTTTAGTTCTTCAGTGTTTATGTGAGTTTCAAGGTTTTTTCTCTTCCTCCCACTCTGCTCACTTTCCCCTTTTCCCCACCCAGTCTGTTTCCCTGCACAGCTGTATTCCATCTCCTCATCTCTCTGCCTGTGCTTCCCCTCCAGCTGTTCCTCATCCCCTTGATTACACTGCTTACATGCCCTTCTGCTCCCATTGGCCTTGTCCAGTTCTCCCTTGTTATCGCCTGTGCTTTAGATCTCTGGTTTCTGTAAGGTTTTCATTACTTTAAAAAAATGTCTTCATTATTATCATTATTTTTTTATCATCATTACTCGAGAGTTTCATGAGAGACTCTTGCTGTCCGATCAGCATTTCGGTTCGATCCCCACACAATACATAACAACTCTCCACCTCACACTGAGCTATGATGGAGTTTTATTTGAGGAAATCAAAATAAAATCATCCTACATAACAACGGTTGATATGAAAACACACCTCTGACCTGGTTTGCCTCATAAATCCTTGCAGACCTGCCAGACTTTATTGCTGCAGCTGATTCTTCCAGTAAATCAGCTGATTTACTGTAACTCAGCAGCTCTTCACATATTATTTAACATGTTTAAGATTTAAATCCTGCAGCACAAACGTTGCAGCTCCTCCACATGTTCCTGGTTGGTTCTCCTTTAATGTGCAAACTCTGAACTGAAGCATGAATTGTCGTGAAAATGCAGTTCCTATAAATATTGCAGGAAACTCTGAACCTTTGAATACTTAAGACTTGTGTGCCGTATATAAGAAACATGCACAGTACAACACGTTTTGTTGTGTTTCTGACGTGTTTTAACTTATGGTTTTTATATATGACATACTATACTGTGACAAAATTCTTATGACTTTATTCTTCTGATCACTGTCATGTTTTTGTTTTAATGTTTATAAACTCTCAGATGAAACTTGTCTGAGCCCAAACACTAAAGGCTTTTCCCTGGAGAAATAATTTTCAGTGGAGCAAAGATCCAGACAGTCTCACCCTCTCTTCACCTATAAAACTGATGCCTGCCTTCAGTCAGAGCTTCAAACTTTGACTTGTTCAAAAGTCTATCATGCTGCTGTCCCTGAAGGAGGGACAGCTTATCCTGCTCTATAAATAAATAAATATACCCATTTATTATAGTTACACTTACATTGTCTACCCTCATAACTGGATTTCTTCAGATTTAAGGACCTTGCGATTCTTACTTTTTGTTCTGCTTCCAAGCTCAACATGGGCAAGATGCCTCTGGTTGACACCGGGGACATTAGCAATATTATACAAAGACTTCAATCAGTAAAAATTAAGATTCACCAACTGGAGAGAAATACAGGTTCTGGAAATGAAATAACCCCACTAATGACTCAAAACAATGGACAGCTCCCAGGCACCTCAGCAAACAGCCCACCCTGGAACTCTCTGGGAGCTAAGCTGAAAAATAAATATCTGACAAGATGACTAACGGGAAGGACCCCTCACTTAGATGCTACAGCGTGGCCAGCACTGAGCCGAGATGTCCCTTCTTCAACACCTGCACGAAAGAAAAATCAACAAGCAGCTGGTGCCAATATAATTCCACCTTTCTCAAGCCCGGCACCAAGGCTAAAACAACCAGCTCGAACCAAAACACACCCCAACTGCACTGGAATTTCACTGAAAAACAGGTTTTTCTGTACTTCAACAGATTAAGATTATCACAATTACCTCCTAAAATGAACACCAAGAAAACAAAAGACATGCCAAGAGTTGTTGGTGATAGGGCAGTGAATGCAATCAGCTGTTTCTGCAATAGAAAGAGGACAAAGGTAATCTGCTTCCAAAATGACACAGTGTCTGATGTTACTGCAAAAATACTCACTGACCACTGATCAGCCAAATACTGAGACTCTAATTATACACACTCGAGCTAATGACATCACCAAACAAAAATCTGAAATTCTGCAAAACGACTTTTACCTTTTCCTGCCCAAGGGGTAGAAAAGAATGAACCAATAGTGTTTTAAGTCCAATATCAGAAATTCCTTCAGTCTAACAGGGAACTGTTAACTTTGTCCTGAAGAGAAGGACCGCTGCTAAGATCCTCTAAGGGTCCGGGAGCCTTTCAATTACACTAATAAAAATGAGAAAAGAGAGAGGAAATTCTGAGCTAATAATGTGTCCAAGCTTTATAATGCTGTGACAGACTCATCCTAAAGTGTTGAAATAAATGTTTTTAAGATGAAAACAGATTTTAGAGAAAGAAATGTTTGTGATCTCTTTGAGTTGTGTACATTTAACTGAAAACAGGATCCTGAAGATTAGAGTGCAATTGAAACAAAAGCATTAAAACATACTGTTGAAAATATTGTTAGAAATACTTTATTCAATGTTTAAAAATTTCATAAAATCTTTGAAGCTTCAGTAAATTTGATTTTCATGATTTGATCAAAGAAAAAAAAATAGGACTGACTGAAATGTTTTGACTGAAATTTTGTCTGACTCCAAATTCTGACAGTGTGTTTTTGTCTCTTTCCTGTTGGAGTGAATTAGTGTTTTTTCTTGTGCTTCATGTTTAAAATAATGTTTTCTAGACCAAAGTTTAGAAACTGACTGATTTAAAAAAAAAAAACAAAAAAACCTTTAAAGTATATAAATGTCAGAAACTGGGTGGTTTCAAGTTGTTTTGGGGTTGATTCTAGTTTTGATTATTGTTATCCTGTGTTCCTTAGTCTTTTCTTTTGATTAGATCAGCCTTGTTTCTGTGTTACTTGAGTTCAGTCCTTTCTAAGTTATTTTAGCTTAAATATGTTTATTTATTCCATGTGTCTAGTTATTCTCTGTTTCTGTTAGATTCATTTTCCTGGTTCCCATAATGCTCTCCCTTGGCCCCTATTGCCATTCTCTCTCTTTTTTTCCTTAGTCTGCTCTCTCCCCCCACACACCTGCAAACCGTTAGCCAATCAGCCCCAGTCTATTGTTTCAGCATTCTCACAGCCAGTATTTAAACTCTTCTTCTCCTCTCACTCCTCACTGGTTCCTCCTGTTATCTACCTGGTTCTTCTGTGTCTTTGAGTGGCTCAAAAAAGTCAAATACCTTCACTGAGTTGGTGGACATGTTCAACTTCCTGAAAACACGCATACATGAGGAGAAGAAGGATTGTAATGCAGTTCGACTCTTGGATTCTTCCTGGACTATCTGCATCAGTTTGTTTGAAATAAAATCCCTCTTTATTCAGATTAGTCTGAGTCTTCACTGCAACATCTCAGGAAGGCATTTTTAAAGCTGACAAATCCCATTTTTTTATACACTTCATGATCATTCACATATTTTTAATATCATCTCTCCATGATACACTGAACATTTCATCCCAGTGTCAAATTTTTAAAACAGGAAAGGATGACAAACTCATTTTAATGAATTTATTGCCATAAAGTATCAAAAAAAAAAAAAATAAATAAAAAAGAAAAAAAAAAATCAGTAACAGTAAACTATTAAAACTGCATTACTATGTATAAAATCAGTGACGTCTGCTTGATCATAGAAAAACAGGTAAAAAACAAATCAAACCAAGCATTGTAGAATACAACCAGTCACCTGCAGCTCATCTTCAGCATGGCCAGGATGTTCTCTGCTCAGGTTGATGGAAACTAAATGACTCATTGCAATCGACTGAAATTCCTGACATACATTACATTTTACTATTTGCTGTTATATGATGTCCTGAATGTGAGCTTTGGATCTGCATTTTGATTGGATTCAGTTGGACTATTATTTGATCAAATGTAAATATGATTGTTTAAATGAAGTGATACACATTGCACTCACTGTGGCTAAATAAATGAATTAAATTATTTAGTTTAAGAAATAATTAAACTTGTGATAAATTTCTGTTCCTGTTTGCGACCACTAGATGACAGTGCAATAAGTCTCCATTAAGCTTACCAGGATATAAATGGAATAACATGAATCTGCTGAATGTTTTAAATGATTAATAAAATAAAATCAGCCGAGATGGACCTGAAGCTGGAATCCAACACGTCTGGGTCACCAAACCAGAGATATTCTGATCCTTCATACCTTCTCAGCTCCTCCGGTTATTCAGAGGTTCAACCAAACATGGCTCTGAAAGCTCTGAACAGCCTCTCATGTACTCCCTCTTTGGTTTCTGCACTGCTTTCTGTTCTCCTGAAGAACTTGATCTCTGAAGACATCATAGATGTGAATCTGGAGACCAACATCTTCTCTGCTGATGTCATTCCTGTGTGGTTAATGGTGCAGGCATACTGCTTCTTCAGAGCTTTCTTATCCAGCTTCATTTTTCTGTTGAGTTTCCCCAGACAGACGGTGGGGTGGAGCGTGGCCTGAAACCTGGAGAACATGAGCACCAGCGATAGAGCCAAGGTGACCACTGGGAGAGGAATAACTTCACTTGGATCAGTCGATGGGAGGATAAATGGGATGAGGATGTGGTTTCTTCCAGGGTTGCCATGTCTGCTTTCTAGGAACTCAAATCTCTTCCAGGCACCATCTTCTGGTATTTTTAAAGGAGACACAATGATGTTAGGAATCTGTTGATTCCCAGCTTTCTTCATGGAGTTCCAGCCGTCGGGCAGATGATAGGGCTCATGCTTGTCATCTGGAATCCTGCAGCCACGTCCAGGTGAACAGTAAAACTGTCTGTGGACAGGCTGAAGTTTCCCTGTGGCGATGCTGTACGCTGCGGTAGCTTCAAGATAACAGTTCCAGGGAGAGTAGAGGACAACGTCGGAGATGGTGGGCAGAGGCAGCAGACAGCTGGCTGGGATCATGGAGTCAGTGATCGCTCCATGAGCTACAAAGGTGATGTCAACATCGTTGCTGTGGTTGTTGTCCTCTTCCTCATCAATCTTTTCCTTCAGGAACTGAAACATGTCCACCAGCTTGGAGAAGATCTGAGACTCTGCGTTCTCTCTGAGCCACTTTCCAACAGCTTCATCTTTGCAGCTTTCCTCTGCAAACTTCAACAATGTTTGCCTGTCGTCACGGCTCCTGTTTTGGGTTTCAATGCAGCTTTTAACCTTGGCCAACCTCTGGAAGATCTGTCTGGAAGAGAAAATGTCAAGAAAATGTTTAGGACATAAAATGTTTAGAATAGATACACCAACAAGGATCTCAGTATTGGTTTCCTGTAAAGGACTTAATCTCAGATTATGGTTATCAAACAAATAAACTTTAAAAATGATTTTATTTCCTGTTTGTTTGGTCGTCCAGACTTACTGAATGTCTTTAAGGTCCTTTTCCATCTGGTCAGAAGCTATCCGTATGTCCACAGCGTTCTTCCTCAGACTCTCGCTGGCTTCAGTTTTACAGTTGTTTAAGTTGATGCTGTTGATCACCAGCTCAGGAACTGAAAATGCCAGGCCAATGGCTCCTGCTCCAACCTTGGAAGGGAAAAAACAAGCAAAGGCATAAATAAACATTTTAATTTCCTGTTCTGGCATGTATGCAGGTGATTTGAAAAACTTATGTTAGTTGGGTCTCAGAATGAGGCACGAGTGGAACTAGACTTTTCTACAAGGGGTGACCAGAAGGCATGCAAAGCTTTATCAGGGTGTCCATTCACTAAAAAAGTAGGGTATTCAGTTTGTCGCACCTGGTACCTAATGAGCATGCCTTCTTGACATTTTCTCTCTCTCCTTGGCATCGCCTTGTGAATATGGCCTTCTCTCAGTTATGCTTTGGAGTTTGAATCAAAATGTCGCTGACTGTCAGTTTTCAGATTCCCAATTAGCCCTCTGTGAAATACTATCAGTTGAAGTTAAAAGTAGCACCTCTTTTTTAATGTAGCTTTAGTATAGCTAATGTAGTCAGATTCCTTTGTTCTGCATGCATTCAGAAATGAACAAAAGTAATTTGTTCCCATAAAAGGACATTTTGTATTCACTCCAGGCAGACATGGTGTTCTCATTTAAGCTCTCCATGTTTTAGCTACACATGTACTTTAGACGGAGTTGAAGCACTGCAGTTATGTCCCCCTGGATCTCTGTTTTTTTCAATAAAGAGATGGATAAATACTTCGGCCTTTTTTCTCTTTCGCTCTCATTTACAAATGTACATGTGATCCATGTTAGGGCCTTTATAATATTAACAGGTCAGGGTTTCATTTTACAAATAAAATTTGTTGAATCTGTTTTTAGGTGCCTTGACATCATTTAGGAGCATCTTGTTGCACATTAAGGAATGCTCTACCAGCTCAGTGAACTACATTGACAATCACAGGATTTTCTGGGAGAGATATCATCTCTTCAGACAAGACGGAGTCGGCCTCAATAAATATGGAAAAAATCTTTTCACTGCCAATATTTTCAACGCTGTTAACATCAGAAAACCATGTCTCCAAACACAGGACAATGGAGACAATGACATTACTGTCCCAGCAAAGATTGTAGCCCTACTTTCATTAACCCTACTAAATCTGATTTTTAATACATAGTATCAAATCACAATCATCACACTGCTTCCTCAGCTCCACCCCCCCACCCCCAATTCCATCAACACCTACTGGGAGCCAAGACTGCTTATTGGAGGACCTGTCTTCTCAGGGCCAGGACAGTTCAGACGTTTTGTCATCTGGGATGACATTTCTTAACTTTAGTGAGAAAATGGACTGCCACGTATTGCTAGGTACTTCTGTTCTAAGTATCCAAAAAGCACACTATATTCCAACTGAATCACCAGGACCAACTCAACTCTGCATGAATCAAGTCTGAAACAGACATTAACATTAAACCTATGTTCCTCCAGAATCCGTCTGGCCCCACCGGCAGTACGATGCAGGAGAATACCTGTCCCGATCACTAAAAAAAATTAACAGAAAACAGAAAAATTAAATGCAATGGTTTAAATTCAAATCTCAGATTAATCCCCTGTCTAAAGCAACCTCAAACTGCAGAACTATCCACCCCCAAGTCATTTAAACTGGCTCTGCTAAATATAAGGTCATAATCAGCAAATGGACTTTTACTTAATGACTTCATTACTGAGAATAATATTGATGTTATGCTTCTTGCAGAAACATGGTTGGATGAAAGCAATGAAACACCTGTACTCATTGAATCAATACCTCCTAATTACAATTTTTTAAGTGAGAATAGAGAGCATAAGAGGGGTGGAGGGCTTGCTGCAGTATTTTATGATTCACTAAACTGTCAAAAAGTTTCTGTTGGCACTTTTGACTCTTCTGAATATTTGGAAATTGAGGTAAAAAGGCAAAAACGAACTCTGACACTAACTCTATGCAAAACCCCAAAATGTGTGGAACATTTTTTCAATGACTTTAGCAAACTGTTATCTATGATATGCATTGATTATGATTGTTTAATAATTATGGGAGACTTCAACATCCATGTTGAAAACCCAATAGACACAGAGGCAAAAAAGATGAATGATGTATTTCAAAACTTTGGTTTGACTCAACATGTTAAACAGCCAACACATAACCGAGGACACACTCTGGATCTGATTATCAGTAAGGGAGTAAATATCTCCAAGGTCTCTGTAATTGATGTCGCTGTGTCTGATCATTTTTCTGTTGTTTGTTAAAGTACAATCTCTGTTGACTCACTAAGTAAAACAGATATTATTACAAAATGTTCTTTTACAGACAACACAGCTTAAGCTTTTAATCAAATCTACTCCTGTACCCCACTTCCATGCTGTAAACCAGTAGATGAACTGGAAGATAACTTATGCTCTAAAATTTCAGATATCATTGATTTCATTGCACCCGTTAAAGTGAAGATAGTGTCTGGTAGGAAGAAATATCTGTGGATAAATGCTCCACTTGTAAGAAATGAGAGAAGCCTTTGTCGAAGGATTCACCATAAATGGTGTCAAACTTGACTTCACATTTACTATGAAATCTACAAAGAAAGGCTGTGAAGCTATCACTCATCACTAAAACATGCAAGGGAAACGTTCTTTGCAGAAATCATAAACAAAAACATCAACAACGCTCGTGCCTTGTTTGCCACAGTTGACAGGTTGACAAACCCTCCTGTGATTTTACCACCTGATCTCCACTCTACCAGGGCCTGCAATGAATTTGCTAACTTTTTCACAGAGAAAATTTTAAAAATTATAGGGTTAATCTGCACATCCACACCAACAATAACGATGCTATGCCCAAACATAACAAATGCAGAGAAAATGGCTGAATTTCACCAACTCAACTACAAAAACTTAGAAGAAATTTTAAAACAATAAAGCTCCTCCTCCTGGTGCCTTGATATCCTTCCTACAACCTTCCTTAAGAAAGTTCTGCCTGTCATTGCATCTGATCTGACTCAAATAGTAAACTCTTCCCTCTCATCAGGTGTCCCCCCCCCAGGCTATAAAAACAGCAGTTATCAAACCACTGTTAAATAAGAACAATCTGGACAAATCACTATTGCAGAATTACAGGCCGATCTCTAACCTTCCATTCATCAGCAAAATTATTGAAAAAGCTGTGGTTCAACAGTTAAACAGCTTTTTAACAATGACCAACCACTTTGATATCTTTCAGTCTGGTTTCCTTGGTCACTACAGCACTGAGACTGCCCTCCTTAAAGTGTTTAATGATATCCACACAGATATCCATACAGACTGTGGAAGAACCACAGTGTTGGTTCTGTTGGACCTCAGCGCAGCATTTGACACAGTTGACCATGATATATTATTGAAGCGACTGAAGAGCTGGGTCGGACTCTCTGGTACGGCACTCAATTGGTTCAAATCCTACCTAAAGAACAAGCACTTCTTTGTGTCAATTGGCAACTTCTCATCGGAGCGGACAGAAGTCACATGTGGAGTACCCCAAGGTTCAGTCCTGGGACCCCTCCTATATATCTAATATCTACATGCTCCCATTAGCTCAGATTATAACAAATCACAATATTAGCTACCACGACTATGCAGACGATACACAGCTCTACATTATGATGTCACAAGGTGACTATGAACCCATCCATGCACTGAACAATCAATGGACAAAATTTTCTCCAGCTGTACAGAAATAAAACTGAAGCTCCTTCAAATCAAGACTAAAAACCCACCTGTTTAGAGCTGCTTTTGATTAGTAGTAAGTGGAACACTGATCAATATTTCTGCATTATTTTTGCTTGATTTTGATGACTTTGATAATTGATTGATGTTTTTTGATGTAAAATACTTTGAACTGCCTTGCTGCTGGAATGTGATATAAAAATAAACTTGACTCGACGTGCACAGCTTATTTACATCGATTTGCATATTTGAACTGAGGTGTGTTGAAGGAGGAGTCTCTTTTTCACGCTCAGTTCCATGTTGTCGAAGATGTGCAAAGGAAATGTGCTTGGGTCAATGTACAGTTTCAGACATCTTGATTTCCTTGTGCATTTTTTTGATCAACTTAATGATACTCTACATTCAGTCTGTCGCTGAACTTTCTTGGGTCTAACTTCCAGCCAATCAGAGAAGCCAGGAAACAGTTACCGATGCAATGCCGTAGTGTCTGAGCTACTCACCCGTCCGACTGCTTTGCCTGCAGCTTTTGCTCCCATGGATGCTGCCAGCTCTGGAAGGCCATTCGACACCAAACTCTTCCCAGACTTTCTAGCTGCGATCATCGCTAATTTGGAAGCCAGGGAAATCCCAAGAAAAGCGAAATCTGCATCCTTATCAATGTTTAAGGTTTTAGACATACCAGATAACATCCTGCGCATACTGATCCTAGCATTCAACATCAGCCCCTCTCGTTTGGCCATGGCCCTCATGATTCTTTCTACAACATAATCTTCTGGAGAAAGGTTCTCCAAGGACAGAGCCTGTTTTTCCCTCCTCTCTCCTTCGTCTTTCAGCGTTCCCATCAGTTTCTCGATCCCCTTTTCAAGATTCTCAATCTTTTCCCCGATCTGCTTAGCTTCTTTCATGTTTAGGCTCGACACAGTGATGTCCACAACATCTGAAGCCACATTAGTGGTCAGACCGAGCCCAGAAGCCACGACTCCAGCGGTGAAGAGAAACGGGATCGCAGCTCCTCCGGTGACAAGGGCTGTTATACCAGAAAGTGTCATGGCTGCTGCTCCTCCTACAGACACTGAGCTGCCTACAACTTTGCTGATGTTACAGCCTTTCTTGGTCTCCTCCAACTCAGAGGCCAGTTTGTCAAACTTCTCTGCACCTGCTTTCTGCAGCTTCACCCACTGGAAGATTTTATCTATGAGCTCGTCGGCTACATCCATGGTGGGATCCCGGTGAGAGGACTGCCCTGCAACAAGCGCAGCTTTAGGTTCCATCACTCGTTACATTAAAGCACCATCTGATCACTGAACTCTCACCTTTTGCAGAAATAAAATCAGAAGCAGTGAATCTCCTGAAGGAGTTGAGCAGCTGAAGTTTCTGGAAGTTCTGTCAGATCTCCTCTATTCCAGAATAAATCTGAAAAATTTGGATGAAATCTAGAACATAAACAATCTGAATCTGAATTAATAGATTAATTGTAAATACATGTCGAAATAATATTCCAGTGTCTCACCTGTTCTGTTGAGTTGTGAAAAGACTCTTGTCAAAGCTCAGCTTCGGTTTTTACTGCTTGCTTCTCTGTTCTGATTGGCTGATTAACAGACAATCAAGCAGAAAGTAAAAGCATCAGGTTTAACACACACACCAGTCATCTCATGATCTCAACAAAACAAAGTTTGTTTTCTTGAAATTAACTCGTTATCTCGAGAAAACCATCAGAAAAAAGTTCATGCGTAACACATCCGCTCTCGGCGTCCGTAGTGCTCATGCATTTTCCTGTCAGAGTCTCTGGAAATAAGCCTTCATAGAGGAATTTTATAAATGCCTGAGCAGGGTTACCTTCCAAATCATCCGGTTGAGTGAAAGGTGCTGCGTGAAATCTGTGCAGTTACAACATTTCAGAGGTGCACGACTAGCCTCCACCCCCGCACGTTTGCCTTGTGCGCACTCCCTCGCACCAGATTCAATGCATCAACTATAAATCTAACTTAATGGGTGCGTATTTACTGCGGAGTCCGCTCCGTGGTGGAGCGCAGCGGAGACGCATGGAGTCCGGGCTAATCCGGGGTAAATCCGGGGTAAATCGGGGGGCAGGGCTGTTCTCTCGGAGGTGAGCCTGCGAGAGTGGATGGAGATTCACCGAGTTCTGGTGTGTGTCTCAGCTGAAACAGTGATCCAGAGTTAGACACCGTGTTCATTGCCATCTAAATAAAGAGTGCTGACAGCAAAACCTTGGGTGTTTGGGTGTTCTATGCCAGGGGTGTCCAAAGTGCGGCACGGGGGCCATTTGCGACTCCTGGACTGATTTTGTGAAGGATTCAAATTTGTCCCACCAGCACAGATGGTCGATGCAGATGGAGACTTTTTTTTCCAAATAGGACAAAACTGTGACCCACAAATAAAATTATTCTCATAACAATCTCAGAAACAACACAGAATATTCATGTTTTAATCATCAAGCTTTCTGCTTTCCCTTTAACTTCATGGTAGGCAGGACCACACCAATGCCTGACTTCTACACTAAAGCACCCAGATCTGCTTTTAATTACGCTACTAAAACTCTGCGAAATACAGCAAGTGGTTTCCAGTAAAGAGTGACATAAATCATGTTTTATTGCTAAAAATTGATTAAATCTTTTTCAGTTTCCTTCAGCTGAGCCCAAAATAAATGTTGCCTTTCTGTTAATAAGGAAAACATGGGAAACCCTGTTAAAGTTTTGGATCTACAATGATTTACACATTCCATTCCTACATAAAAAACCCTTACTATTTTATAAATGTTTAATACTTAGTTTATTGTTGAGCAGGAAAAAACTTCTCAATAAAACTTTTTGTGATTTTAGATTTTAAAAAATCTTTTATTTTTTGGCCCACGAGTACTATTGAGTTGAAGATTTTGGCCCATGTAAAAATCAAAAAGTTTGGACACCCCTGTTCTATGGCTACGCTACAATACATTGAGACGGAACACCTATTTATTTTCTAAAGCTACAGGAAGCTGCAGCGCAAGGATGAAAGAGCAGCATGGGGTCCCGGAGCCGCCGGTTACCGACCCCTGAACTCTGCTCATCACCCTCAGTGGCGAGGGACAGTTGGGGACTGTCCCATGCCGTTGACTGTCCCCAACGGCATGGGGAGGAGTCTGAAAGGAGGAGTCAGTCCCCTCCCCAACCACAGCTTTACATCCTGACTGCACAGATGTACTCTTGGAAGCACAGGGAACACCTGATCCCTTTGTCCCGTTGGAACCCTGCGGATCCCGTTTGCTGCAGTCTTTCCGTGCTTCGGCTAAAGCAGAGACAGAATATCCACCAGAGACAAAGCGACTGTCATCCTTCCCAGCAACAGTTTCATTTATTTCACAGTCACATAAGGACAGTTTTCAACGAGTGGAACTTTATACTGAAAGCAAACAGGTCCGGTCCGGTCCGGTCCGGTCCGATATGATTAAACAGTCTGACGTCATCAAGGCACATAACTGTAATTACAACTCAAGCTGACGTTTCTCTGTTTCCTCTGATCATCCGTTTCTCTTTTCAGATCAAAATTGCGCTCAGTTTCAGAGGCCGACTCAGCTTCATCTCCTGGAAAGCAACATGTAAGGCGATCAGGCTGGGAGTGTTTATGTTGCTCACGGTCGTCCGGCATTTAGGAACTGAAAGTTAAAATAAACTCTCGTGATGTTACTCCTGAAACAAAGAGAGCTTTTTTGATGCAGTTTTGTTTTGAACTGAACGAAATCCGCGAAGATTTTAGCTGAATTACCCTTCTGTCAGCTGGATGAAAAGCTGGAGGCTCGGTCTCCTTCCTGGACCCTGCGTGACATGGAGGCATCCTGTGGGATAGTTAAAGTAAAGGTGTCGTTAGTCGTACCTGCTGCTGAATGAAGAACCGGGTCTGAGGTAGCAGCAGACGCGCTGAGGTTTAATCACTGCTCATCTGGTGACTCGCCTGTTTGTTTCTTAATCGAAACCATTTAAACAAGAACAAAGTGAAAGAAAAGCTTCTGAGTGGTAGTCGCAGGGGGATCCGTGAATAAGAAGCACATTTCTGATGCACAGTGAGCTTTATTGACCAGCATTCTGAAAATGAAACCAGCACATCCTGTAGTCGCAGCAGTGAAACTAAAAACTGAGCAAATCAACATTTTTATCAAAAGGTTAACGTCTTATGTTACTTCAGTCTGAGCTATGATGGCGTGAGGATGAAGGCAATTAGATCAAAAATCATCCTTCATACCATCAGCTGTGATCATAAAACATCTGAGCCTCTTTGCTTTCGAAATTCCCGCAGACTTGCGTCATAACAGCAGGCCATTCCTGTAAATCAGCTGATTCCTTGCCACTCTGCTGCTCTTCACATGTTTGTGTGTAGACACAGATAACTGGAGCAGAAACACTGCTGCTCTGTTATGAATTCATTTGATGCATTCCTGCTGGCATGTTTGAACTCCATCTTTGAATTTGATCATAAACGTGACCAAACAGCAGAGAAAACCATCTAAAATCTCCTTTTATAGGAGATGAAAATATTATTTTAAAATACTTATAAAGTCATTTGTTATTAAATGTATCCTGGTGCAATCTATGGTCATCTCTCACCTTGAGTGATGCCACACCCTCCTACCTGGCCTCCCAGCCCCTGCTGCGAAACATCTGCAGACAGTGGCGTGCACAGACATTTTGGGGGGAAGGGGCTCGAGTGGAAAAAGGGAATCTTGTGCAGCAAATGGCCTGCAGACTGTTGATCGTGCCTCTTCCACAACTTACATTCACTCACACAATGAAATAAAATACCTTTGTGCTTGATGAAGAAATTTCATTTAGAAATAGATTGTCCAAATAAAACAGATGAGATCAGTTTGATCAGTTTGAAGCCTACACCATACCTGAAATTCGTAGGAGAAATAAAACTGAAAAATTATTACAGATTGTTGCAAAGGAAGAAAACTGACTCACAACCTCTCTTCAAGCTGAACTTTGAGTTGAGTTTGAAACTTACATTGCCCTTAGTTTTTTCCTTTTTACACACTGAGCACCATCTGTTTGTTTTTTGACGACATCATTTTGTACTTTTCTCACCAAAAATCACTGCACCATATAACCTTCTGTTGTAACAAAGCAGGCTACCCTGACAAATGTACCAGCTAGGTCAAAATAAAGGAGTTTTCTTCATATACCTGAGTAACCAGCGATTATTCTACTGCATAAATCAACTTTACCCAGAAAAGTTAACAGTCTTTATAGTACAATGTACTTGTTTAGTGCAACACAGTGTATATAAACCAAAATGAACAAAAAAATGCTTGAGACACTTATGTAACTAATTCTATTTCTAAATAAACTACAACTGCTTTCTAATAACAAAGTGGTCAAGTTTTCCTTTATCCTACATTGAACGTGTGTACAAACCTCCACATAGCTTCAAAATGAAACCAGCTGTTATTATTCTTAGAGTTAAGATTAATGAGATT
Source organism: Anableps anableps (assembly GCA_014839685.1). Lineage (NCBI taxonomy): Eukaryota > Metazoa > Chordata > Actinopteri > Cyprinodontiformes > Anablepidae > Anableps > Anableps anableps. The sequence goes on along the minus strand of CM026083.1, from coordinate 30,877,009 downwards.
AACTGCAAGCCATGGGAACTGATAAGATGTCTGCTGATATTATTTACCTATTAAAATACTCTAATCATCATAATTTTTACACAAATGTTGGGCATCCAGCCATGAAGGCCTGGACAGAAGAGGTTGGTGTGGCTACTGATTCAACAACACACTGCGTTAACCCAGGTTAACAGCAGCTGTAGGAAGAGGAGGCGCTTCAGGAAGGAAACTCTGATGTCATGTGGACTTTAAAACCCCACAGCTTCCTCTCTTTTCACCCATTGCTCGGGAGAGCAACATCAGTTCGATGGTGCACAGCCCCCCTCCCGGGCCTTCCCGCTGGCAGAGACAAGGCCGGCTCCTGAAACCGCAGAAGCTCTGGATCCAAAACTATACAGGTGACTGTACTGGCCCGGTCGAAGGAATAAACCTTGTTCCTGGTTTTCTTTCTGAAGGAACCTTGTAAATACAGGGTCTCCAAGATTGCAGTCGACAAGCCGACGCTGGCTGCTTGCCCCCCCGACGGAGAAGAAATGGCAGCCAATGACAATCCCAGAGCAGAGCTCAGAAGATGGTTCTGGGTGCAGCTGTTTTCACCACCAGCCTTTAAGAGGAAACAAACCCCTGATCAAGCACTACAGCTTGTTTGAGACCAGAGCTGAGCCGCCACGTTCAGAGCCAGCGTGTGCTAACTGACAACACGCTGCAAGCTGCTGACCAAGAAGCTAACAGTTTCCAAGCCAGCCGGATTCCTTAGCTCAGAGCTAAGGCAGAGCTCTAGTCACAGCAGCTTGTGCTCTGGGCAGAAATAATGACTTAGGATGATCAATTTATGTGTTTTTATTGTATATTTTTATGGTGTTTCTGCATTATTTCATGCTTAGAGCCTGTTGCAAATTGAGCCAGCTGTGCATGCTGCAGCTAAAGCTAAGAAGGGTTTGGACTGTTAAAACTCCATTCCAGGAGGTGAGCTTGTCTCTTCTATGGGTGGTTTTCTTTCCCTTCTTGTCACTAAGCAGCATGAAAGACCCCTGAAAACATTCTGTAATGTCATTTTTCTTAAAGCTAACAGCAGCAAACCTAAAGGTGGCTCGTACCTATTTCATTCAAAACATAGCTTTTCCTGCTCCTGCAGTCAGGTGTAATGGACTGCTGATGCTCATAAATGGTTAATATTGTTATTTACGGTGCTTTGGACTTAAAATAAATTGTTTAAACAGCAAAACATTACATTATTTCTGTTTAAGACACCATTTTGTGAATGGCAACATGCTCTCGGTCCACCATTTTGATCTTCCAAATTATGAAATTATCTATCCATGCCAGAACTGATTAATAGATTAAGCTTCAATTCTCCATAAAAGGTTATTGATTTCTATTTCAGTCAAAACTAATAAAGCATTGCTTCCTCAAAATAAAGTTTTGTCCTTTGCATTGTGAAATGGTATGTGGAATACATACCAAGCTTGGCAATTAATCTTACAAATCTTAATTGATTGAGAGCTAATTTGCCTCAGTAGCAAAACTCCTCAATACAATCCTTGGTTGTTGATCATACATATTCATACTGATCTGTTGGCTGGTTCTATTTTATCTCTTTTTATATTTTTACTGTTTTTACTTTTATCTTTTTCTCAGTAGTGTTGAGTTTTACTAGCATAGCAAGTTTGTTGAATAAAGTATTTGACTGTAAAGTTGAAATTTTTTTTTTTGATAATGCATGCATATTTGAGAGAAATGTCTGTATTTATCCATATAGATGTGTGGTATCTTTCTGTTCAGATAACGCCAGTGTGGGACTGTGGTCCGTGTGGCATGAGATCTGCAATGACTGCCAGTGCATCTGAGTACACTGACAACAGTGGTGCAGACCCCCCAATTTAAATGAGGATTTGGCGTGTGCAGTGGCTGTCCTCATGGAGAGTGTTGGAGAGCAGAGAGGCCGAGAAAGAAAGATGAAGTAGAAAGTCATTACACTGGAGGTCTAATAATCATAATTATTATCATTATTATACATTTCATTTAAATAAGTATACACTGTAGTACAATACAATAGTATAAACATTTAAAGATCAGTCAACATAAAACTAGACGGGGCCTGCTCTCCAAATCCATTGGCCTAGTCTTACCTCCAATCTTTCTTTAACAATTTGGAAATAAGGGGATATTATTTACTTGACCTTAACATGGCAAATGAAGGTAAGCCAATAATAATGAATAACAACATGGTGGGGGCAGGTCTTTGAATTTGTTTTACCCTCAGTGTCCCTTTGTCTCCATGATGGTTTTCTGATCGCTGTTGGCTGTTAACGTTCAGTTTTGTTTAAGTAACGTGGAACAATATTTAAGTTTAATCATGGTGTTTTTGGTTTTGGTTTAATTGCATAATTGTCAGAAGTAGCGCTATGCAAGTACAGGCCATTTACCATTCCTGGGCATGGACACCCCAGAGAACGGACTGGACTGAGGCACGTACTGTAATCTGCTAGCCCATATGCTAATACCGAGGGCAGGCCAGCCTCCGCACACATGAGGTCACTGGAATGTGACACAAAAGTGTGCATGTGTGTTAGTTTCCTCTCTTCTCACTTCCTGATTATTGTCACTAGAGGTCACTGTTGTCACCAAAAAGTAACCTGAGCATGTCTGCTTTCTGCCAACCAAGAGTGAAGAATTTACCAGGACACAGCATCATCTTCCAGACAGGGAGGACCTCCCATTTATTCTAAGAGAACCTCCATATCATCATCAGCTGCTGCTGGTCCAAATGACAGGAGACTACAGAGACAGCCTCCATCAAACTAAAGGCTGTCACTGATGCTTAAACATGTAAACAGCTTTAAAATTATAAATATACACAAATATTTCATCTTAATAGGGAGAAAAACATGTTAAGATGATCATCAGTCTGATGTATTTTTGATGAACATCCCCGTCTCCCAGAGGAGAATATTACAAAGGAGAGACATTGGAGAGAGACAGAATAGAACGAGAAATACCACAGAAGAAGAAGACATGGAGGAGGCTGAACCTAAAGTCATATTTCCTGAACACACACAGATTCTCATGATATTTACAATCAGATACGAGAACATTTGGTCTAATTCAAATACAAACTGATGACACACAACCCAGAGATGAGAACCCTGAGGAGGAGATTCAGCTTCATGTAGATATTATTTACACATTTTTACACGTTTAACAAAATAAAGTTCTAATAATCTATTTTTCTAATCTTATCTATCCATGACACTGAAGACGTCAGAAGAACATTTCATCCCAGTGTTGTCAGCAGCACAGGCGTACTGCTTCTCCAGATATTCTCTGTCAAACGTCCGACCAACAGAAAGGTCACTGAGACAGGCAGCCAGGTGGACGGTGGCCTTGAACCTGGACTGGAGCAGAACCAGAGACAGGGCCAAGGTGACCACAGAGAACGGGACGCTCTCAGTTTGTCCTGGGAGGATGAACGGGATCACGATCCGGTTTCTTCCTATAGGACCGTGTTTTCTGGTGAGAGACTCAAAGCTTTTCCAAACACCATCGTCTGGTCGAAGAGGACTAACTGAGATGTTTGGGATCTCCTGGTTTCCAGCCTTCTTCATGGAGTTCCAGTGATCTGGTAGGTTCTTGGGTCGATGCATTTCCCCAGGGACTGTGCAGCGATCCTTCTTGCTGCAGTAGAAGACTCTGTGCTGAGGCTTCAGTCTTCCTGAGGCAACAGCGTACCCTAAACCACTGGTGATACAGTTCCAGGGAGCATAGAGAACCACATCTCTGATGGAGTCCAGAGGCAGCAGACAGCTGGCTGGCATCATGAAGTCCTTGATACATCCATGAGCTATAAACGTGATGTCCACAATGTTGCTGTGGTCCTTCTTGTCCTCCTCATCTATGTGTTTTTTCAGGAAGTTGAACATGTCCACCAGCTGGTAGAAGGAGTTTCCTCTCAGCCACTTCAGGACGGTTTGATTGGTGCAGTTTTTCTCTGCAAGTTTTATCAGTCGGTTCTTTTCTTCTGAGTTCTTTGTTCTTTGTGAAAACTGAACATCTCTGTGGATGTTCCTCCTGTAGAAAGAAGATGAAGAGAATCATTTAGTAACATGTGTCTGTTACCTCTTTGCTATCAATATGCAGCAGCAAGATCTATTCATGTCACAGCCGGATCATTTTACAGTGGACCATGATGTATTCGTGGTTCAGTATTTTTGGATTTTTCTGTGAAATTTAACTCAAAATCATTTATGGAAGCTAAAATACCTCAGAGCAATGCTACTTGACACACTACTGTCTGGCATTTGCAAAGCAGCCAATCTCGGAGCACCATTCATTTTCCTTGGTGCTGATTGGCTGAATCCCCAGAGCAGAGATAAAGGGGGGAATTGTTTCTTCCTTAATAGTAATTACTTCCACCGATGGTAAGGATGGTGGTAGGAGTTTGTCCCGCAATCAGTGGGTTGCCGGTTCGATCCCTCCTCCATCTGCCTCTGTCGTTGTGTCCTTGGGCAAGACACTTCACCCGCCTTGCCTGCTGGTGGTGGTCAGAGGTCAGCCTCGCCTCTGTCAGACTGCCCCAGGGCAGCTGTGGCTACAGTGTAGTAGCTTGCCACCATCATGGTGTGAAGGTGTGAATGACTGAATGTAGGGTGAAGGGCTTTGGGGTCCTCTGGACTAGATAAAGCTCGAAACAAATACCATTTATTTCCAGGAAGGTTCTAATAGCATATTTCGGATGTGGGTGAGTGGTATTGCATCACTTCTTGTTTTCCTTGCAACGTACTGCATCACTTAGAAAACTTCTTACGGTCTCACCTCTGTTATCAGTCTGAGAGCGTGTTTTACCGACTTGTTTCTGGAACCTTTTCACACAGTTTTCCTTGACACCTTTGGGGTTCACCTTGCATCAACCCAAGCCTAAAGTTAGCATGATGTTTCTATCTCTCCTCTGTCCTGATATTTCATGCTTTGCTAGTAAGAATAAAGGCGTGTAAGAAATTCTGTCTTTTTCAGTTTTTGGAGCAGAGACTGTCAGTTTTGAAAGCTCAGTTGTTGAAAGATAACCCGAGCAGACCACAGAGGTCCTCCACCAGAGCATTCATAATCGAGACCTCAGCCCAACTGGCCCACGGCTCACCACCATCCTTTCTTCATTTCTAACAGGTGTTCACAACTCAGCCCAACACATTTCGGATAAACCGACTGGCAGTCAGCAGCCCTGCACTCAGAAACATGGCATTAGAGACACCAGGGACGTTAATGAAGAGCAATCCAGGAGATGGCTGCTCTACTCATCTATGGTAATGGAACCCAGTGTTTGAACTGAAGTGTTCCTTCATTCCTCTTAGTGTTTGGATTCAAGTGTTTCAATAACTTTTATGTCCACAGGTGGATAAAACTCAGCCACCAGACAAGCAGATCGCTTCTGCAGACATTTGGGTCGCTCTCAGGAGCTCAGTGAACTCCAGCATGGTTCAGCAGGCCACTTGTGCAACATGCTTTAGTCCAGTCTGGATGTTCTGGATGCCAAGTTTCTCACTGAGGTAGAGGCAGCATGTAAGGCGACATCAAGATTACTTAGAACTCAGTCTAGCTCCGGTTTGGTCCAAATCAGTCCAGTTTATTCCAATAAAGACAAACCAGAACAGAAGGATGTGATTTAAATTGGACTAATTGGAGCTTAATAGTCCAATCAGACAGGATTAAAGCTGTGCATCTTAAAACCAACAGTGAATCTAAAGAAATGTGTAGGAAAAGCAGGAAAGTCCAAACTGCTGCTTCAGGACTAACCTCCTCCCTCTGATGCGTTGTTGACCCAGGAACCACAAATCAAACAAATACATGAAACCAGCTGTTATTATTCATAAGAAGATTTTGGAGCACAATAAGATGTTACTCTGTTTTATGATGAAATATTTGACTTTAGGAAACTCACAGAATCCCTGTCCGTCTTTTCAGGTCCTCTCTTTGCATCTGCATGGTTGTGAGATCGCTCATGGTTAGTGGGTTATCAGGAACTAAAATCAAAACTCTGAACCTGGAGAAGAGAAACAAAATAATTTTATAATGAGAAACTGATGAAGTTCTGGACTGAAATTTTTTTTAGCTTTAGCTTAAATTCCTACATTTCTGTCAGCTGCATGAACTTCCACGAAATAAACTTTTTCTATGACTGTATAACTTTGTCTGATATAAAAACCCAGATTCTGTTAGTTACAACAGATAAATCTACAATTGAATATCTAATAAAAGTACTGTGAGTTTATCAGAGAAAAGCTGCAGTTTGTCTTACCTGCCGCGACCGTTCAGGTGAAATCGATGCTGTCATTTAACAGGTAAAAACCCAGCGGCCTTATTTATAAGTTCTCAATCATAGCACATCATCTGGGACACGCCTCATTAAATTCTAGCCAATAAGAAACAAACAGCAAAAGAAGTGAAAGAAAAACTTCTGCACTAAAATCCCCTGGGACTCCAGTCCGGGACAGACTGTGTTATAACGTTTATGGCTCATAATAAACACCAGAGTTCTGCTAAGACTGAGCATCTGAGAAGAAAAACCTGCAGATCCTGCAGCAGGAGCTGCTCTGTGAGGACAATATGGAGTGAAATCTGGGTAGAAACTCAGCAAACAGAAATAAATTAGCATCAGGTTTGGTTCAGTTTGTCTGTTTTGTTTCTATATCTGTACTCTTTACGTCACACGGAGCTATGATGGAGTTTTATTCAAGGAAATCAGATTAAAATCATCCTACATACCAACGGTTGATACAGAAACACACCTCTGACCTGGTTTGGCTCGGGAATCCCCACCAGACCCGTCAGATTTTATTCCAGCAGCTGATTCTTCCTGTAAATCAGCTGATTTACTGTAACTCAGCAGCTCTTCACATGTTATTTAACATGTTTAGGATTTAAATCCTGCAGCAGAAACGCTGCAGCTCCTCCACATGTTCCTGGCTGGTTCTCCTTTAAATGTTCAAACCCTGAGCTGAAGGATGACTTATGTGCTGTAGATGAGAAACATGTATAACACGCTTTGTCAGGTTTCAGAGTTTTAACTTGTGATTCTTACCTATCAAACAACACGTACAATATTAGAAATTTAAAAAAAACCTGGTCCTAGACCAGATACTTTCAGCCTCATGCCAAATACCCATAATCTCTGGTTCCAAAACCAGATTACCAATCCCAAATTAGCTTCCTTACAGTCCATGACTGTTTAATTTAGGATCTTTGCAGAGGGAGAAATCACACATCAGAGCGCATGCAAAGTGCAAAAATTCCCATTAATATACAGGAATTACAGCAGGTATATACTGTGACATAAACATTCATCCCTTTCACAAATGGGGGATCGGTTTACAATCAGTCTAGTAGCAAATCAGCTCCCCCCCAGCTCCACTACCACTCCATCAACACGTACTGGGAGCTAAGACAACTTATCGTCTCCACAAGGCCAGGAAAGCTCAGAGGTTTCGTCACCTGGGATGACGTTTCTTAACTTTAGTGAGAAAATAGACTGTCACGTATCGCGAGGTACTTCTCTCTTGAGTACCCAAAAAAAGGCTATACTTCAACAGAACCACCTGGGTTGGATTCCTCAGGACCACCTCCACTCTTCGTATCTGAAGTCTGAAGCAGGGGACCAGACATTAACATTACACCTGTGTTCCTCCAGAATGCATCTGGTGCCCCAGCAGTACGATGTAGGAGAAAACCTGACCGGACCACAAAAGGAAAATTAACAGAAAACAGAAGAATTAAATGCAATGGTTTAATGGATTAATCCCCTGTCTAAAGCAACCTCAAACTGAAGAACTAACTGCCACCAAGTCACTTAAACTGGCTCTGCTAAATATAAGATAGCGATCAGCAAAAGGACTTCTGGTCCATGATGTTCATCAACAGTAAGGGTGTAAATATTTCCAAGGTCTCTATAACTGATGTCGCCATGACGGATCATTGCTCTGTTATCTTTGAAAGTACCGCCTTAATATAAAATGCTTAAAACAGCCGATATGCAAAGCTCTATGAAACTGCCCTTTAAAACTAATCACTATTGTCCAGGTGTTAAACAGCAGAAAAAAACTGTTTAAATACCTCACACAAAATGGCCACAGTGTTCTCTCTTCCCTGGGTGCTATGAATCTGAAGCCGCTGTGTTTAATCCCTGAACACTGACCAGGCGCAGGAGACCCTCAGCCTGTCACAATCTGCAGCACGTCATTGTCTCCCGCTCTTTGTAATGGGAAATGCAGCTCTAAAACATCGGCCAATATCTCAGGAACTGTAAAGCCTATCGACGTCATTCATGCACCATTTTTAATCGGGACACATACAGGAACGTTCCAGTTCAACTCAATTCGTCAAAAATATAATATTAAATCCATAAAACTATATCAAAAATATGCAAAAAAAATGGAGGAACACCAAACACTGTCTTTACTTGGCTCCAAACTACATCCTCTAACTTGGAAAATATAAGGGCTATCAATATGATACTTGACCCGTAGGTATCAGGAAGCTTCAGTGAACAATTGTGGTTTGTTTCATGTGTGTACCATAATCCATCTAAGAGCTGTGATGATGTAAAAACATGCATGAGTTTGGAAGTTTTGAATTTGAGCTGTTTTTTTGAAAACCAAATCTGGAGCACTCAAACAGACCAAACTTATGGAAAACTGTAGCAGGTATCAAAACAATAATTATATCATGAGCGTCAGGAAGGTCTGAAGAGAAACTCATACAACGATTATTTCTCTACATCGCATCGTTTAGGAGAAATGACATTACGAATACAGGTCAGAACACAGCTGCGCTTGGCTGGGCTTTTTTCCACTTACATTGTATTCTCCTATTACTGATTTGTTGGCGTCTTGCTGCTTTGGGGCAACTTCTCAGAAAACTGCAAGTCCCACATCAATGAGAGTTACATTTTTTGAATCCAGGCATAGATTCCTGCTTTTTGATGTACAATAAGTGTAGAAAGAGTGAAAACTGAGCGAGTGAGAAGCAGTTGTTCGGGGACCTTGGGAATTTTCCTAAAGCTAGAGTGCGTACTCTAGCCGCTGAAGAATTCCAGCAATGAATTCCACTATGAAACTGAAATCGGAGCATAATGGGACCAAAAACTTGAAGAGGTGTTGTATGAAAACCGCACAAGATATGAAAAAGCTGAATCATATGGTAACAGACGAACGATACGGCAACATTTTAAAATTTGAATGGTGTTTCTAGCAGAAAGGATGTGGAAGTAGTGAGCTGTGGAAGAGCACGATGTTTTTTAGTAGAATTTGGGGTGTGTTCATTTCATTGCGCGGGAGAGTCACATTCTTTTGACTTTCCAACATCAAATAGGTGAGGTTCACCAATCCGTTTGCTTCTCTCTGCACCAGGCATTAAATGGTTAACCTCCATGGGGTAATGGCTGCATGCACAGCAGCCTCTCTTGCCCCAGGAAAATTACATTTTTTGAGAACAATGTTTCTGTAAAGCTCTGTTCTTTTGGTTTTTACCCCTGCCAGTAGAGGGCAGTGTAAGCTGTGCTTGACCCAGGAATAGAAGAGAAAATGGGGTAAGAAAAAAAAAAGAATGACCCCAGTAAGTAACACTTTATTTATATAGGACCTTTCTGGACATGCATCACAAAGTGCTGTACAGAAAATAGCATTAAATATCAGCAGTATTATTGAAGTGTTGCTGGTGTTGATTGCACATGAATAGATGTCAAATTCTGCCTGTAAATTAATTATTTTAACACATCCTTTTATAAAACTGATTTTCACTAAAAGAAATGACTGTTTTTAAGTGTGAGGTAGTGTCGTCAAAGTGTCAAGGAAGGTGATACGTTATCAGCTTTTCAAGGTTCTTCTTTGTGGATTTTTATTTTTCACATCAACCCCTGGCAGCAAAACTCTTACTGGTTTTATACAAAACTGGCAACACGCCTGTACTTCATTAGACTGTACCATTAGAACACAGGTCAAACCAAACAACAAAATCTAAACAAAAAAACAGGAATAAAATTGTTAATGTAATTTAAAAACTCAACTACACAACTAAATGATCTGCAAAATAAAACATTTAACACAAGGCAACTCAAAGGTTACTTTAAAGAAAAACAATGCCATACAAAAAAGGAACCCCCCCCATTTGGTTGTACCTTGTCATTCAATCAGGGACAAACCAATATAAACAGGAAATGCTGGGCCGGCCCCTCCCATGCATCTGCTCTGGCTGTAGGATCCAAAGGGACAAACGGAAGTAATTCAGCAAAACTTTCAAATTTATCCAGCAGTTCAGTAGTGTTAGCTTGAAAAAAAAAAAAACATGCAGGGATGTCGACCGCAACATAATGTTACCACAGATAAACCCGGGATAGTAAGAGAAACAAAGTTACAACAGCAATGTTTAATCTAAAGCATTATGGCCAATTGTAAAAGATGAAATAAATTAGAAATGTATTTAAGGGACAAGTGGTAAGTGAATAATCTTAACCACTTTTCCACAGCTAGAAGGACATTCATTACAGGATCTTAAAACGGCCTTGAGAAACTCAGACGTTTAATCAGTTTATGTAAAAATGCAGAGTGGTCATCTCCTGAAACACTTTGAATGTTAACAGCGTTACCCTGGAAGCTGTTCTGCGTTGACTGTAAGAAAGGAAAACGTTGACTGAAGGTTCGTATTCTGTGTTTCAAAGTGACCACAGGCGAGGATTTTTCAGGTCGTCATTTCTCTTCCTGCTTCTTCAGCTTCACGAGCGTCAGATGAAGATGTTACATTTCATCTTCGCAGATGCGCAACGTATCATTCAGCATCATTTCCTGTTTTCATCACGTGTAACATCTACATGTTAAACAGGATTTCCTCTGACTCGATAAAGCAGAAGTTATTTATAGTTCACAACTTCAGTTTCTGTAGACACAACAAAGTACTGAAAAGCTGACCTGCTTAGTTTTACTTTAAAGAAGCTGTTGCAGGAAAGCTCTGCAAAGATACTTAGCTACTTTTATTTCTTTCTAGGCTCGATCTGGACGTTTAAATCAGCTCCCAGGTTGCTTCATGTCCTCATCAACTCCAGCTCTGCGTTCAGACCTCTAGTTGTCCTCCTTGTACTTCAGTTCATTGAAGGACACGTCCAGCTTGCAGTTCTGTCCCAGGAGGAAACGACTTTTCACAGCCAGAGAACTGACTAAACTCTTGAACCCCCTGTTCTTCCAGTTCCTGGGTTCTGGCAAGAAACGGACCAGAACCCAGTCCTGTTTTCCTTCCCCTTCTTGTTAAGTTACATAACAAAGTCAGATTAGCTTCCTTTTATGGAAACAGTTGTTTAATGGTTGTGTTTTTCTTCTGCCTTCCTGTTCTCTAACTGCCATCATTATTTAACCATTAAGTGACCAAATTCAGAAATGAGAAGCCAAAGCTTTGTATAATATTCTGTGAATAATAAGATGCTTTTACTTAAAATAAATCCATATATTATTTACATCACAAGGAAATGAAGCCTCCTCCCTGCAGGGCAACAAAACATCAACGCACATTTAAATCAAAACCTGTAACTACTGGATACATTTAAACTTAAATTCAAGTGATTTTAGTTCATAAGACAAATCATTGCAACATGAATTTACAGGAAAATCAATTATTAAATCATACCAGTGAAATCTGTTTTTTTTTTTTTTTTATAAATTAAATTCCATTCAAAAAGAGGAATAAAGTGTCATATTTGTAGAATAAAGGACCCAATAGCAGATCAAAACTGTGGTGAAAACCGAAGAAGTTTAATAACAGAAAAACTGAGAGGAGCTGAGGCGGGACATGGGCCGTGTACACAGAGGGAGCCACGAGCTTAAATCCTGACGAGTGGGCAAGAGGCTGCTGGTTGATTAGTAACAGGGTGCAGCTGGGGGAGACAGCAAACAGGAATAGTGTTCAATAATGAACTATCAACACTAGGAGCTGAACTGAAACTCAAGGAAACAACAAACCAGGGGGAAATAACAAGACTGATCTGAAAGAACAAAATCCAGATCCACAAAGAACAGAACACAAGAACGAACTCAAACTAATTATAAAGGGATAAATCGATATGGCAAGACCTTTCAGACAATAATAGATACAGGAGGCTAAACAGAATATGGCAAGAGCTCAATGGATACAAATAAAAACAGTGAAATGATTAAAATACAAAGAGAGAAGAAAGCCAAACACCCCAGGAAGGTGACATAAAGGAGCTGAAGTTACTGTAGATGTTTCTATGAATCAGTTGGTCCTTGACTTTACTGGATAACGACTCATAATTTCCCAGTGATTATCTATTTAACAATAACACAATGGCTCATGCTCATTTCATGGAATTCTACCATCCTCTGAGCCCTGGTGCCCACCATCTTCTGAACTCTGGTGCCCACCACCTTTTCTGACTCCAAGCATGAACACCTGAGCTGACGGCATGAAGAACAGTTTTTACGTGTCAGAACCACTATCAGCACCAAAGCAAACAAAAAAATCAAAACAGAAACAATAATTACAATCATGATGATCTGCTGGTTGGACTCTGTAGGGCTGGTCGGGACTGGTGAAACTGGAGGAATCATCATGTTCATTGGCTTTTCACATGTGTCTCCATAGTAACCGTCCAGACACTCACACAGCCACTCGTTGGACCTGAGCAGCCTCTTGCACGTCCCATTGTTCTTACATTGGTTGGTGACACAGACAGGTAAGTTTCTGGAGTAATGAATAGAAATCCAACTCTGATAACTATCCCAGTCACAGCTGACTCGATGAAAAGGTGCTGGGACCTCTACAAACCGGTTTTTATAGGCAACTTGTGTAATTTTGGCATATCTCTCCAAAGGAATATTAATTTCATCACCTTGATCATTTGAATACCATCGATGACTGCATCTTTGTGCTGACTTCACAAATTCACAGGCCTTGTTTTCAAAACATTCTCTGGCTGTGTTCTTCACCTCTTTAACGTGTGTCATCTCTGCCTTTACAGTGTGGTCTACGCCCACTATGAGGTCACCAGCGGTGAAGGTAAACTCAGTAGAAAGCTTGTGATTTCTGGACTGACTTCTATCAAACACCACGACCACCCAGTTGTACCAGCCATACTTGTTGTCCAGAGCTTCTTTCACCTTATCAGCGAGGGCCTTTTCGTCAGAACTGTGATCTTTGGTGATCTCCTCCACATCTTTCCTTAAGTACTGCTCATAGTTGTTGAGGCAAAACTGCACGGCTGATAACTGAGCTTCAGAAACCTTCTTGAACATCTGCGCAGGTTCAGCTTCCCTGGTCGCTGTGTTGACACCATTTAGTTCCCAGTAGAACTGGTTCAGCACCATCGCCTTCCAAAACAAGCTGCTCAAGTAGAGGTTATATCTGCTGATCTTATAAACATCACATTTAAAGTTCTCCTTCAGCAGATTGTTGAGGTTCTCACTCAGAGACGTGCTTTCCACTGTCAGGTAGTGGTAAAGGTTGGACACACTGGACTCAGCTCCTGAACGTTCATAGTAGCTGGTGAATCGTTTAATATTTTTAGATGTTTCCTCAGGACTTTGAGATTCAGCTCTATGCAGAAACTGACCGAACTTCTTCCAGGCATTGAGGATGGTAACTTCGTCTCTGGAGTAGACGCTGGCGTAGTTGAACCATTTTACATCTGTTGCCAGGTTGGAGATCTTAATGGAGAGAGAGTCCAGTTTCTGGTTCACCTCAGCAAAACCTTTCTTTACCTCATTCAACACCGGGTCGTCCTGAGGGATAAAGGCCAGGGCCATGTTGATGACAGAGAAGACCACAGCTCCAATTCCTGGTGCCAAAGTAGCAAAGCTGGAGATGCCCTTCATTACAGCTGACAGCTTCGTGGAGTCAATGCTTCCCGTGACATCTCTGAAAAGAGAGAGAGACTCTTTTGCAACATTTAGGGTCTTCTCTGTTTTCTCTCTACTTCCAGAAGGCAGCTGTATGCTGAGGGCTGAGGTCGAAGGATCTGACCACACAAAGACAGTCGACCAGTGAAGAACAATCATTGACGCCAGCAGCATCGAAGCTGACCGCTTTGAAGCCATAGCTGCAACACACAAAACAAGGAATCAGTGCCTTTGTATAAAACACTGCTAATGATAGCTAGATGTTATTACAGACTCGCAGTCCAAATCACATAAAGGAACAATCACTAATAAAGCAAAGAATACATACAGTTAGCAACTAAATTTATGCATAAGAGTCCTTAAAACAGTCATCAGAGAGCTGACACCAGCAGACACAAGCAGTTCACTGGCACTGGTCCATCTGGGCTTGTTGAGCAAAAGTCTTAATGCGTCATTATGACATTATTTATCATCATGTGGTTCACTGAACACCAAACACACATTAAGGAGCTTCTGAAGACCAGCTGAATTGGACTAAATACCACCAAGTCGTCAGCGTACATTAAGTGGTTTACAACTGCATCTCCAATCATACAGCCGGTTCTACACAGATTTAACTGCTTAAGAGGTTATTCATTTAAAAATTAAACAATGCAGGGGGCAAAATGCTTCCTTGTCTGACGCCATTACTGACCCGGAAGGGGGCAGACACACAATTGTCCCTATTGATCTGCACCGTTTGATTAGCACAAATATAAGGCCGACATCTTACTATGTATTTAGGCACACCAGCTTGACACAATTTTAGCAAGTTTTCTGTGGTTTACACGGTCAAAAGCCTGAGAGACATCTAAAAAACACAAAAAGACCTTAGAGTTTTTACTGTTATAATTACCTTCCTTTAGCCCATATTTGCATATATCACAGCCATGTTTAGGTTTAAACCCAAGCCGATTGTCCGTAGACATTACTGCCCACTTTTCCTACTTTCTCTTTAACCACAGGAGATAGAAGAACCTTCATCAAGGGGTCAGGAATAAATCCATGCACAATAAAACTAGTAATGGGATTTTTTAAATCTCCTTTTATAATTTATTTCATTTAAATCAGGTAACACATCACTGTTGTTTGACCTTAGAACAGGACTATGACTAATATGAAGAACCCAGTGAGCTAAACTCTTGATAAAGACAAGCATGCCAATCTTAATGTTAGGTAAAAGTAGAAGATTTCACGAAACCTACTGCATCGGCCGACCTGCAGAGAAGAACAATCATAGAGTAGAGCTGGGATGTGGTCCAACGAGGTTTTCCAGAGGTAGTCTGGTCAGCAGCTCTTTTGAGTTGAGCAGTCCTGAGGTTGTCTTCACCCAACAGGACACTGCCAGGGAATTTAGTGTCTGCGGAAATATATTTGGAAAAGCTTATTACGTCACCTAATGCATGGATAAATGTCTCTTTGTTCAAAATGAAACCAAATTTTGGAAACGAGAAAAGGGTGAACGCCTAGTCAAACCTGGGCCTCCTTGAAGGGAAAATGTGCACCACTGAGTGTGTGCAGAGAAGCAGTCACTGAGTAAATATGACTCAAAAACTGGAACAAAAACTCTATGAACACATTTCTGATTTATTCCTTTCAGTTTGGGATGGGGGGGGTTCGAGTCAAAAGTTTATGAGATTCATTTGATTTAACTTTACTTTTACCAGAAGGATAAACAATATATGGCAGCCAAATCGAGTCAGCCTCTGACCAGAAGTGTTAAAGGATACCAATGTTTCCACACGGACCCCACCAGACATCTCTCTGTCCCCATGGAGAGACCAAGGATGTCCTCCAGGAAATAAAGTTCCTCTGGCCAGTTCTGGGCCTGCCTGGGGTCTTCACTCAGGAGGACGAATATCGAATGGAAAAAGTCCAGAAGGGGTCCTGATGAGATGCTAGAACCACCGGACTCAAGCAGCTGTGATCTGTCCCTGGACGCAGCTGGAATGGCAAATATATATTTTTTGCCTTTTACTGTCTTGATTTTCTTTTTGACTTTTATATTATTCCAGACAACGTCTCGTTCTGGGAAAGTCAGGGACGCGATGAGAACAGCAAGGCAGTTTGGAAGGAAAATGTTTCACCAATATTTAGAATGAACTGAAAATGACTGTTTTAGGTTCATTGTGGTTCCAAGAATTTCTAAACGTAGAATGGGAGATAGATCTTTTGGTTTTCAGGCTCCTCTCCTCTGGAACCAGCTCCCAGTTTTAGTCCAGGCTTAAAACTGTCCCCTTTGATAAAGTTTATAGTTAACAAACTGATCACTTCTCCTCAACCTGCCACTTTCTCCTACTACTCTCCAGTTTGCATTATTTGCCGTTATTTCAACTGATAACTTTTTGTTTTCTCTCAATTATTTTCTCTCCATAGAAGGTGCACCTGGTCTGGCGTTCTGTTTGGCTGTGAGGCCTTCCTGGAGGAGCGCTTCAGCTGAGATGATGCTGCCATCAACTAATCGTTCTCCTTCTCCTGCTGTTAACTTTTTATTTTCATGAACATAGAAAGTACTCCTGGTTCAGTTCTTCTGAGTCTTCTTGTCTCTCTGCTCTGTCTTCTCAAACCCTCCAATCAGTCGTGGCAAATGGCCGCTGGTACTGAGCCTGCTTCTGGTTCTGCTGGAGGTTTCTTCCTGTTGAAGGGGAGTTTTCCTCTCCACTGTCGCCCCCTGCTGGTCAGGAGTGAACGCTGCAGGTCAATGACTGGATGCTCTGCTGGGCTTCCTTAGACACAAAACTTTTAAACTACTTTGAATAATAAACTGAGCTTAATGCTCTGTTTGATAACTGGGATCAACTTGAATGTATGTGTGATTGAACTGAAATGATTATTTTTTGTAAAGTGCCGTAAAGAGACGACATTTGTTGTGAACTGGCGCTATAGAGATAAACCAAACTTAAGTGAATTACTGCAACAAAGTCAGACTCTGTAGTTTTGTCTGGTCCCCTGCCTGACTGGACCAGTTTAGCTCCATGCTGCCATTCAGCCACCAGTTGCCAAGGTGGTGTCCTGATGAAGACGTCGGTGTGATGGTGGAGAGGTTTATTTGAAGCTGCTGGGAGTTCTGGCAGGTTGCCCCTTGGTGGTGGCGTCCACTTCCTGTGTGACATGTGCCGTTTGGTTAAGGGGCTTTGTTCCACTGTGTGAGTGTTTGGTGGGCTACACAGGTGACCTGGTGACAACTGGGATGACCTGTATGATTTTAATTGTAACTTTTTAAAAAAAAATTTTTTATTCATTTTAAATAAACTTTGTAAAAATGGAACCAGGCCTCTCATTTTTTTTAAAGTGAAACAAACCTGAGAGCCTTTTTATTGAGGGTTTACTTGTTCAATAACTTTAAATACATCAATTCAGTTCAAGAAATATTTTCTTAGACGAAATTCCCAAGGTGGTGTTGGTGTCAAAGTCAGTGTCTAGAACCCACCCTCCCACTGTGGTGCCACACGGGCACATGACTTACAGATTTAGCAAGTGAATATTTTTGTGTCATGGAATGCATTTAGAAAAGCCGAGACTAACTTGGGATTCCTTACAGAGTAAGTAAGCACAGCTGAGCCTCCAGTGAAGTCACTGAGTAAATAGGAGAGGAATAAGAACTCTATTAATGCTGCTGCTGAATGGTGACATGTTTGGCTGCATCCTGAAAACAACATGGGGTGATCTCGTACGTTGTACGTTCGTCAAACTTTGTGTATTTCAGTGATTACTCTTTGGCTGAGGATCAAAGAGAAAATGGAAATTCATTCCAACCTGACGCTGAACTGGAGCCGGTTTCATGTTTATATAATATTAATAAAATCCTAAACTGGGAATCAGAACAAACCATCTAAGCTGTAAATGTGGGATTGTCCTTTTCCAAACATTCTCAATCAAACTTCTGTCCAACAGATCCGTCTCTCAGACAGGAGGACAGTGGCTTTCAACCCAGAGGTGTTAGTTAGGTGTTCAGTCTTCCTGATGCGATAGCGTACGTTATCTCTGCACCTCCAGAGAGGCAGTTCCAGGGAGCATAGAGAACCACATCTCTGATGGAGTCCAGAGGCAGCAGACAGCTGGCTGGCATCATGAAGTCCTTGATACATCCATGAGCTATAAAGGTGATGTCCACAATGTTGCTGTGGGCCTTCTTCTCCTCCTCATCTATGTGTTTTTTCAGGAAGTTGAACATGTCCACCAGCTGGTAGAAGGAGTTTCCTTCGAGCCACTTCAGGACGGTTTGATTGGTGCAGTTCTCCTCTGCCAGCTTCGTCAGCCTTTTCCACTCATCTGAGCCGTGTGTGCTTTCAAAACGGTGAAGACGTTCCAGGACAGCTGTCATGCAGAAAAAATAAAATCAGTACAATCAAATACATCTGCCATGTTCTTAGTGATCACCCCCCAACCCTAATAGCTGGTTGCTCCTCCCTCTGCAGCAGCAGCTGCCATCAACTGGTTCTGAGTCTGTAACATCCCTGTGGAGGAACTTTGATCCAGTCTGCTTTGGAGGATTGTTTTGATTCAGCATGAAGTATTTGTTTCAGGGACACCACCGAAATTTAATTCCAGACTTTGACTAGGCCACTCCAAAACCTTATTATGTTTTGTGTCTGTCAGAAATGGACTTCCTGCTGTGTCTTTGTCCTGCTGCATAACCTGAGTGTGCCTGAGTTAAAGGTAACAAACTGGAACTCTAAGCTGATCAGTTTAATACAAAATGTCTAAATGTGTTTTTATGGATTCGCTGCAGTTGTTTCATCTGAAATATTTGTTTTCTCTAACGGGGAATTTATTTCAAACCACCAAAACCGATCGAGATGGTACTTTCACTTTCGCTTCGAACATCAGCAACATGTTTAAATGTCTGAAATAAAATGTTTTTATGAGTATATTTAATGTTAAGCCTGTAGAAACTCACAGAATTTCCATTTCTCCAGCTCCTCTAGAGAAATCAACAGCTTGTAGAGTAGATCGGTTGTCGGGTCGTTCATGATTGATCGATCATCAGGAACTAAAAACTAAACTCTTAACCTGGAGAAGGGAAACAGAATCATTTTACAATGAGAAAATGATGAAGTTCTGGATTGAAATCTTTTTAGTTTTAGCTTAAATTCCCACATTTCTGCATTTGAAAGAACTTCCACTAAATACCAGAAACTCTCTCTATGACTGTATAACTGTCGTGGATATAATAACCCAGCCTCAGGATGTTACAGCTGATTAGAGACATTTTTCATCTGATTCTGTTCAGCAGAGCTGCCATAAGAGCAGCAATCATCAGTTAGAAGGTAGGAAAACATTTTTATTTAGATAAATGTCAGATCAAACAAATAAATCTATTGTTAAATATTTATTAAGAATACTGTCAGCTTTTTTGAGCAAAGGTGTAGTTTTTCCTACAGATCGATGAGATCGTCTAACAGTTAAAGCCCAGTGGGCTTTTTTATAAGCATCATTTACAAAGTGTTGGACAAGTTTTTTCAGTGAAGTCCAGCCAATAAAAAAAACAAACAGCAACAAGTGAAAGAGAAACCTCTTAGTGGAAATCCCCGAAAACACCACAATACGGAGTACAGTCCGGGTTTCATAATAACCACCGGCGTCCTGAGTATGTACACGTCACATTGAGCTATGATGGACTTTTATTCAAGGTTATCAGATTAAAATCATCCTTCATGCCAACGATTGGTCTGAAAACACACCTCTGACCTGGTTTGGCTCAGGAATCCCTGCAGACCTGCCAGGCTTTGTTACAGCAGCTGATTCTTCCTGTAAATCAGCTGATTTCCTGTAACTCAGCAGCTCTTCACATATTATTTAACATGTTTAGGATTGTTCCGTTTCCTTCCTTCGTCTTCTGCAGGGTGCAATCAGCAGGTGTGACTCCAGCTGAAGCTCATCAGCAGCAATCAGGAGCAGAACGTAGAGGGGCAGATTCTCACTACATATGGTAAACAGGCCCTCTATAACCTGCTGTTTGAAAATAATTTTGATTATTATTATTTGATTATTTTATTTTATGATAAAGTATGAAGTTTTAATTATTTTTTAAAATGTGTTACAGCACCTCCCCTCTGGTTTCTTGCCACGACTTCCTCTCCCTCGGTGTATTTAAGCTCCCCAGTCGACTTTCTTAAACACTTACTCCTTCCATTACATTTGTTATTCTTTGTCTCCTCCCCTGTTGCTCCTTGTGTTCCTGCCATGGTTTATCTTTCTCAGTAAGTTATTTCTTTTACATTGTTAAACTTTTCACCATGAACTTCCCGGATGCCTGTCTACTTCTTGGTCTGATCAAAACATCACCCTACATGACACCTTTGGTTTGTATTTATCTATCATGTTGGGTTGTATTCCTCCCAGGATTTTATGTTTTTTTTTTTTGTTTGGACTTTTGGGGTTTTTTGTAAGTTTTTCGTTTTCTTCATTTAGCTGCCTACCAACTATCTGCAAACTGGCTTCTTCACATAATCATGACAAGATTTGAAGGATTCTACCTCTGGGTTTACTGGATACAACTGAAGTCAGATGTTTGCTAAATGGTCATAAAAATTTCTGAACAGCAGTAGATCTCAAAAATTTTCAGACGTTCTGTTTAACTGAAATCGAGGAGTTTGAAAAGTCATATCTACATTTTTTAAAGAACAACAGAACCCATTTGGGTTATCACAGATAATTTATATGTAATAATGTTCAAGAGAAACATTCAAAAGTAATGAAATTGCTCAAATAATCTTGTAAGAACACAACTGATCAGTTTTTGTGTATTTCAGTGATCACTTTCTGGTTGAGGATCAAACAGAAGAAAAAACTTTATTCAAACCTGACACTGGACTGAAGAGATGGAAAAAAAACTGTCTTAATAATAAGAATAAAATCTTAAATTCTGAATCTGAACAAACCATGTAAACAGTGAATGTGGGCTTGTGTTGATTACAGTAGATAACAGATCATAGACAGGTCTGTTCAGTCTCAGTCCTCATGTTCTTGCTTCATGGAGCTTTCATTTGTCAAACGTCTGAGCAAAGATGAAGGCAGATTAATAATATTCTGTCCTTTTTAGAAGATCAACACAAACATATCTAGTTAAAGAAATTCCTAAAAAAACCTATAAATGAGAAACTGAAGAGGTCTGATGAGCACTTAATTCCAGTGTCATCTGCAGCACAGGCGTACTGCTTCTCCAGGTAGCTTTTATCAAACTTCTGTCCAATAGAACTGTCTTTCAGACAGGTGTCCAGGTGCACGGTGGCCTTGAACCTGGACTGGAGCAGAACCAGAGACAGGGCCAAGGTGACCACAGAGAACGGGACGCTCTCAGTTTGTCCTGGGAGGATGAACGGGATCACGATCCGGTTTCTTCCAATGGGACCATATTTTTTGGTGAGAGATTCAAAGCTTTTCCAAACACCATCGTCTGGTTGAAGAGGATGAACTGAGATGTTTGGGATCTCCTGGTTTCCAGCCTTCTTCATGGAGTTCCAGTGATCTGGTAGGTTCTTGGGTCGATGTTTTTCATCAGGAACTGTGCAGCGATCCTTCTTGCTGCAGTAGAAGACTCTGTGCTGAGGCTTCAGTCTTCCTGATGCGATAGCGTACGTTATCTCTGCACCTCCAGAGACGCAGTTCCAGGGAGCATAGAGAACCACATCTCTGATGGAGTCCAGAGGCAGCAGACAGCTGGCTGGCATCATGAAGTCTCCGATTGATCCATGAGCTATAAACGTGATGTCCACAATGTTGCTGTGGGCCTTCTTCTCCTCCTCATCTATGTGTTTTTTGAGGAAGTTAAACATGTCCACCAGCTGGTAGAAGGAGTTTGACTTTTCTTTGAGCCACTTCAGGACGGTTTGATTGGTGCAGTTCTCCTCTGCCAGCTTCATCAGCCTTTTCCACTCATCTGAGCCGTGTGTGCTTTCAAAACGGTGAAGATGTGTCAGGAAAGCTGCCCTGCAGAAAAGATAAAATAATTACTGTATCTTCTGCACCATAAGGTGCACCGGATTATAAGGCGCACTGCCGTTTTTTTGTGAAAATTGAAGACTTTTAGGTGTGCCTTGTAGACCGTAAAATACGGTACAACAAAATACATCTGGTTCATTCTTGCAAACCATTGACATGTTCTTAGTAATCACCCCTTAAACCTATCTCTGATAGCTGCTGAAGGAGGAACAGCTTCTCCTGCTCTCTCATCCTCATTTTAATAGTTTTTGCCTTGTAAAGTTCTTTCATACACCCAGTTTTTATAGTTACTCTTAGACTTTCTGCCCTCATAACTGGATTATTTCAAATGTACAAACTTTGGAAATAAAAGCAATAAATAGAATAATGGATAGACTAACAGACAGCTACCAGGTACCCCAGCAAGCAGTCAACCTTTCCTTCTTCAACCCCAGCAAAAAGGAAAAAACAACAGCCAGTTTCAGCTGTTATCTCTCCAACTGAAATCCTATTGAATTCAACTGGAATTCCACTGAAACACAGGTTTGCTGCACTTCAACAGGAATCTACAAGGGAAACCTTACCTTCAAACATCAAAAAGAGGTATGAAGCAAGATCAAAACAATTACCTCCTAAAGTGACCCAGAAAACAAAAAAACATGCCAAACGTTCTTAGTGTCAGTGATGTGGCAGTAAATGGAATCAGCCGCCTCTGCAATACAAAGAGGACGAAGGTAATCTGCTTCCTCATGACAGTGACTGATATCACGGAGCACATACTCTGAACTATTTTGAAACATCTGATGGTTGAGAATCTAATAATACATATTAGAGCTAATGATATTGCCAGACAAAAATCAGAAATTCTGAAAAATGAATTTCATCACCTGCTGAACACAATGGGAAATCTCAAAATGAAGGTGTTTATCACTACCGACAGTTGGATGTGGAGATGAGAAATACAGCAGACTGCTTAATGAATGGCTTAAAAAAGCATGTTCTGCCAACTCAGAGAATTTTGTTGACAATCACAGGATCTTCTGGGAGCGCCATCATCTCTACAAGATTCACAGCTCTGAAACTGCTCTTGTCAAAATGGTTGACACCCACATTAATACAGACTGTGAAGGAACCACAGTGCTGGTTCTGTTGGACCTCAGCACAGCATTTGACACTGTTGGAGTGTCACCCCAGTTCTAGAGTCCTTCCACTGGCTCCCTTTAGTTCAGAGAATAGACTTTGAAATACTTCTGGTAGTTTCTAAATCACTGAACGGCTTGGCACCAAAATACATTAATATTCTGGTCTGCTCTGCATCCTCAGAACCAGAACCAAACATGGAGAAGCAGCATTCCGCTTCTATGTTCCTCTAATTTGGAACAAACTTCCAGAAAACTGCAAAACAGCTGAAACACTGAGTTCCTTTAAACCGAGGCTAAAAACCTACCTGTTTAGAGCTGCCTTTGATTAGTAGTAAGTAGAACATTGATCAATATTTTGGATTATGTTTGCTTGATGACTTTGATGATGGCATTTGACAAAATATAATGTTTATTGCTGTTTCATAATTGGTTATTGTATTATGTTTTTATGATGTAAAGCACATTGAACTCCCTTGTTGCTGAAATGTGCTATACAAATAAACTTGACTTGTTGCATCTAATAACTGGTTGTTCCTCTCTGCAGCAGCAGCTGCTGCCATCAAGTGTTTCCAGTAACTGGTTCTGAGTCTTTAACGTCCCTGTGGATGAATTGTTTTAATTCAGCATTAAGTGCATGTTTGAGGACATGCCACTGAAATTTAATTGGATTTCATTCCAGACTTTGACTAACCCACTTCAAAACCTTATGTTTTGTGTCTGTCAGAGGTGGACTTGCTGCAGTGCCATTGTCCCATTGTTTAACCAAAGTTTACCTGAGCTTTATGTCACAAACTGTGACATTATGGTGATCAATTTAATAGAAAATGTTAAAATAAATATTTAGTTTTAATGGATTTTCAGCAGTTGTTTCACTGGAAATGTTTGCATTCACTAACTGAAGTTTTTTTTTCAAACAACCAAAACTGAACGTGGCTTACTTTCACTTTTACTTAGCAACATGTTTAAATGTCTGAAAACACATTTTCTCTTGCATATCTAATATTAAACTTTGAGAAACTTACAAAATTATCCGTGTTTCTAGCTCCACTAGAGAAATCACCAGTTTGTGGCGTAGATCAGGTGTCGGGTCACTCATAGTTGGTGGACGATCAGGAACTAAAACCTAAGCTTTTAACCTGGAGAAAGTTAACAAAATAATTTTACAGTGAGAAAATGCAGAAGTTCTGGGATGAAGCATTTGCAGTTTTAGCTAAAATTCCCACATTTCTGTCAACTAAATGAACTTCCAATAACAGAAACTCTCTGTATGTCAGTATAACTTTGACTTAAGGTTCTGTTGATTTAGATGCTATAAGAGCAGCTTTAAAACAAATAAATCTACAGTTAAATATTTAAAATAATACTGAGCTAATCAGAGAAAAGCTGTAGTTTGTCTTACCTGCCGCGACCGTTCAGGTGAAATCGATGCTGTCATTTAACAGGTAAAAACCCAGCGGCCTTATTTATAAGTTCTCAATCATAGCACATCATCTGGGACACGCCTCATTAAATTCTAGCCAATAAGAAACAAACAGCAAGAAGTGAAAGAAAAACTTCTGCACTAAAATCCCCTGGGACTCCAGTCCGGGACAGACTGTGTTATAACGTTTATGGCTCATAATAAACACCAGAGTTCTGCTAAGACTGAGCATCCGAGAAGAAAAACCTGCAGATCCTGCAGCAGGAGCTGCTCTGTGAGGACAATATGGAGTGAAATCTGGGTAGAAACTCAGCAAACAGAAATAAATTAGCATCAGGTTTGGTTCAGTTTGTCTGTTTTGTTTCTATATCTGTACTCTTTACGTCACACGGAGCTATGATGGAGTTTTATTCAAGGAAATCAGATTAAAATCATCCTACATACCAACGGTTGATACAGAAACACACCTCTGACCTGGTTTGGCTCGGGAATCCCCACCAGACCCGTCAGATTTTATTCCAGCAGCTGATTCTTCCTGTAAATCAGCTGATTTACTGTAACTCAGCAGCTCTTCACATGTTATTTAACATGTTTAGGATTTAAATCCTGCAGCAGAAACGCTGCAGCTCCTCCACATGTTCCTGGCTGGTTCTCCTTTAAATGTTCAAACCCTGAACTGAAGGATGACTTATGTGCTGTAGATGAGAAACATGTATAACACGCTTTGTCAGGTTTCAGAGTTTTAACTTGTGATTCTTACCTATCAAACAACACGTACAATATTAGAAATTAAAAAAAACCTGGTCCTAGACCAGATACTTTCAGCCTCATGCCAAATACCCATAACCTCTGGTTCCAAAACCAGATTACCAATCCCAAATTAGCTTCCTTACAGTCCATGACTGTTTAATTTAGGATCTCTGCAGGAGGAGAAATCACACATCAGAGCGCATGCAAAGTGCAAAAATTCCCATTAATATACAGGAATTACAGCAGGTATATACTGTGACATAAACATTCATCCCTTTCACAAATGCAAACCAACAAACAGTTGTGTCTCATTCCACACAGCGTCACATGGGAGAGTCGCATTCTTTCATCTTTCTAACATCAAAGATATCAGGTTGGTCTGTTGTGTCTCTAAAGATAATGAGCATCTACAGCATTACCATTTGGATTCAACCAGGAAGTGAGCAGAAGGTCAAGAGGATGCTCCAGTGGAGACACCAGGAATGCTTCAGGTTGGTCTTCAGGGACACAAAGAAGAGCAAGCAACAAGATTTTAATGGAACCATAGCAATAAAGAAGGCTGGATTAACACAACACTGACAAACAATCTGGTAATAGTGGGTGGTCCTCCTGGTCCTCATACTTTCAGAGGAAATCAGCCTCAAAGAAGGTGAGGAGGAGGAGAATAGTCAGTGGAGAACATGACCAGGATCACAGCAAGATGGGTTAAAAATATTCTGGATTAAAGTTCCAACGTTTGTGAGACGCTGCATGAACATGTCCTGACTTGGAAGCTACATGCTGGAAAAACGATCTGATTCATCTGTAAATGAGGATGCTGTTACAATTGGAACCAGTCAGACCAAACTTCTCTTGATTCAGGACAGAATCACCTAAATTATTTTGATTTGCTAAATGCCAGAATGATGACAGAAAGAATCTGTCACAGATTATGTATTAATGTCTTCAGAATCAGAAGTTTACATACATCTCCTCAGTATTTGGTAGTATTGCTTTTAAACTGGATGACTTGAGTCAAACATTCAGGGTTTCCTTCCAGAGGTTTCTCGCAATAGTCTGCTGGAGTTCTGACCCATTCCTCCTGACGGAACTGGTGGAACTGGGTCAGGTTTGTAGGCTGCCTCGCACTCTTACGCCTTTTCCGATCTACTCACAAATTCTCCATTGGTAAAACATTGACTCTGTTGTCCTGAAGCCAGTTTCTAACCACTCTGAGGGAGTGCCGATGGGACTCCCTCAGAGGGTCCAGAGGGACGTCGTCCTCTGGACCCGAGCTTTAACTTCCTGGCTGATGTCTTTAGACGTTGCATCAATATTTCTACATAATTTTCTTTCTCTATGATGTCATCAATTTCATGAAGTGCACCAGTTCCTCATGCAGTAAAACAGCCCCACAGCATGATGCTGCCACCTCCATACTTCACATTTAGGATGTAATGATGGTCATTATGTCCAAACAGTTTCACTTTAGTATCATCAGACCACAGGACATGTCTCCAGAAATGAAGGTCTTTGTCCCTGTGGACATTTGCAGACGTCTTTTGGAGTAATGGCTTCCTTCTCACCGAGTGGCCTTTCAGCCCATGTGGGTCCAGGAAACGTTTCACTGAGGATAATGACTATGTCTTACCAGCTTCAGCAGCATCTTCACAAGGTCTGTGGCTTTTGTTCTGGAGTCAATCTGCGCATTTAAAACCAGAACCCGTCCATCTCTTGGACACAGAACCCGTCTCCTTCCTGAGCAGGATAATGATTGAACATTCCCATCATGTCTATACTTGCCACATGGAAATTGTTCCCAGGATGAACCAGATTGGAGCAGCTGCAATCTGCTCCAATATGATATCTCAGCTGATTTCTGTTGACTTTCTCATCGAGTCAAACCAGGAAGCAGAGGGTTCCAGGTCTTAAAGTACATCCACAGGTGTGCCTCCAGTTAACCTATCCTGTCCTATCCTATCAGAAGTTTCCAAAGCCATAACATCATCTGGGCTTTCCCTCACTGTTTAAAGAGATGGTAATCATTCTGTATGTAAACTTCTGATCTTGGAAACATTAATTAATAAATCTCTGACATATTATTTCTCTCATTATTGTGGCACTTAGCAAATAGAAGTATTTTTGGTGATTCTAACTGACCTAAAACATGAAAAGTTTGGTCTGATTTAACTTTAGACATATATTTCAAACTGCATCTCTTTCATTTTATGTTTGAGTGGAAGAGAAATATAAGCTCTCCTCATTCTGAGGATACTTTCTGTTAACACTGTTGAGCTGAAAAAACTCTGCAAACAGATCAGGAAACCATTTATCTCCAATGAGAATTTATTGAAAATTCTGATATTCTTGTACAATTGTTCAACTCACTTCACACACTAAGGTGCGCACAGTACCCCAGAGAAAGAGCAATGATCACTAAGTGCAGATGTGTTTTATATGATAGATGGCATGAAACAAAATAGCATTAAAAAAGTTTGGGGCAAGGGGGGTCCATGGGTTAGACTTTGATGGAGATTAAAGGCCTGAAGAGAAGTCCTAGGAATGCCTAAAGTAAAGTATGTGACATTTAAATGTCATAAATAACACAGGAGCCTGCAAAGATAAAACTGGGATGTGTTTTCTAAAGCGCACTGATCAAACACTGGAAGCCATCTTGCTGACATCACAAAATCTATTGAAGATTGAAAACCTTCGCTACTGTCTTGGGAAGACGCGCCATTGCAGCTATAAACTCACGTGAACTGTTCGTTCTTACCTGCCGGACAGGAAAGAGAACTTTTAAACCTTTAAAGTAGGGTTAGGGTTGTCCATTATCTAAACTTTTTTTGATCCAAAGGAGCGTTTTTTGAAGAACTTAAAGATCAGCTGCATGAGCAGCCGGCGATTGAAGTTCTGTCACGGCCGTGCTGTCCAGTTATCTCAGAAGTTCGTTTGAAGCTACTTCTGCTCTCTAGTCAACTTGCAGTTGCCGTGTGCACCAGCTTTGCCTCCCGGACGAAAACAAGTTTTATTATTATTTCTGTACTTTTCCATCTGTTTGGTCCCTGGACATCGTTTTGACCTGACCTTGTGGCAAGTCAACTGTAAGATAGAACTTTCTTTGTGTCTGGGCAGAGATAAGTTAGTTATAAATACACTGATTTAGATATTGTTTCATAATGTCGGTTAACTTAATAATGTTTTTGAACAGGTAAAACCCCTGCTTGTCTGAAGAGTTGCTGATGATTTTAGCTGTTGCTTTTGCCATGTGTTGAACTGATTGTATCTAAAGCAGAGTTAAAATAAGCACTCTAAAACTGCACACTGGGTCTGCCTTTTCTTTTTCCCTCTCTCTCCTCACTCATGCACACACAACACAGACGTTTGCTCAGACTTTTCCTACAGTGAAGGATCCGAAGCCACATCTCTTTGTTTAGCTCTAAAGGCTAGGCTAGGCTGTGTGTCCTGTTATCCCTTTGGTTCCAATTTGGTGCCGGCTTCATCTACTTGACACACACACCTCCCTCTATTCTCTTCATATGTTCATGTGGAGTTGTGATACTGCTGTATTGCACATGGTTATATTGTTATATTATTAGTGTTTATTCACCTCTCTGTAGAAATAATGGTTATTAAGGTCAATAAGCTGTCCTTTCATATGCTTTATTTGCAGCAGTTTTTGGGTTTTCCAGTAAAGCTCCACTAACAGCTTTTTAAATCTGATTGTTCCTCTTTCTTTTTTTGTCCATTATCTAGACTTCTTTGATCCAAAGGAGCGTTTTTTTTAAAACCAGGTGTATTCCCCACCTGCTGGAGGTTCCTGAGGAGAAGCTGGTTTGGGTTCCAGCAGGTAAACCTGATAAACTGAGATGTTAAACTCTGGAAAGTTCCTCCTGCAGCAACTTCAGTCAGTCTCTGACAGGAATATTTTCTACAGGAACTCAGCAGCTGCAGTTAAGTTATAAATCAGTCTACACCTACAGATTAAAGGGCTTCCTCAGGAATGTATCAGAAATAATCTGTTCATTAACCAGTAATGAAATTCTGAACTCATATCATTTTGCTCAGAAGAAGCTTCAACAGTCATATTTACATTTTTAACAAACAACAAATATCTCTTTAGTTTCTAAGATCAGGTCTTTAAGAATAAAAACAATTTAAATCAATAATAAATGTGCAAATAATGAATCAGTTATTAACTTAGCAGCTAAAGATTATCTCCTTCAGAAATAATGCAAATCATCATTTTCAGATGATAAAAACTGTAAAATACAACAGAACCGGAACCACAGAGGAAGAGATCCAGATCCAGGAATATAAACTGGTAACAGCTGAATCTTCCTCCACAGAGAAAACATGGAAAGAGTCATTTTTCTTTGTGGGAAACAAAAGTGAAGACATATTGGAGTATTTTGGGTCTCTTAGATCTTGGAGTTTCCTAATCCCTGAGGAGTTAAAGCTTCATTCATCATCATTTAGAGATTTCTATGTTCCGACTGAAAGACATCTGGATGCAGCTGAAAGCTGCTGGTCGGTCCAACCTGGAGCTCTTTCTGCCAACAAACAACTCTTTTATTTTAAGAAATTCTCAATGTTCTCCTAACAACTTAAGACGTCTGATGAGCACTTCATCCCAGCGTCATCAGCAGCACAGGCATATTGTTTCTCCAGGTAGCTTTTATCAAACTTCTGTCCAATAGAACTGTCTCTCAAACAGGCAGCCAGGTGGATGGTGGCCTTGAACCTGGACTGGAGCAGAACCAGAGACAGGGCCAAGGTGACCACAGAGAACGGGACGCTCTCAGTTTGTCCTGGGAGGATGAACGGGATCACGATCCGGTTTCTTCCTGGAGGACCATGTTTTTTGGTGAGAGACTCAAAGCTGGCCCAGTATGTATCTTCTGGTGCTTTCAGAGGACTAACTGTGATGTTTGGGATCTCCTGGTCTCCAGCCTTCTTCATTGAGTTCCAGTGGTCTGGTAGTTTCATGGGTCGATGCGTTTGATAAGCAACAGCCTTCTTGCTGTAGTTAAACTCTCTGTGCTGAGGCTTCAGTCTTCCTGAGGCGATGCCATAGGCTACATCCGCATAAATGACGCAGTTCCAGGGAGAATAGAGAACCACATCTCTGATGGAGTCCAGAGGCAGCAGACAGCTGGCTGGCATCATGAAGTCTCCGATTGATCCATGAGCTACAAACGTGATGTCCACAGTGTTGCTGTGGTCCATCTTCTCCTCCTCATCTATGTGTTTTTTCAGGAAGTTGAACATGTCCACCAGCTTGGTGAAGGTGTTTGACTTTTCTTTGAGCCACTTCAGGACGGTTTGATTGGTGCAGTTCTCCTCTGCCAGCTTCATCAGCTTGCTCCTCTCATCTGATCTCCTGGTTCTTTCCAAACAGGGATCATCTCTTTGGACTTCCTTCCTAACAGAAAGCAACAGATATTTGTTGTGATCACTGTATCTGCAGAACATTTTAAAATCCTGGAGTGAGAAAACCATAGAGAAGCAGACCTCTGACTGACAGTGGACGTACAGTAAGAGTTGAAAACAAAGATCGGCAGGCATATTAATGCAATATCTGGAGATTTTGTTGCTTCTGTGTAAACGCCTTATCAATTTCCAGACAAAGGAGTCATTATGTGCTCTGTGTTACTGCTTTTAGGGGGAAGCTTCTATCGGAGGCTGTGGGGCTTTTCTTATTGGTGGAAAGTAACTTCGGTGATGATAAACCTTAATGTTCTTGGATGACAGGATGGACCCTCCCAGGGTTCTTTTTGTCCATAAGAGACCACTGGAAATAATCCTGACAAGAATCAGTCAACCAACAGCCAGCCAGGTCTAACACAGTGATTGTTTCTCCTTCCAGGACCATGGTGGTGAGAGCTAGAAGGTCTTTAGGTGTGGGGGCTTGGGTGGGATAGGGTAGGGGATTGCTTTACTGTCAGTCACCACCTTAGGGTGAATGACCGGGTTTGGGCTAGTGGACCTGCTGCTTCCTATGGTTCTGACTGGTCTGGGCACCCCTGGATCCTAGGCGGCTGTCTAGGTGCTAACTGCACATGGCTGGCCCGGGTTCTGCTGGATTACCGCGGCTGGGGGCGGCCAACCTGTGGGAACTCCTCACTGGTGTTGCTAGGGACTTTCAGGGGTCGCTAGCTGTGGTCTTCGCTGTGCTGGAGTGGGCAGGGGCTCCATGGATCACTACACAACACAACAAAAGGGGGGGGATACACATATGGTAAATGTAGCCTGCTACCCCTGTGCTTTGCTGTTGGCCTATCTCTGTGACGGGCAGATAGCTGCCCTGGGGGGCTGCTTGGTGGCTGCCTCCCAGGAGCTGCTATGGCTTCCAGGAGACGACGCTACCTTCCCCCTACTGTTCTTGGGTGCTGGGTTTATACCCTTCCTTCCTTGTCAGCATTATAACCTCTTCTTAGTTCTTAATAAAATAGTCAAACTATATAAACAGAATAAAACAAACAATAAAAATATAATAACAATAAAAAAAATAAGACAAATTAATGATTTATCAGTCAAAAGAGATTATCATACTGGTCAGCAAGGAAATAAAGTGGCTTTGAATGGAATCAAGCTTCTAGCTCTGCAACGCTACATACAGCAGCGGCTGCAACAAGTTATACATGTCAAGGTTTGCACTGAATATTACATTCACATGGTTCTAAGCCCACACCAGCTGTGTTTTAAAGGTTTGTCCGAGCCTGAGGAACGCTCCTTTAAGAGTAGAAACATCACCAAGACACATTTTTCTTTTTGACTTTTTTTCCCCTGAAATAGCTTTTTAATTTAAAGAACATTCAAATACATTTTTCATGTTTTTCATTGAAACTATTTTCATTTAACAAATATTTACATACAGTTGTTTTTATTTCCTTTTTGTTTTTTAAAAATAATTTAATTTTAAAGATGCAGTATTTCAAAAAAATAATCTAAATTACTTTTCAATTCATTTATTTCACTCGGTTTTGTTGTTTATTAATTTTTTTCACTTTCATTTCAACAAATAGGCAATCGTAATCACTATGTGGATGAGTATGGGTGGACCATGGTTCGCTACGGACAACGCCGGCGTCCCCCAAGGTGAACCTGGAGTCAAGAGCGGAGGGTCCCCCAGCGGACGGGCTGTCCATCCCCTTTCCCCCACCCTCCTCCTACTGTAGAGTTACATACTAACTGCACACATGTACTCTCTTGGAACCCAGGCAACAACTGTGTCAAACAACTGATGATTTTGTCCTGTTCGAACCCTGTGGTCCTTTTAGCTTCAAGAAACATCAGTGGATAAATGACTGTAGTCCTTCCCACCAACAGTTTAATTTACTTTATTCACATAGAGACCATTTCTATTATCATATGTTGCTGAAAGCAATCGGGTCCAGTCCAGTTCAGTCCAGTAAAGTCAGACTCATAGTCAAATGTAATTAAATACATTCTGATGCCATCCTGGTAGATTAAAAGGATTAAAATTGAATTTGATGGTTTCTTTTTGTTTCCTCTGATCATCATTTTTCTATTTTGAATCAAAAGTTTCCTGTTCAGAAACTTACAGGATTTGCATCTGTCTTTTCATCTCCTGGAAAGCAGCATGTAACATTTTCAGGCAGGGATCAGCTGTTTTGTTGTTCATAGTCGGCAGATAATCAGGAACTGAAAGCAGAAAAAAAAAATATTTTTCTCCTAAAACAAAAACTAAGAGACCTTCTATGATGCAGTTAGGAGTTTTTGTTGTAAACGGAACGAAATCCAAGGATTGTAGCTGAATCTGCTGCACCCTGATGACAATGAGGAGGCATCCTGTGGGATAGTTAAAGTAAATGTGTAGTCAGTCTTACCTGCTGCTGAATGAAGAGCTGCGTTTGATCAGGTCAGGTAACTCCTGAAGCTCCAGGTCTTATTTATAACTGTTCACCTGAGACACGCCTGTTTTCTGTCCTGAACCATTTCAATAGGAAAAAACTGAAAGAGAAACCTTGAGTGGAATTCCCAGGGAATCCCACGATAGGGAGATTTCTAACTCTGATGATGGATTACAGTAAACTTGTTATTAATTAATCTTCAGAGAATAAAAACCTGCAGTCGTTACAGTACCAGTTAAAGTAAAAACACAGCTAACCAACTATTTTACCAACAGGATATTATGTGGTTGTTTTCTTTCCACTCTACACTTCAGACTGAGTTATGACAGAGCGAGGATGAAGGAAATTAGATCGAAATCATCTCTCATACTATCAGCTGTTATCTAAAAGCATCTGAGCCGTATTGCTTCAGAAATTCCCACAGACTTGCATCATAACAGCAGGTCATTCCTGTAAATCAGCTGATTTCTTGTCACTCAGCTGTTCTTCAGGTGTTTAATGTGTAGAAATAAATAACTGGAGCAGAATCACTGCTGCTCTGTTATGAATTCATTTGATGCGTTCCTGCTGGGATGTTTGAAATTCATCTTTGAATTTGATCATAAATGTGACCAAACAGCAGAGAAAACCTTCATCTCAGCTTTTTAATAGGATTTAAATATATGTATTATTTATAAAGACTTAAAAAGTTATTTGTAATAAAATGTAGCCTGGTGCAGTTTATGCTCATCTCCCACCTTGACCACAGCCACGCCCTCCTGGCTGGTCTCCAGTCTGAGGTGAAACATCTTCAGATGATCCAGAGCCTTTGTTTTGTTTCCGTATGGAGATCGATTCACAACATTGAGACCTTTGCTGCAGCTCTTCCAGCCTTTCCGACTAAAAAAATAATGCAGATTAAAAAAATGATGCAGAAGCCCCAGCCGAGCCAGGGCACCCAGGCCCCCGGCAGACAGCCCCCAGGGTGGGCCGGTACGTACCCCGGCACCCGGCCCCAGACACCAAGAGCCACCAACGCACCGGCGGGCAGAGGCACCGCCGCCGGAGGGGAGTGTGATGGGGGGGAAATAGGCCCCACATTTTAACTGGGGGCCGAAGATGATCCAGGAGAGGGGGGCAGCCTAGAACCCAACCTGAGAGATAAACAGCCGCGTCCAAACACAACCACACAATCCCACCCACATGCTCACATTCACATCCACTCGCCCAACATAAACACACAAAAACAAACATGAAACAAGGATGTCATACACCCACGAGCACTCCCCAGTCACACTCTATACTCCCAAGTCCAGGTAACGTCCCCCCAGAGGGGCAACCCATCCCCGGACCCAGGAGATGGTCCTCCTCTCTCTGGGGTGGAGATGTTAGTCTAGATTCTGGTGGCGCATTAGATCTCCCTCTCCAGGCCACAGGACGACATTTCTAAGACAGAGTCTGACGCTGAGAGACGGCAGGAAGGCAAGGTGTGGAGGCCTAACACTGTCCAAAGACAGTCGAAGCTGCAGGCTGGCCAGCAGCGTGTTCCTGCGCTGTAAAGACCTGGAGCTGCATCTTCACAGGTAGCAAAGCCAAACATGAGGGGCCGTCTGCACGTCTATAAAGAGAGGCTGTGTGGTCATAGTGCTTGGAAGATTTCCACAGTTCGACTCGTGGACTCCTCTGGATTATCTGCATTGATTTGTTTGAAATAAAATCCCTCTTTATTCAGATTAGTGTCTGAATCCGAGTCTTCACTGGAACAACTCAGGAAGGCATTTTTAAAAGTGATAAATCCCATTTTTTATACTGATAATGGAAAAATAATTAAAATGAAGAAAAGGAGTTTCACGTAATGAACTGTCACTCTTAGTTACCGAGCAGAGATCGGTGATTTTCACTCAAACTGCTCTTTATTCATTCTTGCAAGTCTGAGAACAGCAAGCAGACTTGTTCAGTCTGATCTGCTCTGTTCTAACCAGACAGAGACTCACTACCTGCTTAAACTTGGGTTATCACAAAGTTTCTCACAGGCCGTCTGGGAACCAACATTTCTGGCTCAGCATTGGGACCTTCGAAACCTTGAAAACAGAGGAGCGCTTCATTCTTATCTAAACCCACCCTGAGTTCCAACAGGGTGAAAACACAATAAGCCTCACATGAATGTGGCGACTGCTGGAAGAGGCAAAATAAATACCTTTTCGGATTTTACAAATAAAGAAGCAGAAGCTATTTTCTAAAATTCCACTCATTTTTAATCTCATCTCTCCCTGATACACTGAGCATCTCATTTCAATGACTATACTGCCATAAAGTAACAAAAAATAATTCAGTAACAGTGAAACTATTAAACACTGCATTACTATATATGAAATCAGATGTGTGCTTGATCACAGAAAAACATATATATATATATATATATATATATATATATATATATATATATATATATATATATATATATATATATATATATACACACACATAGAAGGAAAGAAATGTTATTCATCATAGAAGCAAAACTTAAAAAGGATTTTTCACGTTTGCTGTATTAAAGTCAAGTATAGCACATTGTCAAAGTGCTTCACAGCATAAAAACTTCAGTCAAATGTACTGCAGAATCATCCAAAGTCATCAAGCAAATACACGTCAAAATCTTCACAATCATCAAGCAAATATCAACACATCAAAATCATGAGGATTATCAAGCAAATATAATTTTAAAATATTGATCAATGTTCCACTTACTACTAATCAAAGGCAGCTCAAAACAGGTGGGTTTTCAGCTTTGATTTAAAGGAACTCAGTGTTTCGGCTGCTTTGCAGTTTTCTGAACGTTTGCTCCAGATTAGAGCATAGAAGCTGAAAGCTGCTTCTCCATGTTTGGTTCTGGTTCTGGGGATGCAGAGCAGACCAGAACCAGACCAAAACTGAACATTTTTCACTGGAAGAAAACTGTCAACAATGATTTTACTCTGATTAAAAATATTAATGATATAAACAAATTTATATCATTCTTGAACTACAGTTGGTGGCCAAAAGAAAATCAATCCAAGGGCCACAAATGGCCCCCGGGCTACACTTTGGACACCCTGAGTTAGGCTGATATTTGATCAAATGTAAATATGACTGCTTAGATTGATGCAAACTGTACTCACTATGACGAATTAAATGAATTAAATTATTATTTAGTTTAAGAAATAATTACTCATGATACATTTCCTTTGCTGTTTACGACCACTAGATGGCAGTGCAGTAAAAGTCTCATAAAACAAAATCAGCAGAGATGGACCTGAAGCTGGAATCCAACACGTCTGGGTCACCAAACCAGAGATATTCTGATCCTTCATACCTTCTCAGCTCCTCCGGTTATTCAGAGGTTCAACCAAACATGGCTCTGAAAGCTCTGAACAGCCTCTCATGTACTCCCTCTTTGGTTTCTGCACTGCTTTCTGTTCTCCTGAAGAACTTGATCTCTGAAGACATCATAGATGTGAATCTGGAGACCAACATCTTCTCTGCTGATGTCATTCCTGTGTGGTCAATGGTGCAGGCATACTGCTTCTTCAGAGCTTTCTCATCCAGCTTCATTTTTCTGTTGAGTTTCCCCAGACAGACGGTGGGGTGGAGCGTGGCCTGAAACCTGGAGAACATGAGCACCAGCGATAGAGCCAAGGTGACCACTGGGAGAGGAATAACTTCATCTGGATCAATCGATGGGAGGATAAATGGGATGAGGATGTGGTTTCTTCCAGGGTTGCCATGTCTGCTTTCTAGGAACTCAAATCTCTTCCAGACACCATCTTCTGGTATTTTTAAAGGAGACACAATGATGTTAGGAATCTGTTGATTCCCAGCTTTCTTCATGGAGTTCCAGCCGTCGGGCAGATGATAGGGCTCATGCTTGTCATCTGGAATCCTGCAGCCACGTCCAGGTGAACAGTAAAACTGTCTGTGGACAGGCTGAAGTTTCCCTGTGGCGATGCCGTACGCTGCGGTAGCTTCAAGATAACAGTTCCAGGGAGAGTAGAGGACAACGTCGGAGATGGTGGGCAGAGGCAGCAGACAGCTGGCTGGGATCATGGAGTCAGTGATCGCTCCATGAGCTACAAAGGTGATGTCAACATCATTGCTGTGGTTGTTGTCCTCTTCCTCATCAATCTTTTCCTTCAGGAACTGAAACATGTCCACCAGCTTGGAGAAGATCTGAGACTCTGCGTTCTCTCTGAGCCACTTTCCAACAGCTTCATCTTTGCAGCTTTCCTCTGCAAACTTCAACAATGTTTGCCTGTCGTCACGGCTCCTGTTTTGGGTTTCAATGCAGCTTTTAACCTTGGCCAACCTCTGGAAGATCTGTCTGGAAGAGAAAATGTCAACAAAATATACATAAAAGACAGGTCTCGTAAAGGCTATGAATGAGAGCTTTTTAGTGATGGGCTGTGGTAATCCCAGGGGCGGACTGGCATACGGGGCTGGGCCACTGGCTTAGTGGACCGGCGGTTCAGCCCGTGAACCACCGGCTCACTGCCCTGCGCAGACGCAGGGCAAGCGAGACAGCAAGTACGCAATAGGCGAAAGGTTCTGGGGCACTGATGCTTTCCTGGGCCATTGTACCCCAAACTATGCCATATCAAACGGCTTCTCTCCCTCTCCTCCGCTCCAGTCAGGCAGATCAGCTCTGCTGTGCACGGCTGCAGAGCTGATCTTTACCACATGAACAAGCGCTGAAGGGAGGGCCGGCAAGCTGAGCTGACAATGAAGAGCGGAGATCAGCAAAACTCGTCCCAATAAGCCTGCCGACTAAAACAAACAGTGGCGCTTATTAAAAACTAAACACTCACAAAATAAGAAATGCCTTGTCCCTATTAGTGCCACATAAAATAAATCTCCGTTTGTCTCTGGCATCCAGCGCAGTGCAGCAGCTCCAGTTCGTTATCTCATTCCTCCGTGGAACATCACCTGTCCATCACTGTCACAATAAGCAACGTTAAATAACTCTGCATTAGCCGCGAAGGTAGAGCAGCAAAAGCAAAGTACAAAGTGTTAAGGTGGCGCTGAAAAGATAAGAGAGAGAAAAAAGAAAGCCCTGCAACAGAGCGCAACAACGAATGTAAACATTTCTGACCGGTGGGCCTCCCCATCGTTCTGGGTCTGGTGTCTCCACCAGACATGAAAGGTCAGATGACACTGCCTGCTGCAGCTGAAGCAAGGTTAGCATATATTATATTTCTAACTTGAAAATATTTGTTGTCATGGCATGTTTTTACATAGCCATTTACACATTAACAATGCTAATTTCTTGCGTAGACTGTGGCTGAGGATGACCCAGCTGAGCCAATAGAAAGCCAGAGGGACCAAAGGTTAGAGTTTGATGTGGGGAAAGGAGAAGAGCTGCCTGAAGAGCATTTACAAGAGCAAAGGCAAAGCACTATGGTTAGAATAACAATAATCTTTACTCAGTAGGTCATGTACTAAAACCAAATAGTCAAATTCAATAAATTAAAACATTGTTGAATAGAAACATATAATACTGAAGAGAGGAAAAACTTGATTCACTAA
Source organism: Anableps anableps (assembly GCA_014839685.1). Classification (NCBI taxonomy): domain Eukaryota; kingdom Metazoa; phylum Chordata; class Actinopteri; order Cyprinodontiformes; family Anablepidae; genus Anableps; species Anableps anableps. The sequence continues at coordinate 30,838,476 of CM026083.1, read as the reverse complement.
GTGAAATACATTATACAGATTAATTACTCAGACTGATGTTTTCAAGCCTTTTTTCTGGTAATGTAATGATTTTCTGCTTACAATAATCAAAACATGAAATTTAAAGTTAGAATATTATATCCAACCAATTAAAAAAAACAAACAAAAACATTTTAACAAAAGGAAAGTGGCCTTAATGAAAAGTATATTTAATACGTGCTTAAAGGTTGCTATTTTGGACATCATCAAAAATTACATTGGTCATCTCAGAATAAAAATCATCACATCATCAATGTGTGTATTGATAAATATAAATATATATATATATATATATATATATATATATATATATATATATATATATATATATATATATATATATATATATATATATATATATATATATATATATATATATATATATAATTTCAACCAAGCAGCAGCAGGTGAGCCACTTTGTTAGGAACTCCTGGGCCACTTTTTGCCCTCAGTCCGCCCCTGGTGGTAACCATGTATTGCTTGTCCTGTTGGATCTGACCGCTGCTTTTCATACGTGTTGATCTCAAGACAAAGTAATGTGTGGTAATCATTGCCTTTTGCTCTTCAGTGGCTAAAATCATCTCTCTCCAATAGGAGTTTCCATGTGAAGTTAGGTTCTGCTTCATCCTCTGTGCCCCCTTTGCTATGGGGTTTGTACTACAGAGCTCTCTTCTTGGGCAACCTATGTTTTCACTGTCTCCAGCAATTGGGAACGATCTTAAGAAAACCTGGAATTTTGTTTTATCGATATGCTGATGACTGACAGCTTTATTTACCTTTCAAACATTCTGATACTTCCTCAATCTGACCCCTCCTCATCAAGTTATGGATGACTCTAAAGTTTTTGAGTTTTATGGAACACAAAATGAAAGCAGTTTTATTTAGTCCCAATCATTCCTCCAGTACCCCATGTGTTGCTTTTTCTGCCCTGATTCCTCATTTGAAGAGTTGCGTTAGGAGCCGAGGGGTAAAAATTGACACTGCCCTTAGTTTTGATAGTTAGGTCTGTCGAAGGTTAAGCCTTTACTTTCGAAATGTGACTTGGAAACACTCATTCATGCTTTTATTATCTCACGCTTGGATTACGACAACTCCCTTTTACTAGGGGTCCGCCAGGGCACTCTATTGCTGCGTTCAGACCTAACACATTTTACATGTCAAAAAGGCGTCCAACGCCTCAGCTTGGATGCTTATGCACTTTTAAGTCAGATGCTTGAATCAAGCATCAAAATTGTTCTTGATGCGCGTCTGAGCAAAGTGTGGAAAGACGTGTTTCGGGGGAAGCCTCCTGACTTGACCACCATCTTGACCAGACTCTTCCACCGTCTCCTGAACATTTCCTCTGAATAAACACATTGATTCTTTAGCATGAAACTGGTAGTGGTGCAACGTTGTGCTGGACGAATTTGGCTAGATCAAATGGGGGGAAATGTTTACCATGGTTACAATGTTTTGACCCTGAGATCCCGACTCCTCGCTAATCATCCTCCAGGCAAGGTCCTTTACAATCCTGTCTCTGTAGCGATAAAAGTCTAGCTTTTCCAACTCCAGCGTCTGCTGCGCTGGACGCGCATTAAACATTCGAAACACTTCACAACACTCAGCACTAGAAGCTCGAAACATGCCACGAGAACCTTACGCTCCCCCTCGTTCTCTTTGATCAGCTGTTGCTCTCAGTCCCTAAATCTTAGAAGAGATCAATGGGTTTTGGCTCCAAAGCTTTGGAACAATCTTCCTCTTCATGTTACTCAGCGAAATCAGCATTGATCTTTAAATCCAGGTTAAAAATTCATTCATTTGTGGTTGTTAATTCAATGAGTAACTGATACTGTATTTTTTTATTGTTCTTATTGTCTTTTTATGTTCTTGCTGTACAGCACTTTGGTTGGCCATGTGTTGTTTTCAAAGTGCCATAGAAATAAAGTATGGTGTAACACTTTTGGAATAAATGCATCAAAAACAAGGATCTCTGTGTTGGTTTTCTGTAAAGTCCATAATCTTCATGTCAGATTATGGACATCCAACAAATTCTTTTATTTCCATTATTTTAGTGTGTGAGTTAGGTGGTCATCCAGACTTACTGAATGTTTCTAAGGTCCTTTTCCATCTGGTCAGAAGCTTTCCGTATGTCCACAGCGTTCTTCTTCAGACTCTCACTGGCTTCAGTCTTACAGTTTTTTATGTCGATACAGTTGATCACCAGCTCAGGAACTGAAAATGCCAGGCCAACCACTCCTGCTCCAACCTTGGAAGGGAAAAAAAACAAGCAAAGAAGGATACGTTTTTAAATAAAGCTTCTGTTTCCTGCCCTACCATGTAGAATCAGAATCAGCTTTTCTGGCTCAGATTGTGGCACAAACAAAGAATTTGACTTCAGTTTCAAATGTTCAAACCATGAAGACATTAAGTATAAATATCTAGTAAATAAAATAAGGGATATAGGAAACAGTATGTACATTTATGAGTATGTACAGACAATTCCTTTTCTATAAAGAAAAAAGAAAGGCAGGTTGTGACAGTGTAAAATATGTTTAATTTGTTGTTTTGACTACTCAGGCTGTAAGGTGTTCATTGTGTTCATCAGAGAGATAGTCTTGGGGAGGAAAGTGTCTCTGTGGCGGCTGGTTTTTGCAAACAGTGTGCTGTAGCACCAGTCTTATGGTAAAATCTAAACAGTTTGTGTCCAGGATGTGCAGGGTCTGCAGAGATGTTGGTTGCCCTTTTCCTGACCCTTGACCTGTACAAGTCCTGGATTGAGGGAAGGTCAGCCCTGATGATCCTCTCTGCAGATCAGATTGTTCATTGCAGTCTGGACCTGTCCTGTATTGTGGATGAACCAAACCACACTGTAATTATTGGAAAAACAGTACTTTCATGAGGGCACAGTGTTATCCACGCAGAAGTTAACATAGTCTGTGATGCTGTATATGTCCTCCCTATGAGGAGTACAGAGCTCTCCTCACACAGTGGAGCTGAAGCAGTCCCTCAGACCATTTCTTCACTGTGCATCTCACAGCTCTGTGTACCAAACGGTTTATACACAGGCTGGAGATGAACCAGGTTATGATCTGAGGCCCCCAGGGGAGGGAGAGGTGATAAGCTGCCTGCCTCCTTGGTGCTGGCATACAGTAAGTCCAGGGTTTTATTGTCTCTGGTGTAGCAGGTGATATACTGGGTGAAGGTGGGGAGAGTTTAGGACAGCGAGACGAGATTAAAATCCTCAGATTTGGAAAAGGGGCTCGGAATGCTGTGTTTGGAGTCCGCTGGTGACAGGTTGGAGGATATCAAGATAACGTGTAAACTCCCTCAGTAGATAGTACGGCCTCACACTAACAGCTAGCAGCTCGATGTCCTTACCGCAAAGCATCCCTTTGATACTTAGATGCCAATTACAGCATCTATCATTTACAGCCAGTCCCCTTCCTCTCTTCTTACCATTCTCCTTTCTTCTGTCGGCCCAGAGTAGATGAAAACCATCCATGTTTATGTGTGTCCAGAGTTAGCCACATCTCAGTCAGATGCATCAGGCTGCTTTCCCACTGATGATGTGTTTCTTCAGGACTGGGATTATGGTGGAAGGCTTGAAGAAGGAGGGAACCTCACACAGCTCCAGAAACATGCTGAAGAGCTGAGTGAAGATGGGGGTCAGTTGGTCATTGTAGGCTCAAAAGCAGGGGTCTGCAACTCCAGTTCTCAAGGGATGACGTCCTGGAAGTTTTGGATGCATCCCTGCTCCAAAACACCTGAATCAAAAGACTGACTTACCTCCTAGGCATGTCAGCAAGTTTTGCAAGGTCCTGGTCATAAGCCATTCATTTGATTCAGGTGTGTTGGAGCAGGGACACAGCCAAACATTGCAGGACACTGGCCCTCGAGGGCTGGAGTTGTAAACCCCTGCTCTAAGGCATGAGGGGGAAGCAACATCAGGTCCCGGAGCTTTCCTGGCTGAGAGGGCCTATTAATATCTTCCTCAAAGATCTTTAGTGCAGGCAGGGGTAGAGGGGAAAGGGAAGGGGGTTGTAGAGTTGTTGGTGGTGGTTGCAGGTAGTCCTTTAGTGTGGGCTTGGGTGAATGGGTTGGAGGTGTGAATGGCTGGTTTTCGAAGTTGCAGAAATAGCGATTGATGTAAGCTTGTGATTTTATGAACTTGCTATATTTGGGTGTAAAAATGAGGAAATGAAGCAGATTTTGTAGAAAATCAAGTTTTGTCACATCTTTGAAGTATGAATGTAACTTTTGATGTGCTTGTTGTGAACAGTGCATAGGTATGCATGCATTTCTGTACCAGGCTGATTAAATTCTCACAATGCTATTGAGGAGTCTCACATTAAGAAGAAATCTGCAGTAAGAGCCAGTTGTTCTGATGTAATAGGAGCTTTACAATGCTTTACCATCACAGCATGAATGTTCCTGTTAACAGGAAGCAGCTTTCATTCACAGTGCAAAATACATTTAACAGACAAAAATGGTGTCCATGTGACAGTTAAAGGGTAAATCCACTCAGGAGCTGAACTGGTATGAAGCACAGATTCACACGTGAGTTTTCTTCCTGCCAGACAGGAGGAGGACTGATACCCCTTCAAGAAATGAGAAATGCACCAAAGTGACTCAGAAAAACTGTAAAATGAAAGCAAAAGAAAAAATTTCTTGCTGGTAGAAGAAAACTACTTTGTGCTGCACCAAACTTTTTCCCATTTAAGAAAAAATTAGTCTTGTCAGTGAAAATTTCATACTGAAAAGTCACAAAAGTCTCCATCAGCTCTATTTGTAGGAGGGCCAAATTCTTGAACTGCACAAAAATATTTCAAGGGCCACAAATGGCCCCCAGGCAGGTAAGGGTTTTAATTTTACAAATAAAGTTTATTGGATCTATTTTTAGGTGCCTCAATGTCTTTTAGGAGTGTCTCAATACACCTGCCCGGCTTATTTGCATCTATTTGCATATTTGAACTGTGGTGTGTTGAAGGAGGAGTCTCTCTTACAAGCTCAGTTTCATGTTGACTAAGATGTACAAAGGTGATGTGCTTGGATCAATGTACAGTTTCAGACATTTTGATTTCATTGTCCATGCACATTTTTTTAATCAACTGAATCACACCTGACGTTCAGTTAAAAAATCTGTCGCTGAACTTTCTTGGGTCTAACTTCCAGCCAATCAGAGAAGCCAGGAAACAGTTACCGATGCAATGCCGTAGTGTCTGAGCTACTCACCCGTCCGACTGCTTTGCCTGCAGCTTTTGCTCCCATGGATGCTGCCAGCTCTGGAAGGCCATTCGACACCAAACTCTTCCCAGACTTTCTAGCTGCGATCATCGCTAATTTGGAAGCCAGGGAAATCCCAAGAAGAGCGAAATCTGCATCCTTATCAATGTTTAAGGTTTTAGACATACCAGATAACATCCTGCGCATACTGATCCTAGCATTCAACATCAGCCCCTCTCGTTTGGCCATGGCCCTCATGATTCTTTCTACAACATAATCTTCTGGAGAAAGGTTCTCCAAGGACAGAGCCTGTTTTTCCCTCCTCTCTCCTTCGTCTTTCAGCGTTCCCATCAGTTTCTCGATCCCCTTTTCAAGATTCTCAATCTTTTCCCCGATCTGCTTAGCTTCTTTCATGTTTAGGCTCGACACAGTGATGTCCACAACATCTGAAGCCACATTAGTGGTCAGACCGAGCCCAGAAGCCACGACTCCAGCGGTGAAGAGAAACGGGATCGCAGCTCCTCCGGTGACAAGGGCTGTTATACCAGAAAGTGTCATGGCTGCTGCTCCTCCTACAGACACTGAGCTGCCTACAACTTTGCTGATGTTACAGCCTTTCTTGGTCTCCTCCAACTCAGAGGCCAGTTTGTCAAACTTCTCTGCACCTGCTTTCTGCAGCTTCACCCACTGGAAGATTTTATCTATGAGCTCGTCGGCTACATCCATGGTGGGATCCCGGTGAGAGGACTGCCCTGCAACAAGCGCAGCTTTAGATTCCATCACTCGTTACATTAAAGCACCATCTGATCACTGAACTCTCACCTTTTGCAGAAATAAAATCAGAAGCAGTGAATCTCCTGAAGGAGTTGAGCAGCTGAAGTTTCTGGAAGTTCTGTCAGATCTCCTCTATTCCAGAATAAATCTAAAAAATTTGGATGAAATCTAGAACATAAACAATCTGAATCTGAATTAATAGATTAATTGTAAATACATGTCGAAATAATATTCCAGTGTCTCACCTGTTCTGTTGAGTTGTGAAAAGACTTGTCAAAGCTCAGTTTCGGTTTTTACTGCTTGTTTCTCTGTTCTGATTGGCTGATTAACAGACAATCAAACAGAAAGTAAAAGCATTTTTGGTGTGAAACATCTTATCCTGATGACCCTGAACTGTAAAACACACTGATGATTAACTTTTCAGCTTTCCTCAAGCGACCTGCTGCTGTTTCATGTCAGGCCAGATAAGAACCAGAACCAGGAGCCATAATGCATGCAGAACTGAAAACCAGAAATAAACATTTTCATTTGTGAAAGTAAACATAGATTTTAGTTCTTTTTCCTACTCTACCAGATTTTCACTCTGATCTCCCAGTCTCCAGGATGTTGGAGAATCTGGAAACTGAGGAAGAGATGGAAAAGTTGTTAAATTAGTGGAAAAGTCAAGTCAAGTTTATCTGTATAGCCCATTTCAGCACTGAGGCAGTTCAAAGTCCTTCACATCATAAAAACATCAATCAGGTATACATCAAAATCATCAAGCACATGTCAATGCATCAAAATCATGAGGATCATCAAGCAAATAGAGGACAAAAAAAATGATGCAATGAAGACTGTGTTGAGGAAGAGGAGGTTTAGTCTGAAATCTTTATCCACATCCACCCATTAATCCTAAACAGGTCCAAGACTGTATTTGCTGAGCTACAGCAGAAAAAGCTGATTCCTTTTAGCTCCTCAGCTGGTACCACACAAGGTTCTGACTGGATGAACAACTCCCCCAGTCACATTCCTGTGGATTTCCCTTAAAAATATGAAAAGGGAGATTTTTTTTCAAAAAAGAAAGTAAAATCAACGAAAGCAGCAACAGTCTTATCAGCTGTTATAAAGTGTATCTAACTTTCTATAAAACAGATTTGTTATCGGGTTGGTGAACCAGTAACTGGACTGGTTTCATATATAATAAAAAACCTTTTCTGTTCAGACTGTAAATAACATCCTGTTTTATAGCTTACTGTGGTTATTCCACTGCAGAGATGCCCTCAGCTTGTTAAAGCTTCTCATGAATCTTTGCTTCTCTTCTATAGAAACTGATGTCAGTTTGATTCCCCAAATTTAGCTTTCCACCCTTCTCTATCTGAGGACAATGGCCTCAGACCTGGAGGTTCTAGTAGTTACTCTGTCTGCCTAGTAATTGGTTGTAGACTCCTCGCTTCTGTTGGGGCCCATTTAATGCTAACTAAATATTTAGCTCTTTTTAGACTAAAATAGCAGGCATTGTGGTTGTATTAATAGTGTTCTTGTTTCATTTTGTTTCCTCATGTCCAGTAAATTGTTCCTCGTTTCCTGATCTGTGATTCATATTTTAAATGCTCTCATATTGATTGATTGTTCTCTCTTTGTCACAATGAGGCAACGACTCATGATGTTTATTAGATACAGAAGTTCTTGGGGCCTTGATGCTAGATCAACATGTTCCTTTTCCAAGTCTTTCAGTTTCATTGTCATGAGTGGAACAAAGTTTTGAATCAGCTTAAGGAGAACATGCAATAATTGTTTTATTTTCCACATAAGCTTTGAGTCCATCTGAAGTCTTTTGTTACAGATTTTTCCCACTTATGAAGCTATGATTTTAATACACTCAGTTTGACCACATCCTCATCCAGTTTGAGTTGAGCCTTCATCTTTCTTTGTTTTCCCTTCAACACCTTTTGTCTCACATTCAAAGCTGCCAAATCAGCTTCAGTGTCACGATGAACAGAGTTTGTGGAAGAAGCCGAGGATTTTCTTCCTGAAGCTGATGTATGTGATGCAGTGGCTCTGCTTTTCACATTTGACACATCCTCACTCTGATACAATTCAGTTTATTCATACAGCACTGATTCACAACTTGTCCAAGTTAAACAAAATGTATCAAATTCAGTTTATTGGTAAATTCAAATTCAGCAAATTGGTTCAACAGTTTTCTAGCTAAGGAAGCCAAGCAGATTGCATTGAGTCACTGACTTGCAGCAGTGCCTCATGCTGAGCATGCATGTAGCGACTGTGGAGAAGAAAAATCCCCTTTAACACGAAGAAACTTCCAGCAGAACCAGAATCAGGCTCAGTACAAGCGGCCATCTGCCATGACGGACTGGGGGTTTGGGAGACATAGAGACACAAAAAAAAAAACAAAAAAAAAATAACAGAAGCACTGATCCAGAAGTATTTCTATGTTAGAGGAAAATAAAAGGGTTAATAGTAGCTCTTTTGGTGGCTTCAACTAGGAGAAAAACAGCTAAATGGATGAGCTCTGAGATGTTTTTAAAGGCTGTAAGATGACAGAGAGCAGATAGTCAGTCACAAGAAAAGCTCAGCTGGTAGCTTCATCTGGGAGAGAGAGACGGGGTTAAACACAAAGAGACAGACAGGGTCCAGTGGATCATCTACAGAAGGAGAACTTCGAGCTGTTAGCAGCAGCTCAGCAGAAACACCACCCCCTGCAGGAATGGAGCCACAGCTAAACAGCTAGCTCAACTACTTTGAAAGGAAGCAGGAACTGGACCTTCTTCAAGTAAAGCAGGTGCTAGATTAAAATTATAATCAACATTCAACATCCCTGACTAAATTACTTTCCATTCTGCTATAACTCTAATGAAGTTACATAAAATGAGTAAATATTAGCTTCTTATGCTAGTTGAGGGCAACTATCCTGGAGCTGAAGGTGGATTTCTCCATTATTCTCCGAGCATCAACTCTAAATCATTTGGTAGAAAAAATAAAACATTATTGAACCTAAAAGCTGAAGAAGTTCAGGCCCAAACCTTCAGACTTTAATGGCACATTTTACAGTAGAAGGCAATAAACCAGACCTGCTGCTTGGACTCATCAGGCTAATGCTTCCACCCAAACACCAGAACAGGGAACAAGCTTTTCTCTGTTGTCTCCAGCGTTCAGGTTGGGTCGCGACGCCAGAACATATAGCTGAGAAAAACCAAGCATGAAATTATAGGACAACGTTTTGACTGCGTGTTTGTTTCCTTTAATAGTTTCTAATCTAATGAGTCAGAGGTAAAAACAACGACTTCTGGGGAACGTATGTGGGGAAAGCGACCGACTGAGATTAAAGCCTAAAAATCAGATGGTGGATAAAACAATATGAACATTACCTCTGTGACCTCTGACCTGCAGGTTCAGCTCCGCTCGGTGTTTGTGTCTCTCCATTAACCGTCGTCATGCAGAAAAGATAAAATCCCACGATGCCGAGTGTTCTTCCGTTGCTAAGATAATCGTTTTCACGTTTTAAATTAAATTGTTTTTGAAGATTAATATATTGGTTTCAGTTGTTAATAACTGTATTCCATGATACTAATAAGTATAGATTCCTGTTTCTCAAATATTTTGATTCAGTTCAAACATTAAGTTGATGTGAAAAAAAGGTCTTCTGTGACTTAAATACTGAAGTTTTTCTTTGAAATAATAAATAAACTTAATTTTAAACCCAAATCATCAGCTTAATGTAACATTTATGGGAGTACAGTGAACTCAAATAATCACTTCAGTAATATATAGATATTTTAATCAGGGTTTATTAAAGTGATAATTTACTAAACTTCTGAATGACTTTTTAGAGTGAGGCTTCGTTCTTCCTGCACCTTTTTAAATTTATTTGCCAAACCCTTGGCAGCCATTTTTATTTCCCCATTCCAGCATCCAAACCGATTTTGAACCTTGACCTTCGGATTCCAACATCCTTGTTGTGTCAGAACCTCCTCAGGTCACATGACCTCAGCAGCTGCTTCACAAGCAGCAGAAAACCTGAGATTTCAACCAGAGCAGATCCTTCTGAGCTCATTCAGCTCATCAGCTCTCAGCAGGGAATCACAGCTTCCAGACAAGCAGCACAAGGCCTTCATCACCAGCTTTACAATCATCATCACCACCATCACCATTAGCAGCTCTTAGCTTGTCTGACGTCTTCTTGCTCTTCTCCAGGAGTTGGTTGACCTACCTCTGAATGATGATCACCAGTAATACTGACAAGTAAAATAGGTACATGAGAAGTAAAATAGATGCAAACAATGATGAAAGAAAATCATTTTTTTCTCCTGAATTTTCTATAAGTCGTTTTTTAATTTGTAATAACATTTTTATGGTCAAAAATTGCTGAATTTATGCATTGCTTGTTCAAATACATAGAAGTAGTCAAGGGTGAGGCAGTGCGGTGCTGTGCCTCACCTCTACAGGCACTGTCACACATAGTGAATGAAGCAGGAAGCTGGTGCATGCCCATTGTCTTCTCTCTTTATATCACCAATATACTTGTTTCATTATACAAGTTCTACATGTTGACGTTGCACTGTCTGTCTAATATATTTAATGAATGTGAGCAACATCTTTAGTCTTTCTGACAAATGCGCAGTGAAAATGTGCAAGGTGAGGCAGAAAGTACCGTGCCTCACTGATAGGGGGCAGTGCTGAGCCCCACAGGCACATGTAAACAGGCAACAGGAGCTCTTCTTCTACACATTGAAAAGACTGAAAACATTCAGAAAAATACAGAAAATACAGTATATAGAGCCGTTTGAATAGAGCCGTTCAAAGCCAGTCTCCTCCTTGGCGATCATCCCCATTAAAGCAGCAAGATTTTTAAAAATGAAATCAAAAGGAGAGACAAGAACACGGTGAGAGAGATTCATGGTGGAGGACAGGTGCATAGACTAATAAAAAAATAAATGAAGTAAGATCATACACGATTTTCAATTTCAATCAGAAAAGAGAGGTCAGCCAAAGACAACATTTAAACAATAATAAAATCAAATTTAACCATGTATTAAATATTTATTTTCATCATATTGTTGAATTGTATGGAACTGATGAAAGCATAATTAAAAGCTTTAATCTGTTAAGGTCAAAACACATATTGGATTTGTACATCCGACTCTGGGGGAGTCAGTGCCTCACCGGCCATGAAGCTCAGCGCACGCCACTAATGATGAGTCCAGCGGATCCCAGGGATTCTCTTAGTCTCCATCCTTCACCTGCTGCTTCCTGACGCCGTTTCTTCTTCTTCTCTGGTGTTTCAGGGCCTCCAAGAACCAAACACCGGCCACTGAGAGACAGAGGTCACTCCGCTCCTTCTCTGCTGCTCTGAAAGAAAACCTTCCTTCCAGAACTTCAGCAGAAAAACAAATAAATTAATGTGTCTGGCATGTAACGTACTGGGAAATGTGGCACTCAAGCAGATCTCCACTTTGCTCCCTGATCCTCCACCAGGTGCATTAAGGCGCCAAATTATTGAAGCTCCGCCCACATTTAGTTCACCTGCTGCTGAGAAACAATCAGTTAAAAATGAAAACTTTTCTAAACCAAAAGACACAGTCAATAAATGACCTTATTATCATTTATGGCTCCCACAAATTTACTTCATTCATTTATCGAACATTTTAATATGTTTTAGGTCATGTAATTACTTATTTTTTTAATTTAAAAATATTGAGTTATTTTTATTATCATTATTATTGCATTGTTTATTTATTCACTGTTTTTATTTATTTGTTTTACACGCTTTTATTTATATTGAAGAGAATATTTGGTTTTTAGTTTATTACTTTTTATTTAGATGATTTTATTAGTGTACTTATATATGCACTCATACATCCTATTTATTTATTTAATGAATTTATTACATTTATGTATTTATTCATTCATTATTTTATTTAAAATTATTATTATTATTGAATGTTTATTCACTTTTTTATTTATTTGTTTTACATGCTTTTATTTAAATTGAATAACATATTTGTTTTGTAGTTTATTAGTTTTTTATTTAGATGATTTATTAATGAACTGATATATATATATATATATATATATATATATATATATATATATATATATATATATATATATATATATTTACCTATTTATTTATTGAATTAATCTATTTTGTTACTTATTTTGGATTTTTTCATTTTACTTACAAAGCATTTTTCAGAATTTTTCAGGGTGTGTAATTATTTAAACACTTCTTCCCCTCCTCTTCATCAGTGTGTGTTTTCAGGAAATGAAACTTGTCCACCAGCTGGATGAAGGTGTCAGACTGAAGTCTTTCTCATCCTCCTCAGGACAGTCTGGTTCTCCTTTGGTTTTGGTTTAGTGGTGCTGTGGGCCTCAGCGACCTGAGGTCTGATGATGAGGATCAACCAAGCAGGCTGAGGCAGCAGAAAGCCTTCATCAGACCTCTGCAGGTGACTGGAGCTCAGCTACAGTCCTGGTTTCTCACCGTTTTCCTTCCAGGGATCCAGACTCTCTCTGAAGAAGGTTGTCTGGACCTTCTGAAGCTCTTCTAGAGGCTTTGATTGCTTTTTCTCTCATACCTGACTATTTCCAAGCTCCCCCCCAGCTGAGAACGTCCTCCAGCAGATGATCAGCTGAGCGTTGATGCATCTCTGAGGTCCTCGGTTACGTCTTTGCTGGTTTGTCTCCATTTCAGAACCAAATCGTCTGCTGGAGACAGTTTCCATGTCAAACCTTCATCCTGTTCTCTTGTTCAGCTCCTCAGAGCTCCTGGTTGGAGCTAAAACCCTGTCAAATGAGATTTTCTAGATTCTAAGGAGGTTGGAGCAGATTGTCTCTCTGCAACAAGGCTGCTGGTTTAAAGGTTAAAGGTCACCTCATTGGAGGAGATCCATCAACAGGATCCACAGCAGCTGTGATGCATCTAGCTTGAACAACAGTTATTCAGATCTGAAACTCTGACTGTTAGATGAGAACCTCCTGACAAACTGAACCCTCCTTAAATCTGAAGATATTTACAACAATCTGAGGTTTAAACTGATGAAGAAGAAGAAAGATGAAGCATTCAGACTGATTCATGTTTAAACTCCTGTAAAATCTAAACATCCTCAACGTCATTTATTAGGTTTTTGTTCCTGAACAGCAGCTTCTAGAAAACATTTTTCTATAAACTAAAACATTTAAAAACTGGATTAAAACCAAATAATTTGTGAAATTCTGTTCATTTTCTGAACATTTGTCCAGATAAACTGTTACAACCTGCAGTTTGGTTCTGGAGGTGTTTGATATTTCAGATCCAGTTGTTTTTCTGGTAAACTGAATATTCCCAGACTAATATTCAGGTGTAATTCCTCCATCAGTCACTAGAGGGTGCTGCTCTGCTTCAGGAGCTTCTCCTCCAGGTCTTTGTGGTGCTGATGGAGGACACATTCCTCTGATGCTCAGTAACTAAAGGCCCTTTTGGACCAGAGCAGATCTTTGATCAGTGATCAGAGCATTTAGACCTTCTGAGTCGGTGAAGACAGTCGATGCTCTCTGGGTTCTCCGTTTTTCCCTTGGTGAGGATGAAGCGGCTCAGGTGTTCAGGCAGAAAACAAGTTTTCACCAATCAGAAAGATCCAGACAAAAACAAACCTGCTTCCATTCTTCAGCTCAGGGTTCACATGCCACTGCTTCCTATTGGCAGGTTCACAACCAGGTGTTCAAATGATTCACTTCAGTTTCAAAGATACTTCGTTTACCCCAAAGGGAAATTAAATGCTTTCATAATTCATATCATCCAAATTTCTTCAGTCATTGTGGATGGCGATGCTGGTAGCAGTCAGTCCTGCAACAAATCTGAAGATGCTTCTGACTGAAGGCTGTTTCCATATGACAGTCTCATGCTAACATGCTAACAGTACAACATCCAGGCCTGGATGACTTCATCTGCTAATCCACCTCCTTTGCTTTTGCTGCTCCTCTTTCAATCTCTGTCTGGTCAGAAAGCCGAGCAGAAAGACACAGAGAAACTAAACCAGGAGAAGGAACAGATCCAGAAACGCTTCAATAAACTTTAATTTAACTCTGATTGACCTGCAGCTGAGATTTTACAAAAATATATCACTCATCATCATCTTCATAATCAGAATCTTATTTTAATAAACCTTCTGAATGTTTCAAACTTTAAAAACTGAAGCAAAAACAACATCCAGGTTTTATTTTCACGCAAGTTTCTGACAGAATCAGCAAGAATCCTTGGATTAAGGCACAGATGATGTCGAGCTGTTGCTGGAAACTCAACCTGAGGAGAAACTGAACTAGCAGCTATAAAAAAAAACCATCAATCCATAAAAGTTTGAACAGAAATCTGTCGCCATGGCAGCAATAAAAACTCAGAGATAATTCATCCCATCCAGAGTCAGCTTCCAGATGTTTTTGATCTCACAAATCATCTGAAACGTGAATCCACCCAGAACTTCTCCAACTTTAATACCTGGATGATGCTGAGCTGATGCTCTGAGAGCTTCAGGCAGGTTGGACCCTGAAGCTCCTCCTGCTGCATCAAGTTGAATCTGCAGCTTTGATACTCTTCAGCAGCTCCTCTCTCACTGGAAGACAAAGGTCAGAGGTCAAGTACTGATCCTGAATCAGAAGGACCTCCTGCTGAAGGAAGTTCAGGTTTAAGGTTTGCTGTAAAACTGGTTAAAGCTGCAGTATGTAACTTTTATGTATATTTGTTTAAACTGTCACCATGTCGTAACAGTTCGGTCTGAGGCAGATAATCTGTGAAAAGATGGAGCTCCTCCTCCTCCTCCCTGAGCTGCTATTGCCGTCTAAAGAAATGCTCCGCCCCCAACCTGAAACAACCAATCAGAGCCAGGAGGAGGGGCTTAGCACTGCTAAATGTGCTGATGGTGGAGAAACAACTCACTGTTCCAGGAAAACTGTTTATCCGCCGTCATCGGTGGCCATGCTAACTAGCCTTAGCATTAGCAGCAGGCTATGTTGTGGTGAAGGCATAGGAGCTGGATTTTTTTCACAGATTATCTGTCTTATACTGTCACGACATCATGATAATTTTAACAAATATGTAAAAAACATTTTTCATAAAAGTTAAATACAGCAGCTTTAAATGGGTGTGAATACTTTTGCAAGGTAACTTCTGATATTTCACACAGTGATGCTGCATCACTCAGGAGGGTCTGATCTCACCATGCAGCTGTGTCCTGGAGCAAAGGTCACTCCTTTCAGAGCTCTGTCCTGAGAACCGCTGCTGCTGCCGCTCACCGAGTTCTTCCTCATGATGCCTGAACATCAAGCAGACCCGTTTCAGATCGTCAGGAATGTTACTCTGTCTCAAGAGTGCAGTGAGCTCGTCTACCTGAAGGGGGCGGTATGTCCAGTCTCTGCAGGCTGTTTCTGCGAGGCAGGGGATAGGTTCCTGGCTTGGAGAGACGGCGATGACGGTGCTTCAACATGGCAGCCGGAGGGACAATGCCGGGGGGCGGGACTTTACCCTTCTGCCGATAGAGCTCCTCGATCTCTCGCTTCTGACTCACCTGCAGGCTCTGGACCTGCCCCAGGTGTCTGCGAGGAAGAGGGAGGGGTTAGAGAGGAGGAAAATCATCACAACAAACAGGCCTGCAGTGTAAGATGTGGCGACACCTGGTGGCCAAACCACTACACTGCAGGGTGGATGAGTGAGGTTCTCTTTTTCCAACTATTTGTGCAGCAAAAGATGATTTGAAGCAGCAACATTCAGATTAGCATCCCATCACCAATTGCCCAGTCACCTTTGACGAAGCTCCATTAGCTCCTCCCACATCTCCTCGCCCTCTGATTCATCAGAGCTGTAGGTGGTAGAGCGGCTCCGCGATTGGCCGAAGCTGTTGCCTGACCCCTCCAACAGATTGAGGCTCAGCCTGCGACTCCCTGTCGTCTTTTGCTCCTTACTCAACAGGCTGTCATGGTAACCAGGTGGGGAGACGGTAACCGTGGGGTTGCTGCTCTCTGATTGGCTCGCCTCTGTACTGCTTCCTGTGTTGTTCTCTGGTCGATTCTCATTGGATGGAGGCAGGGAGCTGGTGGTAGGAGTGGTCTGGTCTGGAGGGGACGGTTCTTGATGACGGACAGAGGAACCTCCTTGAGAGGGTGACACCTGGAAGCGACCAACTGTGAAACCTGGTTCCTTTACTGTGAAAGAAGAGAAGAAACCTTTGACTGAGTAATAATTTCATCTTCAGCAGGTTTAGTCTAAATGTGGAGTGGAAATATTGACAAAACAACAGAACCATGATAAAAAATAAAAAAAAAAACAGGAGATCTACTGCTGCAGTGGTCTAGTCAAAGTCCAGACCTCAGCCTGTTTGGAAGGCTGTGGTGGGACCTTCAGTGAGCTTTGCAGAAACTTCAATGAGTTGAAACAATGGTGAACATAAGGGTGGACCACAACAATGTGAGAGAGTGAAGTCAGATAACGACTGATGAGGTTCTACAGGCTGCTGGATCAGCGGTTGGTCATTTCAGTTTTTAATATCTTGTCTTGTTCACCTTTAGGGACGTTTACATAGACATGGGTAATCTGAATAAACAGCCGATCGGATTAAAAATGCATCAAGTGAATGCCCCAATTGGAATATTCGGATCGGGTTCAGCTCGATCAGAATAAATTTGTAATCCAACTGAGAGGGGTGGTTCTTGCTGACTGATCATCCAAACGGCATGCATGTAAACACTTATTCTGATTGTGGCAAAATGACCTAACCGTGCATGTGTGCGCTATGTCGGGGAAGCAAAACTGGTCTGTTGATCTCTCATCCTGTAACACAGAAACACCAACAGCATTCTGCTGAGCCTGAAGCTTAACGCTCGCGCAGTCCCAACTCCACGCTCGGGAAGAGCGAGGTAGACGTCACGATCGGATGATGGGGATGCGATGGGGTGTCCCATCAGCCCCCAAAACAATGAAAAAAATCTTATAAAAGTGCAGTCCAACCTCTCCAAAACAGCAGGAGGCTTAATTGGGGCATGCAGTAACTTCTCAACCAGTATTAGAACCTGGTACGGGTCCATTTTAGGCATTCAGAACCAACACACTATTGTTTGTTTGCCTGTACAATCAGCACAGACTGATCGTACAGGCAAACAACTTCTTCTGTGTTTTTAGGCAAATTTTACAACTCTGCGAATGTCAGTGCTTCTATTCTGAATAAAACCTGGTGCATGTAGATTTATGTCAATATATATGATATATCTGGATTATTCAATCTGAATAATTTCAATCTGATCAAGGAAGCTTTTTGCATGCAAACATAGCTAGTGACGGTGGGACAGAACAAGAGATGGACAGAAAGACTGGAGCTTCATCTGCAATAATGTGGCATTGCTCCAGTCTGTTGTGGTGAAGAACAAACTGAGCCAAACAGGGATGCTCTTGGTGTACCGATCCATCTACATTCCAACCCCAAGTATGGTCATGAGATCTGGATCATGACTAAAAGAACAAGATCTCAGAGCTTCCTCCATTGACTTATCCTTAGAGATATAGGTGGAGATCGAAGTTGAGCCACTGCTTGTCCACATTGAAAGGAGTCAGTTGAGGTGGTTCAGACATCTGAACAGGATGTCTCCAAGTCGCCTCCCTTTGCAGGTTTTCTTGGGACATGCTACAAGAAGGAGACCCAGGGGAAGACCCAGAACTCCCGTCTGGTCTGAGAACAACTTGGGACCCTCCAGAATAAGCAGGGAGAGAGATGCCTGGTTTCCTTCCTGGACCTGTTACCTCCATGACCCATTTGGATAAGCGGAAATCAATGGAGATAGAGATGGAAGGAAAAGCTCTGAGAGGAGATGTAAAAATACAAGATACAAGGAAACTGTTTTTTGTCATCAAAGTACTGCAGGTTCTTCTACTTTTTCTCTGTTATTGGGAGAAATTTGTGGAATTTTCTTTGTTTTACAAATCAGAAAAGTAAATCTTACCTTTCAGGGTGGGGGACATTCTGCCTGACGGAGAAACAGGAGGAGACACCTGAACAAGAGGAAAAAATATCAGGTTTAATCAACATGGTACATGAGCAAACGGGACGGACACAACTCTGCAGTCAGGACCTCTGGTCTAGACATCACCACCAGTTAAAAAGACAGAGTGCCATCGGGAGCCAGGGTGACTTAGTGGTGTTGGCCGTTCGAGGACATTGGAAAAGAGGTGTTCCCTGAAGGTAAAGAGGACTGTTCCCATGCTTAGATAGCATCTGGTAGCTTGTTCCACCATCACACAACCACCGATGACTAAAGTCTGTGCCAACACTGCCTTGTCGGAAAGACAATACTGGACAATGTTCCTCAGAATCGTCCAGAAGGAGCATTCAACTGTATAACACCTGCTGCATACCCAGAAGTCCTTTAGAAGGCAGCAGGACTGTGATTGGATTCAGGGAACCACAGGGAGCCACAGGTGGTCAAAGACTTGATTATCCACCATGTTCATTATCTGTAGAGGTTCACTGATGAATGCATGAAGGGAAAACTGCTAGAAGAACTGAGGGATAAACTGGGTGAGATGTGATCTGATTTAACTGATCATGGACAGACATAAGACCATGAGACAATAGAAGGAACTGTTCAAGTCTAGATGCCTAAATGCATTGAGGTGCTGCCCTGTCATTGGTTGATTTGCTATTTGTGTTTGTGTGTTGTGAAACAACTCAGACTGTTGGATTGTAGCTGATGAACCTACAGTCCACTGAGCTGGCATAAGAAGGACTCCCAGAACTGAACTGATGTGACTTCTCCAACCAATGAGGCAACAACCAAACAGTTGATTCCTGATTCCTGGCTTGCTATGGTCCCTGCCTAGACTGGTGCACCCATCGTTCGCCAACCCCCCACCATTCTACCGCAACCCTCCACAGAGTAGACAGGTATAGAGTATGGGTATAAACCAACAGCAATGCAGTGATGAACTACCACTGTTTGGTTTTGAAAATGATTGATGAACCAGTGACCCAGTGGTTGTGAGGTCATAAAACCATCATATGATATAATATCCATCAGAAAATTACGTAAGTTAGATGTGGTGATCATGGAAAAAATACAAAGACCTTTTGCTGTCTCACCATTCTGCGAGGAGTTGATGCACGTGGAGCAGAAGTGGAGGAAGAGGTCGATGAGTCTGAGAGCTCTCTGTGATTGGGTGTACTGGTCAGACTGGGAGAAGAGGATGTCCCTGAACCTGCGAACCAGTATAATTGTTCAGTGTCCAGGTTCAGTCAGGTGTGACTGAAGTCAGTGATGCCACCAGGTACTCACCATAAGGGGGCGAAGCTAAGTCAGCCTTACGGACAGAACTAATGAGCTGTAATGAAGTAAGAGAGGTGAGCACAGAAACCAGGTGTTTTTAGTTCCATACTACAGAACCCGGAAACTTAAAGAACTCCGGTTGTTTCTTTCCGTCTTACCTGAAGTGTTTCTGGGATCCTGCTGGTTGACGCTCCCTGCTCACTGTCCCTGGATGAGCTGGTCCGACGTGTTCGTGTGGAGTAGGCCGGTTGTATGGTGAAGGCATTGGAAAATGAGCCATGGTTTTGATGATGGGGACTAGAGCCCAAAGATGGAGAAGAAGAGAGGGGAAGCTGGGGGTTTAGGAATGGGGGAGATAGAGGTGGAGTGTGGGGGTATAAGCCCTGGTTGGGGTTCCCAGATTGGGGTATGAGGGACTGAGCCACACTCATTGCCACAGAGATGACATTAGCCAGGGAAAAGTAGGGTTGGTCTGGGGAGGGCCACTGGGGAGAGGTAGCCACTGAGGGAGAAGAGGTGGGGGTGAAAAGAGAAGGGTTGCTTTGGACCCGGGGAAGTCGGGAGATGGGGGACAGGGTTGGGAAGGAGGCAGTGTAAGTGGAATAAGGGTGAGTCGGGAGGTGGTACTGAGCAGCAGGTGGGAGATGAGGTTGCGGAGTAATTTTGGAGTCTGGGTGGGGGTAGTGGAGGGGGTACTGAGGGTGCTGATAGGAGGAAGCTGGAAAGAGGAACACAAATGAAGTTATAAATTTTTGGGGTTGATACCTCTGTGAGACACAGAAGAAGATCATGTTTCATCTTTAGATCTCCTGACGTATCAGATAAGAGAGAATTATCAATCCCTGATTTTGCTTTCTGGGACCAAAAAAATACCCTCCTCTTTTATCCAGTTAAATGATCACAGTAAAACACATTCTGGTAATTTAATGCATGGTGGAGTCCCTCTGATTAGTTGACACTCCACATCCAGCCACAAGAGTTCAAATTTTCCAACTCTAGCATCTGCCGCTTTGAACATACATCAAACGCTCCAAATCTGTAAACCAGCAGCGCCGGACGTGCGAAATGTTTTAAAACGCATGGCGCAAGACGTGCCACGAGACTTCTCGACGCCCCCTGGACATGCATCCACATCGACTCTGCATGTAAACCAGACGCCCCTGATGCTCAAATCGCATTTGGTCTGAACGCGTTATAAAGAGGAGGTCATGCAATCATTTGAAGCAGGTATGCTGGAACAGAGACACATCTCAAACATGCAGGGCAGGGATACTTGAGGACCGGCGTTGGGGACCAGTCAGAAAACATGCAACAGGAAGAAAAAATTAGACCAACCTGTTCAATTTGTTTTAACATTCAGGTTGGCACCCATTCACCCCCCCAGCATTAATAAGATCAGAGCTATAACCAGTGGTGAAGGTATTGTGTAAAAAATGAATGTATATCATGTCGTACCTGATGGCGTCTGAAAAGACTGTGACCTCAGCGGTCTGACGAGGGGCGTGGCCTCTGTGTCGATGCGGAAATCCACGGCTTTCAAAGCGGAGGGGTCACTGTTATTAATATCTGACAGGAAGAGACCGAATCAGCCGACTTGAATTGATAGATGGTGAAGGAATGAACTACAGAGTCAGAACTGACTGAGTTACATCTGATTAAAACAAAGATCTGAGTTTCAAACCATCGGACTGAGTTGACGTCAAACAAACCCACCACCGTCCTCATGCTGCTGCTTACCAGGTAGAGAGGACGAGGACAAAGTCCTGGACAGACCCTTTGTTGCCTCGTTTAACTGTGAAGATTTAAGAATTTGGTTAGAGTATAAGTTAGAGTACAAGTCAAACAACTGAAACCATGTAGTGTGTAATATAATGAGGGAATGAATTATTTTCCTGTCTAAACCATCTGCATATACATTTATAGTGATGAAGTAATTGATAACAGTTTCGGTACTTGTCCGTATACAGAGCTGTGAAAAAGTATTTGCCAGCTTCACAGATTTCTTTTGTTTTTGTCACAGTTAAATTTAAAAAAACCTGAATAGATACAAACAATAGTTTTCAAATTATGATTTCTTTTATAAAGGGCAAAAAAAATCCATCCAAGCCAAACAGGTTGTGTGTGGAAAAAGTAATTACCCCCTAAGCTTATTAGCTGGTTGTGCCACCGTTTGTGAGACATGCCTTTGTCTTCCTTTGAGACAGCAGCGAGCTTTGGTCTCGGATGCCCTTTCCACCCATTCTCTCACGACTCAGTCATGAACTCCGACCTTAACTCAGCCATGGGAGGCCAGCTGTATTTCAGATGTCATTCCAGGTTCTTCAGTCACCCTCTAGGTGAGTCATCTGAGAGCTCTTTGAGGGATTTTGGTAGCTACTGGTTCTCATCTGTTCTTTACTTTTTTTTAGACAGGGCAATATGTTTTGTTTTCAGATCTTCTGCCCTACCCTACTTCATGTTGTCTGACAGGTCCTATGTAAGTCTGGGCAGGGCTGCTTACCAATTAATATTAAAACAGAAACATTTAAGTGTGACCAAAAAGCTAAATCAGAAGAGAACCCTTTCGGGGATGAAGACTTTTCCCAGCACCAGCGGATGAATGAGGCGTACCTGTGATTCGGGGAGCGTGGGGGAGGTCAGGTGGGTCAACCTGCTGACGTCTGCTGGGTGCTGCTGATGCATCATTAACTCCGCGCTCTTGATGATTTCATACATGCGTAGAATGAACCCCTCCCTCTCTGATAGCAGGATGAAGTCTCTGAGGAGCTGAAAGCAAAGAGTTGGTCACACCTCGAGCTGCCGCTGGAGGAGGGAGCTGAATGCTCGGCTCTGATTGGTTGTTTCCTGACCATCACGGATGCGATGTCCTCTGGATTGTCTCCATCCAGGTCGAACTTAAAGGTCACCATTTTGTTGTTGTGAGTCTGCAGCTGACACTCCACCACTCGGTCCACCTTATCGGACACCTGAATGCACCGAACACACACCGATCACGCCACCGTGTTTCAGGTCGCAGGTGCGTGACGCGGACGCTTCCACTCACCCCGATGATCCTCAGCCGAGCTCTGGCTCTACGTCTGAACTGCTTCGTGGCTTCTCTTTTAGCCACTTCCTGCTTGCTCCAATCTGACTGGCCGTCGTTGCCGTCACTCAGACCGGAGGTTATGTCAGATGAGCAGCTGCAAACAGAAAACACACACAAAATAAAGCCGACTGAAACAAAGGCTGGGTGTTGAGAGTGTGCGTTACCTGTCGACAGGTGAGGAGAAGCCGCAGCGTGAATCAGTGGGGGGTTTCTCTGCACTCTGGATAACAGCAATGCTCTGCAGGACAGTTTCAATGGAAAGACTCACTGAGCACCACTAGAGGGCAGCAGAGATGCTTCTCTAAACTCAGGCTTCACCTGAGCTCATGCAGGCTGAAGGATTTTTTTGATTATAAATGAAGCAAATAAAACATAAATCTGTTTTTCCCAAATCAATTCTACAAATTCAATCTGAGGTACAGCTTAAGAACAATTACAGGACTATCTTCTTCCCTGCTTTAATCCCGCCCCCTTCCTGCTGACCTTTGGGAAGCGCAACACCGGGAAGGGCGGAGCTTTGGAAGCTGACCGGCTCACAGGAGGCGGAGTCTCGGGGACAGGGGCGGAGCCTGAAAAAGCAGGCGGCGCCTCGGCGGCTCCTGCAGAGGTGTTGAAGGAGATTCCTGTCTCGCAGTCAGCTGCCGTAAAACGAAGCAGCTGGTTAGTTTGAGCAGCAGCTCTGAAAGCTATCCAATCACCGAATGAAATACTGACAGGCAGCTGAGGAGTGAGACGCGTCTTTGGTTGTCTTGTCTTCGTCCTCGGCGCCATCTTCTTCCGTCTTGCCGGAGAAGACGCTGATCCCAGAGTCTGCCAGGCTGCTGTTCGCCAACATCGTCCCTGCTTGGGTGGGTGCTGTGGGCGGGGCTTGTATGTCAGCAGGAACATCATTCTGTGAGTTTATTGGAGGAGAGTTAAGGCTCCCACATACTCTGGCGTACTTCAGTCCACGGAGGTCCCCGCATACTGGAGGTAGGGCCAGGCGATTTGGCTTAAAAGTAAAATTTCAGGTTTTTTTTTTTTTTTTTTCTAATTTTCTTTTCTGAAATAGAAATGAAAGAAAATATTTCCAAAAAGGGGCCTTTATTTTAATCATCTCTTCTAGGAGTTGTAAAATTAGGGCCAGGCTTCAAGCATTTTTGTTTAACTACAAGAATATAGTCATAATATTAGCAGAATAAATAAACATTACCAGATAAAAATGTCTTAAAATTATGAGAAAAAAGTTGTTTTAATGAGAAAAGAGCTTCGAGTTATCAGAATCTGACAGGAGCAGCTCAGTTCGTGTCGTTCTTTCTTCAAAATTGACTCAGTTGTTTGCACAATTGTTTCAAAGTCCTGCTACTGATAATAATTTAATGCTGATGTGTTAAAAGATGAAGTATTTCCATTAAGTATTTAGTATTATCTGTAAAACGTATATCAAAGTGAACTTCACAAGATGCTTAATAGTTCTCATTTTAATTTTTAAAAATTTTCATGTTGGAGTTCTTATAAAATTACTGCTTTATTCTCCTTATATTGCAACTTTATTTTTGAATTATTCTCATGATTAAAAATAAAAACTCTTAGCCTGGCCCTAATATTTAGCCGTAGAGTTGACCCAAGTTCAAAGTCCAAATAAATAGAAGCTTTAAAACATGTTTGTCAAACAAGATGGCCGCCCTGTGCGCGCTGACATCACTCTGAACTACGGAAACCCAAGGAGAGGATTGGTGGAAAAAAATCCAGTTTTCAAAAATTTAAATCCTCAAATGCCAAAATTTCAATGAATTGATAAAATCGATGTATCGCCCAGGCCTAACATCTGCCAGACACGTCCGCACAAAGGTAAACTTTTACAACCGTGTATGCGTTCTCGGTGTCGCACAGTAAACTGCTCCGCAGGAAACGGTGGTCACATCAAACTGTTTGAGCACATAAGGTTTAGGTTTGGCGCCATCTTGTGGACGAAATGTCAGATTTTGAAGAGCTTCTGACCGAAGAGATTAGAAAATATAGAAACTTGTATGATACATCAATGAGGGGAATATAAGGACTTTCAGAGAACAAAAAAAAATACTTTTTTAAGCTACGAGGCAAATTATCTCTTCCTTCTCGTCCGTTGACGCCATGAAATTGTGGAAAACGAAGGAATTTGTCGAGAAATACAGGACATCGGAATGCTGGTCCATGAAATCCCAACCATCCGCGCAGCTCACTGACTACAGTATGCCTGAGTATGTGGGAGCCATCAGGCTAACGCTCCCTGAAAACATCTAAGAAATATCCAATAAATTAAGAAAATAAACAGAATTTTATTCATAAATACAATCTTAAAACATTTAAGCAACATTTATTTCCATATCGACTGCTTCTGACTCACCTGATTAGCCACTCTTCCAGAAGCAGACGCAGTTAAAACAGATGCAGGCTTCAGATTGGACAGGTCGGGTTGTTCGGGGGCGGGCTTAGTCGCCTTCTTGTTAACAGATACCTTAAGGTTGTTCACAGCATCCTCCAGCAGGCGGCGCTTTTTGTCCCGCTTCTCCTTTATGGCAGTAACTCGGTTTCTGATCGCCTTGGCAATCACCTTGTAGTCGGCCTTGCAGACAAATCCCAGAATCACCTGACAGACAAAGATGGACAGGTGAGACCAGGTGGTAATTCCTTTATGATGTCATCAGAGTGGTGGGGAGCGTACCATCTCCTGGGCGACCTCCTCAGGGACGTCTTTGTACAGCTCAAAAAGGAACTCGATGGCGTTGTTGTCTTTGTATTTGCCCAGAAGCTTCTTTTGGTCCTCCACCCTGAGCCAGAGCTTCAGTGCCGCCTTTGTGCCATCATCTTCCTCAGCCAGCTCCACATAGTAACCCGTCTTTTCCTGGAAGAACCGGTGCTCCAGCAGATCCTGAACCGTAAACCTACAGACATGGACAACCGACCACAGGTCTTTCAACCACATTACAACTATTCAGACACAGCTGATCATTTTAAAGCTTCTTTGATTGTGTAGAAAAATGTTAGGAAGGTCTAAAACGAAAAAAGTGATTCAAGAAGAATACATAGAAATCTACACGTCTCCATGTTGAGTAATGTCAAAATCAGCCGATATGCTGATGACACTCTTGGTAATATTACAGTGTTTCCAGATATTCCTGGCTTTATTGATGCTTTTTAACCATGTTTTTGGTGTCACACTGTGGAAAGTCACTCAGTGTAGTGACACCTTAATGTTGGCCGCTGTTAACGATGCTCAGTGCCAGATTGTAATGTCTGTCCTAAAACACCAGATAGTTGTAAACCTGATGTTGGTTTTCAGTTTGAAACTTAAAACAGAAAGAACATGTGTTTTAACATGTGAAGAACATTTTTAGACTTTCTCCATCAGTTTCATAGTGAGATTTTACGGCAGGTTTTTATTTATCGATACTGAAGGTTCTGCTTCCAGGACACCTTAAGACCTTCATCTCTAAAAATCAGCTTTGTTTTTCATTTGAACCAACTACAAACTCACATTTTCCTGCCGATTTTGAGGACATTGAACTAACCACAGTTCCAGAGTTTCCTACTATAGATGAGGACAGTGAACTAACCAGACACTGAGTTTTCCTAACTGACCTCTTGCTGCTGTCGGTCCGGATGCAGCCCTCGATTATCTCTTTCAGCTCTGGGATTTGTACTTTTAAAAAATTGGCCGGTTTGATTCCCTGGAGAACAGACAGATGGTCAGACATGGAAACCCAACAGGAAGTGAGCAGGTGTGAGGTGGGCGTGGCCTTACATTGGTGACTTTGCGGTAGATCTGGGCGGCGTTCTTACATTCAGAGTATGGATACTCTGAAGTCGCCATCTCCAGCATGCACATCCCAAAGGCGTAAATGTCCACGGCCTCATCATACTTCTCCTCGTACATCTCTGGAGCCATGAACTCAGGAGTTCCTGAACGCACCACGAGCCACAGTGTGAGACACTCCATCAGAACCCGTCAGCCCATATTTATGAGGACGAACGGAGCAGAAGCTTCATACCGATGACGCTCTTGGCAAACGAGGCCTTCTTGAGTGTGGCGAGGCCCAGGTCTCCTATCTTGACCGAGGCGGTGGGTCCGTTGATGAAGACGTTGTCACATTTAAGGTCTCGGTGCAGAATGGGTGGCGAGCGCGAGTGCAGGAAGTGAAGACCCTTCAGGATCTGCAGGCTCCATCTCTGCAGCAGCTTCAACTTCATCGGGCGGAACCTGCGGACGTACCTGGATGGGTTCAACAAGGTGGGTCGGGTTCAGGGATTGTTCAGGTGCTACAGGAAATGATTCAAGCATAGAAACTGGGGCTGGGCGGTATGGCTTCAAAATAAAATCTCTGACTTTTTTTTTTTCATAACAGATCCAATTTCCAATTTTAATTGTGATTTTTTTTTTTTTCTTGCTTTATTTTCTAAAAATAGACATGACAGAAAATATTTTCAAAACATGGCTTTTATTTCAGTCATTCCTTCTGTGACGGAATATCAGGGTCAGGCTACAAGAATTTTTGTTTAATTACGAGCATAAAGTCAGAATATTAGCAGAATAAAGACAGAATTCTACCAGAAGAATCTGTCAAAATTACAAGATAAAAATCATTTTAATGAAAAAAAACCTTGAATAATTTTTTTTTTCTCATAAAATTACTACTTCATTCTTCTCATGTTACGACTTTATTCTGGTAATATTAAGACTTTATTTGCGTATTATTTCGACTGTTTTCTTATAACATCATGACTATTTTGGTTGAAAAATAAATCGTAGCCTAACTTTTTTGTCATAGCATTGACCTGAATTCAAATAGAAGCTTTACAAAATGCTTGTCAGACAAGATGGCCGCCCTGGGCGCGCTGACATCACTCTGAACTACGGAAACACAAGGAGAGCACTGGTGGAAGAAAAATTTTCCAAAAATTAAATCTTCAAAAGCCAAAAATACGACTAATCGATAAAATCGATTTATCGTCCAGCTCTAATAGAAACTAGAGAAAGAAATAGGAGGGAAAAGTTGGAGTGGGACATTTTTTCTGGCTCCTCACGTTTTGAGCGTCCCAGACGTCATGAGCTCCGTCACCAGGATGATGCATTTGGAGGACTTCCAGGAGTCGTAGAACCTCACGATGTTGGGATGCTGCAGGACTTTCAGCA
The DNA here is from genome assembly GCA_014839685.1 of Anableps anableps. Taxonomy (NCBI): domain Eukaryota; kingdom Metazoa; phylum Chordata; class Actinopteri; order Cyprinodontiformes; family Anablepidae; genus Anableps; species Anableps anableps. The sequence continues at coordinate 30,810,967 of CM026083.1, read as the reverse complement.
TCTCCACCTCCTCACTGAAGCGCTGGCGCTCGGATCTGCTCAGACGGTGAGTCTGTTGGACGTGAACACATGAACACCTTCAGCCGTTCACCTTGTCAGAGAAAAACCTGCCCCCTGAAGGACGCTGAGCCCTCACCGAGCTGCTGCTAATGAACTGCTGACATGACAACACACCAACACCTCGCTTTGCTGCCTAACTCTGCTTTTCTGTTTGTTTATTTATGATCCGGCACTTCCTGTAAGCTCTGAGTCGACTTCAGGCTCCACAGGGTCGGTGGCCAGATCACAAGGGAGCTACAGGGGCCCCATGTGAGAAAATAAAAAAATAAAATAACATAAATTTCAATTTAATTAAATATTAAATAATAAAAACATTTTATATTTATTATATAAATTAATTCAATTTATTATCAAATGTATTTAAGTTTATATTTATTAAATAAACAAATTTGATGATAAATTAAAATAAAATAAATTATATTTAATATAACTAAAACTAACTAAATTAAAACAATATTTACTAAATTCAATTAAAGTTAAACCCAAGTTTCTATAAATTATGTATGGAAAAATAAAATCTGAAAACTAAAATTTAAAATTTTTTTAAACAAAATAAATAAAAACTATTTATTAAATTAAAGTAAAAGAAATTTTTATAAATTATTTGACTTTCATTTTTTTATGATCCGGCACTTCCTGTAAGCTCTGAGTCGACTTCAGGCCCCACAGGGTTGGTAGCTGGATCACAGGGGGCCCCATGTGGGGGAGAAAATTATTCAATTAAATATTCAATAAATAAATATATTTGATATTTTTTAGATAAATAAATGTGAAGGTTAATTAAAATAAAATAAATTTAAAAATGTTTATTTATTAAACTAAACTTATTAGACTAACTAAATAAATAAATACTTAATTTATTAAATTATTTTTAATTTCCCAAATATGGCAAGTTTGAATACAATAAAAATGTTCTAAAAGTCAAACCTAAACCAGAACATTACATTTTCACTTGTTTGGACCAAAATTTGTTTTATTGATCTTCCTAATTTATAAACCTTTGCCTTGTTCTTAGATTTTTATGAATTTTTATTCATCTATTATTTTACGCTGCTTATTTAAATAGCGTTTATTAAAACTGAATGATAAAATGATGATCTGTGGATTTAATGTGAAAAAGTCCTTCAGTTGAAGAGAAATCACATTAAAAACCTCCAACAGAGAAAATAGTAACATGTCAGGCCTGTTTCTGCACCAAACAAACAGATTGCATGGCTGAACGTGTGTGTGTGTGTGTGTGTTATCACCAGCACCCAGCAGCCGTGTGCTCACTCAGATACTGTGTATGCTTCAACAAACTGCTGACTCATGCTTCATCATGCAACACGTGTGTGTGTGTATCTGCAGCCTGCTGACGTGAGGCGAGGAGGTGAAGGAGAGCGAGACGTCCTGCTGGAGATCAGGACGCCCAGAAACAGACACTTAAGGTGATTTTCAGGCAGAATCCTCCCCAGGGTTCTACAGAAACCCAGCTGGGTTTGTTCTCACGCTGGGAGAACCAGAGCAACATCTCCACAGCAACATCTGATCAGCTGCTTCAGTTTCCACATCTCACCCGGCCTGCTTCTGCAATCAGATTTTTTTTCCAAACATCTGAGTTTGTCTCGAAAGAAGGGAAAAACTCAAGCTTTCTTTCAGCCAGCTGACCAGCAGTGTGTAGCAGCATGTGGGGGAGGGGCAGTGATTCCATACAGAGCCATAAAGGTGTTGGTTGCTCTGATGACGAGGAAAGCTCCTGAGCAACAGTGAAAGCAGCCAGAACTCCAGCTGGAGGTCCAACAGAACCTCCGACTGAAGCCAGCCTCAGCTTTCTTCAAAAATAATCCCATTTCTAGTTTTTCCCTCTGTTCCTTCCCTCCAAAAGAAAAGACAAATAACAGAAAATATTTTCAAAAACCTGCTCCTCTCTGGGTTGACCTGAGTGGGCTGACGTCACTCTGAACTACAGAAGCCCACAGAGTAAAAAAAATCCAGACTTTCTAAAAATTAATCCTTCATAAACGGCAAGTTCTGCAAAAACACAAACTCTTACTAAGTATTTCTGCTCCAGCTTCCAGAGCAAATGTCTTGAATTCACTTGAAATAAGATAAAACTAACTTACAAGTAACTTTTCATCAGATATAGTAGCTGGTTTCAAGTCAATAATTCCTTAATATTGATGAAAAAGTTCTAGTTATAAGTGAAATAATCTGCCAGTGGAACAAGATATTTTTCCAATTTTATAAGTTAAAATTTCTTCTTAAACACGACCAAAAATACTTGGTAAGATTTTATGTTTTTGCAGTGAGCAGTTTCAACTTCTCAACCAAAAACTGCTAAAGTTTTGAGAAGACACAGATCTGATGACAGAAAAGCGGAGGGAATAACGCAGAAAAATTGCAACATGGTGGAAAAAAACATTTTAACATTATAATTCATTACGATTCAGAATCGATTTAGAATTTCCCAAAATCAATCATAAAAAGTAAAACAAAACCGCTGGCTGTCGGCCTCCATTTTGGAACAGCACCGGTGTCAGTTTGGCATACACCGTCAGAATAGTATACCGGAAGTCAGCTAGGCTACTTTATCAAAACAGCATACCGATGTTTGTATGTTTTTTCTGTAATAAATGCGAGATATAATACACAAACACAAAAACTCGAAGTCGGAGGTATATTGAAGTGAAAGTTAAACTGCTTTAAAACATAGAAAGCCTCGCTTTCTCGGCTTGCTACTTCTCTCAAGTTAGCGAACAGCTAGCAGGAAGTGGATAGCAATTACCTTCACAATAAAAGCTTTTTCGTCGCTATAACTTACTTCCAAGCGTGTACTTCAAACTGGGGGGTTTATTTAGCAAGTATAAGTTATTATTCGGTTGTTTAGATACAGGACTTGACGTCTCTTTTCTCTACGCACTCCTCAAACAAGCCCAGGCCCTGGCAACCAACCATTCTGTAAACATTAAATTATTGATAATTTGTTGTTTATTATTATTATTATTATTATATTTCAGTGAGATAGACTACGCATGCTTGTTCAATGTAACACCCATCAAAACAACATACCCCTTCACAAATATCGGTATGCTGTTTTAATAACGTAGCCTAGAAGACTTCCGTATGCTATGCTAACGGTGTATGCCAAACTGGCAGAACACCGGACGTCCTAACGTCGCCACGCAGACTGCACTGGAACGTACGCATGCGCGGAAAGCACCACAATAAAGCGAAAACTACAAAAATGGAGGAAAGAGAGCGATTCAACCGACTTCAAATTCCCGGGAAGACCGAGCTTGACATTAGCTTCACTGTGAACAAATTTCGCAAAATGACGATTGAGCACTTCGGGTACACCGTGCCGTCGTGATTGGTCAGATGTCTGTGTATTATTTATGTATTTACCCCCCCCTGCTCGGTTCTGATCCGGTGCAGCAGAAGAACGTATCACTGACGAACTTCCATGATTTTTCCCCCGATAACATGGAAAATAAAACGAGATGTTGCAGCTAATCAGTCATTATCTCCTCCTCCACTGAACTTGTGAACTCGTAATCGTCAGTGATGAGGCGTTCATGAACGATCCGGTTCTTTTGAACGGCTCTTTCCCGTGAACGACAGGACTCGAATCTCAGTAAGCGAGAGCGTTGTTTGTTTTTACAACTTTGCCTGCTTACAGTGCTCTGCACACAAGCTACTACTAATCTGTTTAATTTCAAATAATATTTATTTAATAGGCCAAGAAATAAAATACAAAAGGGTTGGACGTTGCTCTCTGTTTGTTTTCGTCACGTGTCATGGCGGCACTGACGCAGGCTTCAAGCAGCGGGAGAGAGGATGAGGAGGGTCACGGTGGCGCCATTTTTCTTCTTGCTTAATGTTTATAGTTGAGTGTTGTTTTCCGTTGGAGCGTTGCCTTATTTGTTGTATTTAATGGTGCAGAAGAGGATTTTTGTTTCTGCCAAAGCAACTCAAGTCCTCTTTTTTCCTCTACTGTTTGTTACATTTTCCTTTTATTTAACCTCTATATTACAAATACACCTAATGCACACTTGTAAAAATAAACTATATGGGTATTTGACATTTATATCTGAACATTTAATATTTTATGAACTATACATACGAACGCACTGTAGTTTTTTACTTAATACTGATGATTCAGCCACAAAAGCAGTTAACATCACACCATGTTAGGGATAAAATGGCTTCTCCTGAGGAAAATTTAGATTTTTAAAAATGGATCATTTGAAGGGACCTGGATCCTGAAGATCCAGTTGAGTCCCATCACTAGTAATCGTGGATCCGCTCTGCCAGGGTTGCTGTGTTTACCAGACTGTCGTAAACCACATGTATGACCAACACCAACACTGCTGCAGTGGGACGGGCTTCCGTGGTTCTGGTGGACCTTGAAAACAAGCGTCCCGAAACTGCGTGAGCGCGCGTCGACAGTTCGACTTCGGTCCGACCGTGCTGGGTCCTTCAGAGACGGACTGGAATCAGAGGTGCTGACTGAACGGGGAGGTTCTGCAGGTTCCCAGACCTTTCTATCAGAACCGTCTTGAGTTTCAGCATCTACTGGATCAGAACCACAGAGACCCGGACAGACGATTCTGGCATTTCTGGTAGGTCTTGGTCCGACCAGTGATGGGGTCGTCTGTGGTTCTAATGTGGTTCTGATCCATCTGTCTGTTCATCCGGATGGACCAGAACCACATTAGAACCACAGACCCAACCCTCCATCCGTCCATCCATCCATCCATCCGTTCATCCATCCATCCGTCCATCCATCCATACATCCATCAGTCTGTTCACCTATCCATCCATCCAACCCTCCATCCATCCATTCATCCGTCCATCAGTCCATCCATCTATCTGTTCATCCATCCATCCATCCATCTGAGTCGACCTGACCCTGAAGTCCAGAAGCTTCTGGCTCATCACCTCCTGCCATGGTTGCTTGGTAACCGTCTAAAGCGCCTTGATCCGGGCCATCGGACCCAGAACCACGGACTCCGGACCCGTGACCCAGTCGTTACCTGCAGCTCGCACCAGGCCACCTCCACCGTCTTCTCCGTGTCCAGGCCTTTGTAAACCGTCTTGAAGGAACCTCGTCCGATCTCGACGTTGAACTTCAGGAATCGTCCGTCGGGCGACGTGCCCACCGCCTCCATCTCCTCTTCGTCGTGCTCCTCCTCCCTCCGCCGTTGCCAGGGCAACTCCTCCCTGGTAGAGTCAGACAGCATGACCCCCGCCTCCTCCGCCGAGTCCCAGCCGATGCTCATACCTGCGGCGGGTTTGTCCCCGGAGTCTGATTGGCCGGTCGGATCGTCCTCTGAGGGTTTCTGGGAGTCGGGGCGAAGGCTCCATCCTTCCTCCTCGTCTTCATCTTCATCCTCCTCAGGTCTCTTCTTTGTGTCGCTGTCAGGCGTTGACGTCATCATGGCCCCCTGTGGTCTAGTTAAAGGTGACTCGGTGAGGTCACAGGGGTGGGCGGAGCTTCAGTGACCTATAAACAGGAAAACCAAACTCATTATCCACCAATAAAACTGTAATGAAGCTGATGGTTCATTTTTCACTTGAATATGTTAAACAAACGTTTTATTTTGGCAAGAAGTGTTTGGATTGAAATGATTGTTAATATTGAAAAGTATTTAAATAAATAAATGATCAGATGATGGATCTGTTTTAATCACAAAGTGAAACATTAACCATCGGTTCATTTCAAACACTTTCCTGCCTTATGTGATGTTCCTGAAGTTAAACTAAAATGGTCCTCTCACTCTGCCAGGTGCATATCTGATTAATACCGAACCTTTGGGTCTCTGATTGCTTTAAATGTCTCCACTATTATGAGTTTGATGTAAATAATCTAAATATTTGTGTCGTACTCACTGTTTATCCGCTTTGATGAGCTGCAGACCGGAACCAGTAAATCCAGCGCACCTGGAGGACCTTTAAAGTTCTGGTTTTGGTTCGGTCCCAACTGAGTCCAGCTCCTCTTCCTCCCCTTCTCTTTCTGTGATGTCACAGCCTGACATCTGCACGCGCTATCAGCTCGGAGCAGACTGCCAGAGCGGCAGGAAGCCCCGCCCACCGGACACCTGTCTAAAACAAACCGGGTCACGTGACTCGGGGTTGGCGACGTCAGAAACGGATTAATCAACCTTCTGCTTTCTATTTGTTTTTATTCTGGTTAAAAGTTGGTTTTTGTTTTTGTCATATTTGGGTTTTGGTGCAAATTATTATGTTATTATTTTATTTTTATTACTGTAAAAATACTGTTTAAACCACGGAGAAATGACACTTTTATACCGCATAAATAAATGAATAAATAAATAAATTAGTGACATACTTTAGATAGGACTTTGTGAATTTATTGATTATAATAAAAATGTAACCACGAAGAAATGACACTTTTACACCACAATATTTAGAAGTAAATAAAATAAATAAAAACTGGGATTTTGTGAATTTATTGATAATAAAAAATATATTTTATTTTTAACTATTTTTCAGCTGCTTTCGATTCTAATACCAAATTATAACCAATATTTTTGTCGCATTTTTGTTCTTGCCGTGAACATTTACAGACTTAATGCAAAGAAAAACAACAACTCGGAGGTTTAAACACGTTCTTTATCCAAGACCTGCTCCTGAAACATGTGAAGATCTTCCGGTAAAATCTTTAAACCATGACGTCATTTGCAGAGCTGAGGTTTGACCATTGCTGATATTTGATTTATTAAGGTAAAATTTGTTTCTACTGTAAAACAATAACCTATATTCTCCGTGTGTTTATTATTTCACCCGTTTTCAACTCTCTTTCTGTGCTGTCGTGTCGCCCATTGTCCACCAGAGGGCAGTATTGTTCCTGAGCGCTGCAGCTTCCGTCGTTTAATTTTTGATATTTTATTAAAATTATTTTACATTCATATATGTTGTTGATGCATTTTATCATATTTGATGAAGTCAGTAAAGTCACCTGAATATATTTCTTTAGTTATTTATTGATTTATATTTATTTATTTATTTATTTATGTTTATTTATTTATTTATTTATTAATGTGCCAAAGCTCCGTCTGTTTCAGACAGAGAGCTCTGTCCTCTGATTCGACAGCTGTGAGTATGAACAACCTCCTCTTTCGCTTGTTTGTTTGTTTTTGTTTATTTTTTGAAATGCTGCATCTTCACAGCTGCAGTTAAAGACACTGGAGACGCTGCTGCTGCTGCTCTGTGGCTGCTCTAACGAAATGCTGAAGCAATGATGATCAGCTGAAGCTTCTGTTATAGTTGATGATCCGTGTTTCCTGCTAGAAACAAACTGGTGAGAGGGAAGAAAATCAGCTGTTTTATGCATAAAATCAGGCTGGAAGCAGCAAAAATGTGTTTTTAAGTTAAGAAATATTCTTTTCTTTTCTCTCCTCCTGAATCTGAAGCAGTAAATCTTTGATCTTTAATCTCAGCAGGGGGATTAAACAGATCTTCTCATCATTAATCCGTTCCTTATCTTCATCTTTTCACCTTTATCCCTTTATCCCGTCGTTCATCCTCCTCCTCTTCTCTCGGTTTAATTTCCCGTCTCGCTGTGACTTCCTCCCCAGCAGGCGGTAAATCAGCGATAAATGATATTCGATGATCTGTGGATCGGTTGCTGGAGGCGGAACATCGTGTCGTTTCTTGGGGCCATGTCCTGCAGTCTGACGCTCCTCCTCCTCCTCCTGATCCCTCCATCATCCCTCCAAGGGGCGGCGCTGTGGCGCCGGGGGAACCGGGTGTCCTCCATCAACGCCTGCCAGCAGACGGAGGCGGCGGACGGAGGGCTGACGGTGCGCTGCAGCGGACTCCGGCTGACCCAGGTCCGTCTGCTGGTTCCTGAACCAGTTCCACCAGTAGACTCTGGGCTGCCTGCTCAGGTGTGTTTGTCTCTCCAGATCCCTGCCGGCCTGTCCAACCACACCAGCCGTCTGTTCCTGAACAAGAACCGGCTCCGCTCTCTGCCAGCCTTCTGCTTCTCGGACCTGTTCCTGCTGGACGAGCTGGACCTGTCCCACAACCAGGTCCGGACCCTCCCAGCACCGCCCCACTGCAGGAAACCAGGACAATCCACCTTCACTCACTTCCTGTTTCCTGTTGCAGCTGTCCTCCCTGGAGCCCGGATGTTTCTCCGGCCTGGCGTCGTCTCTCCGGTACCTGGACCTCTCGTCCAATCAGCTCACCACGCTGGACCCGGCGGTTCTTGGCGGACTGCAGGTCCAGGCCAACCTGAGCCAGAACCCGTGGCTCTGTGACTGCAGCATGCAGGTGAGCCTCGGGGAGGGGTTGGCTTCAGGCGGTTGCGGGGCGGCTTGATGACTTCCTGTCTGTGTCCAGATGTCCCTGCCTCAGCTGGACCTGGACCTGTCCTCTCTGGAGAAGGTCATCTGCCAGACCTCGGACCTCCCGAACCTCGGTACGTTGACCGCACCCGGCTCCTCGCGTTTAAAACCTCAGAATCTGATTGTAACCGTGTGTTGCAGGAGCTGTTGGACTTCCACTGGTCGTACTGGTGCAGGACTGGGACCTGTGCCAGTCGGTGAGGAGAAGCACAGACTTCCTGACCCTGATCACCATGCTCCTCTGGTTCGTCATGCTCGTCTCCTACCTGGTCCACTACATCCGCCACAACGAGGTGGTCGCCCGACGGCACATGGAGTACCTGAAGTTCCTGGAGAGCCGGGACCCTTTCAGACCCCAATGAGGAGCATCTTCTGGGTCCCAGGACCCTGAAGACGCTCGGAACAGAGCCTGAAACCTTCTCCGCCTGATCCAAAACGACCGTCCCCCAGATGCTTCTGATTAGGGCTGAAACGACGTATCGGATGAAGCGATCATTGAAATAATCTCGTAATCGGTTGACCGTTAACTGGAGCATACAGACACAATAAAGGGCCGTTTCTGAACGAATAACACTCAGAGCCAGTGAAGCCAAAACTGTTCAAAAAATATATCAATTTTGCATTTAAGATAAAAAAAAAAAGATCTGCTTCGTCTGTAAACGTGTTCCACCCAGAACTCCTCGAGTGGCAGTTTTAGCTTCACCTGCTTCACATTCTGGAAAAACTCCAACTATGTAGCACCTTTTTCTATCCAGTTATTAACCAGTTAATTCAAAAAATAGCCACCAGATCAGTCCTGCACTGCGCTGATGTTCAGTCCAGCAGAACGAGCCGAACTTTTCACATGGTGATGTGTTTATGTAGCTGCAGATGATCTAAAGGAATGCTCCTATCACATTTTAGGAAATAAAATGTTTATTATCTGATTTAAAAACGGAATTAAATTGTTTGTTTTTTTGCATCTCTTAATGTATTTCTAATGTATAAAAAAGGTTAAAGTGGTAAATTGAAAAACTGCAGAGTCTGGCAGTTTTTATCCGATTAATCGTCAGAATGATTGATGACTAAAATAATCGTCAGCTGCGGTGCTAATTACGATACCTTCATGCACCACGGATCCCCACTGAGTCCCGTAGAACCGTGGAAAGACCTCATTGGGCAACCAGCGACGTCTCATGGAGAGACTTCTGCAGTAAAATCAAACCATGACTCCTCCAGAACCTTTCGGAACCAGAAAGCTGCGGGTCAAAGCTCTTTAGAGACCCTCAATCTCAAGGAGGGTCTCTATCTTCCCTGATGAACTCCTGGGTCCCTTTAAGGAGTGAAGAACCGCCAAACCCTTTCTGAGGACGAACCAGATGAAACCAGCAGAAACCAACCAGAAGAATGTTTCCAGAAGAGCCTGAACCTCCAGGTCCCCTTCACAGCCAAACTAGTCCCTGGATCTCCTCTGAGGCCTTCAGCAGCTTTTAGGCGCCTGCAGAAGAACCATGTGATGGATTCATGGAGATCCTTCAGAGTTTATGGGATGTTTGGACCTTTTTCAAGAACTCGCACAGAACCAGATGGACGTTCCCAAGGAAACGTTAACGACGATGGCAACATCACCTGCAACTCCTAAAGTTTCTCCTTTCAAAGCAAAACCTGTGAACTGTGTCTGTGCTGTTTCCATGGTAACTGCCTCCCGACTCAGCCTGCATCTGTTCACCTCGTTTCTGTGCTAAAAAATAAATCCTTTAAAGTCAGTGCAGATCGGGTTCTTGGTGTCTTTAAGACTTCAGCTGCCGACCAGAATGACGTCAGCCTTTAAAAGGATGCCTCAGTTCAGTCCATCTGCGACCGTTTGTGTTGTAGTAACGACTAAAACTGGTGAAACAGATCAGTTTCCAGTTACAGAAACCAGAACAGAGGCTGCGAGAAGCACCGCCCGCAACTCATTTCTTCAGAATAGCTTTTAATTTTGTCTTCATGGCTCAGCAGAATGACATTTATTTGGTGTTTTATAACTTTGACAACTTTTAAAACACAACAGTTGAAAATGTGAAAGTCAAATTAATATTTAGTACTAGTCTATTATTGTTGTTGTTATACAGTTATTTAGGGTGCTGATCTCTAATAATAAAGACTTATCTGAAAAACTGATCACCATGTGACAATATTCACTTTGCACACAAATCCTAAACTTTTTATGTCTTTAAGCTTTATTTCTTTTACTTAATGATAATTTTGCACCTTTAAATTTCCATCTTAGCAGGACATTTTTCGTTACATTGGGTATTTCCGGTTCGGCTTCCGATCGTGTCCAGCTGAAATGAAGAAAGAAAAAAAAAAAAAGTGTGTGTGTGGGGGGGTTGTTAACGTGTCAGACTCCGTTATTTTTTAAATAAATTTGATTGAACATAGAAACAAAACAAAGGCTTACAGTGTTCACCATCATGTCTGAACAAAAACCAACCAGAAAAATAAATGCACAGATTGAACAGATTTGAACAATAAAGCATAAACTTCACAATTAAAAACATAAAAAAAGAAGTAAATGCACAAAAGGGGAGTAATTCTTCATCTATATGTATAAATATGTTTCGGGACAAAGAAAAATATTTGGATTAATGTTGTCAAATCGTGAAAATAAATTACTTGCTGACTCATTCTTCACCAACTTGCCAATAAATTTAAATAGTTTGTTTCTTTTTCATTTGTTATTATTTATTTAAATAATAAACAAGTAAATACATAATAATAATAATAATAATAATAATAATAATAATTTTCCAATATGTAAAATTCGGTTTCATTTTTTAAAATCTTGCGAATAAAAACAGTCACATTAAAATAAAATTCAGAAAATGCTCTTGTTTATTCAAAGTGGAAGCACCTCCACTGAAAGTGTTAACTTTCAGCGGTTCTGTTGCTTGTGACTGAGCGGAGCAGGATTGAATCATCTGGGATCGACTGCCTCTGCCTGCTCTGTTCTCTCCGCCATCAACTGCTCTGTTCTGCAGAGTGAATACTGTCCAGTCATTGTGAGGATCAGCTTCAGCTGCTCCGCGAACCGAACCGTTCAGAACCGCACAGTTCGGCCCAAACACAGTATGAAGGAGACAGCGGCCAAGCGGAGAGACAAGACGGGCGGCCGGGACCGGGACAAGTCCAACAAGGAACCCAAAGAGCCGAAGGAGGTGAAGACCGCTGCGGCCCCGGAGCCGCAGGACGTGGAGATGCCGGAGGAGGAGGCTGCAAACGCGGCTAAACATCCCAAGGAGCAGGACAGCCTCACTCTGGAGGGTAAACCCGGGTTTAATGTTCGGGTAGAACCGGGAGGACCAGTCCAGAGCTGAAGTCAGTGTGGTTCTGGACTCTGTACTGGAGCTGTTAGCTTTAGCCTGTTAGCATGAGACCATCTACTGCTAGGTGCCGTAAAATGGCAAAAAGAGACGTAAAACCCCCCGAAATGCGGTATTTATGTTGTTTATCTGCTGTGACACAGATCAGAACCGGTCCAGAAACAGGTCCTAGCCTGAGCCGAACTGGTAAACAGTGAGACAGCAGAAGCGAAGCATCTCGGGGTTTGGGCCTTAGTTTAAGCTCCTTAATGCTAAATGTTGATTATTTCATTTTTAATCTCAAGTATTTTCTCACTTTTTGATCAAAGCTTAAATGATTTTATTGTTCTCATGTCTTCGTAAATAAATCTATGACTTCAGCATGGTAATATTTAAAAGTTCAAAGCTTTTTCAAATAAAATCATCAATAACCAACCCTTTAAGTTGGTAATAATAAGCCCTGCAGAGCCTCTGCTGCTGAATCCTTGTTCAGCATCTCCTTTAGAACCGATCAGTCACTCAGACTGGACCAGTTCAAGTCCGCTTTTCTGGTCCTGGATGATCCTCCTGGTGAAATTGCGTCTTTATTCTGCTAATATTATGACTTTATTCTTGTAATTGAACAAAAAGTCTCCTAGCCTGACCCTGAGATCCGTCACAGAAGGGATGATTGAAATAAAAGCCATGTTTTGAAAATATTTTCTGTCATTTGTAATTTCCTTATTAGAAAAGAAATCGATTAAAATTGGATCTGGGGTGAAAAAGCTTCATTTTGAAGGCGTATCGCCCAGGCGCCGATATGTCCAGGTGTTCCTGGAGTCAGATTGAGTCCTGGACGACCGGCGGTTGTTTACATCTGAATGAGACCAAAGCTGAGAGCGGTGACGTTCTGAACTCCTCTTCCTCTCCTCCTCCTCCTCCTCCTCCTCAGACATCAAGGAGCACGTGAAGCAGATAGAGAAGGCCGTGTCGGGGAAGGAGCCTCGCTTCGTCCTGAGGGCCCTGCGCGCGCTGCCGTCCACCAGCCGCCGCCTCAACGCCAACGTGCTCCACAAAGCGCTGACCGGCTTCTTCACCAGCAACGCCTCCACCAGAGACTTCCTGCTGGGCTTCCTGGAGGAGGTGATCAGCTTTTACTGGGTTTCATGTTGACAGCACTGGTTCTGGGTGCAGAGTTTGGTCTGAACCGCCCTGTGTCTGTGTCCCAGCCCATGGAGATGGCGGACGGAGACATCCAGTTCCGTCCTCGGACGGGGAAAGCAGCCGCGGTTCCTCTGCTGCCGGAGGTGGAGGCGTACCTGCAGCTGCTGCTGGTGGTCCACCTGACCAACAGCAAGAGATACGCCGAGGTGAGAGCACACACCGCTGGACCCGACCAGTACCGCACTGGTTCTGGTTCCAGTTCAGAGTACAGAAATGTTCATCTCTCTGCTCTGAAGGAGGCCAGCCTGTTGCTCTGCTGAGCTTCTGGAGGTCCAGGTGGCTTTGATAGCTGCCTGCATCGTTGGTTCTGGTGTTGCTCATTGTCTTCTTGACGATACCCATCAAGCCCAGTACTGCCACGGTCACTGGACCAGCTTCTGGAACCTCTGGTGGTCTGGGTCAGTACCAGGTCCTGCTGGAAATGAAACCAGCATCTCCATGAAGCTCGAATATGTCCTGGTCGATGCTGCTGTGATGGTGGACTTGATAAAACCCAGTGGACCGGAACCAGCAGATGACATGGCTCCATAAATCATCACTGACTGTGGGAGCTTCCCTCTGGACCTCCAGCAGCTCAGGTTCTGGTCCTCTCCGGTCTTCTTCCAGACTCTGGGACCTTGAGGTCCAGATGAAATGCAAATGTTCTTCTTCTGGTTCTCCTCAGCCCCAGTTCTGGACCCGTCTGATCTGGATGTTCTGGCGTCTGGTGAAACTCAATCAGATTCTTGAATGGATCCTGCTTGACTTGTCAAGTCTGCGGTGCACATTCTTCCTTCCACTCAATTTTCTATGAATATTACTGGATCCAGCAGGGACCCGTGTCCATGACTGTCTCCTGGACATCTGTCCAGTCACCAGACGTTGCCACGACGACGTCCTGCTGACCCAGACCGAGACCGTCTGGATCAAGGGTGTTCAAAGTGAGGCCTGGGGGCCATTTGTGGCCCTGCGATGATCTTTTTCAGCCCTCGACCACGATTCAAGAATAAATTACCACAAGGTCTGCGACTTTTAAATCAAAATCCACTGAGAAAAACGTTTCTGGTTTCCTTCTGTCGTCATGGCAACTCGCACCACATCGACTCTGACTTGTGCTCTGAAGTCCACCTTGATCTGCTTCTTACTGCTGGATTAGAACCTGGCTGAACACAGGAAGAGTTTTCAAATGAAGACTGACCGGATCCTGTTTTTGTTGCGGCGAAAAGATGAAATATCTGGTCAGTTTTCTTTAATCGGGCCCAGAATAAAAAGCAGACTGGAAGCTTTTCATTTAACAAGGAAAAATCTACGACCCTGTTTAGACTGAAAAATAGCTGTGAGTTGTTGAGTATTTAAAAAAATCAACGTTTTTGGTGATTTTAGTTCGAAAAGATTTTGACCCATGTGAGAAAAAGTTTGGACACCCCTGGTTTGGGGGCTCAGGGAAGCTCTGCAGGTGTTCTGGGTTAACCGGCTGATCAGGCGAACCTTTTCACAGCGTTCTGGTTGTTGGAGCCGAAGGTGGAGAAGCTTCTCAGCCACCAGCGTCTGGACCAGCTGCCGCCATCTGCTCAGCATCGGACTGGGCCACACCTGCAGTTCTGCTTGTATCCTGAAGGTGGCGCTTATCCGCGACCCCTCAGGAAGCATGTCGATGTTCTCCCAGCTGTGGCGTTTGAACCCGCTGGAGCAGAACCTCGGGGTTGGGATGGGCCCGAGCAGAGCCTGATGGTGACCTCTGACCCTGACTCTGCTGCTGTTCCTCTGGTTTCAGGCCCACAAGGTCTCTGACGAGCTGATGCAGAAGGTGAGCTCCAAGAACCGCAGAGCTCTGGACCTGATCGTAGCTAAATGTTATTATTATCACGCCCGAGTGTACGAGTTCCTGAACCAGCTCGACACCATCCGCAGGTACACACACACACACACACACACACACACACACACAGAGAGAGAGTACAGCATGAGCAGGTGGAGCAGTGCTCATATTTCTGCTCCACCAGGGGTCTCCAGGCCTCCGGAGCTGCTTTCTTGCAGCTTTTTGGTGCGTCCCTGCTCCAGCACGCCGGAGTCCGATGAATGGACCGGTACCGGGCCTGCAGGGCTGAATGATGCTGATGAGGGAAGTCAGGTGTGGAGCAGAGACGCATCTGAAGGGGCGGCAGCTCTGGAGGACGAGACCTGGACAGCTCTGCTGTAGAGCTGCTGTTTGTTCTCACGTTTCTGGACAAACTAAAAAACGTTCTCGTTAAAACGACATGCCAAACGCGTGAAAACGAGAACTTTCTTATTAAAACAAGACGAACTTACTGGTTAAAACAGGAAACATGTTTTCGTTAAATCGAGAACGATCATTAAAAGAACTTTCTCGTTAAAACATGATGAAAAGCGCGTTAAAACGAGAACTTTCTCCGTACAATGAGACAAACCTTCTTGTTAAAAGGACGTACAAAACCCGTTGACACAAAAACGTTCTCGTACACCGAGATGCAAAACTCGTTAAAACAAGAACTTTCTTGATAAAATGAGATGAACTTTCTCGTGAAATCAGGACAAACTTTCTGGTTAAAATGAGATGCAAAACAAGAACTCTCATAAAAATGAGAACTTTCTCATTAAAATGGCATGTGAAACTCGTTAAAACAAAAATGTTCTTGTTAAAACAAGACGCAAAACTCGTTAAAACGAGAACTTTCTCGTTAGAACTGTTTGGTTTTTAAGATTTTTATTTTCAAGAGGACATAATAATCCTTAATAAATGCATTTTCATCATAATTACGAGCATGTCTTACCTTTTAATTAGCCAAATCACTGCTCGGTGTCACGTTTTACCAGCAGTAGCTGGTTTTAACTGGACCCGTAGTCCTTAAACTGGGTCTGAAAGGCGAAACCAAGAACCAGAACGACCATTTTCTCCCAGAACTGCGTCTCGAAGCCGGGGAGGTTTGAAACGTTCTCATAAAGAATGTCTGGGATCTGCGAGGCGGTCCAGATGTTTTCCAGCTCCGCTCCCTGTGTTGAAAACACGGTCAGGTGACGCTGTGACTCTGTGACCCCAGCTTCCTGCACACCCGGCTGCGCACGGCGACGCTGCGGCACGACGCCGACGGCCAGGCCGTGCTGCTCAACCTGCTGCTGAGGAACTACCTGCACTTCAACCTGTACGACCAGGCCGAGAAGCTCGTGTCCAAGTCCGTGTTCCCCGAGCTCGCCAACAACAACGAGTGGGCCCGATACCTCTACTACACAGGTGGGGAGCGCACGCGTGGCGGGGGGGGGGAGGCGGGGCTGCAGAGGGCTCACCTGTGCGTGTCATGTGACCCCCGCAGGTCGGATCAAGGCCATCCAGCTGGAATACTCGGAGGCTCGCAGGACTCTGACCAACGCTCTGAGGAAAGCCCCACAGCACACTGCAGTGGGCTTCAAGCAGACCGTACGTACACACACACACACACACACACACACACACACACGAAGCCCTGCGGGTTACAGAGCAGAAGGCTGTAACAGGCTGCCAGGAACCGGCAGCCGGAACCAACGAGGAGCTTTTATTATCAAACCGAGGCGCAAAACTCGTAAAATAAGAACTTTGTCGTTTAAAACGAGACATTTCTCGTTAAAAACAGGAAAACTTTCTCATTGAAACGAGATGCAAAACTCTGTATAAGGAGAAAACTTTCTCATTAAAACAACCGTTCTTAGTCTAAACGAAAACTTAGGTTAAAAATGACAACTTTTTAATTTAAAAGGAGAACTTTCTCATTTAAAACAAACTCTTTCAAAATCGGAACTTTATCATTTAAAATGACAACTTTTTCTTTTCAAATGAGAAAACTTTCATGCTAAAACAAGATGTAAAACCCATTAAAACAAGAAAACTTTAAGATGAGATGTAAAATTCGTCAAAACGAGAGCTTTATCATTTAAAATGACAACTTTCTCGTTTAAAATGAGAAAAATTTCTCATTAAAACGAGATTCACAACAAGAACTCGTTTAAAGCAGGAAAACTTTCTCATTAAAACGAGAACTTTTATGTTTAAAGCGAGAACACGCTCTTCAAAACGAAATCCAAAACTCTTTATAACGACAAAACTCTCATTAAAACAAATGTTCTTGTCCAAAACTAAAACTTGTTTAAAATTACAATTTTTTTTCTTTTAAAATGAGAACTTTCTCTTTTAAAATGGGAAAACTCTCGTTAAAACTAGATTCAAAACAAGAAGTTGTTTAAAACGGAAACACTTTCTCTTCAAAACGAGATTCAAAACCCTTTATAACTAGAAAACGTTTTCGTTATAACGATATAAAAAACGCTCCTCTGACAGATTACGACTGCTTACAAAGGCGTCAAGCGGCTCCCTCTGACTTTCCTCGCCGTTTCTTCTGGACGACACTTAAACATCCTCAGACGTGTTGCTGTTTTACTGTTACAGCTTTTCTTTTTCAAACGAGAAGATGTTCTGGTTTTTACGAGATATAAATCTCATTGTAACGAGTTTCTTGTGACGAGCTGCTCTGAATTTTGCATCTTTTCCTAATCGGAGAGACAAAGCTGTGATCCCCCTGTTTGACCAGAGGGGGGAGCTGTCGAGTCATGTTTGACGGTTGGATCAGCTCAGAGTGGAGAGTGAAAGTCTGATCTGATGAGCCCTGGATCAGCCGGGTTCTGGTTCTGACGGGCCGCCGTCTGTCTGTGTTCAGGTCCACAAGCTGCTGATCGTGGTGGAGCTGCTGCTGGGAGAGATTCCCGACAGGCTGCAGTTCAGGCAGCCGTCGCTCAAACGCTCCCTGATGCCCTACTTCCTGCTGACCCAGGGTCAGTGTCCACACACACACACACACACACACACACACACGCGCTGGTTTCAGTTCCTCACCAGAACCACGGCTGCTCGCTGCGGGACTCCAGGCGCCGAGACCGGCTGCTTCCTGTCGTCGTTATGATTGTGTCAGTGTGAAAGAGAACGAGGTAACTTGTGGAAACTGGACTTCTGGTTTTAGTTCCCCATCAGAACCACAGCTCCACACCAGGGTGGACCAGTTACTAAACTGGTTCTTACATCAGCTTGGGAAACAATAGAGAGTCTGGGCCCGATAAATGGTTCTAAACGGTCCAGAAATACTGACACGGCGTCTCAAAATAAAGGCAGATGAGCAACAAGTACGCCTTATTTAGTTTTATGTCGGCTCCTAATGTGCGTGTGTGTGTGTGTGTGTGTGTGTGCGTGCCTTCCCCAGCGGTGAGGACCGGGAACCTGGCCAAGTTCAACCAGGTCTTGGAGCAGTTCGGAGAGAAGTTTCAGGCTGACGGGACGTACACGCTCATCATCCGCCTGCGACACAACGTCATCAAGACTGGTGAGCCAATCACAGCCTCAGCTGCTCTCAGCCAATCACAGCCTCAGCCTCACGGTGTGTGTGTTATCGTCAGGCGTTCGGATGATCAGCCTGTCGTACTCCCGGATCTCTCTGGCCGACATCGCTCAGAAGTTGCAGCTCGACAGCCCCGAGGATGCGGAGTTCATCGTTGCCAAGGTAACCAGGATGTAAATGACCCCCGAGGTGTGGGGCTGGTGTCAGTGGGCGGGGTCTAACGTGACCCGTGTCGCGCAGGCAATCCGCGACGGCGTGATCGAGGCCAGCATCAACCACGAGAAGGGCTTCGTCCAATCGAAGGAGACGATGGACATCTATGGAACCAGAGAGCCTCAGCTGGCGTTCCACCAGAGGATCTCCTTCTGCCTGGACATCCACAACATGTCCGTGAAGGTAAGAGACGTCCGGGCTCGCCATCATGGAGAGAATAAACGTCACGTCTGACTCTGTGTCTCCCCCTGCAGGCCATGAGGTTTCCTCCGAAAGCGTACAACAAGGACCTGGAGTCAGCAGAGGTAACTCGCCATCTACTTCAGGCTTCCAGACTGAGGCCTGGTCCGCACAGAGCTGAACATCTGGGGAGACGAACACATTCACACGAAAACTTCGTTTAACGTCACTGAGCACGGTTATTTAAAAACTCAGACCAAAGTGGAGATTTGAGGAAACTCTGCATTTGTCGAAAATTTAATTTAAGCAGCCCTGTTCAGTCCGCTTTAATCCGACTCCAGTCCGTTTTCCTAGAAAGTCCGGTCTGGTTGGGGTGGTGTGAACGCGTAATCGAACTCTGGTCCGAACTCTGAAACAAACTCTGGTCCACCTCCAAACCTCGGTCTGGGTTCGGTTGAAGTGAACTCTGGTCCGGTTTGGATGCAGATGTGAACGCCAAGCGGACCGGAGACCGCTCCAGAAGCAGGAAGTGGACTACAGCGCAGGGCATTCTGGGTAAATTCAACCAAAACAAAGGCGAGCTAGCCTAGCGCTAGCGGAAGAAATGACTCATCTTTAGTCAGAGACAGAAGAGAAATCCTCCAGCCGCTAAAATCTGACGCCGCTCCATGTTTGTTTCCATTTCCTGGAGAAGGAAGTTGCGCTCAGCGTCTTCAGAGGTTTTCATGTCGTTTCCTTCAGCGGTTCTTGGTGCAGCGCCCCCACAGGCGAGGAGGGGAACAGGTTGCTGAAAGGGTTTGGTTGGTTTGACTCGGAGCAGAGAGGAAGAACCGCAGCAGCTGGAAATCAATCAGTCAGGTGGAAAAACAGCCTTGGAGTCCCACACATTACAGTCTGCGACAAAATAATGCGCCGATATATCCACGTACTCGCCTTGACGTGACTCCCAGTCGATATCGTCTCGTGTTTTAATAACTTTATATTCTGATTCGCTGTTTAAAAGTAGGTCAACCTATAAATGAACCTCTGGTTCCCTATGGGTTTGGCATGTTTAAGACAACAACAAAACCAACGACGCCACACAGACACAAACTGAGATTATTTCTAAGTTAAGGAGGTAAAACCAGAAACTTTTAGTCCTTCAGCTGTCGACCACCTTCCAGACTCACCCAGGGTGCTGCTAACGCTTCTTCGACTGGGTTAAATGACTGGTTTTCCCACAGAAATCCAAAGCAGGTCAAGTTTTTAAATAGAGCTAAAACATGAACTGGTCAAGTGCTCATGGAGTCCAGCTAAAAAAGGCTGAATATTCAGCATGTCTTGAATATTAGAACTAAACAAAAGCAGGCCTCGGGGTCGCCCGTCCTGCCCATCGTAAACATCAACAGCGTTCATCAGTGAAACGAAAACCAGCCGATAGATCCGAACTTCATCTGGAAACCTGCATCCAGAAGAGCTTTTAAATGGAGTTGATCTGTTTCACAGCCGAGACTCTCGGAAACGGAAACAAAATCGCCGCAGAGTCGGTGTTTCTAACATTCACAGGCCTTAATGATGACCGTCTGAGGTGTTCAGCGGAGCAGCAAACACGGGTCTGTTAATGAGCCGCCATCCTGACGAAACGGGCTCGTTTCATTTGTTTTAGAGCCGAAGAGATTTTAACAGTTAAAGTCAATCAGAAAATGACCGATTTCGCTTCATCTCTCTGCCGCCTCAGACACCAAAAACAAAAATCTTTCTTTTGTTTGATTTATTATTAAAATTTCATAGATTCAGTTCATGAATGTAAACACCATAAAGAAACCAACTGTGAACTGGACATCAACCGTGAACTTTACTCTCTAAAGTCCTTCCTGTCTCTGATTTCTGGGGTAAATTTCTGCTCCGGTACCTTGATTTTGACCCGGTTTGCCCTGGTTCTGGTACTGGAAGCATGACTGACCCAGAGAACCGGGCCTCAGTCCAGTTGTAGGTGTAAATCCTCCAATAAAAACGTGTTTTTCAGTCTGTGTTAATAAATCCGCTGTAGTCCGGGCCGGACCAGAACCGTAAACCTGTCTCTGTTTCTCTCTACGCTGCGTTCAGGAGCGTCGGGAACGGGAGCAGCAGGATCTGGAGTTCGCCAAAGAGATGGCCGAAGACGACGACGACAGCTTCCCATGAGACTCTCAGCTGACTTCCTGTTCAAACAGGAAGTAGCAGTGTGTTAACAGATCACTTATTACCCACAATGCTCCCTGTGCCCTCCCTGTTTTTTGTGTTGCAGCTTTAAACTGCTGGAGTTTCTTGTTTCTGACACAAATAAATCCTGTTTTTGTTTACTCTGCTGGTGTTTTTACTGAGCATGCTCAGAAGCCAGGAAGTGTTCAAGGACTACGAACCACCAGGGGGCGCTGCAGAGACATACTGAAACCAAAACGTCATGATGAGTCAGAGATGAGCAATGCTTCAGATGGATCATCATGTTAAACAGAGACACGGTGTACATGTCTGACGAAAAGCACACGTCAGAATAACACGAGCAGGGACCTGAACCAAGATGTCTAAAGAGATTAAAATGCTAAAATACTTGACTTCCTGACAGAACCGGTCCCTGGTGGTCCTGATGGACCAGCTTCTTTCTGAGGGAGTTAAAACAAGCAAACAAAACAGCAATAAATCAAACAATCAGACATCGAGAATAAAATGTTCAATGAAATGTAGAACTGGGGAGATGTACAATAACAGTAAATATCTAGAAAAATAATAATAGAGTTTAAGATGAAATTAGTTGCAACAGCAGCTAATTTGCTGAGTCGGGTGAAAGTGACTGGGATGCAGTAAAACCCCCTTCAGACCAGCGCAGACTTCCTGCTGCGCTCTCCTTGAAGCTGGCAGAGAGATGCCGAAGGTTTCTCCAGCTGCGTTTCATCACAAAGCTGCGCAAACCTGTCGGTTTCGCTAATGTCGAAAAAAAAAAAAAAAACACAATTTCGCAGTTGCGGTGTTTCCATTAAATAGGAAATGAAATTAAAATCACACGTAAATAAGCTTGTTCACGCGATAAGCCATTAAAAAACATGCCGTGCCATGATCCTCCGGCTACTTCCTGTTGTCGTCTTCTTCGTGGTTTGCGCCAGCGGCAACATCCGGTTGTTGATCATGTGACTCGTGTGAAGCGAAAAAAAAGTGTTTCCGTTACAGTTTTGCGAAATAAACCAATTTCGATACGGCCAGAAAAATCACCTCATTCTAGCGCCAAAATTTTTTTCTCGAAATAGGCGAATTTATTTTCGTGATTTGAATTTTCGCAGTTTCCAGGTGAATGGAAGCGCAGCTACTGCCAGGGTTAGCATCTCAGTAAATCCACTCTATCAGAAACAAAGCCGCTCAGATGGAGCAACCGCGTAAATCTGACGCCGCCTGAAACACCTTCCATCCTCAGAGTTTCGGACAACATCAGAAGAAAAGGTATGAAAAGTGCCACCCTGACCTGAGGCCCAGTCAGTCCAGGTCCACCGCCACCAGTTACCTCCTCCAAGATGGCGTCTTGAGCCCAGAAGGAGGACCGTGGCACCAGTTTACCCCAGTAGGTCTGTCACCATAACAGATTTTACTGGACGATAAATTGTCCCGGAAATGATTGCGATAAACGATAACTTGGTTTTGAGACCATTTTCAAGTAATATATTGATAATGGGATAATAATGCAAGATCACCCCTCAATAAACTTTAATTTGTAAAGAACACTTTGCATTTCCACTATTATTTAAGTTTCCATTATATTTCCAATCTGTTTTATTAGTTGCCTGTATTTCATAATTTTTTAACAAATGCTTTTGTATTTTAGTCATTTTTAGTTATCTATACTTTTTTCATGATGTATTTTTTTCTGTTTTTCCATATTCTGTATTTATTTAGCAATTTTTAAGATATTTGAAAATAAAACATGACAGACATAAGTAAAACGGAAATAACCACACACAAGCGAAACCTTAAATACATTGATTATGATGTATCTGTCAACAGTATTACCCTTCAAAAAGTATTAATCATCAGAATGGAAATTACCAAGCTCATTTTTAATGTATGATGCCATAAGCCTGTCGCTTATTGCGACAGGCTTATGCCCCAGGTCATCTGTCTTGTGATGACAGGCCCTAATGGTGGCATAAAAACATTTTAAAAATCATCAATCATCCTTGTGGAACGCCGTATTTTAAAACCGTTATGGTTGTTTTGAGGTCAGTTGGTAAAAAGTTCCCAGAAACTCAGCTGGTTGCTGCAGCAACCCCTCCTCCAGGTGTCAGGCAGGGGTCAGCTCTACTCTCAGAACCTCGAGGAACCTTTCCCCTGCAGAGCGAAGGGTTCTGCTGGAACACGTGGAACAGTCAGAGCGCTGAAGTGTGATGGAGCTCCGTTATTCAGGACGTTACGTGCAGGAAGGAGAGTTTCTGGACGTACAGAGCGAGTTGGTGTTACAGCATCGTTCATGTTAGTGAGTTAAAGGATGTTTTTCTTCTGCAGCTTCTGTTTGATTTGATGCTGAATTTTATTTTCACTTCTAGTCAAAGTTATTTTCAGCATAAATAAACAAATTGCATCATAGATGCGCTTGTTTGTGCAACAACAATCATATTTAGTCGAAGAGGAGCAACATGTTGTTCCCAGTTTGAGGGAATCAGAAAGTTCCAGAAAGAATCTGTCAGGAATGTTTTTTTACAGATAACCTGAACTTCTCCTCCCCGGATCCTGAAGCCCAAACAGCTCCAGGCTGCGGAGGAGGTGCCCACCGAAGATAAACCAGGTCTGATTCTGGACCAGTTTCCCAGCAGTCTGACCAGTTTGAACTTTCCTGGAAAACAAAGCGGTGAGTCAGCCAATGCCCTGCAGCCTCTCCTTCGTGAAACTGCAGAAACCAGTCCGGTGGAAAATGGAATAAAGGAGGATCCAGGTGACATCAGGTGTGGGAACTTCCTGTGTTTCCTCGGAAATGTTGAAGAAGAAACACCTGACGAGCCTGTGCCTGATTTAATGCGAGACCTCCAATAAAAGTGTCATAATTACAGTCAAACATTAACAGCAGTAATTTGGGTTATTTAGCCTGTCATAAGAAAAAAGGATGGGCGTTCAAAGTCTTCAAATCTTTCAAAGTATTTTCTCCATGTTATTCATTCATTTATAAATGTCACAGTTTCAAGCTAAATATTTAGCTTAAAGTAAATATTTAATTAGCAAGCTAAACATTTAGCTTCACGCTAAATATTTACCTTGAGGTAAATATTTAATTAGCAAGCTAAACGTTTAGCTTCAGGCTAGCTATTTAGTTTGAAGCTGAATATTTAGCTTCAAGCTAAATATTTAGCTTAAGGTAAATATTTAATTAGCAAGCTAAACATTTAGCTTCAAGCTAAATATTTACCTTGAGGTAAATATTAGCAAACTAAACGTTTAGCTTCAGGCTAGCTATTTAGTTTGAAGCTGAATATTTAGCTTGAAGCTAAATATTTAGCTTAAGGTAAATATTTAATCAGCAAGCTAAATGTTTAGCTTCAAACTAAATAGCTAGTTTGAAGCTAAATATTTAACTTAAAGTAAACATTTTATTAGCAAATTGGCAAGCTAAATATTTAGCTTCAAACTAAGAAATGAATTTCATTAATTACTTCCCAAAATATTGTTTAAACAGCTAAAAGTCTTTTTCAGAACCCTGATTACAGAACCTCTGTTCTGTCTGGTCTTCTGATTAATGGGCACATTACAAATAAACTAAAAAAATGCTAAAATTACAGTTTTTTACTAGTATTTTGCTTCCTTTTGTATCAAATCCAAATTATCTCGATCTTTTCGATCCATTATTCCAAACGCTAAGGAAGTCCTTTTCAGAATCTCAGTTGTTTACCCCTCCAAAGAATTCCTCAGACTTCGTTTGCTCTTGATAACACTTCTTTATTTTGTTGGATATACTGAGTCGACGGAACATCTTTTTCATGAATGTGTTTATTCGAAAGCTTTGTGGGATGATGTGCGCTACTGGCTTTTCCCCAAAACTCCAAACTTACTTGAATTTTCTAAGAATGAGATTATTTTTGGGACCCTGAGAAAAGAAAAGAAACTTGAAAAGTTATTGAATGTAACAATAGTCATAACAAAAGTCGGTTTTTAAAAACAAAACCACTTCTTTCCCCACTTCTCACAAGGAACGCTGCCACTTCTTCTTTTCTATAAAATGTATGGACAAACAACAAGATCTATATCATATGATAAACAACCTGAAACTACTGAAATCCCCCAGTTTTTTATTTTCTGTATAATCTCGTTTGTTCCTGCTTCTGCGTCTGGAAGCAGCTTGTGCTGGCTTCTTCTCAAGCTGGGTCGATTTCTGATGTTCAGGCCTTGTTTGTTCAATATGCTGTTAATAATAAAAAAATACTTAGCTTGCTAACTAAATATTTAACTTGCTAATTTATCTTGTGAACTAAGTATTTACCTTCACACTAAATATTTAGCTAGCAAGCTAAAATTTAGTTAGAAGCTAAATATTTAGTTTTTTGCTAATATTTAGTTAACCTAAGTATTTAGTATGAGGCAAAATATTTAGCAAGATAAATTAGTAAGCTAAATATTTAGTTAGCTCGCTAAACATTTGATTTGATGCTAAATGTAAATTTTCGCAAGCTAAATATTTAGTTTGACGCTAAATATTTGGTATAAGCTTAAATATTTGGTTTGAAGCTAAATATTTAGTCAGCGAGGTAAATATAAATATTTACCAGGCTAAATATTTAGTTTGAAGCGAAATAGTATGAGGCTAAATATTTAGCAAGCTAAGTATTTGGGTTCAAGCTAAATATTTGTGACGGACTGCTTTCTGTCTGGAAACAACGGTTCGTTATTCTTCAGTAAGAGGCTGAATATTTAGTCTGAAACTGTGGCGTCTGTGAATGAGCATCGGGGACGCCCCGTGTCCTCATGTCTGTCCTCGCGGCGTCTGCGGACAGCTCCTCCCGCCTCCCCCGTCCGACACGCGCGTCCCGCTGCTCACCGGCTGGTGCTGCTGCACGACAGGCGGGGGGGCAGTCCACACCCAGTGGAATTTAGGGAGACCCGTCACGTTCTGGGAGTGCGGGAGGAAGTCAGAGTCCCCAGAGAGAACGCAGGCGTGCACAGGGAGAACATGCCCCGAACCCAGGACCCTCTTCCTGCAAGGCAGCTTAGCGCCGCATGCGAGCCCCGCTGCGGCGTCGCTTCCGGTCCCAGAACCCGGCCGCCATCCAGCCCGCTGGGTCCAGCTGGCCAGCGAGGAAGAGCGGGGAAGGTCAGCCGTGCGAGGCAGCAGAGTGTTCCTGAGCTGAGTCGCTGTGAAGATGATGACATCAGCTCAGCAGCAGCACCTGAGTCAGAACCGTTGGCTCGAACAGGAAACCAGAAGGAAACGCTGGAATTTAATTTCCCCGACTGCGGATCAGCTCTGACAGGAACCGAGCCAGAGTCCGAGCTTCCTGCTGACTCACAGCTCCCGGGATTTCTGAAAGAGCGACACACGATGACACACAGGAAGACGAGCACACTCACGCGATAAAACACTCCCAGGTTCACACACACACCTTCTGTACATTTCCACAGCTTCAGCCCCCAGCGTGGCCGCCATCAGGGTCTGCAGCCTGGCGGGATGAGCTGCCGTTTAGACTCTGAAGCCTCCTTCCATGAAACTCCGAGCGCAGGGCTGTCCAAAGTGTGGCCCGGGGGCCATTTGCGGTCCCTGAATGGCACAGACGCGTCCCACCAGCGCAGGTGGACACTTTTATTCTGAACAATGTCAGAAACAACACCAAGGATTCGTCTTTTGGTCATCCAGCTTCGGCTCTGACGTCGGTGCCCCGGATCTGCTCGTCATTGCGTCACCAGAGCTTTGCTCGACACGGCGAGCGTTTTACAGCAAACCGCGACCCGAACCGTCTCCTTATTGCTGAAAACACATGAAATCTTCTTCAGTTTTCTTCAATCGCTGCAAAAACTCCAGACCTCCCGAGTGTTTCTGCTGCTAATATCTCAGTACGCTTGAAATCAGACAAAACCAGCTTACAGTAACTTTTCAGCAGATATAGGAGCAATATTTACTTAATATACAGGAAAAACAGTTTTAGTTATATGTGAAATAATCTCCCAGCGGAGCCAGACATTTTAACTCATAATATGGGCAAATGTCTCGTTCCACTGGCAGATTATTCCACTCATAACTTGTTAGTTTTTCTTCAATATTCAGGAATTATTGACCTGAAAGCAGCTCCTGAACGGCTGAAACGCTCCTGTCAGTCAGTTCTGTCTGATTTCAAGATGTTTGCAGCAGAAATCCTCGGGGAGGTTTCCTGGTCTTGCAGTTTGATCTGACTTTAACTCGTTAACGACTGAAAACATGAAAATCAGCCAGAAAACTGAAACTGGAACCCAGATTTATTTGATTCTGGGTGGAAAATGTCTCGTTTTGGTCTTTTCTCAGATGAAAAGACAACAAACATTTAAATGACTCCAGCAAGAACAGGAAACGATCCAGTCATCCCAGCACGTTACGTTCTGGCTGGAAGGATTAAGGTGCATTAGCAAAGCAAACAGCAGATTTCTCCCTGTTGCTCAAGTTTGGTCTCCCTCACTACAACAGCTAGGAGTGCACAAAATAAAAATACAAAATCAGACTTTTAAATACTGTAGCAGCATTTTATTCCTCATCATGATCATCACGCAGAAAACTGGAGCAGCGCAGCAAAAACTCCAAACCTCGCTCAGTTCCTGCTGCAAACATCCTTCATTCGCCTGAAATCAGACAGAACTGACTGACGGAGCGTTTCAGCCGTCCAGGAGCTGCGTTCAGGTCGAGAGTTCCCGAATGTCCATGAAAAACTACAGGTTATGAGTGGAGTCATCTGCAGGTGGAACGAGACAGCTTTTAATGAATCTTAAGTAGTTATTAACGTGAACCCAGCGCTGATATCTGCTGAAAGTGGCTTCGCCTGACCTCCAGCGCTTTTAGACAGTTGCAGGGGAAGCTGCAGCAGAAATGCCCGGGAGCTTTGGTGTCCCTGCAGCGATCCTGCCCTCAAGCAACGAGGTTCTTTCAGAAAGGAAAAAACGGGAAACCATTTTGAAGTTTTGGATCTACGACGATTTCTGTTTTCCGTTCCTGCACAAAAGTCTCACTGGTTTATAAATGTTTCAGCGCAGAAATAAAACTTCTGAAGAAATGTTTTTCTGATTTTAGATCGTGAAAAATCGTTTGGTTTTTTGGCCCGAAGACTCTGGGCCATGTTTCAGAAAGCTTGGACGCCCGTGTCCGAGAAGGCGTCCCTGCAGGCTGACTCTTGCGTCTGCGTCTGCAGCTGCGGCTGCGGCTGCAGACGCAGACAGCCACATGTTCCCGAGCACCGTGGAGCTGCTCTGTTTCTCCCATGAAATATGACGCTTTTCTGAAGAAACAGGTTTCATATCAAGTTCTGGAGAGAAAAGAGGTGACTAGTCTGCTTGCGTGTGTTATCACACATCACCAACCTGCTCACCAGCAACATGGAGTCGTACAAACACAATCAAAAACCCGTCCAGATATCATCACTGTCAGATTGTAGGAGATCGTGGGTTGTTGTGCTGGGAATGTTCCTGAATGCCCCGATAAAGGAGCTGAGCCCGTCCGTCCCTCCGGGTCCTCCGGGTCGACGTGAAACAACCGAAGGCTCGGTTCGTAACGCAGAGCTGCCAGCGCGCTGAACCATAAGCAGCTTCTGCTTCGCCGCCGGCGTGAAGCAGGAGTTGAGTTTTAACCCTGATTCTCTCCGCGGTGGCGGTGTTGCAGTTCCCTTGTTTTCCATTTGCTGTTTGCATTGATTGTGTTTTAGTTTTAATTCACTGATAAAGTGTGTGGTGGAGTCGCTGTATTGTTTGTGTAACTGGTGTTTGTTTTTCAGCAGGACCAACCGAGCACCGGGCGCGGGCGCGGGGGGGGGGCAGGATGTCAGAAATGTCCAAATGAAATGAAATGTGTGTGTTGAGGAGTTCTGAGAGCTGGCGGTCTTCAGGAAGCGACCTGGAGCTGCTCGCCTGAACTCTGACCCCTCCGCCGGCTGCACAGAAAAGGTGCGCGGTCACGTGGTTTACCTGGCTCCCCACCCTGCAGGCTCTCCGTGCGCGGCTCTCCGTGCGCGTCCCCGGTTTGGACAGCTGTGACGCATTCGGA
This sequence comes from Anableps anableps, assembly GCA_014839685.1. Lineage (NCBI taxonomy): Eukaryota > Metazoa > Chordata > Actinopteri > Cyprinodontiformes > Anablepidae > Anableps > Anableps anableps. The sequence continues at coordinate 30,782,079 of CM026083.1, read as the reverse complement.
TTTCAGCGGCTTGGCAACTCCGGGTTTGCGGCATGACTCGTCCCCGTCAGTGGGAAACCCCGCGGCGGAGCAGAGCTCAGATAAAAGGTCCAAACTGGTCCAAATGGAAGCTGAAAGAGAGGCTCCGGAGCTGCGCAGCAGACACACACTGACACACGCACGGCCGCCCTGACAGACATGGACACCTGGACAGGTAGGTCCACATGCAGGCCGCAGAGACAGGAGCTGGTCTGGACTCTGACAGCACGGCCGTATGGGAGGCTGGTGGTGCCAAAACAAGGAAACAACTAGAAAAAAAAACAATTTAATTAAAGTGTTAAAATCGATTCATTGTTGATTTATTAGCCTTAATAAACAGCTTTGGGCTGAAATAAAGAGTCTCCAGATGTTTTCTGGTTTGATCTGGATTAATCTGAGGCTCAACAGACGTCTCAGTGCAGATGTGAGCTCAGGACCACCAGCCGACCTGCCGCTGCTGCTGCACAGAGTGAACTGGGCCGGACTTGGGTCCTGAACGTCTCCAGGGCGTCATGGGTCCCAGCATCACCTGTGCTTCACCAGCACCACTGTCATCCCAGAGGACCAGTCGTTTGATTCCTTGTGTTCTTCAATGTGCTGCAGATCTGGTTGAACATTTTATGATCCAGGAGGCATCTTGGAGTTTGCACTTCCTGCTCGGTTGCATGCTTTCCGTCTTCTCCACGCTGGTCGTTTAGCTGCGCGCTCTCACCTGAAAACCGACTAAAACGAGACATTTTAGACCCAGAATCAAATAAATCTGGATTTTAGTTTCGGTTTTCTGGCTGATTTTCATGTTTCCCACCGTCCGACTGCTGAATGAATCCACGTCCGATCAGGTGTTCCTCCGTGTCCTTCGTCCTCTCTGTGCTGGTCCAGACTAACTATGATCCGTTTCCTTCCTCCAGTCATCATCCTGCTGCACTGCTTCCTGTTTACGTCTTTCGTCCAATCGGCTCCCGTCGGCTTGCCCTCCAACCTGCCGCCTGCGTTCAGAGAAACAGCCGTGGAGGCCAAGACGCTCGGTGAGAAGATCCTGAGGGACATCTCTGCAGCGCACGCCGCCACGGTCAAGGTAAGAAGATCCGTTCGGTCGCTCCAGATGGTCTCGCAGCATTTTCCTCTTCTTCTTTGGTTCCTAATGCCGTCCTGTCCTCCTCAGGACTTCAGCCTCGAGTCGTCGACGTCCAACCTGCAGATCATGGCGGCGTCGATGGGAATCCCCTCCTCCCCCGTCCTCAAAGCGCTCTCTGAACACTTCACCCTGGTCAGTCTGCAGGAGATTTAGGCTCAGTATCGCGTGTTTGATGGTTTTTATCTTTTAACTGTGGTTCTTGTAGCCTTGACAGGTTTCTCATTGCCTTTGAGGCGGTTTGCACACAGATTCTGGGTTTTGGGGTGTTTCTCAGGTGTTTCTTGGGATATTTTGGGGAAAATATTTTTTGATTTTCGGAGATTTCCAGGTCTTTGAATGATAAAATGGTTCCATAAATCTTTAGAAGTTTCTAGAGCTGACGAGTTGTTGAGACTTCTTGCTTAGTCCATTGAAGTTTGGTAAGTCCTCAAACGTTTTAAAAGATCCTTGAGTTTCTTCTTCTGGTGTTCAGTTGGTTTCTGTTTGGTTCCTTTGTGGATTTTTTAGTTTTAAATGATTTGAGGCTCTTTCCGGGCTTGGTTGGAGAATTTTATTCATTTTTTGTTGATCAGTTTAAGTTCTGGAGATGTTTGGAGGGATATTTGCAGTCTCCATGGCTGGTTCAAAGATTTGATTTGTAGAAGTTTTCAGATGGTTTTCCCAGTTCTTGTTTTGAGGTCCAGAATGTTGTTTTTAGTCAAGGTTGTTTGTGTAGATCATTTCAGCAGCAAGGCAGTTCAAAGTGCTTTACATCATAAAAACATCATTCAGGTATAGAGGAGAATCATCAAAATCATCAAGCAAATATAATTAAAAAATATTGCTCAATGTTCCACTTACCACTAATCAGAGGCAGCTCTGAACAGGGGGGTTTTCAGCCTTGATTTAAAGGAACTCAGTGTTTCGGCTGTTTTGCAGTTTTCTGGAAGTTTGTTCCAGATTAGAGGAGCATAGAGGCTGAAAGCTGCTTCTCCATGTTTGGTTCTGGATCTGGGGATGCAGAGCAGACCAGAACCAGAAGACCTGAGTGGTCTGGAAGGCTGATACGACGACAACAGGTCTTTAAGCCGTTCAGTGATTTATAAACTAGCAGAAGTATTTTAAAGTCTATTCTCTGAGCTCCAGGGAGCCAGTGGAAGGACTTCAGAACTGGGGTGATGTGCTCTATCTTACTGGTCTTAGTGAGAACGCCAGCAGCAGCGTTCTGGATCAGCTGCAGCTGTCTGGTTGACTCTTTAGGCAGACCTGTGAAGGCACTGTTGCAGTAATCAATGCGGCTAAAGATAAACACATGGATGAGTTTCTCTAGATCTTGTTGAGACATCAGTCCTTTAATCCTGGAAATGTTCTTCAGGCGATAGAAGGCTGACTTTGTAACTGTCTTTATGTGTCTCTGAAGGTTCAGGTCCGAGTCCATCACTACACCCAGATCTCAGGCCTGATCGCTGGTTTCTAGCTGGAATAACTGAAGCTGCGCGCTGACTCTAGATCGTTCCTCTTTAGGTCCAAAGATAATAACTTCAGTTTTGTTTCTGTTCAGCTGGAGAAAGTTTTGGCACCTCCACGCATTGATTTGTTGTAAGCATCTGTTCATAGTCACCTGGTGACATCGTAATGTCGAGCTGTGTATCATCTGCGTAGTTATGGTAGCTAATCTTATTACCTGATCTAGTGGGAGCATGAAGATATTAAATAGCAGCGGTCCCAGGATTGAACCTTGGGGTACTCCACATGTGACTTCTGTCCGCTCCGATGAGAAGTTGCCTGTTGACACAAAGAAATCCTTGTTCTTTAGGTAGGATTTGAACTAATTTTAAAGTTTTTTTCCACCTTCATTGGTTTCTGAAACAGTGTGACGGGTGTTTATCGTTTAGGAGGGTTTTATACGTACCTGTGATGTTCCTGGAGGTACCTGGACAAACTTTTCTAGTCAGTGGAGTTGTTGTCATGGTTACTGGGTGCCTTATTTTCCTACACATGTCTTTGTCAAGTGGTTTTGCAGTTATGTTGGTGATTATGGGTTTACAGTGGTTCCTTTTGATGGCTGGATGACGACAGGGTTTCTTGGAAGATTTATTGTGAAGAAAAGTGAGATTTCTGAAGCTGAAGAGCCGCCAGGGCAGCCATCTTGTTTGACAAGCGTGTTTTACAGCTGCTGTTTCTTTGGACTCTGAATTCAGGTCGGCTCTACGATGGAATATCTGGGCCAGGCCAAGTCAGAATATAATTGTAGTAATATCACCATAATAAAGTTGTCATACTAGAAGAAGGAAGTAGTAATTTTCTGAGCACTCCAACACGAAAAATAACAAAAAATTTACTGTCCAAGCTTTTTTCTCAATAAAATGACTTTTTTGTTGTCATTTTCTTCTGATAAAATTCTGTCTTTATTCTGCGAATATTATGACTTTATTCTGGTAAATGAACGAAACGTCTCCTAGCCTGACCCAGAAGGGACGACTGAAATGAAAGCCACGTTTTAAAAAGATTTTCTGTTATTTTTAATTTCTTTTTTAGAAACGAAAGAGAGAAAAAAAAATCGCTTCAAATCGGATCTTGTCAGAAAAAAATCGTAGATTTTATTTTGAAGCCGTGTCGCCCGGCTCTGCTTGGACGGGTTTTGGGCGTCAGCATCGGTTTCGCGGCAGTTCGGAGAGTTCGGACTCTGACCCGCTGGTTTTTGTCGCCCCCTGCAGGACGTGTGCGTGAGCCGGATGCTGGCCGGTGTTCAGATGTACCAGAACCTGCTGGAGGTTCTGTCCAGCAAAGCGAGCGGTCTGGAGGACCTGAGGGCGGACCTGCGCGACCTGCTCAACCACATCAACAAGGTAAAGCCTCGCTTCATGTGGCTGACGGTCATGTGATCGGGCGTCTGATTGGCTAACGGCTGTCTGCGCGTTTCAGCTGAAGGAGGCGGCGCAGCTGGCAGCAGACGGTTCGGCTCAGAACCCCGGTCCGGACCTGGCCTCGCATCTGCAGGACAGCTACAGCGTCCAGGTGGCGCTCCACCTGACGCTGACGCAGCTGCGCTCCTTCGGCCACGACCTGAACCGAACCTTCAGGGTCCTCAGCACCTGCAGGCCGTGAGCCGCAGGTGCGCGCTAAGCCCCGCCCACCCGGGCTGCCACTGTGGCGATGCGGAGAGTGAAGACCGTCCGGCGCTGACGGTCTGAGGAGCTGATCCGGAGCAGAACGCCTGCAGCCGCTGGGACGGACGACGCAGCCTCCGCATGTGCTCGTCTCCGGGCTGAATCCCGGAGAGCTGCGCTGTCTCGGCACGTCGAGCCGCTGCACGAGTCCGGGACGAGCAGGAATGCGACCAAACACGTCCGCAGACCGTCAAGGAAACAAGAAAGAGCTGATTGTGAGCCTGACGGAGGACGTGCAGGTCCGGACCCGCTCGGCGCCCCGCTCCTCCTGCCGTTTGTCTCCTTCATCAAGCGATCAGCCAGCAGACTGACTGATGCTCCGCTGGCGCCTGAAGCTGCTGATCCCCGGAGGCTGATCGCTGCGGAGCAGCGGAGCAGCGATCAGCCCAACCACAGCTCAGCGCTTCTCCTGAGAACGATGTAAACAACCTCAGGACTCCAGCAGCGCCTCGCCGCCGCCGCCTGCCTGCCACATGGAAAACATTCCTGCTCCCAAAGCATCAGCATCAAAGCCACTGGTGTCCGGACGTCACTTCCTGCTGCTGCTTTTATGCTGAAGCAGCAGCAGGAAGGGACAGTTTCAGGATCTCTTTAATGAAAACATGTTTCTTTTTTAAAAAGCTTTTATGGTGCCACCGGCATAACAAAGAGAGACTTTTATTGTGAAAAGCCTGTTGGCTCCAGTCATCAAAACAAGCTTTTGTTTGTTGTTATTTATCAGCTGCAGATTATTTATGCTGTTTTCTTTATTTATTGATATTTATTGGGTATTTATTGATGTATTTATTAACATTGCTGCTGCTTTGCTTTATGTTTTTGTTGTTTATTTATTTGTTTTTAAATAAATTGAAGCTGGGAGTCAAACTGAGTCAGGGTCAAACATGGAGGGCGAGTTTGACAACAAACACAAGTCAGAGGGTGTGTGTGTGTGTGTGTGTGTGTGTTGGGAAATCGAGCGATCATCGTGATGATGTCGTAACCACGATGACATCACATCCACATGACCTCAAGTCAACCCAGCTGACTCACGTTGAATCTGCTGTGTTGAATAAGATTCATGTCTTTAAGTTTCAAAATAAAGCGTGATCTGAATTTCAAAATAAAAGCATCTGTTAAAAAAAAAAAAGTTTTGGGTTTTTTTCTGATATCTTTGTTCAGAATGAGTTTATAAATTTGATTACATTCTCTATTTTTATCTGAAATACAGGTAAATTAATTCATTAATAAAAATGTTACAGGGGGTTTATCTTTTGAAATATGGAGGACGGATCCTGACGTCTTCTTCTTCTTGTGCCTCTGCTCCGTCTTCTCCAGCCTCCAGTCGGTCGTGGTAGACGGCCGCTGGTACTGAGCCTGGTTCTGGTTCTGCTGGAGGTTTCTTCCCGTTAAAGGGGAGTTTTTCCTCTCCACTGTCGCTACGTGCATGCTCGGTATGAGGGACTGCTGTAAAGTCAACGACACAACGCTGTGCGGTCGCCCCCTGCTGGTCAGGAGGAGTGAATGCAGCAAGTCAACGACTCGATGCTCCGCTGGGTTTCCTCAGAAACATTTTCAACTACTCTGAATAATTAATGGAGCTTAATGCACTGATTGATAACTAGGATCAGCGGAAATGATTGATTTTTTTTTAAGTGCCTCGAGACGATATTTGTTGTTTATTGGCGCATAGAAACAAACAGTTGAATTGACATAATTAGCAATAAATACAGAAATAAATGAACGGCTGAATAAAGTAATTAATGTGCCAAATATTGCATCCAAAATATAAAAAGTTTTTCCAAACTTATTTGATTATACAGTGTAACATAAATCAATATTTATCATTTTTAAAAGCATTAATGTAAGATTATCACAATTATTTAACTTTCCATTTTATTTCCAAATGTGCTGTTTTATTAGTTTCCTTTTTTACTTCTTTATTTGAAGAATACATTTTTTTAAGATTATGTATTTATTTAATATGATTTTTTTTTATTTATGTCACATTTTATTTCATTATTTTTTTCTAATTTTTTTCATTATTTTGTATGCATTTAGTTTTGTTTTGTTTTTTTTAATTAAATTTACTGTCACTGTTTTTTTTTTTTTTTGTTTTGTTTTGTTTTTTTTTTTTTTATCACACTGATTAATTCTCTCATGCAATATTTCCTCTCTGGATTTTCTCCTCTCCTGTTTTCTCTTTTGTCCGTTTATTTACAGATTTCATTTTTATTTTCATCACGATAATTTTAGATTTTTCCTTCTGACTCTTTGAGTTTGAAACTTGTTTTTAATAAATGTTTTCTGTAAAACCAATATTAAACGCTTTGTTCCTGAGATCTTTCCATTTTCTTTTCTAAACGTAAAACAAGGAGTAAAAACAGAGGAAAAATACAATTCCTGAGTCGCAGAAGACGGAAGTTTCAGGTGGATGGATGGACGGATGGATGGATGGATGGATGGATGCAATAATATTCCCACCTTAAAAGATGTTCCTGTCCTGCATGAGTCCAACCAGCAGAGGGCGCTGGTGCAACAAAAAGGCCATAGAGATCCTGATAAGGAAGAAAACAAGGTGACTCTGCAGAGGTTCATGTTTTGGTTCATGTCTTCAGTATCGATGACTGACTCATAGAAAGTCTCATATCAAGATCCTGAAAGGATTTAGAAAGAAAGAATGACAGGAAACCTGAAAAAAATGATGGAATTTCCTGTAATTTTATGATTATTTTCTATTTTTCAATATAAAATATTTGTATTTTCAGCCTCAAAGCCTAAAAATCGTCTGCTGCTTTGCATTTTTCTCAGATATTTCCTGAGGTTTGTCAGTCTCATCATCCTCTGCTGTCTTTGTGCAGCCCTCCTCTTCCTCTTCCTCCTCCTCCTCCTGCCGTCCTTGGAGCTGCGCTTCGGGACCAGGCTGCAGTGTTCTGCTGAGTAGCGGTGAAACAGCATTCGCTCGTCAGCAGACGGCTTTCAGCTGAGCCCCACAGTCCCTCGGGAGGAAACTACAGCTCCCAGAATCCTCGGCTGCAGCCCCAAGCTGTCTGAAGATCCGAGAGGAACCCCGTGGAACTCTGGGAGACGTAGTCCTCGTCCATCAGCTGCTCCCGGAGGCAGAGGGAGGAGAGGCTGACGTGCCATGACAACAGTCCGAGGGAGACGCACTGAGGTGAGAGCAGCTGTTTGTTTATCTTTCTGTGTCTTCATCGTCTCCTCTTCATCCTCGTCTCTCCGTCCAACCTGTCCGTCCCTCTGCGTCTGTCTGATGGCGTGTCTCACAGCCGGGAACATTGTGTGTTTGTCTCAGAACAGTGTGTGTGTGTGTGTGTCTGTTAAAGCATCTCCACCCAGCCTGTAGACACTCTCCGATCTCATGAGATGATGCAGCAAACCGACCTGGAGGCACCGCCAAGAAAAGCCTGAATCCAGGACACGAATCCCAGAGCTGGGAGGAACCTGGAGGACCAGAACCATCTCCCACCCTCTGTCTGGCTGAAGCTCAGATTCAGGAGGAATGTTCTGGTTTGGGAGGCTTCCTCCGTCCTCACCTCGGCATTTGACGGTTCGTGGACCTGCAGGAGGCTCCTGGTTATGTCCCGAGGGAGCGTCTCGCTTCAGATCCCTCCACCAGGGCTGCTCTGAGACAGCTCGAGCCGTGCCGCTGTCCCAGCAGGAGCTGCCGCAGCTGGAGAGCAGCCGGCATCATGGCTGGCTTCCTCCAGCTGCCTGCTTCATGGGGGCTGGGGGGGCAGAGCGGCCGGAGCTGCATGATGTTCCTCCCGCCAACGCTCCACGCCTCCACGGCCGTGTTTCAGGGGTCGTTCCAGGACGTGACCTCCTCAGGCTGGTTGGAGGCTCCTCCAGCTGTCACATTTAAAGGGCCGGTGTCGTGTGTTTTCCAGCCACACGGAATCGTTTTATGGCAACAACCCAGCAGCAGCTCCCCTCTGTTGTTATAAAATGCTGTTTACACCAAATATCACTTAAAAGAAATTTGATTTCGTAATTTAACGCCTTGAAATTGGGCCTCTGTCTCTTTAAAAGCTCCTGCTCTTTCTGAAACAACGCCTTCAGGACGTCGTCACAACAGCGCTGCTCTATTAACCCTTTAACAACGTTTTTTTTACCAGCGTTTCACTGAGAAGCAGCTCGTATAATGAGCTCAGCAGATGCGCAGTTCCACCAGGTGTTTGCTAATTGCTGCTGGCTAGTCTGAAGGAGCTGAGTGGAGAAGTTGCAGGGGAAGAGGTGCCCTGTGAGGCAGAAGCTTAGAAACTGCAGCTCCGAGGAGGAGCTGTATCCACCCAGCCGTTTTGCGCAGCTGAATGGTTGCCACGGTGATTAAAGGATTTCTTAAACATGGCTGAAAGACTCAAAGCAACACTTCAGGTGTGTTTTTGATGAGGTAATAACATTAGAACATGATGTGAAGCTCAGAAAAGCCGATTTTACATGATACTGGCCCTTTAATGTCTTTTCTTCACCTTTCAAGCAACGTCATCTTTTCCTTTCTGTTTCTGTTCATTTTGGCACTTGATCTCGTTTCCCAAACTCACCTCTGGTCCTGAGCTGGACTCATCCTCCGGTACAGGAGGGAGGAGATGGGCTGCTTGGGTGGATGGATGGATGGATGGATGGATGGATGGGTGGAAGGATGGATGTCTCTGTCAGACTGGTTCTCTGGACCTTCCTCTCATCCTTCAAGGGTTCTGTAGACTTTCTTTGGGCTTTTGCTGCTCTGCCGCGTTATTTCAGTCCAGTTTTTGGTTGTTAGTGACGGATCCTCCAAGAGGACGAGATGCTGCTGCTCAGCGGCGGAGGCAGGGGGTGGCCAGTGGGGGCCATGGCCACCCCAGTCCAATCATTGGCCACCCCTGTAACCAACCCTGACGATTGGTTGCCATAGGGAGGTAACTCCCCAGCAGAGGACAGGTCCAGAACAAGCAGTTCCCCTCCAAAACTCCTGGTGGCAGCAGTGATATATGGTTACACAGCATATATTTATAAATACAGGCATATATTTAATCGATTCAAAAAATATTTTCTGTCTTGAGTGAATTATTTGGAAAATACAGATGTGCTCCAAAGTGGCTCAGGTGCCGATCAGTTGTTGGGCACTCCGTTGCTGCTGCATCACAGAGATGCTGAAGGAGCACCGTCTGAAGGAAGCACAAAGATCTGGATCCTGGAAGCAGGACCTGGAGGGACGAAGCGGGTCAGCAGCATCAGCCGAGCGACGCCATCTCCCTCAGGACTTCCTGTGTCTCACAGAGCAGCGGTGTTTCAGCCGAATCCGTAACGAGGCTGTTCAGAGGTCAGCAGCTCAGGGAGGAGGAGCAGTTTGTAGGGACGAGATAATCTGGCTCTCTGCAGGGTGGACCGGCCGCTCGCTGGGCCCACAGAACCGCTGCGGTCCTTACTTATAAAATGTTCCCCACAGTGGGTTCTGTTTCAGACAGAAACAGAAGAAGCTGAGCCCCGACGTGTTTCCTGTCGGGGCTCAGGAATGGGATGGACTGAAGCTGCCGGTTAGTTTCAGCCACAGGTTCTGGTGGTAAAACATGATGGAGGTGGAGATTCTGGAGCCTAAACGTAAGAGAAGAGACGCTGACCCATGATTGATGGGCCTTCTTCAGAACCTTCTTCCTGTGTCAAACCACCAGGGACTTGACTGTGGCCCCCTGCTGACAACAATTTCCTTAAAAAACAGAAAATGTGCCGGCAGAAAATTACCATCTCCAGTTCCTGTAATTGTACGAAGACGTCTGTCAGCTCTGAGTACTGATTGTTACCGTCATTTAACAGTTAATCGTTTTTAATTTATTCACATTCCTGTTAATCCAAAACTGAAATTTTACAGTATATCTCACAAACGTTGACATGTTTTTCCTGTTTTTTCCACCTCATGTCAACATTTTTTTTTTTGTTTTTACAGTGTGATGAGATATTTTGAGTCATCTAAACAACTCATTTTCTTCAAAAATGTTGCACTCTTAGGTTGTTATTTACAGTACTTCTTTCTTTGCATCAGACTAAAAGGTCACCACCGCTGCTTGTCGGAAATAATTTAAATAAAGTCCTTATTTATGTAGAAACAAATAAAAAAGCCAGAATATTCAGGATATCGGACATGATTATATTAATCTGGAAATGACCAAAAAACAAGTATCACTTCCTTTTCTTCCACTTACAAATGACTTGTTTAATCAGCTTCATGTGCTATTCATGACTTTAACTTAAAATCATTTATTTAGATATTAATATAAGCTACAAAAATTGAAAATGTGATGAATTGAAGCTTATCTGGTTGAAAAGGTAAAAAATGTAAAAATATAGTGAAATATTAAGTGAACAAACATGTCAGCTAATGAAGACTTCAGGGAAAAACGTTGCAGTGAGGCAACAAACCTAAGTTCAGAGATCAACTAGGAGGTCTTCACCATCAGCTCATCAGAAATCAGGAAGTTCAGGAAAACTTTGGTCCCGGACGAGCCCCCAATTAGTCAGAACCAGGCTGATGAGCTCTGATGAAGCGCAGAAATTAGAAACTATTTCTTGTTATTCAAAATTAAGTCAAAACTGCACCAGTCCAGATGAGATCTGTTTGGTCACTGAAGTCAGGGATGCCTCCAAATGTTTGCTAGCTGAAATGCAAACTAAAAGAAACCAGATCCAGTGGGATGTTGGAGCGTGCATCAGCAGGGCGTCAGATGCTGCTTTCCATCCTGTCCTCTCTGTCTCACCGTCCTCCCTCTGCCTCCTGTCTCTCAGCAGATAATCACAGAGCCATGTCTGCAGGCCTGGAGGACACGGACAGCGTGTTCGGTGAGTCTCACTGATCCCTTCCTCACATATTAACTCGTTTACTCATCACTGGTAATCGAGCTCTGTGCACGTCAGCACCACCTGCTGGTCATTAGAAATCTGTGATTTATTGACATGGGATAAGTGAACAGGAAGAACTCAGCAGCTTCTAAAGTCAAACATCTAAAATTCTGCAGATTCTGGTTTCCATCCAGCTCTTTGTCCCGCAGCGTCGTCTGGTTGTCCTCCCCCACCCTCTGCTCCATCCCTCCATCCTCTGTTTCATTAAATCTCCATCTTCTCTCTCTGTCGCCTCGTTTTACTGCCCAACACGTCCCTCCTCCTCTCTGCTCTTCATCTCCTCCCCTCAGGTTTACCTCCCGCATCCGTCTCCTCCCCCCTGGGAAATAAACCTCCATCAGTTCGCTGTGTGTGTGTGTGTGTGTGTGTGGGGGGTTGTTCACATCCTGAACAAGAGTCCTCCTAACGAGAGCAAACAGACATCCACAGCCGCTACGCTGGTCGTCATGGAGACCGGAGGTTGATAACTCAGATGATAAACCGATGAAACAAGTTTAAACAACCAGCAAGAAAACAGAACCGAGACGAGACTTTTACTCCCCCAGAACATCGAGACGAGGCACTTCCTGCTGGCTGTGCTGGCGGAGCATGGAGCCTGCGGGCGTGTGTGTGTGTGTGTGTGTGTGTGTGTGTGTGATGGTCTGCATGCTGAATATTTGATGGGGCTCTGATGGCCTGAGTGGGAGGAGGAGGAAAAGCTTATTAAGTTAAAAACTCGATGCATCATCAGAAGGAAACTGGAATAAACGTCTGTTAGACACCATCCATCCGTCCATCCATCCATCCATGCATCCATTTATAGTTGGGTCCTATGAGCAATTGCCCAGGGCAGCATAAGAAAGGGGGCGCACAATCACCAGATAAAGAAGAAAAAAACTCAGTTTTTGTCTGAAGTTTTCTGTTCCTTTTATGTCTGTCAGCTTCTTTTGTTGCAGATGAACTCGTTGAATCCCACGACTGTTTTTTTGTTGTTGTTGTTGGGTTCATCGATTCATTGATCTTATTATCATTATTATTATTAATAGAGGATACTGAAAATGGCTCAGTGATGTATTTAGATGCTGAGGTTACGGGCTCATGGAGCAGCTTCATATTTCCGAGGAGAATCCCGTTGGAGCTGAGCTCAGACAGATCTGGGTTCTCTTCAGCAGCAGCTCATTCATGTACCTGATGATGTTTCGTGTACCTGCAGCCGTGAGATGATGAAAGGAATCAGCTCAGGTTTCCAGGACCTGGCAGGTCCAGGTGGAGGTTAGGTTAGACGAGGTCTCATTAAATCGTAGCCCACCGGGTCACGGCGGGACTCGAACCCGCCATTCTGTCATCGGCATCGCGCTTCAGTGAGGTGTTTCCAGCCCACCTGAAGGAACCAGGTTCTCCCCCCGCAGTCTCAGAGTAAAACCCGTCTCCTGCTGCAGACCTGAACGAGGCCGTCCCGGAGACAGAGCTGCTGGACAACAGCATCCAGAAAGGCCGCGCCCAGCTGTCCGTCAAAACACGCCGGCACCGGCCCTCGCGGTCCCGCTACCGTGACAGCGTGAGCTCCACGGAGGGAGACGACGGCTTCGACAGGAAGGTAGAGTCCAGCCTGAAGCTCCGATGTGTTTCATGTGAGTCGTGATCCGATCGGCTGGTCTTCCGTGTGTTACCAGGATAGTCCCGTACAGTCCGCCCGCTCACCTCTACACCTGGCCATGAGAGGCTCCTCCCCCTCACCGGATTTACTGGTGTCATCCCGAAGCCCCGCCTTTTCCTTCGACGCGTCGCTGGTGAGACCGGTCAGAAAGAACGATGCACGGCTTTTACTTTGGAGAAACACATGAGAAAGAGTCTTCTTCCTGTCTCACTCTGACGTCTCAGGGGCGTCGTTCTCCAGAGGACGAGGGCGCCTCATTGGTCACTCCGCCGAGGGGGCGGTACCGCCAGCTGACCAACGCCACGTCTCAGGAGGCTCTGGTGACGCCGAGCAGCTCGCCATCAAAATCCTGCCCCTCCTCCGACTGCTCACCTGTCTACATGAGGAGGAACAGAAGGCCCGACAGTGAAGGTACACACACCTGGACACACACCTGGACACACACCTGGATACTGGATACACACCTAGACACACACCAAGATATACACCTGGATACACACCTAGCCATACACCTGGATACACACCTGGATACACACCTGGATACACACCTAGATATTGGATACACACCTGGATACACACCTGGTTACACACCAAGATATACACCTGGATACACACCTGGACACACACCTGGTTACACACCTGGATACACACCTAGCCACACACCTGGACACACACCTGGACACACACCTGGACACACACCTGGATACTGGATACACACCTAGACACACACCAAGATATACACCTGGATACACACCTAGCCATACACCTGGATACACACCTGGATACACACCTGGATACACACCTAGATACTGGATACACACCTGGATACACACCTGGTTACACACCAAGATATACACCTGGATACACACCTGGACACACACCTGGTTACACACCTGGACACACACCTGGACACACACCTGGATACTGGATACACACCTAGACACACACCAAGATATACACCTGGATACACACCTAGCCATACATCTGGATACACACCTGGATACACACCTAGCCACACACCTGGTTACACACCTGGATACACACCTGGATACACACCTAGATACTGGATACACACCTGGATACACACCTAGCCACACACCTGGTTACACACCTGGATACACACCTGGATACACACCTGGACACACACCTGGATACTGGATACACACCTAGATACACACCAAGATATACACCTGGATACACACCTGGATACACACCTGGTTACACACCTGGATACACACCTGGATACACACCTGGACACACACCTGGTTACACACCTGGATACACACTTGGTTACACACTTGGATACACACCTGGATACACACTTGGTTACACACCTGGATACACACCTAGACACACACCAAGATATACACTTGGATACACACCAACCCTGATTATAGGAACTATAAACACACCTTTATCACACCTGAAACAAGGACAGAACAGTTTCAGATTGGAATTAATCTGTAAATATTGTAAATAGATGTTCCTGATTTTAGGATCTATAAAAACACCTGTAACTCACCTGTGAATACAGTGAATCGCATGCTCCTACTCCTGATTTAAAATCACTTTTTTGTGTCAGTTCTGGTTTCTGATACGAGTCGAGACACGAGTCCAGCTGACCCTGGCAGTCCGACCGTCGTCTTTGATAAGAAGACGAAGAGACGTTTCCTGGATTTAGGGTGAATAAACCGTGTCCTGCAGTTTAAACACAAAAGCCACGTTTCTGTCCAACTGTCCTCCGTCAGTTATGGTGTCCTTTGTGTCTCAGGGTGACGCTCAGACGTTCCTACATCAGAGTGAGGAAAGATAAATCCAACAGGCTCTCTGTGGGCAGCAGGTGGGTCCATCACCGACACAACCTCCTGTTTGCTCCAGAACCACTGAGTAAACTGGTGCTGGGCACGTCTCCTGTCCTCATGTTGTCCTCAGAGAGCCGTCTGAGAGTCCGTCTCGGTCTTCCGGATCCTTCGTCTCTTTTTCCTGGTTCACTGAAGGCCGGGGGTCCTTCTCCTCGTCTGGGACTCCTCCATGTTCCCCCAAGATCCCCCCGTTGGGCTCCCAGAGGCCCAGGAAGTCCCACTCACAGGTACTTCCTCATTCAGGCCTGAGACAGGCTGCAGGTAAAAACCAGTCCAACATAAAGATCTGGACCGGTATCACCAAGAGCAGAACCATCACAACTTTGTGACTGAATGAGGAATCATAGTGCAGCTTAGAACTGGAGAAGCCTTTCAGCTGTGGACATTAGCGTAAACATTAGCATGTTCACCCCTCAGGTCGTACGTTTTTCATATTTCTCATCAGCCACTTGAATTTCAGGATGATGGAGATTTTTCAAGATGGCCGCCGTTTTTGAGCCTTTTCAACCAGTTATCGCCATAAAATGTTCCCCATTTTCATGACTTGGATGAACTTTATGTCACATCATGTTTTCCACTTCAGTCGTCCTGTTCACACAGCTTCAAGTAATAACATGGAGCAGAATCAGAAACTGAGGGCTTTGCTGTTAGCGAGTCTCACACCAGTCGTCACCTGGAGGGAGATGAAGATGAGAGACACAGACTGAGAGACAGCCATCTTAATGGTTAGCATTAGCTTCTGCTAATATTTTATGTGTTTATCAGTGTAGCGTTAGCTTCCGCTAATTTTTTTTATGTGTTTAGCGATTTAGCGTTAGCTTCTGCTAATTTTTTTTATGTGTTTAGAGAATTTAACGGTAGCATTACTAAGGTTCTTGTTTAGTAAATTAGTGGCTAGTGAACCTAAGTCTTTGGTTTGTCTTGGCTCATAACTTCTGGGGATTTTAGTGAAAACATATACTCTCCGTTACAACCATGGCAGCCATTTTGAAAAATGTCCACCAGAAAAAGGAAACACAAGATCCAGAAAATATATCTGATTTCTGTGGTTCAAAATATGCAGGCTATGATTTGGCACCAAACACATTCATCGAATTGGCGATTTTAGTGTAAAAATTAATTTTTCATGACAACCATGGTGGCAGTCTTGAAGAATCAAACAATTATCAGTAAATATGATTTCCATGGGTCCCACTGTGTATGATTTGACACCAAAAGTATTCATCTGAGATAAATATTGGCAAATTTAGTGCATAAATACATTTTTCCTGATGACCATCCTGAAAAATGGTGGCCATCTTGAATTTTTCAGTGGCTAATGGGGTTTTTTTTTTCAAAAAAGCAAGCCCCTGAGAACATCTGTGGCAAGTTAGGTTCTTGTATCCACATGTGAATTATTCAATTATCTGCTGCACTAGAAAAAGGTCAAGAAGGATAAGTGTTTATGCAGTTTATGAGGTGTACTTGAACGCACCGTGTTGCAGATGAATGGACGGTTCTGTTGGGTGAAGGTAAAGCAGTCATCAAAGAGTTTAGAGATCAGGAAGTTTTCCTGACTCAGATTAAATCACAGTGAACTTGTCCTCCTGAAATCTCCGCAACATCTAAGAGAAACATGAATAGAAATAACCTTTGTTGTCTCCCAGTGGGGACATTAAGGTGCAACAGCAGCATCAAGGCATGTATGTTCAGACAAAGATCTAAAAGTGTTAAAATGTACATAAAATATGTATAAAAACAAGATTTAGAATAACAAACTTTACATTAAGGACAAGATTTCAACATAAAAATACTGTGCAGTTATCAGAAAAAATGTACTTTGATCCAAAGGATGTGCAACTAAGTAGGATCACCTTTTTTTAAATGTACATAATGTGCATTAAAAAGACAACAAACTATTTACAATATGTGAAAAATGAAAACTGTGCAGAAAAACAGAGATGGGTAATTACCAGCAGGGATATAAACACTGATTTATTTTATTGGGATGAGTGATGGTTTGAGAGTTTGACAGCTGCTGGGAGGAAGGATCTCTTAAAATGCTTCTTTGTGCACCTCGGATGCAGCAGTCTGTCACTGAAGGAGCTCTGCAGCTCAGCAACAGCTTCATGCATTGGGGGGACTGCTGCTCAGCTTGTTCTCCCTGAGCTCAGATTATAGATGAAGGGTGGAACTCACGTTTCTAGTCCCAAACTGAGGCTGTTTTCAGGAATCCTGGAGGATATGATGACTTCATGCTCTGACTGAAATATAAGACCCAGAAACATCTTCAGTCTGCTGATAAAACCAGAGCTACATTCAGTCTGAACTCTTTCTTACTACTGGAATGACGCTGTCCCCAGCATGGTGGGGCAAACTGGGAGCACTGGGCTCATCAGAAGTGTCTGCCTGGTGACCAGTTTGGGTGGTAGAAACCAGATCTTCCTCAAATCAAGTGCTCTGACCTTCAGCTAAAACATTTACCTGCAGCAGAACTCGGGTCGATACCAACCGGATCAAAAGCTAGAAAAATAAAATCCCTGCAGTGAGAAGGCTCATAGCTCATGTTGTCGTCGGAGACGTTTATTTGGAAGCTTTTTAGATTTGAACTTGTTTAGTTAATGAATAACAAGAAAATCTGAGTTCAGTTTAGTTTAGTTTAGTTGGTTTATTTTAGTTGAGTTGGTTTAGTTGAGTTTAGTTGGTTTAGTTTAGTTGAGTTGGTTTAGTTTAGTTGGTTTAGTTTAGTTTACTTTAGTTGGTTTAGTTGGTTTAGTTTAGTTGAGTTGTTTTAGTTTAGTTTAGTTTAGTTTAGTTTAGTTGGTTTCGTTTAGTTTAGTTTAGTTGGTTTAGTTTAGTTGAGTTGGTTTAGTTTAGTTTAGTTGGTTTAGTTTAGTTTAGTTTAGTTGAGTTGTTTTAGTTTAGTTTAGTTTACTTTACTTTAGTTGTTTTAGTTTAGTTTAGTTTATTTGGTTTAGTTTAGTTGAGTTGGTTTAGTTTAGTTTAGTTTAGTTGAGTTGGTTTAGTTTAGTTTAGTTGGTTTAGTTTAGTTTAGTTTGTCTGGATCCACAGAGCCCTGAGAAACGGTCGGTAGCTTCAACATCTCAGGCTGACAGAGACAACTTCAGAAAATGACTGACTTGATGCTGACATCTGAACGAACAGTGAATCTGTGTGCATGAGTTTTGATTGGCTGACGCTCGGGTCACATGACCTGTCCGCTGTGGTTTGCTTTGTGGTCGGTGAGCTAAGCGCTGGTTAGATTCAGGAGGAAGCTCTGGTTTCTGACTCATCTCCTCCATCATTAAAGCGCCATTAGCGTTGCAGCAGAGATCCTCCAACAGGGGCGATGTCTCACTCTGAGGCTAAAGCCGGAGCACGTCTGCTCTGCTGGGATCCAGGAACGACTGAAAGCCATCAGTGAGCTGCTGACGGTTTCCTGTGTCACAATGAAGACTCAGTTCTGGATCCTGCAGGTGGATTCTCACCTGAGGTGGTTGTCAGTCCTTAAATCTTCCTTTTTTCACAATTAAAAATGATGTTTCTGGAAAGTAAAACGGTAATATTTCGATTTTTCTAGTGAGATGGTGTTTAATGTGGAAACATGCAACTTGTTTTTAAATGAACTCCAATAAAAACTCAGAATATGAGAGAAAATCTGAAATGAATATGTTGTTTCTGCTCTTCCTCGTACAGGAGTCGGCTCTCAGTGAGGAGTTTTCTCCTCCTCCCACCTCCTCCTCCACCTCTCCTCCTCCAGAGTCGTCCTCCAGATCCTCCCATCCGTACCACACCCTGTCCCAGTCTTCCGATGAGGTAAAGCTCAGAAATCCCAAAATATCTCTGGGTCCTGATGTTTCTGTGAGATTCATCTCCTCCTCTTCCTCAGCCCTGCGACGAGCCCTCCTCCTCCGTCTCCTCCTGGTCGACCCAGGAGGTCTGCCAGTGGCTCCGAGGACTCCACATGGACCAGTACATCCCAGAATTCAGCGCCAGAGACATCGACGGAGAACAGCTGCTGCAGATGGACGGCACCAAGCTGAAGGTGGCCATGCCGATGAGGAGGAAGAGGATGGTGGTGATGATGGGACTCTAACCCTCTGCTGCCTCTGTCCTCCGCAGGGTCTGGGCGTGCTCAGTTCATCCGACCGCAGCGCTCTGAAGCGTCGCATCAAGGACGTCCAAACTGCAGCGGAGAAGGAGAGGAAAGCTCTGGACAAACTGGAGAAACAGAAGGAAAAACAGCGCAGGAAAGACCAGGAGCAGCGCAGGAACTGAGAGCCACCACCAGGGGGCGGCAGAGGACGGGGCACTAGCAGGCCGGAGGGCAGAGAAGAGCTTTCTGTCAGAGTGAGACATCAACTCAGTGGACTATCTGTGGTTTTGCGGAAAATCTGGAATTCCTGCAGATTTCCAGACCTGGAATCTGGTTTGAAGAAATGTGACTGAGAGGAAGTTCTGGAGAATCATGAAAATTATTAAATCTTTGAAACATTTCTGACCTTGTCTTTATTTAATGAGCTACGGAAGCCCTAAAGGGACAACTTTAAGCCTTCATGTTTAGTATAAATACATCTAAAACAACAGTTCATGAGGAGATCTGCTGATCCTGTTGGGACAGTTCAAGCAATCCTTTAGAGCACGTGTGTCAAACTCAAGGCCCAGGGGCCAAATCTGGCACGCCATAGCTTTTTATGTGGCCCTCTAGACTCCAGAGGGACCGATAAATAGAATCTTCAAGATTACAGTTGTGAGCTCAATCATTATTTTGTCAAACAAATCAAAGTATTTTACCTGCATTCTGACAAGCTACATTAATCAGCTCCTCCAGTTTTTCACAAAAAGTCACTCAAAATCAATAGATCCCTGCATTTTTTCATGCTGATGAATAATTGTGAGCTTATTGCAAATTTTCCACAAAAACGGTCAAAAACAATGGGTTTAAGTGTGTCTTACTTCTACTCCACTGCTGCCTTAGCCTGACTGGATGTCAAGTTATAGTCCCTGATTGGTATGGCGAGGAGCAAAAAGTCACATTTACTGTCATACATAAGCACAAATACTGCAAAATTCCTTTCAAATATTTCAAACTTAGTGACAGAAAATCAGTGATTTTTACTGCAAAAGAGATGTTCAGCATTATTTAATTTAGAGAAGAAGTCACTGAATGCAGAGACAGCTATTTAATAATATTTTGGGTTTTATCAATAGTTTCTGGCACCACCGGCCCTTTAAGGACATTCACGATCATGATGTGAGTTTGACCCCCCCTGGTGAAGGAGATCTGATGTCCTGATTATCGGTGCTTCGCCTCTTGCTGTTTTGTCCTTTCAGGGCTTCTGTGGTTCCTGTGACCAACGTAGGTTCTGATCCATCTTTAAGGAACAGCGCCCCCTGCTGTTAATATTCTGAATAACCCCTTTAGCCAACAGGGCAGCCCTCAGTCTTCATTTTAACCGGCTGGAGCATCCAGATGGTCCAGAGTCCTGGGTCCTTCTCGCTTCTCTTCAGCGCCCCCTGCAGCTTTCCTTGGAGAGCAAAACATGTGATGACATCAGAAACACCTCATCAGCAGGACCTCCAACATGGACGCATCCATTACATAAGCAACAGATAAACGAAAGTCCTGCAGCTCAACAAGCTCAGGAGAACTGGCTGCTTCTGCTTCTGGTGGAGGTCTCTACCTGGTTGAAGGAAGTTTTTCATCTCCAAAGTTCAGAGATTTGATCCAATTGGCAGGATTTCTCAAACAAACATATTTAAGATAAAAGGACTGAAGTTGTTTTTTTATTATTTATTTTTTTATTATAGTGTAAAAAGATGGAAGCAGAAGCAGGTTCTCCTCACATCTTCAGGGAGAATCTGATTCCGGAGCCACACAGAATCCTCTCCTGCAGCTGAAGGACTGGTGTTTGTCCATGCTGAGGGTTACTGGGAAGTAACTGGTCCTCGGGAGAACCCTTCTTGTGGTGATAACATCTTGCTGACATTGGCATGCAGCCCCATTCTGAAACTGTCAGTATGGGTGTTTCCCCACCTGATAGTCCGGTAGATTCGGTTCAGTTGGGGGCTGCACCAAGAACCACGAAAGGAAACGACACGAAAACCTCTGAAGAAGACACTGAGCACAACTTCCTTCTCCATGAAATGAGCGGCGTCAGATTTTAGTGGTTGTAGGATTTCTGTTTTGTCCTTGGCTAAAAGACCACGAGCCATTTCTTCCTTAGAGCTAACCGTGCACTTTTGTTTTGGTTGTCTTTATGCCCTGCGCTGTAGTCCACTTCCTGCAGTCTCCAGTCCGCTTGGCATTCACATCTGCATTCAAAGAGTTCACTTCAACCGAACCCAGACTGAGGTTTGTGGGTGGACCAGAGTTCGATTACATGTTCACACCTCCCCAAAAGAACCGACTTTCCAGGGAAAAGGACTGGAGTTGATTAAAGCAGACTAAACAGGGCTGGTGGGAATGATGCAGCCTAAGAGTCTCTGCAGGACAAGACCTGAGCTGCTGGTGTTTAGATGGAGCAGGAGAACATCTCCGGGATGAGGAATATTACCTGGAAAACCCTGACAGGAAGAACTCAGAGCAGAGCAGCATCATGGCGCCTTCAGTCCGTTCAGGGTCTTCATCCAGAGTGAAAGGTTCAGATCAGACTCTTATTAACCATTTGGTTTATTTCTGGTCTGTTCGTTCATGTCCAGCTTCACTGTGGTACCACATGGGTCAAACTGAGTTATCTGTGCTGAGTTAACAGGTTTCTGACGGCTGGAGGGAATTTAAAGTTGACTTCTGGTTCTGGATGTCCTGAACTGGAATGGAGGTCCGAAGGTTAACCTGGACCATCAGGATCTTCTTCCTCTCATGCTGTTGCAGCCTTTGTCTCCATCTCTGTAACTGTTCTGCTGATTATATTCATGATTCCTTGCTGCATTAAGCGGCCCTTCAGATACAGAAGATTTTATTAGCATTAGCATCAACAGGAGGCTTTTAAATGTATGGTGGTGTGATAAAGGATTTAACTCCTCAGATTTCTGCTGTTTTCTGATTTTTTTTTGTCACTATTAAATATTTCCGATCATCTAACAAATATTTTAACTCATAAAAGCCTATAAACACAGTTTCATAATGATTGTTTCATTTATTAAAGGAAAAATCACATATATAGTGTAATTTATTTTTAGCTGTGCCCTCCTAAAGTTTATACTGGCCTGGTCTGCCTACCCCAATGAAAATTTTCTGGGGTTGTCACTGCTCTCTTGTGAACTTATTAGATATATTTCAAACCAAATTAGAGATATAGAGGCTGGAGTTGCTCACCCAGAGTTTGTAGCAAACAAATTACAACATTTTTTTAAGTTACTGAAGTTATTTCTTCACTTTCTGTTTGAAGCAGTCAATCAGATGTCAGGGTGTGTATAGCAGCTGTCTTAATCCCACCTAATTAGTTTGATGGATGAAGTTGACAATTTAAATTAATTCATGATGTGCTTCAGCACAAAAAAATTAAATATTTATTAAATCATGAAATAATTTTATCTATTTTTTTAAATAAATTATATCTGTATTTATTAAGAGTTTTAATAAATTAATGACACATTTAAATAATTATTTCATGTTTCACTCTCCATAGTCTTATTAAGCATTAAATCAAAAGACTCAAAAAGGAAAGATGTCATTTATCATATTCTGTACAAACTCTAATAAAGCAAACAAACAAACCAAAAACAGTAGAATTTGTTTGGGTTCCGGCTCATGTGGGAGAGGAGGGTAATGAAGGTGTAGACATTTTTGCTAAATCTAAAAATGTTGATTATCAAATTTTATTAAGTAAAGCTGAATGTAAAATTATAACAAATAAGTATCTTGACAAAATCTGGCAGGAAAACTGGTACATAAGTGATACAGGAAGACACTGTTTGGGGTGCCTGGCGAACGGCGCCATGTTTATTTGTGAGAGTGACGCGCATGCGGGATAGAGAGCCATTAAGCTTCGACGTCATCGTTTAAAAAAGGGCGCGAATCGCATTGCAGCACGGAGACGTGAAACCGGCGTTTTGAAGTTCGTCCACTCTGTAACCCGGTTTAAAATATGATCATTTCTGGTCTCCCAAGACGCCAATATGCATGGAAGCAAAGCCTAAATGACTAAATGGTTTTGCGAATACACCTAAAATCGTCTCCTTGAAGACTTGGCCTTAATAATTCGGCGCTGTAACCCACCTGCTGGAGTATCATAGCTTAGTGTGGGCGAGCAGGCCGCTGAAGCGCCATGTTTTGAGATCGCTGCATTTGTTTTCTGGTAAGTTATTCTTCTGACATCTCATTCTAAGTTGTTTATGTTTTTTTCTGATGACGTTATGGAGGCCATTTTTCGTGTCTAAACAGAGCAGCGGACATAAACGGCCCGAACTCGGCTTCTCAGTGGCGTCTGGCGTCGCTGAAACAGCTAAGAAACAAAAATGGCGTCTGTAACCAGCAGCAGATCGAGTATGGACATTATTGGATTACTACAATCAAGCTGAGGACCGCTACAAGCAAGTGAGGATCCTCTACTCATCTCAAGGTAGGTCAAGCATTACCGGGGACGATGGACCTAGAAGACGACTCAGGGTAGGAGCTGCTGCGAGTTTTGATGCTGAAGCTGTTGATGAAGGCCAAAGCCTCTGGTCTGTGCTGGTTTGATTCTCTGCTGAGAGGCGTTGTACAAAATGAGCTGAGGAGGATTCTGTTGCGGTTGAAACCCTTCCTCTTTGGAGAGGTTTTGTGCGCCGTTTGTGAAGCAGCGGCTGTGGTCATGTGAGCTGTGGAGGTTTAGATGCAGCTAGCATGTTGGAGTCTGAAGTTCAAGGTTGAGCATCAGTTGTGATGGGAAACAAAGATGGCCGCCAAGGCTTTGGCGAATACAGTTGATGTTGCAGGAAGTCATTCAGCTTAGGCTCAGTAAATATCAGCATAATAAACCTTGATAAGATATATCAATATTTTTAAAGTGATAATTGAAAGTGGCTGTATTGACATAGATACCATTGAACTTAT
This sequence comes from Anableps anableps, assembly GCA_014839685.1. Lineage (NCBI taxonomy): Eukaryota > Metazoa > Chordata > Actinopteri > Cyprinodontiformes > Anablepidae > Anableps > Anableps anableps. The sequence continues at coordinate 30,758,396 of CM026083.1, read as the reverse complement.
GTTTTGGGTTAAAATAAGATCTTTTACTTGCATCTCAAAGAAAAACTGCAGTATTTGAATCACGGAATACCTTTTCTTTTTTTACATCTGCTAAATATTTAGTTTGAAACTGAATCTAAATACTTAAGAAATGTACTTATCAGTATCATGTACTACAGTTATAAAAAATTCAAACCAGTATTATTTGTGTTAAACAACAATGTAAAGTAAACGTGAGCACCAATTACTCAATTTAAATTTAAACTCGAGAACCAATTATTTTTGCGCTGGAAAACTTTGAGGCCTCTTGCGATTTCATATATTCTTCCTGACGATGGAAACGGATAGATTTGCTGAATCTGCAGGCCAGAGGTCACAGAGGTAATGTTCACACTGTTTTATCCACTGTCTGATTTTTATTTTATTTTTAATTTATTATTTATTTTTTTTTTTTAAGGATATAACCACCTGAAACTGAACCACCCAAACTTTTATTTTGAAGTTGGTCAGTTTGGGTTCTCCACATAGTTTCCCTTGAACCTGTCTGACTCATTTATAGACAATTAGAAACTGTTAAAGGAAACCTGACATACTGTCAGTTTGTCCCACAATCTGGTGCTTTATTTTATTTTATTTATTTATTTATTTCTTAGCTAAAGCTTATGGTGTAACAGCACAACCTGTACATTGCAGACAACAGGGCTTTTGCCTTTAGTTTTGTTACTGGTTTCACAACTGGTGGCAGTTTAATGTGTTATGTTTTCATGATGTAAAGCACTTTACAATACCTTGTTGCTGAAATATGCGATACAAATAAACTTGACTTGAATAAATTAAAAAAGTGCTTTACTAAAATGAGGTCCAGTTCTTGCTACCTATCAGAATAGTTGAGGGTAATCAAAGTACTTTAGGAGGATCACATTTTGTGATTAGCTGTGGCAGTTTCTTTCCTGCAGGGGGGTGCTTTGGCTGAGCTACTGCTGCAAATAACTCCATGTTCTCCTACAGATGAGCCACTGGGCCCTGTCTTTTACTGTTTTTAATCCTGTATTTCACTGTTTTGTTTTAACCCTGTACTTTAGTGTTTTTAATCCTGTATTTCACTGTTTAACCCTGTCTTTCTCCTAGACTGATCTACTGGCTGATCTTTTGTTGCAAATAACTATTTTTTATTTTTTTATTTTTATTTTTTTGTCCTTTCAGCCTTTAAAACCATCTCAGATTTATGCTGTTTAGCTGTTTCTCTCCTCGATGAAGCCACCAAAGGAGCGACAACTGCTGTTAACTCTCTTTTCTCTAATATAGAAAGTGCTCCTGCATCAGTTCCTCTGTTTAGTTTTCTGTGTCGGTGTGCTCAGTCTTCTCAATCCACCTGGGTGGTTGTGGCAGATGGTTGCTGGTACTGAGCCTGGTATGGGTTCTGCTGGAGATTTCTTCCTGTTAAAGGGAAGTTTTTCCACTCCACTATAACTACATTCATCCTCACTATGAGGCAATGCTTTAGAGTCAGTTACTTAGTGAAATCTGCTTGCTTACCGGGAAAACTTTTAAACAATTTAATAATAATTGATGCACTGATGACTAGGATCCCCCCCCCCTTTATTTTGGAAAGGACCATGTTTTGAATTGGTGCTGTAGGAAAAAACAGAATTGTGTGTCAAATCTGGAAAGCAGAGCAAGTGTATCACATAATTCAGCTTCAGGAGGAAAATCAAAAATTTGTGGAAAGAAAAACATCAATAAGAAAGAAGAGGAATAAATGACAATGGAACTGAAAGATATGGAAAAGGAATATTCTGATCTAGGACTGAGGCCCGAAGAATCTCTGTATCTAATACACATCATGGGTCGTTGCTTCGTTATGACCAAGAGAGTGAGTTTGCTCTAAGGTTCCGCATCTCAATCTCATCAGAGGACACATGAAGGAAAAAACATGGAGAGAGATTTGAGAATGGGCCAAAGGTTTCACATGCTTACATGGAAGAAGTTCTCTCATGGCCTTTGGTTAAACAGTGATGTAAAAATGCTTCAGGATTACAAGCTTTTCTTTGGAGGACGTTCTAATGCAATGGAGGAAGGACGCTACCTGGATGAGTCGGAATTCCCAACCGATATGATGATGGTGATCAAAAGTTGCCCGACAAGGTATGACATGAAAGAAAATTTGTTTATGATGATGGATAAAGTTTTGTGGAAAATTTGAGCCTTGTCATTTTCAGCAGGAACACTGCATGAACCTTCTCATATGGACTGAGAAGGACCAGAGATGCCAATCATCAGTTTTTGAGGAGTTGGAGACTTTGAAGGCACCAGATGGACTGAACCTGGTGGGGAATGTGGACGGCAACATGGTCACCATGGGACTGGACTCTGACCCCAGTGGCAGGAAATGTGGATTCTGGACTTCAACGGTTGAGTTCAAGGAAACTGGTAACAAACAAGGACGACAAACTGGTCAAAACGCGTACGTTGCTCATCGCAGGAAAAACAAGGTAGGTTATACGAAACACATGTTCTGATCTGGGATGCAGAGATCAGAACCGATGTTAAAGACTCTGTGGTCAGTGAACAGATATTTGTATGTAATCACTTATAAATGGATGTTAAATGGTCACCTGAACAATGTCGATCATAATAAAAATTTCATAAAAAACACAAACCAAAACAATGAAAAAAAAACCCCAAAATAAACCAAACAATAACATTGTTAAATAAAATCAAACATCATAAAAATTTAAAACAAAATACTGATAAAAACCAACAAAATAATAAATTAAAAAAGTCAAAAAATAAAGAAAAAACAAAGAAGATTAAAAAACAAGAATTAGAAACCAAAAAAAATAAAAACAAAATAATTAAAACCCAAACAAAATCATAATTGTTCAACAACAAAAAACAAACAAACAAAAAAAAAAATAAAAGAAACAAAAATATGACAAAAAACCATCAACAAAATGAAAAAAAAAAAAAAATAAACAAGATAAAAAAAATAAGAAAACCAATAAATCAAAAATGAAAAAAGCAAAACACCCAAAGACAAAAATCCCTAAACAATAATTAAAAAGGAATGTCAAAAGGAATGTTCTGATCTGTATCCGATAAACGTCATATGGCATTGCCTCAGTATAACCAAGACAGAACACACAATCAATATGAAAGCTTTTAAAGTATGAATCACAGCTCCGGAAACAAGGATGGTAACAATTTACTGGACAAATTGAGGAAAGAAATAAGGACCCTTTTGATACAACCACAATGCCTTTGGTCTTTGGTAAACAAGAGAAATTCACTGAGGTACGATAAATGATCTGGAATGGGACATGACATGATAAAATCGAAAAAGCCAAACTAATAATCCTTCAGGATTACAAGCTTTTCTTTGGAGGACGTTCTAATGCAATGGAGGAAGGACGCTACCTGGATGAGTTGGAATTCCCAACTGATATGATGATGGTCATCAAAAGTTGCCCTACTAACTACGGAACAAGGTATGACATTAAAGAAGTGTGTATAGACTTAAACGGTTGAGTTCAAGGAAACTGGTAACAAACAAGTACGACCAACTGGTCGAAACACGTACGTTGCTCATCGAAGGGAAAACAAGGTAGGCTATACGAAACACGTGTTCTGATCTGGGATGCAGAGATCAGAACCGATGTTAAAGATTCTCTGGTCAGTGAACAGATATTTGTATGTAATCACTTATAAACAGATGTTAAATGGTCACCTGAACAAATAACAAAAATTTATTTTAAAAACACATAACAAGTATCAGTTTTTGTTACAAAGATAAAACATTTTCTTCAACCCACCTTCCTCCTCTGACTGTTAAATGTTTGCTTACCACAAACTTCTTCAAATTAAGCAGTAATGTAACAAAGAATATTGGTCAACTCAGTTGTATTTATGACAAGTCATAACAAATGTCTAAAAGGGTGTTACTAGAAAAACATGTCCAATTTTCAGAGCAGAAAAACACAATAAATTCAATTTATACCAACACAGTCCATTCGTATAGACAGATTACATTAACTTACACAGTCCAGTCTCACCTAAATGTAATAAAACTAAGATTGAGCAATGTTACACAGTCAAATGTCCCTTTTTAACAGGAAAAAACATTCAACAGAACCAGAGTCAAACTCATTCAAGGCAGTAATCTCCCCCGTGCCCAAAAAACCCCCCATCTGCACCAGCACACCACCTACACTTTCAGGTCCCCCTCTTCCATCAGCCTCACCACTAAGTTCAAGCATGAACACCAGAACACCATCTTTGGACCTCTATTCCACCACCCATCTTCAGATCACACTTAAAAACCCTTTTGATAAAAACAAAACAAACAAAAAAAACTCTTTTTGTAATGCTTATTTAAATTTTTCCCCTCCGTGGGCTGCTACCTTATTGTGGTGGAGGGGTTTGAGTGTCCCTATGATCCTAGGATCTAACTTGTCAGAGGCTTTATGCTCCTTGAAAAGTCACCCATGGCAAACCGTTCCTAGGTGAGGGATCAGACTAAGCGCAGCCCAAAGACCACTTACGACAAGAAATATTGATGGAAGCAGTGTTCCCTCTCCCTGACGTGAGTCATCGGGGACCCCTTCTGGAGCGAAGCCTAAAGGTGGGGTACTTTGGTAAGCACCAGGGGGCTGGACTTTTACCCAGGGTCCTGGCTGGCCACACCCCGAACAGGAAACGTGGGTCCCCCTTCCCATGGGCTCCCAATTTGTAGGAAGGGCAAAAGGGTTGGGTCCTTTGTGGAATAGATGGAGACTCTTGGGACACGAAATGCCATTATTTTACCTCTCATCACTGCTTTCACTGCCTCTCAGAGAACATGCTGATGTTCCAAGGAGGTCATTACACTCCAAATATGAAGCCCACTCTTCTTCAAAGGGAGGAGGGGGGCTTATGTAAAATCGACTTTTTTGAGCTTTATATCATGTTATTCCCTCATCAAAAACATACCTGGTATGTTGCTCTGATTTTTTTTTTCATGCATGTTTAAGAAATCCTTAAATCTCCCATGGCAGTCATTCGGGGTGCCTAAATGCTTGCTGTCTCAAAGCGCTGCCTATTTCTCCAAAGCTCCTCCTTGGAGCTCAAGTTCTCATCTGAGCTTTATCTTCACAGAGCACCTCTCCCTTCCACCTGGTGGAACTGCACATCTGCTGAACTTATCAAATGAATGACTTCTCAGTCCAACGCTCCTAAGAATGTTTGTAAATGGCAGAAACTGAGAAGCATTGTTATGATGACATGCTGAAGGCAGAGTTGGAAAGAGTAGGAGCTTCTTAAAAAGACAGAAGCCAATGTCAAGGTGTCACAAAATAAGTTACTAAAAGATGGTAGGATCTGCTTATAAATACAACTCTTGTTGTGAACACGTTTTTAAAATCGCACCTATGCCTAAACTTTGTTGTTCCCGCTGGTTGAGTTGTCCTGTTTTTCAATCATTAGTGTTTTTGCAGGAAAGATATGCAAGCATAATCTATAAAATGGTTTGTGCCATTTTTACAGTGCGGTTGAAAGTAGGGCTGTTGTAAGCGATTATTGTAGTAATTGTTTAATCTATCGATAATTCTGAATATTAATCGAGTTATCGCGTTAAAAAATTTGATAAAATAAAATATTGGTAAGTTCTGCCATAACAGCAGTATTAATATTGGATATCAATATTGGCTAGGCCTGTTAAGATTACTGATTTTGCCAAGATAATAAATTGTCACAGTATTTATTGCGATAAATGATAAAATTGTTGTTTTGACACAATTTTCACCTAATATATTGATAATGGCATAATAATGCAAGTTCTCCCTCTCAAAGGCCAATAAACTAACTTTGTAAAGAACACTTAACATCATCACTATTATTTCACTTACTATTCTGTTTCCAATCTTATTGTTTTATTAGTTGCCTTTTATTTCATTTTTTCCCTAGTTTTTTTTATTGTCATTTTCTTTTTTACTGTAACTTTTTTCCCATACTCTGTATTTATTTAGGAATTTTTTACAATATATTTTAAATCTCCAAAATAAAACGCAACCAAAAACAAAACTGAAATAAAAACCACACAGAACTGAAATTCTAAATAAAATGGAGTATGATGTCTCTGTCAACAAAATTGCTCTTCAAAAAATATCAGAATGGTAATTATCGAGCTCATTTTAATTTTTCTTGTGATTAATCATTGTTACAGGCCTAATATTGGCCCAAATTTTCATATCTGTTCATCCCTAACAATTACATAGCACATAAAATTAACCTATAACAATAACTGATTTTTTTTTTTTTTTTTTTAAGTCAACCTAGACAAAAATTACATACAAATCTGAAATTATATTCAATTTAATTTAAAAAAAAAAAAAAAAAAAAAAGCTTGCTGACAAAGACACTTTCAAAAAAACAAAACACTCCAGTGTTTAGTTTGTTTTCATCTTCAGTCAATTTAATAGATGAATTCTCACTTTCCACAGCCATTTTTAGCTTTTGTGAGTAATGGATCTTTGGCAGCTTTGTCAAACAGAAAAACATGCCAACTATGCCCACGCCATGGTGTACTCTTCCACCCATTTGTTGCGACCAGGATGCTAGGAAATTTATTTTCCGTTTTGATCAAAGAGCTACACTTGTGCTCAGCATCAGCTAGAGTGCTGGAGTGCAGCCCGCTGTTTTCCGTCTATCTGCATGTGTATTCACTCCACCTGTATATAGCCACCTGGTGTGCATTTCACCGTTGCTTGCTCCGAACCACTCACTAGGCAGCAGCTCCAGGAGGACGTCGAATAAAGAAAGGCTGTCCATGCATCACACCAGTCAGTTTAATGATGCCTATTGGTCCCCTGAAAAACGATGAAAACCTGGACACGTCCGGGGAAAAGAGGACATTCGGTCACCCACTGTTGTGCTAATAGCACTTAGCATTCGTCAACAACTCACTGGGGGAAGTGAGAGAGTTGCACAACTCAAATAATTATCTGGCCGAAGCACATAGGACTAAACAGTAAAACACAATTTAATAAAGCTTAAAGGCAGATAGTTTGCCTCAAGGAATTATAATAATCGAGGTCCTTGAATCATTCAGTGAAACAGCCCTAGGTGAAAGTGTAGGGTACCTAGTACTCAGTTTCATCCTTTTGATTGTCTTGTTGTGGGTGGAAATCGGGGTTTCGCCAAGGAGTCATTTGCGGTAGCCACCCTCTGTCCAAAGTTAGAGGTTGATGCATGGGTTGTGATGGAGAGATTCCCATCTCACAGTTCAGATGGAGTAGATAATGCAGATGGTTCAGATCAAATTCTTTGTCTTGATGTGAAACTTTCTTAGCTGTCTTCCTCAGGAAATGCTGCATGTCAAGAAGCATTGTATGTTGCTATTCAAATGATATTTACACATATAAAAGAATGACTTGTTTGCAAAACTGCAACCTGTGTGAACATTTTTATTCTGAGTCATTAAAGTGTAACTAACCCCCCTGTGAAAACATAACCCACCCCTGGCAAGTTTAGAAAAATTCCACCAAAGTGGACAGGGCCAATAGACGGTCAAGTGTGATGAGCGGAGGAGGTAAGTGGGGCTATGATAAGGACGAAAGAAGTGCTGTTGTCAGCTTATTAACTTTGTTGCTATAGTTATTGACTTTTCAGATCCTGTGGCGGCTTTTCATCAAAACGCCAACTGGTGATATAGCTAGCGATTTTTCTGTGTTGTCTGAGACTTATGGCAACAACAACCCTGCTTTGTCCTGAGCAAGTAGCAAGTGCTGCCATGAGCCCCCTCCCCCGTTTCCTAAGCTCTGCAGTCAGTCTGACACCATCTGTTAAACACCATACCATCACTAATAGTCAGAGCAGATGAGACCTATTCCACTCCGTGTCAACATTCCAAATAAATCACATTATAAATCACATTTTCTAAGCTGAGTAACGCTATCAATCTAGAATCTTGAAACTTTGTCATAACCAGCACTAATCACATTCACATGATCACTTGGTGGCGTCACCTTAGCCCCGCCCCCTTTGAACAGGAAGTGAGCTGTTTTGCTGCTGGTTGACTTTTGTTAACCTCTAAAGAGCCCAATAGAATTATCATGAAATTTGACTCCTAGATTATTCCAACAGCTATATCTCCCTGACACACCATCCGATCTGCATGAAATTTTTTGTGCGTCATCAGGGAGCACTGCTTTACACATTGATGTGGAGAGTTTGATGACCTCACTTAAGCCCTGCTGACATCATCAAAGCCCCGCCGCCTGAGAACACAAAGTCACTTTTTTCCTTCAATGTGATCTTATGTCAAAAGACAGATGACAAGTTGGTCTCACCATGGCGAAGTTAGACGTCACGCTGTTGTCATATGTTTGGCTCTAAAGTCAACATATTTCAGCCGATCAGCATTACATTAAATATGATCGATCCTAATCCACCCCCTAACAGGAATGCGCTCCAATTTTTGTTGGGTGTGGCCTAATTCATCCACAGCACCCTCTACAATATTTTAAAAAATCAGCCCAATGTCATGCTTTTTGGTATGCCTGTAACTTCTCAGGACCTACCAAAAAGTCTCTTGGAGCCATGCTTCAAACACCACAGGATGTTGGTCATTTTGTATTAAAGCTGCCATTTTGTCTTTTTTACACACATTGTATCTGAGCAAACTCCACCTACAGCTTTTAACATGCAGACTTCAGAATCACTCAGCACAGTGTTTAGGTATTGAAGAAAAGTCATCAAAAGCTTTTTCCTGGATGAAAGCATGTGGGTGTGGCTAAGCTGCAAAATTTGACCATTCACCATGAAACATTGAGGTGGAATAACCTCTAAAGTGGCATATTGGAATTTGACTCCACTGCTCCCCTAGACTGTCAACATCTGTATCTCCCTAATTATCTGATTTGCACCAAATATTACATCATCAGGGAACACTGCTTAACACATGGGTGTGTGGTATATTGGTGATATCACTGTAGCCCACTCAGTTAGAGAAGAAACTGGATTATTTCTTGACTCTTCAAGCTTCTCCCTGTGCATGACATGAGACTGAAACTGTATCCACTACTTGTTGATAACCACACACGACGTATTCCTACAGGAAGTCCTCATTAGTCCTTTGCCATCAAACAGGAAGTGACATAACTCCTGTCTGGAAGGTCAGATTTCAGCTAAACTTGGACTGAAGGCGATTTGGAAGATTCTGCAAATCTGCCACCTGGCGGACACGTGCGGGAATGGCGTGAGAGTGCTGATGACGGCAATGGGGCACCAATGCCAGAGCCCACGCGGTTGCCACAGCCGAAGCGGCGCTGAGGTGCGAGTGCCGCCCAATGCAGCTTTAATTTCTCTTATTAGCTTGATGCTGAGGAGCAAGCCTTATAGAAAAGACTGTGGAGCTATCCTTTTATTTCACAATAACATCGACAGCCACCTTTATGGATGTGTAAGCCCTTCAGTTGTTAATAGAACTCATTCACCTCGGTGTTGAGGTAGAAAACATGAAGCCAAGACTGACTACAGACAGAAAAGGAAACGGTTAGAGAACCTAAGAAGGTGTCATTGTCACAATGAGCTACTGGGAGGGTCAGCTCAGTCAGGAGGACCGAACAGCACCAGCTCATTCAAATCTTAAGCAGTTTAAATGGAAATAACTCAGAAAGGCTCTTTGTTAGCCTCTGACCCAGATAATCCTAAGGTCCAGCTTGTCCATCAGCTGCTTTTCATCTATCAACCGAGAACAGTGCCTCCCCTATTCAAATACTCCTCAACTGCCTGCAATTCCAACATGGATGTTTTATGAGCATTTACACATTCCTGACCTCCTTCAATGTCACTGTCTAAACAGCAGGACATCTTGTCTGTCATATGTCTAACCTGAACACAAAAGAACAACATGTCTTCTGTCTCATTAGGACCTGAAAGGAGGTGTACAGATAAGCTTCTCTGGGACTGCTGAAGATGCCCAGACTTGTTTCTGGTCCACATTTTTACCTGGTTACTCATTAAACCAGCAGATTTCAGTCTGCAATTCATGCTGCAGCACACAGGCTACACTCTATCTAGGATCCTAACATGGTTTTTTAATTCATATTAAAGCCATATGGGATGTCTGGCATAAACCGACAGTTTAGCTATAAACTGCCTCTTAAAGCTCCATCTGCTAATAATAAAATGATGGATTTTAATTCTCACTGAAAGGCCTCACGCTGGGCTGAGAGCAGATACAGGAGGCCTGAAAATGTTATTTTAATATGAAATTGCTTAAGATTAATTCCCCCGGTCTTATGAAAAGCTGAGCTGTTCCTGGGCGAGAGGCAAAGTTTTCACAACATTATGACCAGTCATGTCCATGTCTGTTTACTTCCTCCTGTCACGTCCAACGTGACAACCCCAGTACGTATCATAGCCATTGTCAGAGCCTGGTGCAGTCAATGTTTCAGGTCCTTCATGTCATTGAAGCATCGGTTGTTTTGATGTTGACCTTTTCCCATGTGCTTCTAGAGCAGGGGCACTCAAGCCTAGTCCTCCAGACCTATCACCCTGCAGGTTTTGGGATGTTTTTCCACCTGATAGTCTGGTAGACTTGGTTCGATTGGGGTCAAAGTTGCAACATTTGTTCCGTTTTCAGCTGTTGCGGTTCTCTTTTATAATGGACTGTCAAACCAACCAAACCCTTGGAGCAACCTGTTCTCCCCTCTTGCCTTTGGTGGCGCTGGACCAAGAACCACTGAAGGAAAATACATAAAAACCTCTGAAGAGGACACTGAAGAACTTCTTTCTTCACGAAATGCAAACGAACATGGAGTGGTGTCAGATTTTAGTGGTTGCTGGATTTCTTTTTTGTCTTTAGCAAAAGACCACAAGCCATTTCTCCTGCTAATGCAAGACTCATGCGTTTGTTTTGAATGTATTTACCCAGAATGTCCTGCTCTGTAGTCCACTTCCTGCTTTTGGAGCGGTCTCGGGTCCATTTGGCATTCACATATGCATTCGAACTGCACCAGAGTTCACTTCAACCGAACCAAGACTGAGGTTTGTATATGATCAGAGTTCGCTTCAAACCTTTCTAGGAAAATGGACTGGAGCTGGATTAAAGTGGACTAAACAGGGCTGGTGTGAATGCACCCCTAGATGCATTCCCTGTCCAACACATTTAAATCAGATGCATGGCTGGTTACCAGGCCTCTGCAGAGCTGAATTAATGAATGCTGAAGAAGAAATTCAGCCATTTGATTGAGGTGTTAAAGAAGGGATGCTTCTAAAAGTTGCAGGGTTGAAGCTCTTCAGCACTGGACTTAGACCCCCCGCTCTAGAGTATTGGTCAGTGACATTTCTGACAGTTTTACCCACTTATGCAAGAACCTCTTACTGAATTTACGTCTTTTGTCCTTGAAAGCTCCCGTTGACAGGTGTCCCTAACAGAAAGGCTCCTTATCTTAAAGCTAAAACAGTCGGAGTACTTTTTTTCAAAACACTTTTTCATTCAAATGAGAACATTTAGGGAGACGTTGAAGGCTCTATCTGGTCCACAGGTTAAGTCTCCCAATCAAGCTGCACATGGAGAAAAAAAAAAAGAACTTTTCACAACAGAGGCGGACCCAGCCACATTTCTATAAAACACTCCTTGGGGGTGGGCTTCACCAGTCTGCAGGTGGTTTCCCTGTCAGTTCTGCAGAAACTGAGCCAGGCTTCTCCAGCTCTCCAAACCTCCACCAGTCTTTGCAGGTCAGTTTAGATCTCATATTTTTATTAAATGTACTTATTTTTATGGTTGTTTTTAAAAAATGGTTTTCTTGCTCTCTTAAATGGTTTTTGTCTTCCAGAATCAATCACCAAAAGTGAAGATTACTGTTTTGTTTTTTTTCTCACCAGGTTCTCTGAATGAAAAAGGCTTTCTCAGTCATGCTGTTTATCAATAAAAGTGAAACACTTTTAGGGATTAACAGCATAATTTATAACTGGTTAACATACAGTTTTTATGTCTAATTTAAATTAAATAGTTTGCTCCAAAGAAAATGAAAAACATGTTTTATTTGGTGTCTTTTCTGCAGCAGATCTTCTCTCCTGATTTTATTCAATATTCAAAGTGCTTTCAGATGATTGGCCATTCACAACTCATTTAATATTACATCAAGTATTGTTTGGTGTGCGATATTTTTACCACACAACCTGCTTTATTTTGTTCAGTATTATTTTAGGTGGATAGTTCATTTAATCCTTTTCTAAAATGAAAATTCATTCTTCCAGGTCAGAGCAGGTTTAAGGCTTTAGTAGAAAGGCTACATGAAGTATAAGTGAAGCATGAATGTCCCTGTGTTTGTCCTCAGTCATGGCGTCCTCTGGCCTGGTTCTGCTGCTGTTGGTCTCGTTTTCATTCCTGATCTGCAGCCTGAGCGTCCCTCAGCCCTCCGACCGGCAGGAAAACAGCGCTCTGCAGAAGAGAGGCAAGAAAACAGAGACTGCAAAGACAGTGGGAAGTTACATTCAGAAGATTGTAGTTGCAGCGAAACCTTTGATTGCTGTTATAGGAAAGTCTGGTCTTACACCAGGGGCTGGATTGTATATAAATTTTGTAATCGATTTGGTAATGATTGCTGTTGGTAATAATCCAAACAAACCGGTTCTAGAGCTTCTCAGGAAGGAATTTGGAAATCTAAACTTGAAGATTGATGAAAACCAGAAGCAACTGGAATGGAACATTTGGAGCAGTGGTCATTATTGGAAACTGGAGCAAGACATAACGATAGCATGGAATAAACTACAGGACCTGTTGAAAAATTGTGCCGACCCATGCATTGATAATCTGAAGAGAAATGGCCAAGATAAAATAATAGAAAATTTCTTTAATAAGGCTGAAAAGTATATGGATCGACTGCATATGAACATAGCCAGTTCAGGTGGATACAATGCTGATTATGGAAAGCTGCTGACAGACCATGTCAGATGTCATGAAGATCAAATCAAAGTATTCTCAATCCTTAATGTATGGCTCATGTATAACGCCATCAGCATGACCCATTTCTATAACCTCTTTAATAATATTAAAACAAATGAAGATGGTCTGGCTAATAAAGCTCATGACATTTCTGCAGCTATGTTCCAGATCCACAAGAAATGTATTTCAGAACCTGATGAATCCGTTAAACTGGATGTCAAAGACCGCATTGATGAGTCAAAGAAACGTAAGGATTTGGCAATAGTGATTAGGAAGCATTTGGATGAAACATTTGACCACTACAACTGGATGGTCGTTGCTTTTCGAACAGAAAAATCAAAACATCAAAGTGCAGCAACTAAATGGAGAAACAGGCACACTTTGACAGGATTTACTGTAGTGGAAAGAGGGGAAATTAGTGTAGCCTTCGCCAAACAAGCTAAAGGGAACAATACGCAATCAGAGCAGGTAAAACAACTGCTTGCTAAGTGCTTTAAAAAAACTGTGACCTGTTATGATGTTGAACATACATTAGTAAACTGTGGTGAACATATAAATGGAGTTAATGTATTTGAGATGTGCTCAGCTGTTCATGCTTACATTCATAAGGAACATGGCAGTGTTAGTACTATAGATGCAAAAGAAGCTCCAACAGATGATGAAGAAGCTCCCACAGAAGAAGACTTTGAGACTGAAAAGCAGACAGTCCCCTACATTTACACAGGGAAATGCAGCATAACAAAAGGTATTAACATTGGACACTTCAGAGTTCTGATTAAAAGTGATGAAGAGTTGATGAATGAGGATCCCTGTAAAAACGTTGACTGCGGTGGTGAACAAAGAGGACAATGTGTCAAAGTAGAAAACGCCCGCATTGGACTGTGTGAGTGTAAGAAGGACTACTATGGAGAGAAATGTGAGGAGAGCATGGAGGAGTTCAAGAAAAGCGTGCTTAGTAAAGAATTCCCAAAAGCATAGAAAATGATATAATTGGAGTCCATGATTCACCTAAAACCATCACGTCAAAGAGTTTTTCAGTCTGAGTCTGATTAAAACATTTAGCTTCAGCTTTCCTGCTGCATGACAGCATTTTTTGAGTCATCTGCAGCTGCAAACATCAGAGCGTTCTGGAACAACAATGGCTCTGTTTTCTAAGTTAACGATTCAGGGAAGAACTGGTGGTCATGTGACTGTTAATGAACGTTTGCATAGCTTTAATTTCCAGGTTTAGAGCTCAGAGGGGCTGTTTAGGTGATGGGTTCTGGTGTTTTAAAACTGCAGAATAACTGAGGAACTTCTTCTGTACACAAAGTTTCAGGACAGCCCCTCCAGGATGTTGCCATGTTTTTTGTGATTGTTGTGGCTGAAAATTAGTGATTTTGTAGCACCTTTTTCAAAAAGTTGCAAATTTTTAACCTTTAATTATTTAATAAATTTAATGATTTTAGCTTGAATCCTTAGTAATTATCATCTTTCAGAATCTGTTTCATGTTTTTGTGAGAAATCTGTAAAGCTGGAAGATTTTCATGGATCATGTGTCTCTTCTAATGTTTGAATTGTTCTACTGAGAACTTCCTCTGTTCATCTTCTGCTCAACCACCAATGTTTTCCCTGCTCAGAGCTTCTGTCCAACCTATGATGTGAAAAATGAATAAAATCTGGAATACCACGCCATCTCTTTGTCTGTTTTTCTTGGTGTGAGGTGATGTTGGTGCTGGATCTGCCCTTCATTCAGTCTAAGTGGTTGTGAAATGTATTTTTAGCAGCATATGGTCAGCAGGGGATCAACTCAGCCTTTTCAGGGAAAGCTTGCAGGATGTTCTGCAGGGATTCAACATCAGAAAATCTTCAACAGCGTCAAAAAATGAAATGACATTGATCAAGAAGTAAAAATAAAGAAAACAACCTTAAAGTTTTAGTGAAATTTGTTTTAAGCCATAATATTTTCTGATGAGGAATAAAGGAATCAGTGGAGATCAAGCCTCTCTCCACCTCAGCTCAGTTTGTTACGGTCATTTCTCGACATAACTTCTGCATTAATCACACAAATGTTTTGTGTCAGATTATCACACCAACACCATGGCTAAAATATATTCACACCTCTCCCACGAAAAAGATGATCTTTTCACACTACAGGTGAAAAAGATCATCTTCCGCATCCCTGCAGTGACAAGGAGACAAAGACAACATGGAGATCAGTTGGGTTACAACCATGAGGAGATCCAAAGATGTGTCTGAGGCCTTCAGGAAGAAGATGGTAGTAAACCACGAGTCTGGACCTGAAGAGGTCTGAGAAGAATCTGAAATCAACCGTTCCTCTGCAGAGACTCAAAACAACTGCTAACACACCCAGATCTGACTGTCCAAGCTAGTTCACCCCTGAAAACGGACAGCAAGATGCTAAAGAAGCCTCTAAAAACCCTGAAATGTCCTCAGTTTCTCTGACAGAGGTTAGTTGATATCAGTGTATAATAATCATCCTACTGTTATAAGCTATAATGACCAATATTCCTCCTCAAGGTGTGAATATAAAGCAGCCATTAGTGACCCACACCCATCCACCCAACAGCTGATGCCTGGCTGGTCTCCGGCTGAACATTGAGCTCCATCATGAAGCTGATTATGGATCCAGATTATGACTGTGGGTTCGTGCTGTTCATGTAAAGCAGGTGGAGCTGGAACACAAGGACCAATCAGGATGAAGAGTGTCGCACAGGCTGGATTAATATTGAGTGTTTGAGTGGAGGCGGCAGTGATATTCAGCAGGACGGTCAAGAACTGCTACTGGGAACTCCACAGGGCCTGTCCTTTTATTAACAAGGCCCGGTTGCACGGCTGCCGACTCACCACACATGAAGCAGAGTCCATGCATCCTGTAACATTCAAAGACTTTGCAGTTGATTTTCACTTCATGCTTTATGAGAAGATTTCATAAACCGAAACAATTTTAGTGAGTTTTAAAAAAACCCTGTCTGTCCAGGACTTCCTACAGAAAGAGGAGGATCTGATTTCAGAGGGGAATTAAATATGAAACATCAAGCTAGAAGCATTTCAGTCTCTGGAGTCATTTTATGCAACAGCAGTAAAGAAAAAATATAAATATAATTCATTAAATTATACAGAGGAGAGATTTTTACCAGATACAAAAGAAGAATGAAATGGAAAAGATGTTGTGATCTGATATTATTATAATGAAGGTTTAATAATCGAGAGGAGGGAAATTATTATTTTATTACTATTAAACTGAGGTGGACAGCGTTTCCCTGGTTACCAGACGTATTTTTTGACTCAATAAATTAACAAAAAAAAAAAAAAAATCTATAGATTTTTTAAATGTTTCAATTAATATTTTTTTAAACCAGCAGCACCATCAAGTGGCAGAACTGTGACACTGCAGAACATTTTCAGAAATTTAGATATTTTTCTCTGTTTTCAGTAAATGATTCACCAGAGGCGTTAAGATGTTGTTCCCTGTTTTTAGTCAGATTACATCCTAAAATCTAAAATATTTTAGTTAATTTTATTTTTTTTTTTTAACTAAAAATGTGTTTTTATCACTAATGAACTTTATATTTATAATAATTTATTTTACAAAGCATTGATGTCTTACTTTGATGCCTGGTTTTTATTTCACTTATTTAGTTTTTAGACATGTTATTTTACATTCATTTCATTCATCCCCTTATTTCCTTGTTTTCCATCCTTTTTCTGCTTGTTGAGTCATCTCAGTCAGACCTGGAAATGATTTAGGGGCACAGAGTTCACTGATCAGTAAACAGATGATCAGCTGGCGGGTCCTTGATGTTTCTCAGATCTTCTTTCAGGTGTTCTAGATTTTTCAGGCTGAGTCCTCTTTGGTTCTTCACTCTCTGCTTTAGTCATCATTAAAGCTCACACACTGCCCAATGTGCTGTGAGGGTTTAGGTACGAATCAGGACTTGAATTCATGTTCTGAATGAAGCCAGACGGGTCCAGAACCTGAACTGGACCGAAAATGAGTGAAAAACAACAAAAGACCAAAGAAAACCTCCGGAAGAGATTCACTTTAACAGGTTGGAAGAAAGTCTGACTCCTTAGAAGGAGAGGAAAAAGTCATTCAGTCAATTTTAAAATGCACACATTTCTTCTTCGTGTATTTCTGCAGCTATTTCATCGTCTTCTGCTTTATTAATTCACCCTAATTTCATAAATAATGACAGAAACCTTAATAAGTGAGCTGGAGGAACCCATCAGCTCTGCTGTTACTGAAGCATCGGGATAAAAACCTTTTCCTCCTCCACCAATCACAGCCGCTGTCTGACTGACTGAGGAGAGAACCTCCTGATAAAAAGCGCGACCAAAGAGCGGAGACTCTTTGTGGATAATCCGCGTCCGGATCTGCGCAGAATGGCGCTGCTGCGGTGCCTCGGCTGCGCAAACGATCCGTTAAATTAGACATTATTTCTCTGAGTAGCACACAGGAGGACTGGTGACACATAAGCTGACGTAGGCACTCCGTTATGACATCACAGGGGTTTCTGGGCCTATATACGTGTGTCATGGAATAATTCATTCCTTCTGGCACTTTCTTCGTGACAGACAGTTGTATTTTGGTGAGAGAGCACAACAGTTTGTGATTCAAAGTAGGTAGTTTGCGATTTAAGCAACATAGTTTGTGATTTAAACGACATAGTTTGCGATTATTCATCAAACCAAGAGTTTGCATTTCAATCTGTAAACCCAGGAAGCCATAAACAGCTCCACTAGTTCAAAGGCTCGAGTAGTCCCTGTTATTGCCGTGGACATTATCGTCCCAATGTTCAAATGGTTTATTTGGTCCATTTCGTTGGAACAGAACCTGGATTTGGCCTTGAGGAAACCTGACGACGATACCAAATCCGGCTTAAGAGAGCTGCGGTTAAACTTATGGAGGAATGTAGCTCCATTGTTCTCAACAACATCTGAAAACGACGCATCAGATCTCGGGACGTGGATGCTGTTGTTGGCGATGTAATGCTAACGGCATTTGCAGACACCGTTGAGATTAGGAGCAAAGTTCATCCCAAGAACTTTGACTCTTTCAACAAGTCATTCATTAAACAAGTGAAAGAACAGGTGAGCACTAACATCTGCTCCATGCACGATCAATCAACTTACTTTGTCCTCCAAATCCTTGAGACGGACACAGTGGATTCAACCCTTCCACTCTCTGACTGTTAGAGGAGTTGTTGGTGTATAGCTGTAAAGAATGTCATCAGTGAGAATGAGAAGCTGCTGAAGTCCATCAAAATGCTCTCAACCAGCATCTAGCCGTTAGCTCTGATGATGGTAATTTAGAAGCTGTGGAGAAAAACACCACCAGAAGTCCACAGAAGAGAGGGAAACAAGGACTTAGGGTGTTTTACACCTTCCACTATGGGAGGTCTAAACAGGTTAAATTGAACGTGTTACCAGCCATCCTAAAGAAACCAGCACTTGAGGAGGAAACAGAGGTGACAGATGAGAAAGAGCTTGTTCCTGAAAGTCAGGAATCAGACTGGAAGGTGGTTGATGAATTCATCTTGGAGGAGCCTTCAGAGATGACCAAGGTAAATGATTTCATCTCTAAGTTTGAGGAGGAATCAGATGTAAAGATGGTGGATAAATTTATTTCTTAGGGGGTTTCATAACTGACAAAGGTAAATAATCTTATCTCTAAGGAAAAGGAGTCAGATCTGGAAATGGTGGATGACTTCATCTCTGAGCAGCTGTCAGAGGGCAGAGAAGTGAAACAGACCATCCCTGACATCGTTTAGAGATCCAAGGTATTTCATTGGATCCACCTCAACCAACTGAAAACCATGGATCCAGAGATTGAGATGCTCCACTACTCTTCGAACAACAGAAGAAGAAAGGAGTTGGAGTCACAGTTAGGAAGTTCCTTCAAAAATACAGCGAAGGACCTTAAAAGAGAGTTGCACCAGCACCATTGTTGGGTTTAAACGACTCAAACGTAGAGGAGGCATTAATTCCCAGTTGCATAGAGAAAGAAGTAAAGCCAGCCAAGAAGCCCAGCATCATCAAACATTTCTGGGCCTCTTTAGGCAAGGCTCTTTCTTCTCTACTGGCAAAGCTTTTCACAAACCCCTAAAAAAAGCTTTGATGGGAAGCTATTCTAAAACCAGCCAAGGAACCTGACATATTTAAATGTTCCTTGGCTCTTGTAGGCAGGGCTCTTCACAAAGCCTTTATCAAACATTCTGAGGAGTACTTAAACTAAAACTAGTCAAGGAACCCAATATATTTAAACGTTTCATGGCCATTGTAAGCAAGGCTTTCCACAAAACCTGTATCAGAAATTATAAGGGGTACTAAAACTAAAACATGCCAAGGAACCCAACATATTTAAATGTTTCTTGGCCAGTGCCTGGCATGTGGGGTGTACAGAGGTCAACGTGGCCCATTGTTGGAATCAGACATCTGTACACTCGACATGTCAGCCAGTGAGCTTTGGCGGGTGTTTCGTGCCATTTTCTGGCATGTGGGGTGTACAGATGTCTGAGTGGCCCATATTTAAAACCAGGCATCTGTTTGCCCCATACAACAGGCTCGAAGCATTTCAGTCTCTGGAGTCATTTTATGGAACAGCTGTAAAGAAAACTATAAATATATTATAACTCATTAAATTATAATGAGTTATAGGAGAGATTTAGTTAGAGGAGAGATTTTTACCAGATACAGAAGAAGAACGAAGAACGAAATGCAAAAGATGCTTTTGATTTAACAGTATTATTATAATGACAGTTTAAAAACGTAGAGATGGGAAATTAATATTACTAGGCTGATGTGAAGAATGTTTCGATGGTTACCAGAAATATTTTTCTACTTAATAAACAACAAAATCTAAATATCTAAATGTTTTTAATTGTTTCAATCAACAGTTTTAATTTAATTTAAACATGATTTAAATAAAGAAAAATGTCCAAGCTGAGCTGCTTTACAACCACGTGACAAATGAACCAGCAGCGCCATCAAGTGATAGAACTGTGAAACTGTAGGACATTTTCATAACAGACATTTCAATATTTCTCTCAGTTTTCAGGAGCTATAAATGATTCACCACAGTGGCGCCATCAGAAAACTTTCGTCGGGGTGGTCAGACCAGGCTTGTAAAAATCTGAGGGGGCCACAGCTGCTTCTACCTCAGACTGTTTGCTATTATTATTCAGATAGTTATTGACATAAGAGGTATTGATATTATTATTTAAAATCGTTGCTGACGTATGAGGCTCCATTATTATCATTTTGCAAAGCAATCCACATTGATAAAGAGTCCTTGTGCTCTGTGTTTCCCAGATGAGAGAAGCTCTCAGCTTGTGAGCTCGGGGCTTCTGCATTGTCAACTTCTGTCTCACACAAATGCGCCTGGCTGCTGTTTTTGGCCTCATGAATAGCATTTGCACCTTACTACAACTATTCCTTCTTTCAGAGACAAATTTTCTAACCTAACATATATGATGAGCCAAAGTTTATCTCTGTTTGATCATTTATCATCAGCTCCAAACTGTTTCACTCAACAGGCTTTACTACATGCGTAAAGATTTGTTCAATAATGTTGTGACCAGCAGTTTTTATTACTTAACTAAAAATTATGTTGAAGTTAGAAGTTGGAAAACACATTTTTTGCAGTAATGATGTTGACTTTATTATTCCTTCACAACTAATCCTACTACTCGCCACGCCCTGAACTACTCTTTTCACTCTGCCCCTCTTCTTCCTCTACTTCACGTTGCTGTTTGTTTGTTGCTGCAGAACTCGAAGCTACAGCAAATATATTTGAAATTATTGCACATTTCGCAACATCTGCCTGTAGATTTTTTGTCCCTTTGTTCATGCAGATTTTTTGCACTACACTTTCTCTTTTGGCTCTCCACTCTTCATCCTCCGTCTGATGAAGCCCAAAGGACACTTGTTATAGTAACCATTACGACTGGAGTCAGGACCGGTGGAGGAGAAAACCGTACGAAGGTGAGGAGGGCGGGAGGGTTAGAAGATATGTTTGGACCAGCCCAAAGGCAGAAAACTGTCGAATGAGGTGTTAATGGGTTGGTCAGGAAACAAAAAATGTATGAAGCCAGATAACCAGCAGGCTTTAAGCTCTCAATGGGATTCAGCCTCATTGATGGCTGAACATGACTAATATGGTGAAAGCTAATCAGCATAAATCATTACTTTAATTTTATAATTTCTTGATGTTTTAATGTTGAGTCTGAATTTTCCATCTACGGTAACGGCAGTCTCTGTGTTTGTCTATTTTACTGTAAGTTTTATTTAAACCTTAACATGTCTGAGGAGGTTTAGAGTTCAAACAGAACAGCTGCATTTTTACTTAATCTTCCAGCATTCACCCCTCCTCTCTGAATTGTTCCCTTCAGGTAGAAACACAGACCAAAAAACCCCAAATCTTTTCTAACAACACATTCCACTAATTCGCCTCTAAATAATTCGAACAGCCCTGTAATGATGTCAGGTTTCTAGGGCTCCAGTCAGACCAGACCTGCAGTTGATGCCCCACATAAAGTCACCTGTGAAAAACAAAGTCCAAATGCTGCAAGAAAGCATAATCTCTGCCCTTTTGATCCGCATTGAGGATCTGTATTTTCACAGACAAGGAAAGGAGCAGAGAAAACTGATCTCCAACCCCAACACCTCGAACACGGACTGTTCAAGCTGCTGCCAAGCAGCACATCTCGGCACAGAATCCTCTTTTCCTGAACAATTAAACAAGTCTGCAAGTCATGTCAAGAACACTGCAAAAACACAATCTTACCAAGTATTTTTGGTCTAATTTCCTCCTTAATACTGATTAAAAAAAAGTACAAGTTCCACTGGCAGATTATTTCACTGATAACAAGATATTTTTCCCATGTTATAAATGAAATAATCTGCCAGCAGAACTAGTGTTTTTTTTTTCACCAGTATTATGGAATTATTGACTTAAACTCCTATATCTGCTGAAAAGTTACTTGTTAGTTAGTTTTATCTTACTTCAAGTGAACAAAGATATTTGTACTAGAAACAAGACCAAAAATACTTGGTGAGATTTTTTTTTTTTTTGCAGTGAACAACATAACTTCCTCAAACATAACAAACAGAACATTAAGTCCAGTCCAGGTACATCTTGTATTGTCGACTGTTTGGTTTATTTTTTCACTGCTGTTTAATATCTCCACCATCCTGTAAAGTTTTACAAAAAAACAAAACAATGTCAGACCTGTACATGGCTGCATTTTATTAAAGGATAGTTCATATTTATTCCACTTATATCCCTTTTATGATATAACAGAGTCTGAGTCCAGCTGCTGCTGGTTCAGGCGTGGCGCGGTAATAGCAGGTCATAACGATGTGGGTTACTGTTCAGAACAAAGATGCACCACATTTGAAGCACAGTTAGTTAAATGAGTCAGATAAGCTTCAGATCGCAGCTTCAAGATAAAACCAGGTTCCAGCTCTTTACTCAGATGAAATTTCTATAGAACCATAAACCTGGTTTGTCTCATTTAAATCCTGCTCCAACTGCTGCCGACTTCCACAGAATCATCATTTCTGTTCATCTGTTTTTACTCAACCTGTCACCTCACTTTGTTGACTGACTGCAGGACGTTGGAGCTGAGCAACCCGACCAGTTACCCATTCTAAACTTTCATGAATTCATCTTTTCCACCTTTTAAAAACTTTTCAATAATATTCTGACTTATTGAATATGACTTTACATTATAGCTAGTGACAATAATAGCTTCTTCAGTGACCTAGTCCAAAAAATGATGGAAATAAACTGACTCCGGGAAATCAGTTGAGGATGAAAATACAACAAGGAGATATTAGAGGAGAAAATATGCCTGTTTGAAGATTGAAAGGACGATAAAATCATCTTAAAAATCTGTATACTTTTTCGGTTTTGTAAACATATTTTTGAGTGAATAAATAATAAAGAAAATAAAAGGGTTAGAAAAATAATATAACAATAAAATTAGAGACCATAAATTATAACATTAAAACAGAAACATTGCAGGGTTAAGTTATAATTAAAAAGTGAAATTCAGATACAAATTAATTTATCTGATATATTGAATAATTATTGAATAAACTTCTTTTTTAAGTTTGTTAAATTTAATGGCACCTCTCCTCCATAGAAACTGGCTTAATGAAAGTTTCGAGTGACATTTTGTTGTCAGCTGACTGTCAGCCTCCACTGTAACGGCTCTCTTGGGTTTCGTGCCTGTTTTTGACGCTGTAGGTCACAGTATGTTCATTAACAGGCTCCAAGATGCAGTCAGCCTATCAGGTGTGGCTCTAGAGTGGTTGAACTGCTATCTTTCAGGCAGAACCTTCAGTGTTTTGAAACGCAGATCATGTCAGAGTCTCAGAACCTGCAGTGGGGTCTTCTGTGTTTTTATGCTTTTTTTAAATCAGTAAAATATTTTGTGGCGCTAAATAAATAAAGTTTTCTTACATACTTACTTATCATTTATTAAAGGAGTTATTAATTTATGAAGATATTTATTTATTTCTGTAT
This sequence comes from Anableps anableps, assembly GCA_014839685.1. Taxonomy (NCBI): domain Eukaryota; kingdom Metazoa; phylum Chordata; class Actinopteri; order Cyprinodontiformes; family Anablepidae; genus Anableps; species Anableps anableps. The sequence continues at coordinate 30,734,955 of CM026083.1, read as the reverse complement.
TTATTCTGTAATTATGGCCAGGTTTCAGAACCTGAACCAACTTTAGACACGTGGCTGAAAAGCCAGTTTGCTGTCCATGAACTTTGCAGTTACAATCATCTTTGCATGGTTCTGGTCGTCTCTGGTCAGAGGCAGACGTTGTTCTGGTTGATTGTCAGGAAAATAATGCAGATAAAGTTTCAGGTATACAGTTTGAAGATAAAACCTAATTACATCTCTTTACCCAAATGAAGAAGGCTTCTCCTGCTCCTTCGTTTTCAACAAAGATATCTTGGTGCCACATTCAAATACCGCTACAATGGTTAGTGCTTTCTCCACACATGGAGACCTTCTGTTTTACATACAAACTGTCCTCTCTGTCACCTCACTCTGATCAATGTCTGCAGGACACTGGAGATGTTCTGTCAACTCAACCACTTTTCAGTAATTAGATCAAGTGTAAAACATAGCTACTAGATGGAAAACATGACCAAATAGTTGTAGCCAGTCTTTGTATGGGAATTAAAACCAAGTTTGGGTGTCGCGTGGTAGAGCGGAGGCGGTAGTCTTCATCGCAGTTGTTCTGGGTTTGACTCCCAACCTCGGAACCTTTGCCGCATGTCTTCCCCCCTTATCTGCCCCTTTCCTGTCTACTTACTGTCTGAAAAATGGGAAAAAAAAGGCCACTAGCGCCCAAAACAAACAGAGGGGGAAAAAAAGAATTAAAATCAAGTTTACACCAACAAATGTAGATGTCTTGGAACTAGAATAAATTTGAGGTTAGCCCTCTCTACCCTGTTAAAAGGCTGATTTAAGCATCTCTAAAATGTGTCTGTTTGTCAGATGAGCATCAAGAAAGCTCAGTTGAGAAGTTAGGTGGATGCTGTAAGCACCAAGAAATAAAAGGAGTCAGAACACCGTGAAATTTTTGGGAATTAAATATGTACTCTGATTGGTTGAAGCTAACAAGAAGTTAGAATAACGTGGTCTGTTTTACCCGGCTTTAACAATTGAAATCAACTCAAGATGAAAACCTTCATATCAGTGTGCTATAGTGCCAAAACAGCTGATGTTAACGGGCTGCTACTTTGTTACCAACCTTGGTTACTTTTAATGCTATTTCTTCAGCTGAACAGCCAGTGTTCCTGTTTGGAGTTACCACAGCTGACTGGCCAAGATGGTAAAAGTCTGCTTTGGTCTTGGTTCCTCTAGTACTTGCTTGAGCCTCTGAGCTCAACTAATTTACTAAACAAAGATGAAACTGAGTTAAATAAGAGCTGCCTTGTCCCTATTAGTGCCACATAAATTAAATCTCCGTTTGTCTCTGGCATCCAGCGCAGTGCAGCGGCTCCAGTTCGTCATCTCATTCCTCCGTGGAACATCACCTGTCCATCACTGTCACAATAAGCAACGTTAAATAACTCTGCATTAGCCGCGAAGGTAGAGCAGCAAAAGCAAAGTACAAAGTGTTAAGGTGGCGCTGAAAAGATAAGAGAGAGAAAAAAGAAAGCCCTGCAACAGAGCGCAACAACGAATGTAAACATTTCTGACCGGTGGGCCTCCCCATCGTTCTGGGTCTGGTGTCTCCACCAGACATGAAAGGTCAGATGACACTGCCTGCTGCAGCTGAAGCAAGGTTAGCATATATTATATTTCTAACTTGAAAATATTTGTTGTCATGGCATGTTTTTACATAGCCATTTACACATTAACAATGCTAATTTCTTGCGTAGACTGTGGCTGAGGATGACCCAGCTGAGCCAATAGAAAGGCAGAGGGACCAAAGGTTAGAGTTTGATGTGGGGAAAGGAGAAGAGCTGCCTGAAGAGCATTTACAAGAGCAAAGGCAAAGCACTATGGTTAGAATAACAATAATCTTTACTCAGTAGGTCATGTACTAAAACCAAATAGTCAAATTCAATAAATTAAAACATTGTTGAATAGAAACATATAATACTGAAGAGAGGAAAAACTTGATTCACTAAGTGAAATACATTATACAGATTAATTACTCAGACTGATGTTTTCAAGCCTTTTTTCTGGTAATGTAATGATTTTCTGCTTACAATAATCAAAACATGAAATTTTAAGGTTAGAATATTATATTCAACCAATTTAAAAAAAAAAAAAAAAAAAGAAGCACATTTTAACAAAGAAATGTGGCCTCTTTTTTTTTTTTTTATTAAAATTTTAACCAAGCAGCAGTAGGCGGGCCAGTCTGTTAGGAACTCCCGGGCCATTTTTTCTCCCCAGTCCGCCCCTGCTTCTGCCGGTAGATACAGGGCAATAAAACGCAACACAAAAGGTGTAAATGTTAATTTATCCCCATTAGTGTCAACCTTATTAATAATTTAAGATGATAAGCCCAAACAAACTGTGGGGGTTTATGATTGTACTGTTTGCAATATGAATGTTGTGGTTTTTCTTATTACTATTGTAACTGTTTTTTTGTACTTTATCTGCAAATGTTCTTCTCTGGCTGCAAAGCAAATTTCCTCTTGGGGAGAATAAAGTTTATCTAAACTAATTCTTAACATTCACTAAGTCCTGAAAACCTCGAATCAAGTCTGGACCAGTGCTTGAAGGAGAACTGCCTCCCATAATGGGAGCTAAGACTTAATGAGCAACACATGGCAGCATTCCCAGATACTATCATGAAACTATTTACCTTGGATTCACAGCAAGAAAGCCTGTGATGGATGCATTTTAAAACCAGTGAGACTCTGTTACAGAAGCTTAAAGGTTGTTGTGAATGCAACGGTTAAAGATGCAGCAGTTGCTCTTTCTGCAGCTACTGCGGCTGAACATTGATGACATTCAAATACTATGTGACAACATCAAAGTAAGCCACAGTGATTTGCATCTAAAGTTGTTTAACCGCCCTAAGAAACGGTCTGAATTTCATTCAGAGATTTCAGGGTCGTGTCAGAATCAGTTTATCTGATGGTCCTCAGGCATTAATTCTTCATAATTATGTAGCACTTTAGAAAACTGTGTGGTCTACTTGAAAGCAGGCGTCAAAGTGTCTCACCATTTTAGGAGACTCACGTGTAATCCAGACAACCAAGACACATAATGCCCCAAGCACAAGAGCCCAGATATTTAACTAGTCATACAAATAAACGGTTTATCAATGTGAAACTGTCCACCTTCTGGAGATGTCTCTAACTGTAACTTCACTTCTTGAAATTCAACACTGAAACATTACAGTGAGTCACTGTGTGCTGCTTAAATAATATCTTAATTGTAAAGAGGGTTTTAGAAGGTTTTTCACAGTTTATTTTCAAAGTGTTGTGATCCATGGTTGCTAAGAGTTTTGGGTTTCATTTCTGTCTGTTTTGATCATTTCTGTGTTTCTTTATATTCATGAGGTCTTGCCGTACTCCATTGAGTTCCTGTCATCATTATTGCTAGCGAGGTGTTAGCTCAGATCAGGTTGAGGCAGTAATGCAGACATCTCCAACGGTGGCACTGCTCAGTGGGCCCCCAGGGTCTTCACAGGCCAGAAGGGATATTTCAATTCAGTTTAAGAACTGCTGTCAAGTTCAGTTTATTCTTGAAATTAGTGAAGCATTTATCAGGAAACTCAGCCGATCATATCGAGTCACAGACTTGCAGCAATCGCTCCTCCTGAACAAACGTGGTGACAGTGGAAAGGATGACCCCCCTTTGATAGCAAAAAACCTCCAGAAAGCTGGTCAGTGGAGGCCATCTGCTGCAGCCGACTGGAGGTTTGAAAAGTCAGAGCAGACAAGAGTCCTTTCTATGTTAAAGAAACAGTAAAGAGTTAATGATGGCGGTAGCTCCTTTATCGGCTTCATATAGAAACACAAAGAGATGAGCTAAATTCTTAAACTCTAATCTGGATTTAACAGGGAGCCAAAGAAGGGAAGCTAAAATAGGAAAAATATGATCTCTCTTTTTAATTTTCATCAGAACTCTTGCTGCAGCAGTTTTGGATCAGCTGAAGGCTTTTAACTCCATCCTGTGGACTTCCTGATAGAAAAGAATTACAGTCGTCCAGCCTTGAAGGAACAAATGCAGGGACGAGTTTTCAGCATCACTGATGGACAGGATATTTCTGATTTTGGCGATATTCCAGAGATGAAAGAAGGAAATACTAGAAACATGTTTAATGAGACTTAAATGGCATATCCTTATCACTGCCAGGTAAATGACCCCCCACACCAATCCCCACCACACCCACCTGGAAAAAGCCAGCCGAGGCAGGAAAATCCTAAAAAGAGGAAGCAGCTCCAGAGTGACTTCCACTCTGGGAGTGGGTGAAATTCGTCTTGAGATGCTGCAGGCTCTATACATGGTTGATGCTAATGACACTTGGAGGACTGGGACACCAAGAAGTCCGAGGCGGTGGTCCCAAATATAGGATAGGAAACTGGAAGGACAGGCTTGTCCTTGTATAACAAAGGAAAGAACTATGTTTGCCTTTTTGGCTCAGAGTCAGCCTTAGACTCCACCAGGGCTGCATCTTTTCTACAATTATGTTGTCATCTTCTTTGGAGTTATGTGGTTCACTCACTGCCAAGTGGGCCAAACAGCAAAGATCCTTAGAGATAAGGAGAGGAGCTCCTTTACTGGGACTGGGTTGGTGGTGTTGGGACTCAGAGTAGAGCTGCTGCTCCTGCGCACTGGAAAAATGTCAGTTGAGGTACTACTGATAAGCAGGCCTTGCTACTACTATACAAAGGTGCCAATGACATTATCTTTACTGTTTTACTTCTTTGTAATGTGAATCCCTTATCACAACTGTTTTATTCAAATGAGACTATTTTACAAGACAATGAACCTCCTTCCAGGCCTAAAGATAAATCTGCATTTTAGGTCGATGCCTAAATTGGAGAAAATAACCTCAGTGGGGGGTGCCCAGAGGCTGCTATAAAAAGCATCGTCCAGAAAGATCTGTCAACCTGCAGCTGGCCTCACTGCTGGTACATCACCTCATCTATAGAAACTGGACCATCATATAACTACACAGGTGAGACCTGCTAACAACTTCTCTGAATACACTTCTTGGTTTTTAATGTTTGTAGGCTCATGAACAGAAAATATCAGAATTTGTTCGTTGTCTTTAAAGTAGCTGTTATTGCAAGGCAAGCAAAGTAAGTGAGATAAATGAAATAATGGAAAAAGATTCTCATGTATGAGATTGACAGCATAAAAAAGTCAAGCATTATTAACCTGATGACAAGGATGTTAACTTTTAAGAGTTTATTTAGAGACGCAATCTCTTAAAAGTTGTTCAAAAATTTACCATAAAAATATTACATATTTAAGGGCATTATGTTGGGTTGAATAATAAATTTTATAACATCCTACAATGGAAAACTTCTGAATTGTCCTTCATGCTAATTAAATAAATATGTATGTTATTTTAGTCAAAACTAGTTTGAGATACAGTTTTCATTACAAACTAAATAACGACATCGTTTATATTGCAGCAGGGGGATTATTAAGTATTCATTTATTCTTTTATTTTTGTCATTTGCCATATTAATGGAGAAGAAGCCATTCAGACATTTAACACAAACACAAAATGATTGAAAAGGTGTAGGCTAAAGTATAGCTTATTTCACCGAACCTTAATACAAGTGTGTTTATAACTCCTTATTTTTAGGTGCAGTAGTATTATGTTCTCTCTGTTCAAGTATAAGTGAAGCATGAATGTCCCTGTGTTTGTCCTCAGTCATGGCGTCCTCTGGCCTGGTTCTGCTGCTGTTGGTCTCGTTTTCATTCCTGATCTGCAGCCTGAGCGTCCCTCAGCCCTCCGACCGGCAGGAAAACAGCGCTCTGCAGAAGAGAGGCAAGAAAACAGAGACTGCAAAGACAGTGGGAAGTTACATTCAGAAGATTGTAGTTGCAGCGAAACCTTTGATTGCTGTTATAGGAAAGTCTGGTCTTGCACCAGGGGCTGAATTGTATATAAATTTTGTAATCGATTTGGTAATGTCTGCTGTTGGTAATAATCCAAACAAACCGGTTCTAGAGCTTCTCAGGAAGGAATTTGGAAATCTAAACTTGAAGATTGATGAAAACCAGAAGCAACTGGAATGGAACATTTGGAGCAGTGGTCATTATTGGAAACTGGAGCAAGACATAACGATAGCATGGAATAAACTACAGGACCTGTTGAAAAATTGTGCCGACCCATGCATTGATAATCTGAAGAGAAATGGCCAAGATAAAATAATAGAAAATTTCTTTAATAAGGCTGAAAAGTATATGGATCGACTGCATATGAACATAGCCAGTTCAGGTAGATACAATGCTGATTATGGAAAGCTGCTGACAGACCATGTCAGATGTCATGAAGATCAAATCAAAGTATTCTCAATCTTTAATGTATGGCTCATGTATAACGCCATCAGCATGACCCATTTCTATAACCTCTTTAATAATATTAAAACAAATGAAGATGGTCTGGCTAATAAAGCTCATGACATTTCTGCAGCTATGTTCCAGATCCACAAGAAATGCATTTCAGAACCTGATAAATATGTTGAACTGGATGTCAAAGACCGCATTGATGAGTCAAAGAAACGTAAGGATTTGGCAATAGTGATTAGGAAGCATTTGGATGAAACATATAATAGGTACAACTGGATGGTCATTGCTTTTAAAACAAAATATTCATCGCATAAAAGCATTTTCACGAAATGGTCAAACAGTCACATTTTGACAGAATTTAAAGCAGTAGAAAAAGGGAAAATTACTGTGGCTTTTGCCAAACAAGCTAAAGGGACCTATAAGAAAACAGGAAATGTGGGAAAAACCATTGATCAGTGCGTCAGTAAAACTGTGAGCTGCAATAAAGTTAAAGATACGTTAGACAAATGTGATAAAGACATGAATGGAATTAAAGTAAAGGACATGTATACAGCCATCCATGCTTATATTGTTACAAAACATGACAGTGTTCATGCTATAGATGCAAAAGAAGCTCCAACAGATGATGAAGAAGCTCCCACAGAAGAAGACTTTGAGACTGAAAAGCAGACAGTCCCCTACATTTACACAGGGAAATGCAGCATAACAAAAGGTATTAACATTGGACACTTCAGAGTTCTGATTAAAAGTGATGAAGAGTTGATGAATGAGGATCCCTGTAAAAACGTTGACTGCGGTGGTGAACAAAGAGGACAATGTGTCAAAGTAGAAAACGCCCGCATTGGACTGTGTGAGTGTAAGAAGGACTACTATGGAGAGAAATGTGAGGAGAGCATGGAGGAGTTCAAGAAAAGCATGTTTAGTAAAGAATTCCCAAAAGCATAGAAAATGATATAATTGGAGTCCATGATTCACCTAAAACCATCACGTCAAAGAGTTTTTCAGTCTGAGTCTGATTAAAACATTTAGCTTCAGCTTTCCTGCTGCATGACAGCATTTTTTGAGTCATCTGCAGCTGCAAACATCAGAGCGTTCTGGAACAACAATGGCTCTGTTTTCTAAATTAACGATTCAGGGAAGAACTGGTGGTCATGTGACTGTTAATGAACGTTTGCATAGCTTTAATTTCCAGGTTTAGAGCTCAGAGGGGCTGTTTAGGTGATGGGTTCTGGTGTTTTAAAACTGCAGAATAACTGAGGAACTTCTTCTGTACACAAAGTTTCAGGACAGCCCCTCCAGGATGTTGCCATGTTTTTTGTGATTGTTGTGGCTGAAAATTAGTGATTTTGTAGCACCTTTTTCAAAAAGTTGCAAATTTTTTAACCTTTAATTATTTAATAAATTTAATGATTTTAGCTTGAATCCTTAGTAATTATCATCTTTCAGAATCTGTTTCATGTTTTTGTGAGAAATCTGTAAAGCTGGAAGATTTTCATGGATCATGTGTCTCTTCTAATGTTTGAATTGTTCTACTGAGAACTTCCTCTGTTCATCTTCTGCTCAACCAACCAAATGTTTTCCCTGCTCAGAGCTTCTGTCCAACCTATGATGTGAAAAATGAATAAAATCTGGAATACCACGCCATCTCTTGTCTGTTTTTCTTGGTGTGAGGTGATGTTGGTGCTGGATCTGCCCTTCATTCAGTCTAAGTGGTTGTGAAATGTATTTTTAGCAGCATATGGTCAGCAGGGGATCAACTCAGCCTTTTCAGGGAAAGCTGCAGGATGTTCTGCAGGGATTCAACATCAGAAAATATTCAACAGCGTCAAAAAATGAAATGACATGATCAAAGAAGTAAAAATAAAGAAAACAACCTTAAAGTTTTAGTGAAATTTGTTTTAAGCCATAATATTTCTGATGAGGAATAAAGGAATCAGTGGAGATCAAGCCTCTCTCCACCTCAGCTCAGTTTGTTACGGTCATTTCTCGACATAACTTCTGCATTAATCACACAAAATGTTTTGTGTCAGATTATCACACCAACACCATGGCTAAAATATATTCACACTCTCCCACGAAAAAGATGATCTTTTTCACACTACAGGTGAAAAAGATCATCTTCCGCATCCCTGCAGTGACAAGGAGACAAAGACAACATGGAGATCAGTTGGGTTACAACCATGAGGAGATCCAAAGATGTGTCTGAGGCCTTCAGGAAGAAGATGGTAGTAAACCACGAGTCTGGACCTGAAGAGGTCTGAGAAGAATCTGAAATCAACCGTTCCTCTGCAGAGACTCAAAACAACTGCTAACACACCCAGATCTGACTGTCCAAGCTAGTTCACCCTGAAAACGGACAGCAAGATGCTAAAAGAAGCCTCTAAAAACCCTGAAATGTCCTCAGTTTCTCTGACAGAGGTTAGTTGATATCAGTGTATAATAATCATCCTACTGTTATAAGCTATAATGACCAATATTCCTCCTCAAGGTGTGAATATAAAGCAGCCATTAGTGACCCACACCATCCACCCAACAGCTGATGCCTGGCTGGTCTCCGGCTGAACATTGAGCTCCATCATGAAGCTGATTATGGATCCAGATTATGACTGTGGGTTCGTGCTGTTCATGTAAAGCAGGTGGAGCTGGAACACAAGGACCAATCAGGATGAAGAGTGTCGCGCAGGCTGGATTAATATTGAGTGTTTGAGTGGAGGCGGCAGTGATATTCAGCAGGACGGTCAAGAACTGCTACTGGGAACTCCACAGGGCCTGTCCTTTTATTAACAAGGCCCGGTTGCACGGCTGCCGACTCACCACACATGAAGCAGAGTCCATGCATCCTGTAACATTCAAAGACTTTGCAGTTGATTTTCACTTCATGCTTTATGAGAAGATTTCATAACCGAAACAATTTTAGTGAGTTTTAAAAAACCCTGTCTGTCCAGGACTTCCTAACAGAAAGAGGAGGATCTGATTTCAGAGGGGAATTAAATATGAAACATCAAGCTAGAAGCATTTCAGTCTCTGGAGTCATTTTATGCAACAGCAGTAAAGAAAAAATATAAATATAATTCATTAAATTATACAGAGGAGAGATTTTTACCAGATACAAAAGAAGAATGAAATGGAAAAGATGTTGTGATCTGATATTATTATAATGAAGGTTTAATAATCGAGAGGAGGGAAATTATTATTTTATTACTATTAAACTGAGGTGGACAGCGTTTCCCTGGTTACCAGACGTATTTTTTGACTCAATAAATTAACAAAAAAAAAAAATCTATAGATTTTTTAAATGTTTCAATTAATATTTTTTTAAACCAGCAGCACCATCAAGTGGCAGAACTGTGACACTGCAGAACATTTTCAGAAATTTAGATATTTTTCTCTGTTTTCAGTAAATGATTCACCAGAGGCGTTAAGATGTTGTTCCCTGTTTTTAGTCAGATTACATCCTAAAATCTAAAATATTTTAGTTAATTTTATTTTATTTTTTTTTAAACTAAAAATGTGTTTGTATCACTAATGAACTTTATATTTATAATAATTTATTTTACAAAGCATTGATGTCTTACTTTGATGCCTGGTTTTTATTTCACTTATTTAGTTTTTAGACATGTTTATTTTACATTCATTTCATTCATCCCCTTATTTCCTTGTTTTCCATCCTTTTTCTGCTTGTTGAGTCATCTCAGTCAGACCTGGAAATGATTTAGGGGCACAGAGTTCACTGATCAGTAAACAGATGATCAGCTGGCGGGTCCTTGATGTTTCTCAGATCTTCTTTCAGGTGTTCTAGATTTTTCAGGCTGAGTCCTCTTTGGTTCTTCACTCTCTGCTTTAGTCATCATTAAAGCTCACACACTGCCCAATGTGCTGTGAGGGTTTAGGTACGAATCAGGACTTGAATTCATGTTCTGAATGAAGCCAGACGGGTCCAGAACCTGAACTGGACCGAAAATGAGTGAAAAACAGCAAAAGACCAAAGAAAACCTCCGGAAGAGATTCACTTTAACAGGTTGGAAGAAAGTCTGACTCCTTGGAAGGAGAGGAAAAAGTCATTCAGTCAATTTTAAAATGCACACATTTCTTCTTCGTGTATTTCTGCAGCTATTTCATCGTCTTCTGCTTTATTAATTCACCCTAATTTCATAAATAATGACAGAAACCTTAAGTGGAGCTGGAGGAACCCATCAGCTCTGCTGTTACTGAAGCATCGGGATAAAAACCTTTTCCTCCTCCACCAATCACAGCCGCTGTCTGACTGACTGAGGAGAGAACCTCCTGATAAAAAGCGTGACCAAAGAGCGGAGACTCTTTGCGGATAATCCGCGTCCGGATCTGCGCAGAATGGCGCTGCTGCGGTGCCTCGGCTGGGTAAATGATCCGTTTTCAGTGTTTTTAAGGTCCTTAGTGGCAGGTCTGGTGAAGGAGACTTATTGTATGAAATACAGAAGAAATCTGAAAACAAACCTGCTTGTTTTTAGGTCAAAATGTGGAAATCTACCGATATTAAAGAGGCATAAGGCAGGTTTTAAATAGTTATGTTTCTTAATATCGGAGCTATTTAATAAAGAGCCGGAAGCTCCGATCTGATGTTGCAAATATCTGCTTTCTAACAGGTGAACACAATCAGTGATGAATTTTATGAAACAGCAGAAAGAACAAGCTGAGAGCCATTCTAATATTTCCTGTCAGCTCTCTGATCAGATGATCTCTGCAGCGGGTTTCCGGTTTATCACAGATTATTCCGGTTTCTGTCCTCTGTTCCTCTCAACAAGAAGCTGCAACTCTCATAACTTAATACTTCTTCATTTCTACACCTGTGATTTATTATGAGCCGAATAAAAGCAAATATTTTCATGTTCTGCTGGTTTCAGAATAAAGCCAAACTGCTGCTGTGATTGCTAATTCTTACAGTAGGTAATGTATACATATATTGGAACAGGATGAAGAATGTCCAGAAAATATCATTAGAAGAACAAAGCTGGTGAACAAACAAGAGGTCTCACTTGAACATAAACTGTCGGTCTGTTTCTGGAGCATTCAAACATGTTTGTTCTTCATTCAGTGAAGATACTCACAGCGGGGAGATGATCCATAAAGTTAGTAAGTAAGAATAGCAATACTTCATGATAATATTACTCAAGTAAAAGTAGACCCCCCCCATAACCCTAAAAGAATTAGCAGGTGTAGAACCGTCTTCCTGACATCACTAAAACAGAAGGTAAGCAAAAAAAAAAAAAAAAAAATCTTGTGATTGGCTGCTGAGTACATAAAGCCTGAATGGGCGATCAAAGTCCTGCCTCCTTTTTCCAACATCCCCCAGCATGCCACACACCAAGCCTTTTCAACCCTTCTTTTCTTTTTAATTTTTTTCTTTTTTTGATTATATTTTTCATTGTGATCCATGGTTGCTAAGAGTTTTGGGTTTCATTTCTGTCTGTTTTGATCATTTCTGTGTTTCTTTATATTCATGAGGTCTTGCCGTACTCCATTGAGTTCCTGTCGTCATTATTGCTAGCGAGGTGTTAGCTCAGATCAGGTTGAGGCAGTAATGCAGACATCTCCAACGGTGGCACTGCTCAGTGGGCCCCCAGGGTCTTCACAGGCCAGAAGGGATATTTCAATTCAGTTTAAGAACTGCTGTCAAGTTCAGTTTATTCTTGAAATTAGTGAAGCATTTATCAGGAAACTCAGCCGATCACATCGAGTCACAGACTTGCAGCAATTGCTCCTCCTGAACAAACGTGGTGACAGTGGAAAGGACGACCCCCCTTTGATGGCAAAAAACCTCCAGAAAGCTGGTCAGTGGAGGCCATCTGCTGCAACCGACTGGAGGTTTGAAAAGTCAGAGCAGACAAGAGTACTTTCTATGTTAAAGAAACAGTAAAGAGTTAATGATGGCAGTAGTATCTCCTTCAGTGGCTTCATCTAGGAGAGAAACATGGTGTAATGGAAAAATTTCTGGCATGCCCATTCTTGGGTCTTAACAAAGTGCTCTGATCTGATCTTATCGCGAGGAGATCTTGTCACAAATGTCTCTGGGCGTAGTGGTTCGTGACAAAAGTGATGTTTGACAGCGAGGTACTCATAAATACCTTAGGAGACCTCTCACCCTATTTAGGGTGGAGGGCTTTTCTTCCTTCTCCTCTAAAGATAAGATGACGCCCACATACCAGTATAAATCTCTGTCTGTGATTCTGTTCGGGGCTCTGTTTCTCTGACTTGTTCAGTGACAGGAATAAATTTAATAAGACAAAGTCCGGTCTTTCTCTTATTTAATGAGTTGTCTTCTCTCCCTCTTTGAGTAACAAAATCCATGACAATTTTGGCGTTAATGAACAGGATCTGACATGCCAGAGGAATTCCGTGGCAAGGGACAAGGGCGCTTGGCCAGCCTGAAGACTCAGAATTGTCTTCAGTCCACCTATGTTATAAAAGAAGAAGGGGAGTCCTACAGCCTGGCTTCTGGCCGATCGGATCCGGACCATAGATCTGCAAACAAATCTGTGTGAGAAGTTGCTCTAAAGAAAGCTTTTTTTTTTACTCCATCAATTAACCATCAATTTACTGATTAGGCTGTGGAGTTGACGGAGGGAGGACATCAGCTGAGGGCCAAGGTACCCTGTAAGGAATACAGGGAGGATTCTTTTTGGTGACAATAAGATATTAGCAAAATAATGGATTTTGCGGGTGGTCTTAGCAATTTCCTACACCTTTTAAAGTAGAGAGCCAGACTGTAGACGTATCGCTGTAACGGTAAAAAGAAAGTGGTTCTGGAACTTCAAAGGCATCAGGGGTGCCTCCTCCTCCAGACTCTGCAATTTATAAAATAATGAGAGGAAAAGGTGGAGATGATTGTGTTGAATGTGCTTTAATTTGGGAAGACATGTTTGGTTTTCCAAAGGGTGGAAGTTTGAGTGTAAATCAGTTAAAGTGAAAGAGCTGTTGGATGAGGACTGGGAGAAAAAGAAAAGTAAGAAGAAGATTAAAATGGAGGAATTAGATCAGAGAGACAGATGGGTAAAATGTTGGAATGAATGGATGCAAGAAGCTGAAGTTAGAGAAAGAAAGTCTGAAATGAAAGAGATGGCAGGGAAAAAGATTTGTCTGAGGATGTGGGTAACAGGCAGGATAACGCTAGTCATAATGCCGGTGACCCCACGTTTCCACCTCCATATAGACTTTGTGATGCTTCACCCTCCTATCCCTATGCTCCATTACAGGCAGAGTTGCAGGCCCTCCAGGTGGCCGATCCGGATCTAGACTCCTGTCCTGCTCCGCCAAGTCTTCCGCCTGCACGTCAACATGCAGCACAAGGCGATCCCAACAAGCAAAGTGGCCCCGGCAGAGTAATGGGTGTAGTCATTCATCCTCCTTCCCCTCTGCCCCTACCCCTTCCCAAGATAGAACAGCCAGCAGACGAGCAACAAGAGGAATCATCGAAGGGCCAGAAACCACCTCTACCCTCCTCTCTTGGCACCTCTCCTGATTTTAAATGGCTAAGGAGTGGAATACAGTGAGAGGATAAAAAAGAAGGAGAGGTTCACCAATGCCTCATGCTGGAAATGGCCGGAGCCGATGAACTTCAGTTGGTGTTCAGACCATGGACTGCAGCTGACATTCAAGCCAGCGCTGCTCTCGTCCCAGATCCCATAGAGGACGGCAAGAAGTTTGGTGCAGAACTTCGAATTCCATGCCATGAAATGAGACCTACGGGCAAAGAAATCAGTCGACTCCTTGTAGTAAAAATCAAACCTGGAGATTTAGTTGGACTAAGGCTGCCAGATCCTGCAGTGCGCCCTACCCAGCCGATAGGAAGTGAGGATGGCAATGCCAAATCACCCTAATGGCCCATGGTATATTGCCATTGAACGGCTGTGCAGTGACGTGATCACTAAATTTCCCCAGAGAACTGATTGTGCTGCGCTACAGCGAATAAAACAACGTCCCGATGAGTCTGTCTCTGATTTCCTTCATCGCATGGAAGAAGCATTCAATAAACACTCGGGTATGGAATGCCATGCTGATTTTACTGTTTTAGGGCCTTGGGAAAAGATGCTGTGTGGATATATGGTGGAAGGACTGCTTCTTGAGATTGCTACGCAAACCAAGACCCTTTATGTTGGATGGCGACACGGGGTGCGTTTTGAGGATCTGAAAAGACATGCTTTACACAGCGATAATGTTATCAAGGAGAGGAAGAAAAAAAAGTTGACAAAAGAGACGCTGACTTGCATAATGCTGCCCTGACTCTATTCTGGCACCAACCAACATGGTTCTTTTCCTCGAGGACGTGGCCGAGGACGCAGGGGCAGAGGTCGGGGAAGAGGACAGTGGCCCCGCTCTGATGCTTGCCATAATTGTGGAAAGTTGGGACACTGGAAGAATGAATGTCCACAGGGACTGCAGCAGCCTGACAACGGCAACTGACAGGCAGGGGATAGGACCCTGGATCTGGCTGCCAACCGCATTGAGGAGGGACCTCCAAGGGGCGTGAGGCTTCACACACACACACACACACACACACACACACACACACACACACACACACACAGCTGCATGATGATTTTAATGTTAAAAAGGTGCTAGCTTTTACTGATCCACATAGGTTGCTCACAGAGGCTATCATACACTTAGAATGTGCCACTAAAGTTTCATCAGGCACGTATCTTCATACACAAACCCCTGCTTTTAAAAGAATGCCGATGTTTTCTATGATGGTGATGGGTGAAGAAATTTCTTTTGTTGTTGACTCGGGTGCAACTCACTCCGTTTTATCAGCTAAATGTATCAAAGAAAAACCAAAACTCAGTGGTTGTTATGTTCATTCTGTCTCTGCTTCGGGTGAAACAGAAAGAAAGTTTTTCTCTTCCTCTAAAGTGTTTTACTCCACAGGGAGTGCAGTTAAAACATTCTTTTTTGGTGTCTGCCCTGTGTCCTTTAAATCTTATGGGTAGAGATTTGCTGTGCAGACTGAATATAGCTATCACTTCTACTCCTGATGGACTGATAGTTTACACACAGGAGGACTCTGACCATGGCTACACTGCAGTACATTGGGCTACAGAAACCCCCCTATATGCATATGAGAGGAAGCTTCCAGCTGGTCCTGTGCTTCAACATTTTGTCACATTCGTGGTAAATGCTGTGACACCTGACAGTGACGTAATGACTGCAGATGACTTACATTGTATCTCACATGCATCTGACGGACCTGACTTTGACTATGAGGACATTTGGTACAAAATTACAAATGAGAAACTGCAGCTCACTGACATGTACTGGAACGATCTGTACTGGAAAATGTTTTTAAAAAACTGTTGTTGCCTGCACTCGTACAGTGCAGTTGATTTCAAACTCATTTATCGTCAGCTATGCCGACCTGCTCTTCTGCTGATACAGATCTTGCAAAACTGCCAAATTCATTGTGTGCTGCTCACAAATATGATGTTGGTCTCATCACAGATTGTGAGCCAGTTGTTATTACTCCTAAATCAAATTACAGGCCATGTCAGACCCAGTACTAACTTAACTACATTAACAACTTCTCATTTTGAACACTGTGTTAGAATACTCCCATCAGACTGTGAAAGCTACTCTACCCCTGGTGGCTGACAAACCCCTGCATCAGTTCCAGCCAGGACAGTGGGTGCTGATCCGAGATACCAGGAGATGCCATTGGAGGAACAAACGGTGGAGAGGTCTGTTCCAAATTCTGCTGGTGACTCACACTGCCGTGAAGGTCCAAGGAAGGAACACCTGGATCCACGCCACACAATGCAAAGTGTTCACAGGAACGCCACCTGAGCAACATTCCGACTCTGAACCTCCTGCCTCGAGGGGCTTCCAACAACCACCCACCTGTACCAGGCCAGTAACAGGGCCAGTTGAAGCACTGAAGCCCCTCTGGAGAGGCAGCAGGATATTTGGTTTTGTTTTCTTTTAAAACTGTTGTGTTAGGTACCAGAAGAAAGGACATTCCACTTTGTAGCTAGGATTGACGTGCAGTTGTATGGAAGATGGTCTGTTTTGGTCCTGGTAATTGGGATTGCAATTATTCTCATCAGTCCTGTGCTCATCTGGAAAAAAAGTATAGCAAAGACAATTTGTGACTAACTTGAGCAATCACACTAGTTATATCCATCAGCTGACTTGAAGAGAGATTCATCACTTCCCTGACTATCATGATCATGCTGATAACATCTGGTGGAAATTGAAGCATCAGATTGTAAGGAAAATAAGAAATGATAGTTGTTACGTTTGTTCTTTGATTCCACATGCCTTTAATGAGCAACCATTGTTAGTACCTGTTGCTATTGATACGGCCTACACTATAGCTACTTTCTTTCCGGATCAAGAACATAACCAGTTGGTTGAGGCTATTTCTCCTTGGGTGAAAAATTATACCGTAAGACCAACAAGAAAGGTCATAGGTTCTCTAGTGTGACCACTATAACATGAGCTATTAAAGGAACTCTTTACAGGTTTCGGGGTAATAGGAATCCAATAAGGGATCCAGACGTCTGTATCGTGCAGGAAGAAACCACACCTTTTTTTTTGGGGGGGGGGGGGACAGAAGGATGTAAAATTATTATACCTGCTTCATGTGCTCTAATTAATAGAAATCAATCTCAGCCATGTACTATTAGAACTGACCCTTACACCATTCCAGAATCTTTAGGCCAAGCACCTGTGCCTCATATTTTAACTCTTAATCTTACAGCCTTACCGGACGGAAGTAAAATGTATGGTTGTACAAGTAACTTAACTGCAGTCCTTGTTGCTTTTCCTAGCAGAGATGGGTATTTGTGTCCCAAGAACATGGTTTGGATGTGTGGAAATAGATCATATTTTTATCTGCCTGCTAATTGGTCTGGAGTATGTTGTTTAGCTCATTTACTACCTACAGTCACCGCTTATGATTCAGTCACCCCATTATTAGAAAGGAAGACAATGCTCAAACGGCAAAACAGAGCTAGGATTCCACATTGGCAAGGGATCTTGGGTACAATAATTCCTAGTTATGGTGTTACTAATGCAGTCCATAGGATTACTGACTTATCAATTGAGTTAGAAAATCTTACTGCCTTAACTGAAAAAGGGTTCTCCTCTCTGATGAAGGAACAGCAGGCTATAAGAACTATGACTCTGCAAAACAGAGTGGCTCGAGAGGGGAGGTGTTTGTCACATAATTGGAGAACAATGTTGCACTTTTGTTCTGGATGTGTCCAATAATATGACAAGTATCCATGATAAGTTACAGAAAAGCCAACAGGAGGAAAATAAAGGCCCATCTTGGGATCCTTGGTCCTGGTTTATTTCTGGTAGACAGACTTCCTGGTTTATAAAAACTGGAGTAATTCTTTTGCTTTTCTTTTTGATTTTGATGTTTGTATCATGTTGTGTTTTTCCAATGGTTAAAAGAATTGTAATGAGACTGATTAATGTTACTGTGTTGAAAGTTAACACGGATGCAAACTTAATTTCTCTTTGCGATAGCCATGATGTGAACGACTGTTGTTTCTGCATTAAAAGAAACAGACAGCACTGATGAGGATGGGTTCTCTATTGCCTAAGGATGCTAAAATGATGTAATAACTCTAAACTGGTTGGGGAGTTGATTCTGATGTTCAGCATTCTAGCATTCTAAATGAAGTAAGATGAATGCTTTAACATTATCAATTATCTTTATTATTGTTTCAGCCTTCGTTTTGCTACTAATCTAAGGACACTAGGTCCTGGGGGAAGTGCTTGTCGTATACTTTTTACATAGTTTTACACTCTGATGATTATAACCAATCTGAATGTTTTGTAAAAAATTTTTTTATATTAAGTGATTATCTTATAATCAGAAGAAAGGAATGTAATGGAATAATTTCTGGTATGCTCATTCTAGGGTCTTGACAAAGTGCTCTGATCTTTTATTACCCCACTCGTTCTGTGACCCCTGTGTTTTAATTATTTAGGGGGAACACATTCCAGTCTTATTGCGAGGAAATCTTGTCACAAATGTTTCTGGGAGTAATGCTTTGTGACCGAAATGATGTTTCACAGTAGGGTACTCATAAATACCTTAAGAGACCTCTCACGCTATTTAGGGTGGAGGGCTTTTCTTCCTTCTCCTCTAAAGATAAGATGACGACCACATACCAGTATAAATCTTTGTCTGTGATTCTGTTCGAGGGTCTGTTTCTCTGACTTGTTCAGTGACAGGTATTTCAAAGGGTGTATGCCTTTGAATAAACTTATAAAGACAAAGTCCAGCCTTTCTCTTATTTATTGAGTTGTCTTCTCTCCCTCTTTGAGTAAGAAAATCCACGACAACAGCGAAACAGATAAAATCTGAGCCGGGAGTAAAACGCACTTAACAACAGACATGTTTGGAAAAAATCTCCACACCAGATGTGAACCATGGAGGTGGAAGTTTGGAGTAAAACAGTCTCTCATCACCCATGGGAGGTTGGAGGTCTTTAAGCTGAGTGATGCCCCCTTCTAGCATGTTCAGTCTCTGTCAGATGTGCTTTAGATGAAGCGATGCAGAGCATCCTCTCTGTTCTGGTCCCACTCAGATGGAGACTTTTCATAATATGGACGGAGTTTTCAGCTTGTATTTCTGTTGAATGGAACAGAGTAGCCTGACTGCTCGGGGGTGGGGGGTGTGTTCAAACACGTTGCTATAAAAACAATCATCCAGGTGAACTCCGTCAGTCTGCAGCTGACTCCCAGAAAAACCGGATCAGCCTTCAGAACTCCACACGTCCTCCACAGGTCAGAGCACAACTTATTTTACTGAAGTTACTCTGGAGATGCAGATGATGATGATGTTACTACTAGAATAACTTATTAATAATCTGCTTTGTCAGATTGAACCAAATCTCTTAAATCTGCTTCATGAGGAAAACTTTATGTTTCTTTTGTTTGTTTAATCTTCAGTTTCTCGCTCCTGGTTTCTAAAACTTCAGTGTTCAGTTGAGGATGACAGCAGAGAGAAATATGGATGTTTTTAGTTTGATGTAAAAAGTCATTGACAGCTACATAGAATCTGATTTATTTTGTTCATGATTATTTTGCAGCCTTTAATTTTATCCATTCAGATCATGTTTTTCCCTGTAATTCATGAAGCAAGAATGTCCCTGTGTTTGACCTCAGTCATGGCGTCCTCTGGCCTGGTTCTGCTGCTGTTGGTGTCGTCTTCATTCCTGATCTGCAGCCTGAGCGTCCCTCAGCCCTCCAACCGGCAGGAAAACCGCGCTCTGCAGAAGAGAGACACACAAGCGTTAATAGATGCAGTGAAAGACACTGATGAACTTCTAAAGAAAATTGAGCCTTTTATTGAACTCATACCTTATGCTGGACCATATTTAAGTGCTTTTATTAAAGTATTGGGAAGTGGAGAACAGGATGGAGAAAAAATAATTCATGCTCTTGAAGCTCAGTTCAATACTCTAAACCAAAAGCTTGATAATCAACTGATAACGATGACCTGGAACACCTGGGCGAGTGGTCCATACCAGGAAGCTGAGTCTAACATCAAGTTAGCTTGGAAAAATTTGAATGAGCTGATGGGTGAGTGTAAAAACACCTGCTTTAGGCCAAAGAACAAAGAGAAAAATCTGAATCTGTTCAAAGAACTTCATAAAAACCTGGTGTTCTCCTCTGATAAGCTGTACTTGTTGCTGACAACAAAACAACCATCTTTCATCATTGACTTTAAGACGCTCCTTACAGACAATGTCAGATGTCATGAAGAGAGCATTGAAGGCTTTATGCAGCTGATTTCAGGACTTATGTACATGAGCAACACCATCAATCTCTTCTACTATAAACTGCATGGGATTGACAAAGCAGAGCAAATGGCTCAGATGACCTTTGAGATGTTCTCAGTCATGTCTGAAATCCACAGGTTCTGCATTGAAAACCCTGAAAAGTACATTGAAAAGGACGTAGTCGACCTGATAGATGAAAACCATGACCGCCAGCAGCTGGCTAAAGACATCAAGCGGTTTTTGGACAAAACGCACAGAAGATATGACTGGATCGTTATCGCCTTCATCACCAGGCACTCGAAATATTCTAGGTTCTACAATAAGTTCCTGAATAGACATTATTTGGATGGAGTAACGGAGGTGAGCAAGGGGGAGGTGAGTGTTGCTGTGGCCAAACAGATTAAGGGGAAGCACACCATGGCAGAAAAGGTCAAACGAGGCATAAAAGCGTGCATTAGCACAAGCATCAATTGTGGAGAAGTTATAGAAAAGCTCAAATCATGCCCAAAGATTGATGGAAGACCGCTGCCTGACTTTTACACAGCTGTTCATGTATATATCAGTAAAAGCCATGATAGTGCCGAAGTAGAGCAAGATGTGTTTGTTGGTGTAGAATCAACATCACAGTATATTTACATAGGGAACTGCCAAAAATCTGTCTTTTTTGACGGTGGACACTTTAGAGTTATGATCCGAAGTGATGAAGAGCTGAAGAAGGAGGATCCGTGTAAAAATGTGAACTGTGGTGGACCTTATAAAGGCAAGTGTGTTGTTCTGAACAACATCCAGAAGGCAGTGTGCAAGTGTGAAAAAAGTTACACTGGTTCTGCCTGTGAAATTAGCCTGAATGAATTCAAGGAGGCCATTAGAACAAGGATGCCCAAACTGTGAAAGAACAGCAATCTCTGGTTTCCACTTCAACGCATCCTGTCAATAAAGCTCTTTAATTTTAATCTGACCTTTTATCAACATGGCTTCCTTTTTCCAACCGTCATCAGAAATTTTCTGGCAAAGCAACAGTTTTTCCTACAAATCTGATTGATTCTGAATATTATATTATATTACATATATATATTATATTATTACATGAAAAATTAAAATATTGTTGGATGTTAATTTGATGTTTTTATGAATCATGTTGGTTGGGATTTCTTCACTTCTGTCAAATGTGTGATTTGTCCAATAATATGACAAGTATCCATGATAAGTTACAAGAGTTACTGAAAAGTCAACAGGAGGAAAACAAAGGCCCATCTTGGGATCCTTGGTCCTGGTTTATTTCTGGTAGACGGACTTCCTGGTTTATAAAAACTGGAGTAATTCTTTTGCTTTTCTTTTTGATTTTGATGTTTGTATCATGTTGCATTTTTCGACAGCTCCAAGCACGTTTGGAAGTCGGCTCATAAATTGCAAATTGCAGTTTAATTTCTGCCTTTTGAGTTGCAGTGCAGGGGAACCTTGTGTATCTGGGCAACATGTAAGGCTGGTATGGATCGGCTGAATAATGACTGTGATTTTCCCAATCTGCCGGCCAATTCCCACTGAAATGCTCCTTTTGCAAGGAAACCCAGTGTAGTGAGAACTTGAACCGGTAATGCACGGCTCCTTCTGGTATCCCTCTGTAATGCTGGGGTCAGTTCTACACAGAGCTCCAGGATGATTGCCCTGGGGGCAATCTGAAGCGGCTAATAAGCCACTCATCATCATGCGCCTGCAGGTCAGTCTGATCTGTGAACGCTCCCTCTGAAACCATACCATTGGCGATGTCTTTCAGCAGAGCCAAAGCTGCCATCGTTCCACCTTTACCAGCTATTTATGGACTTGTGTGATTGTTTACACCTGGTCCACCTTAATAATAATCAAACCTGACCTGTTTGAAGTTACTCTGCGGATCCGACTCTGTTTTCTTTTTCAGAAAAATCGAAAGTGCGCCCACAGATATTTCATGCGCAGACCGATGCACAGTTACATCTATATGTGACAAAAAATACTATTTACATTTGAGTGAGATTTTTCTGTTATTTTACTTGTATTTTAGTTAGATATTTGTTTGTGTTACCTGTATGATGATAAATGTGGTTCAGTTTCATTGTTTAACTTTAAACAATAAAAGATTAAAATCATGAAAAATCACCGTGTTCGATGCTCCTTGGATTAAATAACACTGAATGGAGTCAGATTTCAGTGTATTTAGATGAGTTTTGGTGCTTTGTTGTTTGTTATTGTCCACTGAAAAAGTTTGCTTGGCTGCCGGATATTTTCAGGGCAGATAAAATTTACGCTGACGTTCATTTTTATGTATGCCGACTTGGCGCACAAGTCGACAGCTTCATACATGCGGCCCCAGGAGATTTTACCAGTGGATGTGTTACGTCTTCGATTCGTCTGCATACGATGCAGTTGTGTTGCAGACCCTCGTTCACAAAGAGTGGAACTCAACCACAAAAACAAGCGGAGAAAGTTTCTTGAGGAAAAGGGACGTTTTATTGTCAAGATGCACATTGAACTAAAGGAGACGCAGCTGCTGCAGCCTTGGTCAGACCTGCAGGGTCTGTCCACTCCCACAGCAACATGAGACGCATCAGCACCATCTTATGAGTTGAAACTGGCATAACACCATAGATGCTACTGTAATTATCAGGGCTTCCAAGCCTCCATGGGGCCCGAAGCGAAATCTGATTTAGGGGCCCTCTACTTCCAGTAACATGGATTGCTGCAATCAGCAGTCAGATGACTGCTGATTGCAGCAATCCATCAAACACACACATACTATCAGCTCTGGTACTGCTCTTCACATTACCCTGTATCATGTAGTCTAACTAAAAGTTATAAAATAAACTAGTATTCAACCTATTTACTGCAAAGGTGTCATCAGGTTCATTATTTTCTGCAACAGCAATGGGCAAAAATAATCTGTAGTCCAAGAAAAACAACCAGCAACAACTAAAATAACTTAGATATATAAAAATAATTCAATTGTAGAAAAACAGACAAATTTAAACAAAATAAACAATAAAATTTCAAGCAAATACTTAAATAATCTAAATGAACAGTTACCTAAAACCAGGTAAAAATGATTTAAGAAACAAATTTAAAGTTGAATAATTAGTTCTTAAACTGTAAATATATATAACTGTGTGCAAAATTGAACTTTGAGGCCCGAAGCAGTCGCTTGGTTTGCTTGTGCCTTGGGCTGCCCCTGATAGTTAGCAATATGAAAAAAGCAAGGCCCAGGGGGCTTTAATTTAACAACAAAATTATTAAAACTAATTTTTTCATGGATCAGGAAGTTTAACAAGTTAACCAAAATGTAAGAAACTAGTTGGGTGATAAATATTTGGTTTCAGGGTATTTTATGGCAGATTTAGGACAGTAACAGAAAGTTAACACAGGAGGAAGGTTACTTATAGATGTTTTATTTTCTAACTGATTGGATGCTGATGGCCTTTGACGATTGGGTTTTCCTCCGTTTCCTTCCTTGTATCCACTGCTTCTCTCTCAGGGAACTAAAAACAAACAAAAATTGGGAAAAAAAAAATCTTTTTATTTGAGGAAACTGACAGAAAGATACGATGTAAGAAACGTGAAGCTTGCAGCTGATCTTTCATTCACAGAACAGAGTGCAACAAACACACTTCTGGGGTCTTTCTGTTAAAATCTCAGAAAGAGATTAAAAAAAGCTGAAATAATTTAGTGAGGCTCGTTTTTTCTCCAGAGCTTCACCAACATGGATTAGTTTTTACCACCAGGTGGCAACAGAGGACCTTGATGATCTTGTCCACTGAAAGCTGTTTCAGGCTTGGGTTGGACTGAGGAAGTCCAGTCAGAAATGTCAGAAAATAAAACTTTGAAGATTAAAATTCAGATTTTCCTTGTTGCACTGAAGATGTTCCTCCTGCTGCAGCTCAGTTCAGCTCCTGTCAGGACCAGGTTAGATGGTCTATAAAACTCCAGAGCAGCGGTCGGTAGCAAACATCTGCACCCCTTCCTGGCTGCCAGAAGATGGGGCTGTTGATCTTCTCCGGCTGAACTCCAGCTCCATGTGTGGATTCCTCTGAAGAACAGGATGTCAAGTCAAGGAGGAGGAGGAGGACATGCTGGGACTGGCAGGTCGGCCAGAGGTGGAGCCACAGGGACAGGAACCTGTTTGAAGGATTCAGAACCAGAGAAAAACTGGATCAGGATGTTTGGATCCAACTTCTGCTGCAGGTAAAACCATCTCTCTCCCTCTGGGTTCATAGGAATGTTCTGTAGGATGATCCTGATTTGTTATCAGTAGTTTTTTCCACATGAAACAGAAGTAAAATAATGTTCTACTGAAGTAAATCCAACTGTGAAGTTCTGCTCTGTGGCCTGGTTTGCAGGGACTCTGCTGCTGAGCTTCAGGCTGGTTCTGTGTCGGTGTGTGTTGCTTGCTGGTTTCTGTGGCCGGGTGTGTTCAGCTGAAAGAAAACCCACCCTGTTCTTATTTCAGACCAACGCTGAGCCTGAACACGTTTCAGTTTCCAGGAGAAATCCCCGGGTTCTGACCCCTGAGTCCAGAACAACTCTGGACTCAGAGATCAGGAGGGGTTCGTGTGTTTTCTGCTGTCAGGTGTGGTCTACCTCCATATGGGACACAGCAATGGTACAAAGGTTCAGCAGAGGAACCGGTCCAAGCACATTCCTCTGTTTCTATCCTGCAAACACTGATCCCAGCAGAACATGAGGAGGTTCTGCTGGAAATGTGGCTCTTGTTGGGTCCCTGAGGGAGTCCTGGTAGAACTTCAGATCTCACTTCAGGCCCCTCTTTTCTTTCTAATGGGTCAGTTTCATCTCTTTTTTTTTTTTTTTTTTTTTTTATGTTTTTACTGATTGAACCTCAGGAATGTTTCAGAACCAAAACTGGAGGTTGTTCAGAGCAGTTCAGGTTAACATTTCTGATGACAGAGAAGAGCTGGCCTTTATGCCTCCTGGTTCACGTCTTATCCAGTCACAGCTGGTTCTTCTTGGTCCGGTAGAGTCCCTGTGACCATCTTTAGATCCTCCAACAGGAGACACCTTCAGGACAAACGTCTTTCTCTGATAACAGGTCAGACCAGGTTCTGCTGGTGGCTCCAGTTCAGTGTTCTGGTTCTTGTCTGATCCTCTCTGTGGTGTGTTCAGAAATCCTTTGGAAACAATCGTCCGATCAACGTTTCGCTGTTTCAGGAACTTAAGGTCCAGATTTCAAGACCATGGAGAACATCATGAACACAGCAAAAACACATCTTACCAAGTATTTTTGGTCTAGTTTTTAGTGCACATATCTTGATTACACTTGAAATAAGACAAAACTAACTTACAAGTAACTTTTCAGCAGAGGAACAAAATATTCTAACTCATAATATGGGAAAAATATCTTGTTCCAGTGTCAGATTATTTCACTTATAACCAGAACTTTTTCATCAATATTTAGGAGTTATTGACTTAAAACCAGCTCCTATATTTGCTGAAAAGTTACTTGTAAGTTAGTTTTGTCTTATTTCAAGTGTATTCAAGATATTTGCACTGGAAACTAAATAAAAAAATACTTGGTTTTGCAGAGAAACCAGACAAAAGTGGATTTTCTTGTAAAATCTGGAACATTTGTAGAATTTGTTGGCTTGTAAACTTAATCTAAAGCAGTGGTCTCAAACTCAAGTGCTCAAGGGTCAGAGTCCTGCAACTTGTAGACATGTCTATTATCCTACGTGTTGTGGAAAAACCGTCAGAGGTATCAACATACCGTCTTCACTTCTGAACACAGCACGGACGTTTCTACAAACTGAGTATTGAATGGCGTTTCTAGGTGAAACCATGATGACACAGTAAATCCTCCAAAATAGTGGGGGGTTTTTTTTAGGATGTCTTCAGGACCTCACTCCATTGACTTTGTATGGGGTAGTTTTTCGATAATTACGTCGCCATGGTAACTCGAAACGAAAAGTTGAGTAATAGCACACATCTCGAGAACGAGCCGGAATTTTTGATATTTACATTGTGGGGGTGCAGCTCCGGTTCGGGCCGCATTAACGGAGAAAGCAGTTTCGAGGTGGAGAGTAATAGGGGACTCCATGCATTGCTATGGCAGGCCCCAATAAACCTGACATCGTTTTAAACATCAACAAAATTATTTAGGAAGCATCTCACACGGACCAAAGTTTTGCATGATATAATTAAGCAAAAAAAGCTTTTTCACAAAGGAGGCTGCAACAATGAAACATCAGATTTAACCAGAATCAAAACCAGGTTGTCACACCCAGGCCAAATTAAGATATAGGAGCAGCAAAATGCAGGAATTTTAGACTGCAAGGTGACCAGTAGCAGAACTCAGCTTGGGTCAAGTTCCAGCAGAACAGCAGACAAACGGTGAGTTCTTTAAATTTTCTCTTCACAGTAAAATCACCAGAGTCATGAAAGCAGAGTGTTTGAAATCTGTCAGTCAATCCAAAACGATAAGTGTAAAATCTTCCCATGTGACTTGCAGTATTGGGGAATCTCTTTGGAAGTCAAAAAGTTTTTGGGTTTTTATTTTCTGAACAGTACATAATGGTATTTTCTTCCACCAGTAACTCTGTCTGAATAACTATACCACCATAGCATAGTTTTGATGATTGAAATTCTACAAACTGAGTGTATAAAACTGAAGTTATTATCTTTGAACCTAAAGATGAACGATCTGGAGTCAGTGCGCAGCTTCAGTTATTCCAGCTAGAAACTAGTGATCAGGCCCGAAATCTGGGTGTAGTGATGGACTCAGACCTGAACCCTCAGAGACACATAAAGACAGTTACAAAGTCAGCCTTCTGTCACCTGAAGAACATTTCCAGGATCAAAGGACTCATGTCTCAACAAGATCAAGAGAAACTCATCCATGCATTTATCTTTAGTCGCATTGATTACTGCAGCAGTGTCTTCACAGGTCTGCCTAAAGAGTCAATCAGACAGTTGCAGCTGATCCAGAACACTGCTGGCGTTCCCACTAAGACCAGGAAGATAGAGCACATCACCCCAGTTCTAAAGTCCTTCCACTGGCTCCCTGTAGCTCAGAGAATAGACTTTAAAATACTTCTGGTAGTTTATAAATCACTGAACGGCTTAGCACCAAACTACATTAAAGACCTGTTGTTGTATCAACCTTCCAGACCACTCAGGTCTTCTGGTTCTGGTCTGCTCTGCATCCCCAGAACCAGAACCAAACATGAAGAAGCAGCTTTCAGTTTTTATGCTCCTCTAATCTGGAACAAACTTCCAGAAAACTGCAAAACAGCCGAAACACTGAGTTCCTTTAAATCAAGGTTGAAACCCACCTGGTTAGAGCTGCCTTTGATTTGTAGAAAGTGGAACATTGATTATTTCTGGTCTTCATTCAGTGTTTGATAATGATTTTTCATGGTTTTGATGATGACATTTGAGGAAATGTAATGTTTCTTGTTTGTCTGATGTGTTATATTTTCATCATGCAAAACAACTGTCTGTTGCTGAAATGTGCTATGCAAATAAACTTTCCTTGCCTCACTGGAATGTTCCACCCTTTTCCACATCATCAGACTGGTCAGAAATTTCTCTGCGTCATTTTCTACTTCTCTTCCTTGTTAATGAAAATAGGGTAAGTTACCATTATTTTGAATATTGATCGAGTGCTTCAGTCAAAATAACACATCATTGAGTTTTAAGCTGAACTTTTGTGTCATATGTGAGTATATTTGGGTTCCAGTGATTATGATTTGATTATTTTTCTAAATAATTTGGCCTGCTTTACTTGTGGCCCTGAAAGGTCAGATTTAGTTTGATCAATAAACAATCTAATATTAAAAGCAGTTGAACTACCTCCACCTTTACAATTCACAATAAGTTCAATTTGTATATCAGTTGTCGCGCCTTCAACATTAGGTCAGAACTGGAATCTTTCATTTAAATATTTTGGGTTCACCCAGCTGACTCTATCAGGTAAAGTCACCTTGCCAGAAATGTTAACATAAAAGCAGCAAACAATGAATGACAATGTCCTGAAGTGTTTCTTGTGTTTATATATATATATATATATATATATATATATATATATATATATATATATATATATATATATATATATATATGGAATAATGTTTGAGTATATGAGAGGTTTCCTTTTGGTTGCTTTTCTAAAATTCCTTTCTAGGATCTGGCCTTGGTTTCACATCCAACATCCAAGATAGTATGAATAAACTATGATGAAAAATGTTCTACAGTTTTCTGAGTCTTTTCTGTGTATTGTTCTGTAAATGATCCAGATTTTCGTTCAGAAGTGGTTCCCAGCCCCGGTCCTCAAGTACACCTGCCCTGCATGATTTAGATGTGTCTCTGTTCCAGCACAGCTGATTCCAATGATTGCATGAGCTCTTCTGGAGCCATCAGCTGCTACAGAAGCCTGTTAATCACCCATTCATTTAAGTCAGCTGTGTGGAAGCAAGGAGACACCTAAAACATGCAGGGCAAGGGTACTTGAGGACCAGGGTTGGGAACCACTGTCCTACAGTATCCTAAAGCAGACTTCTTGAATTCCTAAATATGGTGAGCACCTAAATATGTAAATACAGTCATAAGATGTTTCACTATGCAGTGTGAAGCGCATGTAGACGGTAAATACACACCAGGTGGCAGTCTTGTTTAGCTGCACTTCAGAAGGAACAGGAAAGCGTTCACATTGTGACAGTTTTGTTGTTCAATACTGCTGAAACTAATTTCATACATGTTACGTAGTTCAGCAGACTGACGTATGTTCTTCTTTTCTTAAGTTAAAGCTAAGTTGAGTTAAAAATATATTGCAGTAATTTGTCTTTTTTAGACAGTAAAACGTTAAAAAAAGAAATTACATTTTCCTTTCACCAGAATGGTAGTTACTTGTAGTAAAGTTGAACTACATGAAATTATAACAATGTTGATGTGTCAATCAGTCTCACAGCTTCTCAGACTCAATTTCAACCAGTTTCCTTTCCCAGCAGTTATTGTTCTCACACAACAAATGAAGAACACATCAGTTTCTGTTTATTTTTCATGACTAAGGTTTTATTAAAATCATGTAAAACAAGGGTCTTCAACGTTTTTCAGCCTGGGACCCCCAAACTGAGAGACGGAGCAAGGACCCCACTCTATGTTTATTTTTATTGGGGTCAGCGGGGGAGCTTGCTCCCTGGAAGGACATTTTTGCCCCCCCCCCCCCCGATCCTTTCCTCCCTATCCCCGGCTGCCTCCCTCTGCTCGCTTCATCACACCACCACTCATGCAGGGGCTTTGGGTGCAGGTGCATCACTGAGGTGCGGGGGGGTCCTCCATCTCGGTGGCCTCGTGGCAGCCTGGGCCTCAATTTTATTGTTCAACGTTGAGACTCACTTATTACATTCTTTGGGGGGGCCTGGGGGTGGGCACGCCTAATGGTATGCTGAGAGTGAGCTGTTTAATCAGTCTCACCTCCAGTGCCTGTGCTCACTCCCAAATGTTGCATGTAGACATTTAGGGTTCTGAGCAGGGGTTGGGGGGTGAACTGACATTGCCTACTTTCTGGCAAGGGGGGGACATCTGTGTTGGCCACTGCCACATCTCCCACATTTTAAATGCGCTATACAACAACACACATCAACACCATATTTGAGTGAGCGGAGGGAGGTGTGGGGTCTTTTCACACCTCTGTTCTCTGTTTGCCATTTGGGGATGGGGGCTGGGAGGAGGAGCGGACCATCTGGTTGGAGGCTGGGCTGCAGACGGACTTCGAGCCTTGGGGGGTAGTTGGAGCTGGGCTGGCATTCTGGGGGGTATGCTGCTGGCGTGCTTTGACACCTCTGGGTGCACAGTGTAAGGTTGGTGGGGTGCCCAGTCTTTGGTGCACTGGACCAGCCTTCCTCTGCTGCTTCTCCCTGCTCCTCTGACCCCTGGCCTTGGGCTGGCAGGCGGTCGCTGTCGGGTGGTGGGGAGGTGGAGTGCACTTTATGGCAGCGCTGGGGTGACTGGTAGGTTGTGCTTGGCCTGGAGAGGTGGGTCAGCACCTGTACAGGTTCCTGGCTGGCACAGGTGTGTTGTTTCATTGACAGGTGATCTGGAGTTGCTGGCGTTGGCCGGGTAGCTTGGCAGACTCTGTGGTTTCCTCCCCCATTTGTCACTGGATTGGGGAATGTTGGCCCTGCTGGTTGGGGGGTGCCACGCAGGGTTGTAGCGTGTGCTGTGGGGGACTTGTGTCTCTTTTCAGACGTGGGGTCCATTACGTTTTGGTTGGTTGGATAGTAACGATGGAGCTGGGCTTGTTTTTTATTTTTTATTTTCTCTGAGCTGACATTGCTATGGTAGTTATGTGGGTTCACTTGTATGGTTGCAGGGGCATGGTGGGGGCTGTCGCCACTCGATGCAGGCCACCTGCTGGGCCAACTTGGCAGGGGGGGCTGATCCTGTCCTGGTGCCGGGATGCCACCGAACCACACCAGACGCCATCTGCTCTGTTGCGATTGCGTATGGAGGCTGGGTGGTGTCGTGCAGGGCTGTTGCTTTGCTGTTGTGGCGTGCTGTGTGGTGAAGGCAGGATGCGATGGGGGTGTTTGGAGTGGGGGCTGTCTGCAGAGCTTGCTCTGTGCAGGTGTGTTCTCATCAGCTTTTTGGGGTCGGAGCTCTCCTGTGGGGGTGCCCACCTGTGAGTCGGAGAATCGTGGCATCTGTGTTTGGTGGCACGTGTTTGATGTTTGTATGCTGGTTGGGGGTGGTCCTGTGGGGGAATTCATGTCGGTCTTGTGGAGGGTTGGAGGTCCATGGAGTTGAGGTTGGAGCTTGCTGGGGGGTTGGGACTGTTTTGTCCTGGGGCTGCTCTGGTTGGATGGTTCGTTTGAATCATGCGGCCTTTTTTTGGCCCCGTGTCTGAATGGGGTCGGGGTCTGGACTGGTGGTGTGGTGGTCGTCTGGGCTGAGGAGCTACTCTGTGACTGCAGGGATTTGGGCAGTTTGTTTTTGTCCACCCCGGATTGAAAGGAACCACCCGCTGGGTTTGGGGGATGGTACAGAGCTGCATTTTAGGTAAGGCTCTGTTCTGGTCCAGTTCCTTGTTTTTTGGAAGATCCAGTCCATAAATCCCCTATTCTCTATTAGAACCCCAAGATGAGCTCTTCAGGATATGATTGAGTGAATGTTCAATTATCATTCGTCCCATTTCTTAAAGCTTGCACATGGGTGATGGAATACGAGTATGGAGGGTTCATCTAAAGGCAGATGTTCTGCAAAAACAGAAAATGTTCAGTAGGAGCCACATTGACTTAAAATGGATAAACCCTTGATTTTATTTTAAAGTCTTGTGTCAGTTCTCTGCAGAACATTGGTTACCTTCCTCTTCTCTCTTGTGTTTTAGATTTTCGTCACTCAGGATGACTTCCTGTGTGTTTCCTTTCCTCCTCCTGGTGTCTCTGGTTGGTTCTGTCACTGCAGTGGGTCCAACTGGCTTAAAACTGAGAATCACTGACAAAGCCCGCGATGTCTGTAAGAGCTGCAAAAACATTTAATTTAAAACATTACACACTATTACAAAATTAAACACTTATAGTCACAAATCTGCATAGTTTTAATGGCTTTCTTTTACCACACTGTCTGCTCGAGAACCAGTTTAATAATTTTCTTGGATTAATGTGCTTATGTTTTAATCACACTGTTTTTTCTGGATTTTTACAGTGAAGGAGATGGGTTTGAGATACTTAAAGATGCTGGTTAACAAACGCTTTACAGACATCCCAGCTTCTGAAGTCATTAAGATCAGATGGTAAAAATTTTTTATGGTATATTATGTTAAAGTTATTAGTCAGGTCTCTTTACCTATCACTACTTCTCCTTCTCATGTTTATCTGCAGCAGAAAACTGTTCCAGTGTTCAGTTGACTCAGTAAACAGGTGTTCCAAAGAGCAGGTTTAGCTGTGGAAAGATTTTGCACAAATGTTCCAGTCAATCAACAGGTGTTTAACTGAAGGGCATTCCAGTTTCCCTACTGGTTTTGGTTTTTCCTCAGAAACAGCCAAGTTGAAGCCACCCGACATCAGATGTTATAAAAATGACCAGCTGTATAATATGAAAGTGATCCTCCATACCATGATGGAGCCACAGTGCTTCACAGTGTATCATAACAATGTTTTGTTTCTCTATTTGTCTATAGGCCAGTCAGTGTGTTCTATGTTATGGTTTAATTTAAGAACACCTCACTTTTCCAAAAAGGAGACTTCTTGCTGATGACTTGTCTTCACACAGTCCTCTTCTAATTGTTCAAGTCCTCACAGGCTGGAATAAACCTCTGAGCACCATGGAGTTGATCACTGGCTGAGTCTTTTCTAGTTGGGCTCTTTTGACCCGTTGGAACCACAGATTTCCTTGTTCTTCCATGTTTTGTTGCTCGGTGAGCAGCCTGGTTTATGCAGATTCACAGTGAAGAGTAGACCGTAACCAGCACGTCCATCGTCTACTGCCTTTGTTTTTTATTAAGGTCCATCTGTTAATAATCAACCTCACTGATTGAACTCCATTCATTCTTCAGAAACGGACCTTTTTAATTAAGGATTCAGCTAAACAGAATCAGCAGCATGTTCTTTATGACTGTTTTATGTGTTGGTTTTCAATGAACCGGCTGGGAAGTTATTTACCATTTAGAAACATAATTTCTACCAAAAGCACTTAAGGATAAGATAACCGATGCAGGACTGCTAATGTTTTGAACACAAACATATTGCAGCTGAAATTCTCAGTGAAATAGTTGGTCTGAAATGACCCTGTTTTTTGTTTTTTCCTCCAGGCTTCAGTTTTCTAACATCGCTGTGAATCCAGCTAAGGTTGGAATTACTCTTCAGGAGAAGTCTGGTGTTGTGTTTACAATCACAGACGTGAACTTCGCTGGAACACTGGAACAAGACGTTAAGCTCTTTTTTTACACGTGAGTTTCATCTAAGCTACCTTAATAAGTAAAAACATTAAAGCGTGTGGGAGGGTATTATGTAAAATCGACTTTCTTGAGCTTTCCATCAAATGTTATTCCATCATCAAAAACATACCTGGAGTGTTGCCTTGATTCTTTCATGCATGTTTGAAGAATCCATGATTCTCCCATGGCAACCATTCAGGGGTGCCTTTGTTCTCACAAAACGCCGCTTATCGCCACACAGCTTCTTCTCAAAGATGCAATCCCCAGCCGAGCTTCAAAAAGGAAAGGAAATACGATAATACAAAATAAATGAATCTAGGAAAAAAGATGAAAAAACACACAAACAAAAGTATCAGCCAGAAGTTTCAGGAAAATATTTTTTGTAATTAGAAAGAAACATATTGCTCTTTTTATTATTAATCAGTTTGAGTGATACAATCAGAGATTTTAGTTCTACAGGGAAATGAGTAATATGAGGTATCGACTTTGCAAACTACTGTTTGTGAGTGAAAAATTTTGCATATATGATAATAAAATCAAGCATATATTCAAAATTACAATTTTCAGAGTTAGTGCAATAGCAGATAATATCCTTGAGTCTTAATGTTCATACAATACTAGTCAAGAAAATGTGAGATTCAGGGTCACTCCAAAATTTTTTGGATATGTCACAATTAAAAAATAAAACTTGATGTTATTTCTGAGTTTTGTTTTTAAATTTTTTATGAAAAGTACAGGAATCCCTAATATCTGTAAATTTAGCAATAATGCAGTTCACAGGATATAGCTTATGTAAAATTTTAAGTGTACTTCTTTGGTTTTGTTAGAGATACAGTATTTGTGAGGTAAGAGCCAGGCCCTTCTCCAGTTTATATTATCAGTTTGAGCTCTCCAATAAAATTGACCTCTGCATACAGCAGTTTTTTTTCTAAGAAAGCACTGGCATATGTGTCTGTAGTGAAGTGTCTCTTTGACAGATTAATGCTCTCATGACAAACACAGTGAAGTATGGGTACTGAGGGTGCTGCAGACCGCTACTGCCCCCTGCTGTCCAGGAGGCATTAAGCTTCATTCTGACATCATAGAGCTGATAGTAAGAGCCTCTTCAAAGGTTTGAGGATCCAATGACATAAACACCACAGACCAATGACCAGTGTCCTTCAGTAACATGTCTGATGTGCTCTCTGCTGCAGTGACAGAAGGACCGTCAAGTTCCAGGTGAGAAGGGTGAGCTTCACGGTCAAAGTGGGTCTGGATCAAAATCAGCATGGACAGCTAAATGGCCAAATACTGTACTGTAACTTCAGAGCTGACAGCATGAACTTGAATTCATCTGGAATTTTTGGGTAAGCCCTGTGGTGATACCACAGACGCATGCTCTTTTTAGATTTTGTGCTTTGAACCAAAATGGCTTTTTACTGAAAAGAACAGGTCAGTGTGTCCCTGTGGCTGCCAATAAATCACACAGAAAAATTAATATCTGGACCAGAGAGTATTGAGAGAGTGAGAGATTTTTACTTCACCTGTTCTAATGAATCATGTTGAGGGAAATTCTTAAAGGTCTTCTATCAGTTTGATGGGTTTTTATATGTTTTAACGTGTAAAAATGCACACAGGCATCCTATTATTTCAATCACACAGGAACATCTGCAGGGGATCCATATCAGAACATGCTGAAGACATTAACAAAACAAAGATTCTCTAATAAACTCACAAGATTCTACAGAATAATAAACCCAGACCATTAACTTTTTGTGGGACGTCTAAGTTATTTATATTTGCAGCTTGGAATATGTAATGATGTGTGAAAAAGATTATCCTTCCAGGAAAATAAAGACTATTCATCTGTCTACGGGACATTGCCTTTCTGCCCACAAATTAAAGGGAAGGAAACATCAAAAACTCTTTCCTATACCTGCTCATCCCTCCAGAGTCTTAAGCCTGGTTCATATGGAAAAGATCATCTTAGCAGATATTCTTGCTGTGTGTAGTGTGTTACGAGTGATCTAGCGTTTTCAGAAGGACATCGGGACCACTCCGCCCTCAAATCGGGGATATTCAACATGTTGGATTGTCTTGGCCCGATATCCCAGCATGTTTGGTGTTCCTCGAGGACAAACGAGAACGCAGCCTGTTGAATGTGACAAGTAGCCAGTCAGAAAGCGAGGTGACCGAGACATGGAGGGGAATCCAAAATACAGAAGACTAAACAACTGGCATGATGCACCAGAAAGTCTGTTGGACATTGGAGATGTCTTTGTATCGTTTGTTCTCTGTTAAAAATTGTCCACAAACTACCACCTTTGCTTCTTCCCAGTCAGCCATGTTTGTGTACTGTGAACTCACGATGGGACTTGCAGAGCTAGTAGCAATGCAGGGGTGCATGGGGGGGAGGGGTCGTGACACTGTAGCTGCACATGACCAATGTGATTTGACCTCCACTTAATCTCTGACCAGACATAAAAAAAAAACAAAAAAAAAAACAAAAAAACGATATTGCAGGAACGGTTTGACGGTGGTTTTGAAACTGTGACTTTTTCATATCACAGTATACCTTGACACCAGTAACCTGCCCATGCTTTGTCTCGAGAGATTTTTCAAGATTTCCCATCTGGCATCTGAATGTTTGTGAGTGAAATCAGTTCGTGTGCGATGTGTTGTCTTTGCCGTGTGGCTCAACACCAAAACCTGTACAACCAAACTTGTTATAGCTAAGATTTATTATCGTCATGTGTGTGGTCTCTCAGGTTTTGAAAATCAATCGACAAATTTCAAATAACTGCAGTGTGAACCAGGCATAAAGAGGGCCAGTGCCCATCTTCAGTTTACTTCCTCATGTGAAAAACCATGTGTTGTCTCAGAAACGTGTGAGCTTTTTTCCCTTTAGATGGCTGTGGAACATTTTCACGGGGTTGATCAAGAACTTCTTCAACACAAAGGTTTGTGCCACTACAGAAGAACCTATGAACTCACTTTGCATGCAGACATTGAGCAGTTAAGGTTGGTTTTATACATGCCTGAAACAGATTCAGCACAATGCTGTGATGTGGCAAAATGGAGGGACAATGTTTTTCTCAAAATAAGGCTGTGAATTCTTGTGAAAACACCTCAGTTCCAGGATCTGAAGGTTGAATCTGAGATCAGTCTGCCATAGATCCTCGGTCATCAGGCCACAGTAATCAAAAATGCTCTGATGAGAAGCAGATGAATTTCTCTCTGGGGTCTTGCTTCTTGTCTCATCCAGAAAGTTTGTGATGAGACTGATGGGAAGTTTTAAGTTTAAACCAGCAGCTGTCTGATTGTTCATCAACATCATATTACTTTCAAACATCTTTCACACAGTGCTGTGAAAAAGTGTTGACCATCTTACAGATTTCTTCTGTTTTTGCTTTTTTGCCCCACTTCAGTGTTTCAGATCATCAAACCAATGTTAATAGCAAACTTGAATGAATACAAAAAACCCCAACAGCTTTTGAATGATGATTGCACTACTGTTCTGTGCTGGTTGCTGTTTGTCTGCAGGCTTGTTCTGTACTGAAAGACAATGTCACACCTGCAATCAACAGCATGTTGGGGAGCATCAGTATGAAAATGAAGTTGGAGGATACCTACAAGTTCACCATTGACTACTCCTTGAGCAGAAACATTAACGTGACATCCAGCAGCCTCGATGTGTCTTTCAAAGTGAGAAAGAGCTCAGCCATCTTCCTGAAAAAGATCTAAAAACCTGGAACACCTGAAGCAGACTCAAGTTCTCAGTGTCTGAAGATGACCTTGTGTGTTTTCAGGGTTTGGTTTTCAGACATGGGGAGTCTGTTGACAGCACTTCCATCAAGTCTGGAACAGATCCAGTTTTCAGTGAGAGCAACTTGATGGGTTATGTTGGCATCTCAGAATTTCTGTTCAACAGCGCTGCCATGTCGCTCTACAAGTCAGGACCTTTTCAGCTCGAGGTTCCAGAAGTAAGAGTTTTTGTTTTTGTACCAAAGTCAGCTGTCATAGAATCATACTTTGAGATTTAATCTTGTTCTGGGCACATTTTGTCTGTTCATAATAATATGCACATTTCTGAGTTTTGACACAAATATTATTTTATTATATAGTGAAAATCAACAATGTGAAACAATCCATCAAAGTGCAGATATTCCCCAAAAGGACTCAACAACCAAGGCTACATCACACAAAAGAAAGAGAAGTGCTAAGAGACAGTTGGATAAGACACATAGCTAATAGAAGTATACTCTGCTGAACTAAATCTAAACATGCACCTTCTCTTCCCTCTTAACTTATGTTGTCTCCATATTTGTGCTCTTGATCAGTTGTAATGACAAGAGAAGTAAAGCCAATTCATAAAGCAACCTGCAGCAACCATGGAGGCACAAACAAGTATAAGTTATTGAACCAAACCAGGTCATTCCTCTCACTGGAGTGTAAGTGTGGAAAGGTTTGTTGTGCTGATCTATGAGGAGTATAAAATCAGGAAAAGAAACATTGATCTGAAATCCAAAACGAAAAGGAAGCCGTTTCCTTCATGTCAGAGTGATGATTGACCAAGACCAATAACAGATGAACTGACACCTAAAAGTCATGCAGTTGACTTTAAGACCCAGCCTTAACGACGAGTCTAATCATTCGTCATTGTGTTGTCCCAAATGAGAAGTTGATTTGCAGTATGTCCACTCATTTAACTAGAAATAAACTACAGAAAAAGCCAGAGCAGCCCAAGTTTGATCAGTCAACATCTACAAAGTGCAGTGAGCTGCAGTACAGGCAATGCTTAAGGCCCCCACATCCTCAGGCATACTCCATTCCATGGAGGTTTGCACGTACTCAAAGCAGACTCAATATTCAAAGCAGATGTTCGCCAGACATGTTTGCGCAAAGGTAAATTTTTACGACCATGTACGCATACTCAGAATCGCACAGTAAACTGCTCAGCAGGAAACGGTGTTCACATCAAAGTTGGCACAACCAGTCGTGAGGACATCAGCCAGACTGCCACTTTGTGCCGCACTAACAGGTGTGCAGTGGCTGCCCTGGTGGAGAAGAAACGGGGCTCGGCACCCAACTAACTCATCAAACTTGCAAGCATCCATTCAGATTGTGGGAAATACAAGTATTTGTCACAAGAAATGTAGGCAATCGGGACGCTTGAGTATGAAATCTCAACCGTCCACAGGCAGGGTGTGTGTCTCTCAGAATACACACAGTATGCCCGAGTATGTGGGAGCCTTTAATGTTTTATGTCAATAAGCATAACAGCAGCAGCAGGTATAAAAGAGAGTCTGTCTCTTGGTCCTCACGTCAGCTACTTTCTACAACCACCTGAGGAAAGTAGCTGAAAAAATTCACTGCCCCTGATCTATGAAACATCACCTCTCTCCCTGTTTAAATCTGGTCTGAAAACACATCTTTTTAGATTAGCCTTTTCTTCTTAGCTTCACTAATGTGCATTTTTTATAATCTTTATTGCACTTCCATTCTAATTGTTGCTTTTGTTGTATGTTGGTTTTTAACTGTACAGCAACCTTGAATGTCCTGAAAGGTGCTTTTAAATAAAATGTATTATTATTATTATTATTATTATTATTATCCATCACGATTATCCTTGCAGGGTCACGAGGGGGGCTGGTGCCTATCTCCAGCGGTCATCGGGCGAGAGGCGGGGTACAGCCTGGACAGATCGCCAGTCCATCGCAGGGCTATTATTATTATTATTATTATTATTATTATTCTATATTGACTTTTGCACATGATGTCACACTCTTCATAAAGTGGGCCACTCCGCCGTAACGGACGTCTAAACAACCTATGCGCTCCTGGAAAGCTTGTCAAAAATCAAACAGTTGGATGCTTAATATCACTTTCAGTTAGTTTATTTCACTTTAAAAATGGTGACAGGGTGCTGCACAGTCGTCTGCACAAACAGGCAAGGATGGAAACCAAACGTGTCATTTTATTGTGTAACTTTTAATGCGGAAAGAATGTGGCCATCACAAAGCCCTGATCTCAGTCCAATGGAGAAGTTGTGGGTAGATCTGAAAAGGTGTGTGAAAGTGAAGCAGCCTACAGACCTGACTGAGTTCCACCGGTTCTGTCAGGAAGAATGGGTCAGAACTCCAGCAAAGTGTTGAGAAGCTTGTGGAAGGAAACCCACAAGGTTTGACCTAGGTCATACAGTTTAAAAGACAATTATGCCTGATACTGAGTAAATGTAGGTAAACTTCTGAATTTGATGAAAGTTCTAAAAAAAAAAAAAAATCTCTAAAAAATGTTCTCGCTAAGTTTTCTGCCATTTATATATGGTCAAAGTAAATCTATTGGGCCTTGGCGCTCAGGCACCAAATCTGATTGCTACTCTACCAGGCGGGAGTCGTTGGAAAGAGCCTATATTAATTAGTAAAATAAATAAAAAAGAATGATGAGGTAAGTAGAAACCTTGCAACACTCAGCACAGCAACAGAGCCACGGCTTCTGAAAGCTGCAGCAGCCTCAGACAGACACCATGTTGTGTCCGTACTCACTGTGGTCAGAAGAAATCCAGTTTAATTTCACTGTTTTGTTATCTAGCTCAGTTCACTTCAAGAAAGTCCTCATTCTTTCTTCGTCTCCTATGTTCTCCTCACAGATAAATTGGCTCATTAATTTGGCTTTTACCCAGGTGAATCTTCCCAAGGTAAGACCTCATTAAAGCAGCTTCATCGCTCTGTGTTTTGTCTGCTGTAACTTTGGTTCTGTATTAACTCAAGGGTCCAGTTGCAGTGAACCTGACCAAGGCTCCCACCATCAGAATCAGTGAAAGTGGACTGTCGGTCAACGTGGAGGCTGCTGCACAATCTGTGGCTGAACCAACACAGAATCACTTTCTTATGGTAAATTGACATACAGTAAAACCAGCTCATGTTAATTGACACTTTCAGATGTCATTTTTGACAGGCAGATGTTACATTTACTGCCTCCATAAAGTCCATGCCACATTCAGGTCAATTCAATTCAAAATTACTTGATAAATCCAAAAGGGAAATTATTAACTCTTTGAAGTACCTCATTCAAGGTTCTTCAAGGGGTTGTTGTAGAGGGTGATGGCTGTGGGCACAAAGGATTTCATGTGGAGTTTGAAGAAGCCTCTGACTACTGAGAACCGGTTCTCAGTAGTTCAATTCCTTGGAGTCGTTGACCTGTTTAACGATTCTGCTTGTCAGTTCCAGTATTTGCATGATGACGTTCACGCTCTGTATTTTGATATATAACATATCCTGGTGTCGCGGCAGAAGCGATCCAAAGTCTGGTTACATTTCACAACAAAAGATGATACGTGTTGCCACCAGCAACATGTGCAGAGCTTTAATCACAATACAAAGATGAAATACCTCCAACACCCTCAAACAGCTGACCACACAGCTGATTGACACGATTGTAAAGTGTTTGATACGTTGCTTAGCGTCCTCATCTGCTTTGTAGCAGCAGATGAGGACGCTACAGCTGATGGAACTGAATCTGAAGCAAAAATGAAATAACCACAGAATGTTTTAAATACTTTTAGTAAAGTTAGAGGCCAGGACTAACTGTTTCACTGAATCAGAAGATCTGGCAAATGTAGAGAGGCCGGTTTACCTAACAGTCATGTTTTTAGACCATGGAAGTACCCAGAGAGAACCACACCTACATGGGGAAAACTTGCAAACTCTGACCTCTGATCTGGAACTCAGGTCATACACAACAAAACAAATGTATAATTATTTTATGTCAGTTTAGTGATTGTCCACTAATTTGTGTTGGTCTGTCACATAAAATCCTAGTAAGACACACTGCAGCTTGTGGTTTCAGTCAACAACATCTGAAAAGGTTCAAGGGGTGTGAAAACTTTACACTTCTCAGTACATAAATAAAGACCAATCAGAAATTTGATGTTTTTACTCCAACACTGATGGCGTTTCAGTATTTATTAATAATCATGACACAAAGCTGTCAGAAACACTGAGAAGCAGCAGCAGCATCATCAGCAGCAGCTGCCATGTTGTCTCTTCTAACCAGGACCTCATTTAATCCACAGAACTGTCAGCTACACATGAAGCTGGATATAGAAGGATGCCGTCTGGTTCTGATCTCCAAAGAGCCGCAGTAAAAACTCAGCACACACTCCACTAATACACACATGCTATTCATCAGTTAGTTTGAGATGCTGCAGCAGTGGACTTAACTCAGACTTAATGTTTCTGCAGGTGTAAAATTACATCTCTATCCAGACCTTTTGCAGTAAGACAACAGTAACGATAATGTAGCTCATCATTCATTTATTAGCATCGTTGTTTCCTATGAGAACAAGCCAGTAACTGTGTGTGTGTGTGTGTTTCAGTATCTGGCTGGGCAAGGTGTCAATTTGTTGATCTCAAAGTGTTTGGAGAGTAAGTACAAATATGCGGAGTTATACTTCAACTTATGCTAGGTGTAAATCTAAGTTCTGTGTGTGTGTTTGTGTGTGCGTAGGTTGGTTTGATGGCGGAGTTATCCTCCCTCTACCTGCAGGACTGGCCTTCACTGAAACAAAGATCCTGTATCACAACGTAAGTCAAACCTAACATTCAGATGTTTGAGGCTAAAACGTGAAAATACTCAGTATTTTAAAGATTCTGCATTTAACATCACACAAAACAAACACTACAAGCAGGACGAGCACTTTGAGGACAATGATGTGAACATGACAGCTTCATGGACTTTCGTAACGTGTGTGGTAAATCATGTAAAATTACAAACTTTTTACACCGAATAAAGTTTTTGCTACGGCTTGCAGAAAATAAAACCTCTAGGGGCCTCATGTATAAATGTTACATACGCACAAAAAACATGCGGCACAATATTTTACGCACTTCAATCCGGCATGTATAAAAATGAACGTAGCTTGAAAGTTTACATAAATATATGCAAACGTTTGACCTGCCGTGAAAATGTGCAGCAGCCACGCAAACATTTTCAGTTGACATAAACAAACTACAAAGCACCAAAACACACCTAAAGCCACTGAAATCTGACTCCATTCAGTGATATTTAACACAAGGAGCATCAAACCCAATGTTTGTTCATGATTTTAATATTTTATTGTTTAAACTTAAGCTATGAAACTGAACCACATTTATCCTCAGAAAAAGAAAACAGGGTCAGATCAGCAGATTAACTCCAAACTGGTCAGGTCTGATGATTCTTAAAGTGGACCAGTTTTAGACAGTCACACATGTCCATAGCTGCGTAAAGGTGGAATGATGGCAGCTTTTCACTTCTGGAGGGATGGAAGGATTGAGAAGGAACGTGTGTTCAGAGATCATATTGATCTGCTGGGACATGATGATGATGGTTTATTAGCCTTCAGGTTCAGAACCATCATCTTGGAGCTTTTTTTGATAAAGAGGGAAACTAGAAGGAGCCATGCGTTTTGCGGAGCATTTCAGTTGGAGCTGGTTGACAGGTCGACATTGTTACAGTCATCCCTCAGTGGAGCCATGCCAGCTTTGAGAATGTGCCTTTATGAATAGAAATCATTTCCATTCTGTAAATCTGCAACTTATATGTGATGCCTAATAAATGTAGCGGCATGTTGACCTGGTACAACACATGATTCCTGCATGTGGAATAGGCTTCCACATTCCCCCACTCACCCCAAAGTCTGTCTGTCTTTAAGTCCTGGCTGAAAGCTCTGCTGTTCAAACAAGCATTTCCACTTGGATTAATCAACACATCCTATCGTTTTACCCTCCAAATTTTCTTTTTTGTTTTCTATTTTGAATTTTTTGCTGTCAAATGTGTTTCTTTTATTTTTTGTGAGGTGACCTTGTGTGCCCTCAAAGGAGCCTTTTTAAGTAAAGTTTATTATTATTAGAACTACTTCTACTACAAGCAGGGATTGTTGCCATAGTTCTTGTTGCTCTCTATTTCACGCAAATTGGGACGTATATAGCGAAGGTGCGCAGCCATATGTGTGCACACAGTTGTATACATCTGAAATTTTTGTGTGCTGCACTTTTCAAAATTTGTCCTTACATCAACTTTTAGTGTAAAAGCTGCATGAGGCTCCAGATCTTTGATGGGCTCTGCATAGGGAGGCTCCGTAGTGGAACACTCACTGCCCGCAGTGGGTCAGGGTCCTGGGTGGACTGTGGGGGTCCTAGTGGTAGCAAATCCATGAATAGAGCAGAGTTTGGTCATCGGTTTTGGTCAAAGGTTCAGATTAGACTCTTATTAATTGTTTGGTTTATTTCTAGTCTATTCCTTCATGTCCAGCTTCACTGTGGTACCACACAGGTCAAACTGAGTTATCTGTGTTGTTTTCAGGGGTTTCTGACGGCTGGAGGGAATCTAACATTCACTTCCGGTTCTGGATGTCCTGAGCTGCAAAGGAGATCCAAAGGTCAACCTGGACCATCAGGATCTTCTTTCTTTCATGCTGTTGCAATCTTTGTCTCCATCTCTGTAACTGTTCGGCTGATTATATTCATGATTCCTTGCTGCATCAAGCGGCCCTTCAGATACAGAAGATTTTATGAGCATCAACAACGGACTTCCTATTGTACAGTGGTGTGATGAAGGATTTAAGGCCTCAGATTTCTGCTGTCTTAGGTTTTATTTTGTCACCAATTAATGTTGGAAGGAGAGGAAAAAGTCATACAATTTTAAAATGCACACATTTCTTTGTATATTTCTGCAGCTATTTCATCGTCTTCTGCTTTATTAATTCACCCTAATTTCATAAGTAATGACAGAAACCTTAAGTGGAGCTGGAGGAACCCATCAGCTCTGCTGTTACTGAAGCATCGGGATAAAAACCTTTTCCTCCTCCACCAATCACAGCCGCTGTCTGACTGACTGAGGAGAGAACCTCCTGATAAAAAGCGCGACCAAAGAGCGGAGACTCTTTGCGGATAATCCGCGTCCGGATCTGCGCAGAATGGCGCTGCTGCGGTGCCTTGGCTGCGCAAACGATCCGTTTTCAGTGTTTTTAAGGTCCTTAGTGGCAGGTCTGGTGAAGGAGACTTATTGTATGAAATACAGAAGAAATCTGAAAACAAACCTGCTTGTTTTTAGGTCAAAATGTGGAAATCTACCGATATTAAAGAGGCATAAGGCAGGTTTTAAATAGTTATGTTTCTTAATATCGGAGCTATTTAATAAAGAGCCGGAAGCTCCGATCTGATGTTGCAAATATCTGCTTTCTAACAGGTGAACACAATCAGTGATGAATTTTATGAAACAGCAGAAACAACAAGCTGAGAGCCATTCTAATATTTCCTGTCAGCTCTCTGATCAGATGATCTCTGCAGCGGGTTTCCGGTTTATCACAGATTATTCCGGTTTCTGTCCTCTGTTCCTCTCAACAAGAAGCTGCAACTCTCATAACTTAATACTTCTTCATTTCTACACCTGTGATTTATTATGAGCCGAATAAAAGCAAATATTTTCATGTTCTGCTGGTTTCAGAATAAAGCC
This sequence comes from Anableps anableps, assembly GCA_014839685.1. Classification (NCBI taxonomy): domain Eukaryota; kingdom Metazoa; phylum Chordata; class Actinopteri; order Cyprinodontiformes; family Anablepidae; genus Anableps; species Anableps anableps. The sequence continues at coordinate 30,690,474 of CM026083.1, read as the reverse complement.
AAACTGCTGCTGTGATTGCTAATTCTTACAGTAGGTAATGTATACATATATTGGAACAGGATGAAGAATGTCCAGAAAATATCATTAGAAGAACAAAGCTGGTGAACAAACAAGAGGTCTCACTTGAACATAAACTGTCGGTCTGTTTCTGGAGCATTCAAACATGTTTGTTCTTCATTCAGTGAAGATACTCACAGCGGGGAGATGATCCATAAAGTTAGTAAGTAAGAATAGCAATACTTCATGATAATATTACTCAAGTAAAAGTAGACCCCCCCATAACCCTAAAAGAATTAGCAGGTGTAGAACCGTCTTCCTGACATCACTAAAACAGAAGGTAAGCAAAAAAAAAAAAATCTTGTGATTGGCTGCCGAGTACATAAAGCCTGAATGGGCGATCAAAGTCCTGCCTCCTTTTTCCAACATCCCCCAGCATGCCACACACCAAGCCGTGCTTTTCAACCCTTCTTTTCTTTTTAATTTTTTTTATTTTTTTATTATATTTTTCATTGTGATCCATGGTTGCTAAGAGTTTTGGGTTTCATTTCTGTCTGTTTTGATCATTTCTGTGTTTCTTTATATTCATGAGGTCTTGCCGTACTCCATTGAGTTCCTGTCATCATTATTGCTAGCGAGGTGTTAGCTCAGATCAGGTTGAGGCAGTAATGCAGACATCTCCAATGGTGGCACTGCTCAGTGGGCCCCCAGGGTCTTCACAGGCCAGAAGGGATATTTCAATTCAGTTTAAGAACTGCTGTCAAGTTCAGTTTATTCTTGAAATTAGTGAAGCATTTATCAGGAAACTCAGCCGATCATATCGAGTCACAGACTTGCAGCAATCGCTCCTCCTGAACAAACGTGGTGACAGTGGAAAGGATGACCCCCCCCCCCTTTGATAGCAAAAAACCTCCAGAAAGCTGGTCAGTGGAGGCCATCTGCTGCAACCGACTGGAGGTTTGAAAAGTCAGAGCAGACAAGAGTCCTTTCTATGTTAAAGAAACAGTAAAGAGTTAATGATGGCAGTAGTATCTCCTTCAGTGGCTTCATCTAGGAGAGAAACATGGTGTAATGGAAAAATTTCTGGCATGCCCATTCTTGGGTCTTAACAAAGTGCTCTGATCTGATTTTTATCGTGAGGAGATCTTGTCACAAATGTCTCTGGGAGTAGTGGTTTGTGACAAAAGTGATGTTTGACAGCGAGGTACTCATAAATACCTTAGGAGACCTCTCACCCTATTTAGGGTGGAGGGCTTTTCTTCCTTCTCCTCTAAAGATAAGATGACGCCCACATACCAGTATAAATCTGTCTGTGATTCTGTTCGGGGCTCTGTTTCTCTGACTTGTTCGGTGACAGGTATTTCAAAGGCTGCATGCCTTTGAATAAACTTAAGACAAAGTCCGGTCTTTCTCTTATTTAATGAGTTGTCTTCTCTCCCTCTTTGAGCAACAAAATCCATGACAATTTTGGCGTTAATGAACAGGATCTGACATGCCAGAAGAATTCCGTGGCAAGGGACAAGGGCGCTTGGCCAGCCTGAAAACTCAGAATTGTCTTCAGTCCACCTATGTTATAAAAGAAGAAGGGGAGTCCTACAGCCTGGCTTCTGGCCGATCGGATCCGGACCATAGATCTGCAAACAAATCTGGGTGAGAAGATGCTCTAAAGAAAGCTTTTTTTTTAACTCCATATTAACCATCAATTAACCATCAATTTACTGATTAGGCTGCGGAGTTGACGGAGGGAGGACATCAGCTGAGGGCCAAGGTACCCTGTAAGGAATACTGGGAGGATTTTTTTTTTTGGGTAACAATAAGGTATTAGCAAAATAATGGATTTTGTGGGTGGTCTTAGCAATTTCCTACACCTTTTAAAGTAGAGAGCCAGACTGTAGACGTATCGCTATAACGGTAAAAAGAAAGGGGTTCTGGAACTTCAAAGGCATCAGGGGTGCCTCCTCCTCCAGACTCTGCAATTTATAAAATAATGAGAGGAAAAGGTGGAGATGATTGTGTTGAATGTGCTTTAATTTGGGAAGACATGTTTGGTTTTCCAAAGGGTGGAAGTTTGAGTGTAAATCAGTTAAAGTGAAAGAGCTGTTGGATGAGGACTGGGAGAAAAAGAAAAGTAAGAAGAAGATTAAAATGGAGGAATTAGATCAGAGAGACAGATGGGTAAAATGTTGGAATGAATGGATGCAAGAAGCTGAAGTTAGAGAAAGAAAGTCTGAAATGAAAGAGATGGCAGGGAAAAAGATTTGTCTGAGGATGTGGGTAACAGGCAGGATAACGCTAGTCATAATGCCGGTGACCCCACGTTTCCACCTCCATATAGACTTTGTGATGCTTCACCCTCCTATCCCTATGCTCCATTACAGGCAGAGTTGCAGGCCCTCCAGGTGGCCGATCCGGATCTAGACTCCTGTCCTGCTCCGCCAAGTCTTCCGCCTGCACGTCAACATGCAGCACAAGGCGATCCCAACAAGCAAAGTGGCCCCGGCAGAGTAATGGGTGTAGTCATTCATCCTCCTTCCCCTCTGCCCCTACCCCTTCCCAAGATAGAACAGCCAGCAGACGAGCAACAAGAGGAATCATCGAAGGGCCAGAAACCACCTCTACCCTCCTCTCTTGGCACCTCTCCTGATTTTAAATGGCTAAGGAGTGGAATACAGTGAGAGGATAAAAAAGAAGGAGAGGTTCACCAATGCCTCATGCTGGAAATGGCCGGAGCCGATGAACTTCAGTTGGTGTTCAGACCATGGACTGCAGCTGACATTCAAGCCAGCGCTGCTCTCGTCCCAGATCCCATAGAGGACGGCAAGAAGTTTGGTGCAGAACTTCGAATTCCATGCCATGAAATGAGACCTACGGGCAAAGAAATCAGTCGACTCCTTGTAGTAAAAATCAAACCTGGAGATTTAGTTGGACTAAGGCTGCCAGATCCTGCAGTGCGCCCTACCCAGCCGATAGGAAGTGAGGATGGCAATGCAAATCACCCTAATGGCCCATGGTATATTGCCATTGAACGGCTGTGCGGTGACGTGATCACTAAATTTCCCCAGAGAACTGATTGTGCTGCGCTACAGCGAATAAAACAACGTCCCGATGAGTCTGTCTCTGATTTCCTTCATCGCATGGAAGAAGCATTCAATAAACACTCGGGTATGGAATGCCATGCTGATTTTACTGTTTTAGGGCCTTGGGAAAAGATCCTGTGTGGATATATGGTGGAAGGACTGCTTCTTGAGATTGCTACGCAAACCAAGACCCTTTATGTTGGATGGCGACACGGGGTGTGTTTTGAGGATCTGAAAAGACATGCTTTACACAGCGATAATGTTATCAAGGAGAGGAAGAAAAAAAAAGTTGACAAAAGAGACGCTGACTTGCATAATGCTGCCCTGACTCTATTCTGGCACCAACCAACATGGTTCTTTTCCTCGAGGACGTGGCCGAGGACGCAGGGGCAGAGGTCGGGGAAGAGGACAGTGGCCCCACTCTGATGCTTGCCATAATTGTGGAAAGTTGGGACACTGGAAGAATGAATGTCCACAGGGACTGCAGCAGCCTGACAACGGCAACTGACAGGCAGGGGATAGGACCCTGGATCTGGCTGCCAACCGCATTGAGGAGGGACCTCCAAGGGGCGTGAGGCTTCACACACACACACACACACACACACACACACACACACACACACACACACAGCTGCATGATGATTTTAATGTTAAAAAGGTGCTAGCTTTTACTGATCCACATAGGTTGCTCACAGAGGCTATCATACACTTAGAATGTGCCACTAAAGTTTCATCAGGCACGTATCTTCATACACAAACCCCTGCTTTTAAAAGAATGCCGATGTTTTCTATGATGGTGATGGGTGAAGAAATTTCTTTTGTTGTTGACTCGGGTGCAACTCACTCCGTTTTATCAGCTAAATGTATCAAAGAAAAACCAAAACTCAGTGGTCGTTATGTTCATTCTGTCTCTGCTTCGGGTGAAACAGAAAGAAAGTTTTTCTCTTCCTCTAAAGTGTTTTACTCCGCAGGGAGTGCAGTTAAAACATTCTTTTTTGGTGTCTGCCCTGTGTCCTTTAAATCTTATGGGTAGAGATTTGCTGTGCAGACTGAATATAGCTATCACTTCTACTCCTGATGGACTGATAGTTTACACACAGGAGGACTCTGACCATGGCTACACTGCAGTACATTGGGCTACAGAAACCCCCCTATATGCATGTGAGAGGAAGCTTCAAGCTGGTCCTGTGCTTCAACATTTTGTCACATTCGTGGTAAATGCTGTGACACCTGACAGTGACGTAATGACTGCAGATGACTTACATTGTATCTCACATGTATCTGACGGACCTGACTTTGACTATGAGGACATTTGGTACAAAATTACAAATGAGAAACTGCAGCTCACTGACATGTACTGGAACGATCTGTACTGGAAAATGTTTTTAAAAAACTGTTGTTGCCTGCACTCGTACAGTGCAGTTGATTTCAAACTCATTTATCGTCAGCTATGCCGACCTGCTCTTCTGCTGATACAGATCTTGCAAAGCTGCCAAATTCATTGTGTGCTGCTCACAAATATGATGTTGGTCTCATCACAGATTGTGAGCCAGTTGTTATTACTCCTAAATCAAATTACAGGCCATGTCAGAAACAATACCCATTGAAAAAGGAGGCTTTAGAGGGAATCTGTCCCATTTTTGACTCCCTCCTCAAAGCTGGAGTAATTGTTCCCTGTCCAAATTCACCTGTGAGAACACAGTCGTTCCCTGTGAAAAAGATTAGACCCCCTGGAGTACCTGATGAATGGAGATTCGTCACGGACCTCCAGGCTATCAGCCGGTCCGTTGTGGCCCACGCACCATCAGTTCCGAACCCTTCCATGATTTTGTCACAAATTCCACCAGAATCCAAATATTTCTCAGTAATAGACCGAGCAAATGCATTTTTCTCTGTTCTTGATCCAGAGCTAACTTTTGAAATCCTTTTTGGGAGACCTGCAAACACCGGAGGAGGACCCAGTACAAACTTAATTACATTAACAACTGCTCATTTTGAACACTGTGTTGGAATACTGTAAGGTTCTGTCACATTCTCTTTCTCTCTCCCATCAGACCGTGAAAGCTGCTCTACCCCTGGTGGCTGACAAACCCCTGCATCAGTTCCAGCCAGGACAGTGGGTGCTGATCCGAGATACCAGGAGATGCCATTGGAGGAACAAACGGTGGAGAGGTCTGTTCCAAATTCTGCTGGTGACTCACACTGCTGTGAAGGTCCAAGGAAGGAACACCTGGATCCACGCCACACAATGCAAAGTGTTCACAGGAACGCCACCTGAGCAACATTCCGACTCTGAACCTCCTGCCTCGAGGGGCTTCCAACAACCACCCACCTGTACCAGGCCAGTAACAGGGCCAGTTGAAGCACTGAAGCCCCTCTGGAGAGGCAGCAGGATATTTGGTTTTGTTTTCTTTTTAAAACTGTTGTGTTAGGTACCAGAAGAAAGGACATTCCACTTTGTAGCTAGGATTGACGTGCAGTTGTATGGAAGATGGTCTGTTTTGGTCCTGGTAATTGGGATTGCAATTATTCTCATCAGTCCTGTGCTCATCTGGAAAAAAAGTATAGCAAAGACAATTTGTGACTAACTTGAGCAATCACACTAGTTATATCCATCAGCTGACTTGAAGAGAGATTCATCACTTCCCTGACTATCATGATCATGCTGATAACATCTGGTGGAAATTGAAGCATCAGATTGTAAGGAAAATAAGAAATGATAGTTGTTACGTTTGTTCTTTGATTCCACATGCCTTTAATGAGCAACCATTGTTAGTACCTGTTGCTATTGATACGGCCTACACTATAGCTACTTTCTTTCCGGATCAAGAACATAACCAGTTGGTTGAGGCTATTTCTCCTTGGGTGAAAAATTATACCGTAAGACCAACAAGAAAGGTCATAGGTTCTCTAGTGTGACCACTATAACATGAGCTATTAAAGGAACTCTTTACAGGTTTCGGGGTAAAAGGAATCCAATAAGGGATCCAGACGTCTGTATCGTGCAGGAAGAAACCACACCTTTTTTTTTGGGGGGGGGGACAGAAGGATGTAAAATTATTATACCTGCTTCATGTGCTCTAATTAATAGAAATCAATCTCAGCCATGTACTATTAGAACTGACCCTTACACCATTCCAGAATCTTTAGGCCAAGCACCTGTGCCTCATATTTTAACTCTTAATCTTACAGCCTTACCGGACGGAAGTAAAATGTATGGTTGTACAAGTAACTTAACTGCAGTCCTTGTTGCTTTTCCTAGCAGAGATGGGTATTTGTGTCCCAAGAACATGGTTTGGATGTGTGGAAATAGATCATATTTTTATCTGCCTGCTAATTGGTCTGGAGTATGTTGTTTAGCTCATTTACTACCTACAGTCACCACTTATGATTCAGTCACCCCATTATTAGAAAGGAAGACAATGCTCAAACGGCAAAACAGAGCTAGGATTCCACATTGGCAAGGGATCTTGGGTACAATAATTCCTAGTTATGGTGTTACTAATGCAGTCCATAGGATTACTGACTTATCAATTGAGTTAGAAAATCTTACTGCCTTAACTGAAAAAGGGTTCTCCTCTCTGATGAAGGAACAGCAGGCTATAAGAACTATGACTCTGCAAAACAGAGTGGCTCGAGAGGGGAGGTGTTTGTCACATAATTGGAGAACAATGTTGCACTTTTGTTCCGGATGTGTCCAATAATATGACAAGTATCCATGATAAGTTACAGAAAACTCAACAGGAGGAAAACAAAGGCCCGTCTTGGGATCCTTGGTCCTGGTTTATTTCTGGTGGATGGACTTCCTGGTTTATAAAAACTGGAGTAATTCTTTTGCTTTTCTTTTTGATTTTGATGTTTGTATCATGCTGCATTTTTCGACAGCTCCAAGCATGTTTGGAATTCGGCTCATAAATTGCAAATTGCAGTTTAATTTCTGCCTTTTGAGTTGCAGTGCAGGGGAACCTTGTGTATCTGGGCAACATGTAAGGCTGGTATGGATCGGCTGAATAATGACTGTGATTTTCCCAATCTGCCGGCCAATTCCCACTGAAATGCTCCTTTTGCAAGGAAACCCAGTGTAGTGAGAACTTGAACCGGTAATGCACGGCTCCTTCTGGTATCCCTCTGTAATGCTGGGGTCAGTTCTACACAGAGCTCCAGGATGATTGCCCTGGGGGCAATCTGAAGCGGCTAATAAGCCACTCATCATCATGCGCCTGCAGGTCAGTCTGATCTGTGAACGCTCCCTCTGAAACCATACCATTGGCGATGTCTTTCAGCAGAGCCAAAGCTGCCATCGTTCCACCTTTACCAGCTATTTATGGACTTGTGTGATTGTTTACACCTGGTCCACCTTAATAATAATCAAACCTGACCTGTTTGAAGTTACTCTGCGGATCCGACTCTGTTTTCTTTTTCAGAAAAATCGAAAGTGCGCCCACAGATATTTCATGCGCAGACCGATGCACAGTTACATCTATATGTGACAAAAAATACTATTTACATTTGAGTGAGATTTTTCTGTTATTTTACTTGTATTTTAGTTAGATATTTGTTTGTGTTACCTGTATGATGATAAATGTGGTTCAGTTTCATTGTTTAACTTTAAACAATAAAAGATTAAAATCATGAAAAATCACCGTGTTCGATGCTCCTTGGATTAAATAACACTGAATGGAGTCAGATTTCAGTGTATTTAGATGAGTTTTGGTGCTTTGTTGTTTGTTATTGTCCACTGAAAAAGTTTGCTTGGCTGCCGCATATTTTCAGGGCAGATAAAATTTATGCTGACGTTCATTTTTATGTATGCCGACTTGGCGCACAAGTCGACAGCTTCATACATGCGGCCCCAGGAGATTTTACCAGTGGATGTGTTACGTCTTCGATTCGTCTGCATACGATGCAGTTGTGTTGCAGACCCTCGTTCACAAAGAGTGGAACTCAACCTCAAAAACAAGCGGAGAAAGTTTCTTGAGGAAAAGGGACGTTTTATTGTCAAGATGCACATTGAACTAAAGGAGACGCAGCTGCTGCAGCCTTGGTCAGACCTGCAGGGTCTGTCCACTCCCACAGCAACATGAGACGCATCAGCACCATCTTATGAGTTGAAACTGGCATAACACCATAGATGCTACTGTAATTATCAGGGCTTCCAAGCCTCCATGGGGCCCGAAGCGAAATCTGATTTAGGGGCCCTCTACTTCCAGTAACATGGATTGCTGCAATCAGCAGTCAGATGACTGCTGATTGCAGCAATCCATCAAACACACACATACTATCAGCTTTGGTACTGCTCTTCACATTACCCTGTATCATGTAGTCTAACTAAAAGTTATAAAATAAACTAGTATTCAACCTATTTACTGCAAAGGTGTCATCAGGTTCATTATCTTCTGCAACAGCAATGGGCAAAAATAATCTGTAGTCCAAGAAAAACAACCAGCAACAACTAAAATAACTTAGATATATAAAAATAATTCAATTGTAGAAAAACAGACAAATTTAAACAAAATAAACAATAAAATTTCAAGCAAATACTTAAATAATCTAAATGAACAGTTACCTAAAACCAGGTAAAAATGATTTAAGAAACAAATTTAAAGTTGAATAATTAGTTCTTAAACTGTAAATATATATAACTGTGTGCAAAATTGAACTTTGAGGCCTGAAGCAGTCGCTTGGTTTGCTTGTGCCTTGGGCTGCCCCTGATAGTTAGCAATATGAAAAAAGCAAGGCCCAGGGGGCTTTAATTTAACAACAAAATTATTAAAACTAATTTTTTCATGGATCAGGAAGTTTAACAAGTTAACCAAAATGTAAGAAACTAGTTGGGTGATAAATATTTGGTTTCAGGGTATTTTATGGCAGATTTAGGACAGTAACAGAAAGTTAACACAGGAGGAAGGTTACTTATAGATGTTTTATTTTCTAACTGATTGGATGCTGATGGCCTTTGACGATTGGGTTTTCCTCCGTTTCCTTCCTTGTATCCACTGCTTCTCTCTCAGGGAACTAAAAACAAACAAAAATTGGAAAAAAAAAAATCTTTTTATTTGAGGAAACTGACAGAAAGATACGATGTAAGAAACGTGAAGCTTGCAGCTGATCTTTCATTCACAGAACAGAGTGCAACAAACACACTTCTGGGGGTCTTTCTGTTAAAATCTCAGAAAGAGATTAAAAAAAGCTGAAATAATTTAGTGAGGCTCGTTTTTTCTCCAGAGCTTCACCAACATGGATTAGTTTTTACCACCAGGTGGCAACAGAGGACCTTGATGATCTTGTCCACTGAAAGCTGTTTCAGGCTTGGGTTGGACTGAGGAAGTCCAGTCAGAAATGTCAGAAAATAAAACTTTGAAGATTAAAATTCAGATTTTCCTTGTTGCACTGAAGATGTTCCTCCTGCTGCAGCTCAGTTCAGCTCCTGTCAGGACCAGGTTACATGGTCTATAAAACTCCAGAGCAGCGGTCGGTAGCAAACATCTGCACCCCTTCCTGGCTGCCAGAAGATGGGGCTGTTGATCTTCTCCGGCTGAACTCCAGCTCCATGTGTGGATTCCTCTGAAGAACAGGATGTCAAGTCAAGGAGGAGGAGGAGGACATGCTGGGACTGGCAGGTCGGCCAGAGGTGGAGCCACAGGGACAGGAACCTGTTTGAAGGATTCAGAACCAGAGAAAAACTGGATCAGGATGTTTGGATCCAACTTCTGCTGCAGGTAAAACCATCTCTCTCCCTCTGGGTTCATAGGAATGTTCTGTAGGATGATCCTGATTTGTTATCAGTAGTTTTTTCCACATGAAACAGAAGTAAAATAATGTTCTACTGAAGTAAATCCAACTGTGAAGTTCTGCTCTGTGGCCTGGTTTGCAGGGACTCTGCTGCTGAGCTTCAGGCTGGTTCTGTGTCGGTGTGTGTTGCTTGCTGGTTTCTGTGGCCGGGTGTGTTCAGCTGAAAGAAAACCCACCCTGTTCTGATTTCAGACCAACGCTGAGCCTGAACACGTTTCAGTTTCCAGGAGAAATCCCCGGGTTCTGACCCCTGAGTCCAGAACAACTCTGGACTCAGAGATCAGGAGGGGTTCGTGTGTTTTCTGCTGTCAGGTGTGGTCTACCTCCATATGGGACACAGCAATGGTACAAAGGTTCAGCAGAGGAACCGGTCCAAGCACATTCCTCTGTTTCTATCTTGCAAACACTGATCCCAGCAGAACATGAGGAGGTTCTGCTGGAAATGTGGCTCTTGTTGGGTCCCTGAGGGAGTCCTGGTAGAACTTCAGATCTCACTTCAGGTCCCTCTTTTCTTTCTAATGGGTCAGTTTCATCTATTTTTTTTTTTTTTATACGTTTTTACTGATTGAACCTCAGGAATGTTTCAGAACCAAAACTGGAGGTTGTTCAGAGCAGTTCAGGTTAACATTTCTGATGACAGAGAAGAGCTGGCCTTTATGCCTCCTGGTTCACGTCTTATCCAGTCACAGCTGGTTCTTCTTGGTCCGGTAGAGTCCCTGTGACCATCTTTAGATCCTCCAACAGGAGACACCTTCAGGACAAACGTCTTTCTCTGATAACAGGTCAGACCAGGTTCTGCTGGTGGCTCCAGTTCAGTGTTCTGGTTCTCCCTGTGGTGTGTTCAGAAATCCTTTGGAAACAATCGTCCGATCAACGTTTCGCTGTTTCAGGAACTTAAGGTCCAGATTTCAAGACCATGGAGAACATCATGAACACAGCAAAAACACATCTTACCAAGTATTTTTGGTCTAGTTTTTAGTGCACATATCTTGATTACACTTGAAATAAGACAAAACTAACTTACAAGTAACTTTTCAGCAGAGGAACAAAATATTCTAACTCATAATATGGGAAAAATATCTTGTTCCAGTGTCAGATTATTTCACTTATAACCAGAACTTTTTCATCAATATTTAGGAGTTATTGACTTAAAACCAGCTCCTATGTCTGCTGAAAAGTTACTTGTAAGTTAGTTTTGTCTTATTTCAAGTGTATTCAAGATATTTGCACTGGAAACTAAATAAAAAATACTTGGTTTTGCAGAGAAACCAGACAAAAGTGGATTTTCTTGTAAAATCTGGAACATTTGTAGAATTTGTTGGCTTGTAAACTTAATCTAAAGCAGTGGTCTCAAAATAAAGTCCTCAAGGGTCAGAGTCCTGCAACTTGTAGACATGTCTGTTGTCCTGCACACTTGAATTAAATGGCTAAACTGCCTCACTAGCATACAGTCAATTGCTACAGTGCTCTCCTAATGAGCTAATATTGGAGCCAGGTGTGCTGAAGCAGAGATACATCTAACAGCTGCAGGACACTGGTCCTTGAGGACTGGAGACCATGGATCTAAAGAATCTGGGTTTTCCCAACAGTCTTCGTGTCGGTTCCTCTCTCTGTTGATGTTCTGAATAAAGACAGCCTGTACCAGTCTCCTGTTCTGACTGCCGTCATTAAAAACTGGGTTTTCAGTGTGTTTCAATGGGTTTCATGTGGTTATTATTAAGGAGTAACACTAATTTATGAAATGAAATTACTTCAGACATACATACATGTGTATATATATATATATATATATATATATATATATATATATATATATATATATATATATATATATATTACACTGAATTTATATTTATATAAGTCTTTCATGCCAGTTGCTAAAAGATGCACAATTTAGGTGGCAACCGTGGATTAGGTGCCTTGCCCAGTGGCACAGTGTCTTCCTTGAATAGACAGCTTTCAGATTGAGAGACGATTACTTTGTCCAGTGAGCTTCAGTTGTCTGGAATCTGTTACCAACACTGATTCAATAGAAAGTTGAAATAAATGGATTATGGTTGCAAATCTGGATTTTCTGCTGGTGAGGTGTTGCTTCTGCAGGAGCAGTTGTTGTGATCTGGAGAATTTGCCTTGGAGGTAGAAACTGAAAAAACTGGTTCTTAGTCAGATCACCGACTTTGAGGCGGAACTGTACTGCTTCATGAAAAACAGCTTCAGGAGTCCTGAAGACCAAGGACGTCCCTGAGGGACTCCAGACTGTCAGGAACTCAAGAACCATCTGAAATCTGGATCAGATTAGGAAGGTATCAGAAGACTGAAGAAGTTATTGTTCATTCTTGCAGCGGTGAATGAGAACATGTTGTTGTCCAACCTCAGAACTGTCAGATGTAGAGACCAACCTTTCAACCACTGGACATGTTTTTCAGTCACTTTCCTCATTTAACCCAGAAACGTCTGTATAATTATTCATTCTTCAGCTCATACTGTAGGTTCTGTGGCTTGATAGTCTGTCTGATCAACCCGAGCAACTTTTCAGCCACATTCAGATACCAGAAGTCCTGATGTGGAAGTTGCCCATGTTTGCATGTAGGAAGAAGAAGGCGTAATCTTTTCTGCATCTTTTCAACAAAGCGTAGCGTGAGGAATTGTTTAAGAGCTAAATCTGGTCCAGATTAGTTCCTACTACAGTTTACGCTCAGTGAGAGCAAGAGATCTGGTTTGATTTCATCCTGTTAGATCCAAACAATCATCCCCATCACAGCTTCTTTCCTTCAGAGGTCTACCTGAGTCCTCAGAGAGGTCAGAACTTCTCTGGTTGGACCTGTCTGTTCTCCTCTTAAACTCTGGTTTAATGACAGCAGATTAGTTAGTTAGATAACTACAGTTGCCGTGGTAACTGGTTGGTTTATTAGTCTTGAACTTTGACCAACAGGCAGCATTGTTCTAACTGTGGTACAAATGAAAGTCTTCATGAAGTTTTTGGAGTCTTTAAAAGGAGTAGCAATCTGATTACAAGAGTCCTGGAGGTTTAAATGGTCTGTGGTCAGGTTCTGGGTGTTTTTGAGGAGATTGTTCTGGTTTTTTAGGAGACTCCAGCAGCCATCCATTGTCTTCTACCCAGGCTAAGGTCAGAAGTAGAAGGTCCAAAAGGAAAACCCAAACACCTCTCTCCTCTTAGTCACTCTCCAGCCCATTCTGGAAAATCCCGAGTTATTGCCAGACCAGAAGCACAGTACTTTCTAGAAACCAGGTCCAGTGTATTTTAAATTCTGTATAATCCCTGGGGTGCCTGGGAGACCTCCAAAGGGAGGAACCAAGAACTCCTCCTGATCAGACACCAGAATCATCTGAGCTGAATCCTCTCGATACCAGATTATGGAAAAGCACGGCTACCCTACAGAGGAAGTTCATTTCAGCTGAATGGATCCAGGATCTCATTCTTTCAGTCATGATGTCAGGACCATAGATGAGGGTTAGGAGTTTGGGAGTTTGTAAATTGAAACTGAGCTCATTTTTCACAAATATGGACCAGAGTAGAACCAGCTTTACTGCAAACATTCCCCAAACCATCGATCTGTCTCCTGCAGCATCCTACCAGCACTCAGGAAGAGGAACCCCATCTCATGGTTTAGTGCTTACTTGGTTTAGTAGCACTTTATCCAGTTCAAATGAGCTTTTAGAAGACTCTAACCCAGATTTAGTGGGATGCAAAGTGATGGAATGGGTAGCATTGTCACCTCGCAGCAAGAAGGTTGCAGGTTTGAATCCTGTCTGGGATTTTTCTGCAAGGAGTTTGTATGTTCTCCCTAGGATCTCTCTGGGTACTCCTGCTTCCTCCCATAGTCCAGAAACATGACTGTTCGATTAATTGGTCTCCCTAAATAATTTAGCAATGGTTGTTTGTCCTGTCTGTGTCTGTCTTGCCCTGGACTGTGGAAGAACCACAGTGCTGGTTCTGTTGGACCTCAGTACAGCATTTGACACTGTTGAGCATGACTGGAGAGCTGGGTCAGACTCTCTGGTTCAGTACTGGACTGGTTCAAACCTGACCTAAAGAACAGTAATAAGATTAGCTACCATAACTATGCCGATAATACATATCTCTATATTATGATATCACCAGGTGACTATGAACCCATCCAAGCACTGAATAGATGCTTAGAACAAAACAATGCATGGAGGTGCCAAAACTTTGTCCAACTGAACAGAAACAAAACTGAAGTTATTATCTTTGGACCTAAAGAGGAACGATCTAGAGTCAGTGCGCAGCTTTTGTTATTATAGCTAGAAACTAGTGCTCAGGCCTGAAATCTGGGTGTAGTGATGGACTCAGACCTGAACCTTCAGAGACACATAAAGACAGTTACAAAGTCAGCCTTCTATCACCTGAAGAACATTTCCAGGATCAAAGGACTAATGTCTCAACAAGCTCTAGAGAAACTCATCCATACGTTACTCTTTAGTCAAATAAATGGATGGATGGATGGATGGATGGATGGTAGGTGTGGAGGGACAAAAGGAGGTTTTATAGCTGAAGCTTTGCAAACATTGTTCAGCAGGGTTCACAAGATCTTGATGATGGAACATCTGACCAGGGCGGGACAGTTCAAAAACAGGTTAGATATGTGACAGCGCTTCTTGACCTGTTCTGGAGTTTTGGATGTTCCTTGAGATTATTACTACTCCACCGGATACATGATCAGGTCTTGGGGGCCTTTGGGAGGATCTTTTGCATCCCTTCAAGTACTTTTCTGTGAGATTTCCAGTGTCTGATATGTTTATTTCCATTGGAACAGTTTTCTAACAGACAGAAGTAGAGCTGAAAGGTCTCTTAAAGAGAACTGAAGAGGGTTCTAAAGGTCTTTTTATGGTGGAAACATCTGACAGAAAACTGTGAAGATCTTTTAGATATTTTTTTGAGTAAGTTATGAAGGTCCTTATGGAGGATTAAGTCTTTTATTTATGTTAGTCAGAACCCGGAACAGGTTTTAGGGATAATTATGCTTAAGATGCCTAAAGGCATCCAAGAAATCAGGAAATGAAAAACAGACAATCCCAGAGACCCTGAAAACTGGAGCAACCATCTTGAAGAAGGTCTTCAAGGATCTGCTGGAAGGTTCCAAGTTCTTGAGGGACAGAAGAACTTTACCTTCATGGAGAACATTTCTGAGCAGCTTTCAGAGCTGAACAGGTGAATCTGGCACCAGAACAGCTGTGTCCAGAGATTACCAGAGAGCCGTCTCATCTGTGTGTCTCTGAGCTGATCATGTGTCGGGGAGTAAACGTGTAACTCAGAGTCATGTGAACATCGTGTGGTTGGACTTTCTCAACATTCCTGTTTGTTTTCCAGTGTCATGTAGGAAGACTCAGCTGAAGGATTTATGAGCTCAACCCGGTTATTTCTGTGCTCAGTGTGACCACACCCACACTCACCCACAGGGTAAAGGTTGGGTTTCCTACAGATGTTCTCTGGTCTGATTGGCTGCTGGGTTCATGATGTCACATGACACACCGTCAGTGTGGGTCCCACCATGTTGTTGGAGACGATCCTCTGCAGGAATGTTTGCTCTGCTCTGATTGGTCGATATTCTGGACACAAACCTCGACCTCGGTCTGATGATTGACAGCTCTGTTTGTTTTGTGCTTGCACAGAGTGGTGTGTGTGCGTGTGTGTGTGTCAGTAACATGGCAGTCTGCGGAAGGGAGGGGCTGAGTCACACAGACAAACAGTGAGAGAGAGAGGAGGGAGGAGAGGTAATTGCACTCCAACATGGAGTCTCAAACGCACCTGAACCAAATCAGGATCAGATCTGGGTCCAGATCCTCAGCAGGGTTTCTGGCCGCTCTCAGTTCATTTCTGTGGCCGCATTTATTTTTAGTCATGCCTGATATTACTGTATGTTTTAGAATGGTTAAAAATGGATGATTAGATTGGATGGATGGATGGATGGAAACCTAAATTCGAGACCAAAGATGAACAGAACCGGTTCCTCAGCTCAGTCTGGGTCCCCTAGATGAGCCTTAGGGTCCCACCTTTGCTTTGGGGTCTTATCTGAACACTGAGGCCCCTGACTCTTGGTTCCCCACCTGTGGACTGTGGTCCAACCATAGGACACCCCCCCCGAGAACCAGGACCTCACTTCAGATATGAGCAGTGAAGCCCCATCACCGCTCCGAGGCTCTACCAGAGTGTTTTGACTCCGTCTGACTCTTGAGGCCCCTCCTGAGCAACGGGGCCCTTCCTGAGCATGGGTCAGATCTGATCAGGTTGTGAAATTTCTCTCTTCAGTCAGAATCCTTGTGGTCGAACTATTGTTCCTCCACAAAGACAGGAAACACACATGATGTGATGTCATGAGGGGGTGGTGTCCACAGAGCGATGTGGGCGGGGCTTACAACTGAAAGGAAGACCAGGACTTCCCTTTGTAAACAGAGCTGGCCTGGAATCAGCCTCCTGTCATTGTTCTGTGGGACAGAGTGCCTGGCTCGGAGGCTGCCAGGCAGGAAAACTCAGCGTGAGGAGCATTCCATCGCTGGAGATGGGGCTTCTTGCTTTCTAACAGGATCCAGGCCAAACTTTGTCATCGTGATCAGCTGCTGCAGCTGTTCAGGTTCCTTCAGGGCTCCAAGCTTCGCCCAAGACCTGAAGGAATGTGGAGAAATCAGGAAAATATGTCAAACAGAAAACAGCAGCTGGATTTTTATCTGAACGTTCAACAAAAGTTAAACTAATTTATTCTGTAAGCATCAGAGCTGCACCTGCAGAGACAGATGTTTGGACTGATTCTGCAGCATTCAGGAAAACAAGAATCAGCTGCAGGAAGTCATCGATAGATTCTGGAAACCTCTGAGCCTACTGGATAACAGTCAAAAACACAACCACTAACAGGTGTAAAAAAAACCCAACAATATGAAAACTGCTCAGTAAATGTCAATTCTTTGACTTGTTAACCCAAGGGGAGCATCAGAACCAGAACTGCCACCCTGAGACGGCTGAGCTCCTCCCAGCGAGTCTTGGCTGAACTGCGTGTTTCTGAAGTCACGTGGAGGTTAGCATGTTCAGACAGGTTCTGACATGAAGAAGAGCTCATTACTGTCATTCCTAACGGGTTCTGTGTGCAACTGCTGTTCTCGAGGAATTCTGTGGAAAACAATCGTCGGCTGTGCATGTTCTGGTTCTAGGATCTGCTCTTTGTTCCAAACGTTCTGGTTCTGTTCCTGAGGGAGGCCAGTTATCAGGGTTCAACCTGACATGACTAAATTCTGCCTTCAGGAGCGGAAACTCCTCACGAATTGAGCTCTGACAGGCCCCAGGCCCAAATGGTGTGTCCAGAATATCTCGGAACCAACAGACCCAACAAAAACACATTAAAACCAGTGATGGGAAAAGTTAATTGCAGGGTCTGTAATTAATTACTCACATTTTAATGTAACTATATTGACAAAATAAGCAACATTTTCAATTCAAAAACCCTAATGCTGCTAAATTATTGAATAAACAGCATCTGAGCTCAGCAGCAAAGATGTTTCTAGTTTTTAATCTGTTCTTCAGGTTCTTCCAGCATCAGATTGGAGCAAAGTTCATCTCTCCAGAGTTTCAGGAACCCCTGATCATTCATGGAGCTTCTTTAGAAATGTGGACTGTGGACGCTAACATTAGCATTGCTGCTATATGTTTAGCATTGAGATGCTATTCTAGGCTAGCATAGCTTCTCTGATAGGCAGACTGCTTTTAGCACAACTTGAACACAACTGGAGTCTTTTCCAGCGTCCCATCAGATCGGCTCTGGAAGCAGAAATTAACCCCCAGAGGGCCCAGAGGAGCCGCTTTGTCCTCCATCGCTGTCATTTCCGGATGTCACTTGTGCGTCAGATTTACAGGCATAACAGAAACGAACAAATACAAATGTTCCGTCCAGAATTTTTGTATGTGTAAAAAAAAAAAAAAAAAAAAAAAAAAAAAAAAAGCGATTAATTCCATTTAAAAAAATTTTGTTAAAGTCTGTGTAATGAACTTCTCGAATTTAATGCATTGAAGTCCTGGCCCTAATTGAAACTGATTCATTGCTGTGAAAATGTCCCAGAATCTCTCTGAGGACCATAAAACAGGTCCAAAATAAACAGAACCTTAACAGATGAGGTGTGCAGAATAAAAGCTCCTCCTGAGTCTAGCTATAATTTATCATTCATCCTGAGCATGCAGAAGGCAGCAAACATAAACCTCTGTTTCCATTCTGTCTTTCTGAACTCGGGTTTACAACAGATTCTGCAGAGACTGAATTAAAACTGGGAGTCAGAACACCATTTTCCTCTGGTTATCCCTGCGATTCCCAGCCTGCAGTGGTCGGGGTCGGTTGGCAGGGCAACTTGGCATGAAGATGAGAGGAGAACCGACCTGATCCGAACTGTTTGTGTAGCATGTTGGACGTTTTTGAGTCAAATCTGAACGTAGTCAGGTAGAGAGAATTGATTACTGATCCAACTGCAAACATGTTGCTGACAGCCAATGAAAACAGAGGCAGGCAGAGAAGATTTTGTTTTCTGTAAACGTTATTGATAAACAACTTTTTAACAATGAACTTAAAATAACAGACTCACATTGAGCAGAACTGATGGAAGAGAAGAAATCTTTTTAACATGAAAGTAAAAATGAGCTTAAATTAACAAGTCAGTGATTTATAAAATAAAAATAAGTCATTTTCCTAGATGTTTAATTTTAAAGATTCAATATTTATGGATAAAATATTTTCCAATCATTTATCATTTTTTATCTCAAATTTTTATCCATGCAGTTCTGTCAAAACATTGACAACAACTCTAAACAGGGGGGGTTTTAGCCTTGATTTAAAGGAACTCAGTGTTTCAGCTGTTTTGCCTTTTTCTGGAAGTTTGTTCCAGGTTAGTGGAGCATAGAAGCTGAATGCTGATTTTCCATGTTTGGTTCTGGTTCTGGAGATGCAGCGTATACCAGAACCAGAAGACCTGAGTAGTCTGGAAGGTTGATACGATGACAACAGGTCTTTAATGTATCCTGGAAATGTTCTTCAGGTGATAGAAGGCTGACTTTGTATCTGTCTTTATGTGTCTCTGAAGGTTCAGGTCTGAGTCCATCCCTACACCCAGATTTCAGGCCTGAGCACTAGTTTCTAGCTATAATAACAAAAGCTGCGTGCGGACTCTGGATTGTTCCTCTTTAGGTCCAAAGATAACTTCAGTTTTGTTTCTGTTCAGCTGGAGAAAGTTTTGGCATCTCCATACAATGATTTGCTCTAAGCATCTGTACAGTGCTTGGATGGGTCATCTGGTGACATCGTAATGTAGAGCTGTGTATCATCTGTGTAGTTATGGTAACTAATTTGATTACTTGTAATAATTTGAGCTAGTGGGAGCATGTAGATATTAAATATGAGGGGTCCCAGGACTGAGCCTTAGGGTACCCCACATGTGACTTCTGTCTGCTCCGATGCTAAGTTACCTATTCACACAAAGAAGTCCCTGATCTTAGACTGGAACCAGCCCAGTACTGTACCAGAGAGTCCGACCCAGCTCTCCAGTCCAGATTTGATGACTTTTCATCTCCTGAATATTTAACTACCAAGAGGAATAAACAGAAACATGATGGGTGTTCCACCTGGATGTTACAGACACAAATAACAGAGTCTGTTGTTTTTCCAGTTTTGGTTGCTTTGTGTCCAGCTTTTTCTGGTAATAAATGATGTGGATGTTATGTATTGACTATGACAGCCTATGATTGGATTTTGTTATCCTCCTCTTAGTCTGCTGTAAGGAACTGTGGTCACATGACTCTAACAGGTGTGTCAAACTCCAGTCCTTGAGGGCCGGTGCTCTGCAGCTTGAAGAGGTGTTCCTGGTCCAACATGCCTGAATCAAATGGTGAAACTGACACCTTGGCATGTAGCCCAGTTCTACAGAGTTCTAGGGTTGACCTTAATTATTTGATCCAGATGTGCTGAAGCAGAGACACATCTAGAATATGGAGGACACTGGCCCTCAAGGCCTGGATTAGCTTCAGGATTCCTGAACCGCAGTCTGAACATGGGGAAGAATGAATGGGAACACCAATCTGGACCCAACCAGGAGACTGTTGTTGCTAATTTCATGTTTTCTCATTTTAAGGTCGCTGAAAATCAGCAGTGACCTTTGACCCCTCACCTTCAGAGTCATCTACCTGAGGGGGTGGGGCCTGAGGAGCTCAGGGACGGAAAAATGGCAGCAACCTCCACGATGCCGAGCAGAGGTGAGTTCTGTATTAGACATACAGAAACAAACTGGATCTGCGAGGTTCTGACTGATCAGAACCTGGTTCTGACTGAGCAGGCAGAGTTTGGATCAATGAACCAACTGTGTGCTGGAGCAGAACTTTTGTCCGATCCAGTATTGGTGTGACCCTTGCTGTGATCGCTTTGACCCGCTCAGTTTGACCCGCTTCTGATTTTCCAGGTCTTGGTCTGGTCCTGGTGGAGTTCGAGTACGAGTACAAAGATCAGAACGGGGTTCTGGTCACTATCAAACCCAATGAGCGCTACGTCCTGTTGGCCAAGACCAACGATCACTGGTGGCACGTCCGGAAGGACAGCAAAGCCTTCTACATCCCAGCCAAGTACGTCAAGGAGCTGCCCACAGATTTCCCGTCTCCACTGGACTTTGCTGACCCTCCCGGTCCAGAACCGGCCCCTCATCCTGTGGTGGCTCCTGTTCCTGTTCCCATCCCAGTTCCAAAGAATCTGGAGGAGCCCGGAGGAACCAGAGCCAAGCAAAATGACGAGGTGATGATCCGCCTCAAACCTGACAATTCCAATCGGCACCATCGGAATGAGAACCGCATGTCCACATTCGGCGTACCTCTAGATTTTCCAGACCTGACTCATGTGGGGCCATCATTGAGGGTCCACAGCAACCACCCTGCTGGTTCTGCTGAGATTGGAACCACAGCTTCCACTGGGACTATTAACATGGCTGACAGTAAAAAGCAGCTCCACATGCGGGGGCTCCTTGAGGACCAACAGGATTCTGGGAAACCGCGAGTTCCCAGCTTCAGTCCGGCAGACCCTCGGACTTCCAGCCGGCCCCAGAACCAGCCCATCCCTGTGGAGATGCCGGTGGTTCCTCCTCACAGTAAAATGTCTGAAGGTCGTCATGACAACAAGCAGCAGAAAGAGGAACCAAAGGAGGAGGAAGAGGAGGAAGTAGCTGAGGAGGCGACAACTTCAGAGAGCAGCGAGGAAGAGGAGTCGTCTCGAGGTCACCACATCTATGAGTCCATCCAGGACCTGAATCTGGACCTGGAAGCTCTGAGCAGAGAACCAAAAAGTCCATCATCAGTGCCTGATTCATCACCTCCTGCTGTGGCTCCGCCCACCTCACAGGTAAGAGCCGTCCATTCAGAGGGAATCAGGGACGGTTGAACCATGAGTTATTCAGGCTCCTGGCAGATTTAGGTTTTAATTCATGTGTTCGTCTTACCGGCAGGTTTCTTCTGACTAAAGGGGTCATGACAACAAATGTCATTTTTCTGTGGTTCTGGGGGTATAATATGATCTGTTGTGCACTGATGAGGCCGTGTGAATGTCAAGAGTTGGTATCAAAAGTCCTGCTCATAGACGGTCAGCTTTGTTTCTTTGCTCAAAGATGGACAAATCAGAGAACAGGTTATCATTCTACGTAATTCATATTCTTCAATTAGAGCACAGCATCAATTAAACAGTCCTCCCCCCAGCTGATACACTGGCTAATTTAAGGGCTAAGTCACGCTAGCATGCCTGGCTACTCCATTTAAGAGGATGGCTGCTATAAAGTGGAGCTGTTATGTTCAAGGAACTCAAAAATGACTGGAAGTTTCCGCTTTACTCTGAAGGATGAGAGAATCAGAGAAGAGTGGCTGAAGTTCATTTATGGCCTGACAAAACAACCCCCTACAAAAAGGTGTTTTTTGTTGTTTTTTTTTTTTTATTAAATTCTTTGGAGAATTGACATATGCAGCAATATCAACTACATGAAATAGTTCATACAGTGATGTCACCACCCCTTTAATGTTGAGCGTCCAGGTCAGAGTCCTAACATGAATCTGTGGTGGGAGCTAAAAATTAGGGTGATGGCCTTTCAACCTTGAAAGATCTGAGTTGATTGATCAGCCAAGCTGATACAGGAGTAAAGATTTTTTTTGTTGGAAATTGAGAATCGTTTAAAAAAACATTCAATGCCATTTTAAATAAAATCTATTAAAAAAGAGGGATTTTAATTTTCTTTAAAAATTTATCCTCCCATTTGCTGTAAGGTGGAGTAGTCGGAAGCACTGTTGTCTTATAGCAAGAAGGTCCTGGGTTCAAATCCCAGCCTGGAATATTTATGAATACAGTTTGCATGTTCTCCATGTGCATATATGGGTTCTCTCCGGGTACTCCAGCCTCCTCCCACAGTCCAGAAACATGGCTGTAAGGTTAACTGGTCTCTCTAAATTGCCCTTGGGTACCCCCTCCTTTTTCATAGTTTCATTATTTTCTTTTATTTCCCATTAGAAACAAACTTATACATGTAAACCTGCCTGGAGTATGAATAATTTTGGCCTTTGATTATTTGGCCTGGATTATATTTAATCCCTGTATAACACAAGCTTGCCTTAACGTCCAATCAGAGATGCTTTTTTCCTCTCCTTTCTTCTTCTCCTTCTATCACATCTGTGTATTTATTGCAGCTTCAGCTTTTCAGTTTCTTGTAGTTATAACAAGTTCTTGTTTTCACATCTTTGGTTTCTGTAAATTTACAGAATATTCACCATTAAAGACACTTTAAGCATTGAAGGCGTGCAGTGGAGCAAGTGAGCGCTAGCATCATGGCGAACTTGTCGCTTACCCTCAGTGACTCCTCTAACCACAAGGTGTCACTGTAGAGACAATAACAGCTAAACAGCAGAAGAAGAGTTAAACTGATCTTTGTGCGACCAACATCTGACCTGCAGGAGTTTTTAGTAATGCTTTCAAAGTGGAGGTGTGACTTGATTAAAATTTTTAATCCAATTAATTAATCTTTTTTAATCAGAAACCATATATCAACAAAATGAGCAACATTTTCTATTCAAAAACCCTTTTTCCTGCTAAATTATTGAATAAATAGACATACAAGCTCAATAAGAAAGATATTTATTGTTTTTAATCTGTTATTCAGGTTCATCAACCAGCAGATTGGTGCAAAGTGCTATTCTAGCCATTCAGCTTTTAGCATTGGGGACGTCTGTGCTGCTGCTACATGTTTAGCATTGAGATGCTATTTTAGGCTAGCATAGCTTCTCTGATAGGCCCACTGCTTTTAGCACAACTTGAACACAACTTGAGTCTTTTCCAGCATCCAATCAGATCAGCTCTAGAAGCAGAAATTAACCCCCAGTGAGGCGAGAGAAGCGGCTCTGTTGTCTATTGCTGTTGTTAGCGGATGTCGCATGTACGTCAGATTTATGGGCGTATCAGCAATGAGCAAATACAAAAGGTTCCAGTTGGAACTTTTGTATGTGTAAAAAAAAAAAAAAAAAAAGCGATTAATTGCATTTAAAAATTTTAATGTGTTTAAAATCTGTGTAATTACAGTAATATATTAAATTTAACACATTAAAGTCCAGGCCCTAATTGAAACTGATTTATTGCTGTGAAAATGTCCCAGATTCTGTCTGAGGAGCGTCAAACAGGTCCAAAACAAACAGAGCCTTAACCCCCAATGGGCAAAGTGAAGCAGCTTTTTCATCCATCGCTGTTGTTTGTGGATGTTGCTTGTGTTTGAGATTAACAAGCATACCAGAAACACAATACAAAGTTTCCATCCAGAAAAAAAAGCGATTAATTGCGTTTAAAATTTCTAACACCTTAAAATCTATGTAATTAGTTAATGAAAATTAACACATTAAAGTCCCTGTTCTAATTAAAAGTAATCCTGTTGCGATTTTATACCACCTTAACCTAACCTGCTTCAATAAACACTGCAGGTTATTTATTGGTTTTTGAACTGAAGGCACATGACTTTGTTCGCCAGTAGTTTTCTGCCATGTCTGTCTGGAGTTTTGATTGGCCATGTGGAAACACTGTTGCACATACTGACCTACGATCAGTGTCATCCTCGAACACATCCGGGCCCAGACTGAGGTCCTTCAAAGCAGCACACGTGCCCAGATTGAAGGTTCACTTCCTGTGTGTGTTTCCTGCCTGATCTTGATTTCTTGATGGAGTCTGGAGGAAAAAAATTGTGAGCTGCTGAGGTCAACCTGACTTCGTTGGAGTCTTTGACCTCCTGGGAATCAGAGTTGATGTTCTGTGGGTTTCATCTGCTGTAACATGAATATCAGTCCCACTTCAGAGGCTGCTGGTCTTCCTACAAAATAAAAGCCCTGTGCAGCCATGGCTTGTTTCCTGCAGCATCGACACAGGAAGCTGGAAACAGAAAAAGCCGTTTCCTCTTTTTCTTCTCCTCAGAGCAGAAACAAACGGCTGAACTTTGGCTGTTTTATCCTAAACTGGCTTCGTGTTATTCTGGTTCTGCTGTGGCTTTATTTAGATGTTTCACTGTGTGGTTTATCTGTTGGCGTTCATGGACCGATGGCGTTTCTTCTGATCCAGCCAGAGCAGGATGTCCGTAAAGATGAGGAGGTTCTGGATGATTCTGGCTCTGCAGCTGGCTCTGGACAAGTTCAGGGTCTCGGTGTAGGACGTCTGATGTCAGAACAGGATGTGATGAGGTCGGGTGGAAGAAGTGATGTCACAGCGGACAGGAAGAGGTCAGGGTTAGACAGGAAAATGTGAGGAGGTGGTGACGCTGCAGTGACACCTGCAGGTCAGAACCAGAAAGCTGACCCTGACTGTGAATATTTCTATTTTATTTATGGGAGTAAAACTCTGAAAGCTCCAGAACTTCACCTCCCAGCTTCATTGAGCTGTTCTTTCATTTGGTCTCAAAGCTAACTTGTCACGTGTTGCATTGTGGGAAACTGAGTCAGAGCTGCACATCCTATAAAATCATCCTGTCGCCAGTTTTCTGTTTATATCTAAATGCTTTACAGGAGTTAAAGACTGAAGCAAAATCTTAAGGAAGTCTAGTTATTTTACCCCAAAATCCCAGATATGGCCATATATTGCTGTATTTATTAGCTAAACAATTCTGAAACAAATTAAATGACATCATTCTAATCAATGACGCATCTATTTTTCATATCAAATAGAGGAGAATATGAAGGAACAGGTCTGTAATTTGTATTTTTCCAAACGAGTTGCCAGGCCTTAATGAGCTCTTCTTAACAAGCTGCTGCTGATTGACAGGAAACACGAGCCAAACGTTCTCAGTGAAGACATGTTAAGCTGAATGTGACTTTTCAGGAAACAACATTCATCTTGATGACATGACCTGCAAACAGTCTGGGTCTCAGGCCAACTGGGAATTTAAGGAGGAAACTGGGAAAACTGGAGCATGATCAGACTCCATCCTGGTTAATGAAGATTGTTCTTCATCAGTGAAGTCACCAAAGAACCTGAGGTGTTAGATAAGCCAGAGAAGCAGCAACAAAGTACCGAATAGGATAGTTTATGAGTCCATTGTTTTCCCTTTGCTGGTTCTGAATGGAGATGCCTGATTAATTCCAACCTTCTGGTCCTTCAAACAGTTTGTTTGGGTACAGAATCAGAAGAGGGACTGAACGTCCTCACAACACCAGTCCCTGAAGATGACATGAAGAAAGGATTGTCTATGGCCTAAACCAGCAGATTCAACTTCTTCATCACATTGGCTGCTCTGGACTGAGGAGCAAAGAAGAAAGTTCTGAAATGCATTATGTCAGATTGAGGTTGAGATGTAGGCTTAGGCTCTTTTCCCACCTGATAGTCCGGTAGACTCGGTTCAACTGGGGACCAAAACTGCAACATTTCTTCCATTTGCGGTTCTCTTTCTCACTATACTGTGTCAAACCAATCAAACCCTTTCAGCAACCTGTTCCCCTCCTCGCCTGTGGGGGCGCTGCACCAAGAACCACTGATGGAAACGACATCAAAACCTCTGAAGACGCTGAGCACAACTTTCATCTTCACAAAATGTAAACAAAAATGGAGCAGTGTCAGATTTTAGTGGTTGGAGGATTTCTCTTCTGTCTTTGGCTAAAGACCACGAGCCATTTCTTCCGCTAGCGCTAGACTCACACGTTTGTTTTGGTTGTATTTACCCAGAACACCCTACGCTGTAGTCCACTTCCTACTTTTGGTTCACATATGCATTTGAATGCATATGTGTTTGATTATGTGTTCACACCTCCCCAAACGAACCAGACTTTCTAGGAAAACGGACTGGAGTTGGATTAAAGTGGACTAAACAGGGTTGGTGGGAATTCACCCTTACAGTGTGTGACATCACCGGGCTTGGTTCTGGTATTGTTCATCAGGAGGACGAGAGAACATAACTACATCACTTATTTTACTCCACTTACAGTAAAGATCAAATCATGTATGTGTTAAGACCAGGACTGTCCACCAGGGCTGCCCAGATCTAGTCCTGCAGAGCTACCATCCTGCAACTTTTGGATGCATCATCATCAGCGTCATTCAGCTTTGCAGATTCTTACTAACGAGGCATTCATGTGATTCAGACATGCTGGAGAAGAGATGCATCTAAAGATTGCAGGATTGTATCTCTGCAATCTGGTACAGGGTTCCTTTCACATCATGGGAGGAACAAATTTCCACCTCCACCTTCTTGATCATAACAGCTGCATGAACATGAACATCTGGATGTAGCTAAGAAATGAAATCCACCAATGTTCTGGATAACATAAAACTATGGTTTAAGACCAGTGTTATGAAAAGTTCTGGTCTCCCAACAGTTCTTCTGCTGGTTTCTGTTTGAACCTGCATCATGTTGGAGTTTTTACCTCCAGTTGGTCTGATTACAGCTGATTTCTGATGATCTCATTTCCTGTACTGATTCATGTGATGACCTTTGGACTCAGACAGTAGGTCACCTGGTTTCCTGCCTGGAGCTTTGTTTATGAGACTCCCGGAGAATCCACCTGGGCTGTTGCAGGGAACATGCTGTAAATCAGGTGCAGCCGGACAAACTCCTCCAACAGCTCCCCAAGCTTTTATTACCTTTCCAGGTCTGACTCTTTAGCTGTTTAAGGATTTCCTTCCCACAGCAGGAACAAAATTTTCCTGGTCAAAGGTCACATCACTCCTGATTGGCTGCATGAATTAGCTCAGAATGAGGCTCAGATTGACAAGTAATTTGAGCAGTTATTGACCAGACCAGGTATTGACTGGACCAGCTATTGATTAGAACAGGTATTGATTAGAACAGGTATTGACTGGACCAGATATTGACTGGACCAGCTATTGACTAGAACAGGTATTGATTAGAACAGGTATTGACTGGACCAGCTGTTGACCTGACCAGGTTTAGACTGGATCAGCCATTGACTAGATTGGGTTTTGACTGAGGCCAGTTATTGATTAGACTTCTGTTTTAATCAGATTGGTTATTGATTGAACCAACAGACCAGTTGCTTGTAGGACTGGCTGTTGATTGCAGCAGTTAATGGGCGCTGTGGATTCAGCTGATGGTGGTTCTACTGGGAGGTTGAAATGAAGGTGAGTGACTTCAGAAAATGTTTCTGAACTTTATGTGTCAGAAGGCATCCGGATAAAAAGCTTTCAGATGGAAAATCTGGACTGGCTTCAGAGGTTTACTTTGTTTTTTGTTGGTTTTTATGAAGGCTGTGATGTAGACTGATTCTGGAGAAACATCTGCAGATCTTTAAGCTGCTGGCTTTGAGTTTCACAGATTAATTCAGGGTGTTTTTAGACTGGGAAGATTGTATTTAGATGTGGTTGAATATGAGAAGATGTTAAGTACTTTCTTTTCTTTCCTGTTGAAGTGGATCAGTATCCTAACCTGGTTCAGATGGACCTGCAGTTTGATCTGTTTACTGTAGATAAGTTTTTCTGTGGGATCCTGAGGTTGGTTTTAACATAGCAAGAAAAAACACAGACCTGTGAAAACCAGAGCAAATCTGAATCAGTTAGGGTCCATCCACACCAGCCCTGTTTAGTCCACTTTAATCCAACTCCAGTTCATTTGCCTTGAAAGTCCGGTTCGGCTGGGGAGGTGTGAACACGTAATCAGACTCTGAAAAGCGAACTCTGGTCCGCCTACAAACCTCGGTCTCGATTTGAATGCATATGTGAACGCCAAGCAGACCAGAGACTGCTTCAAAGCAGGAAGTGGACGACAGCGCAGAGCATTCTGGGTAAATATAACCAAAACAAATGTGCTAGGCTAGCGGGAGATGTGACTCATGATCTCTAGCCAAAGACAAAAGAGAAATCTTCCAACCGCTATAATCTGACACCGCTCCATTTTTGTTTTCATTTCATGAAGAAGGAAGTTGCGCTCACTGTCTTCAGAGGTTTTCGTGTCGTTTCCTTCAGTGGTTCTTGGTGCAGTGCCCCCACAGACGAGGAGGGGAACAGGTTGCTGAAAGGGTTTGGTTGGTTTGACTCAGAGTGGAGAGAAAGAGAACCGCAGCAGCTGGAAATGGAGGAAATGTTGCAGTTTTGACCCCAATCGAACCGAGTCTTGCGGACTATCAGAAAAACACCCTTTGAGAACCAGCAGAAGGGATTTGTGGACGATATTTCCTGTTTTCAGATCATTCGCAGAAGTTTTTATTGCTGCGTTGCTTGAAGAACATCCTGAGGAGATATTTTCCTCCTCACCATGACTGGTTCTGGTTCTTAAACTCGTTCTTTGGACCCTGCCAAAGAACTCAGATGTAGATTTTGTTTTTAAGAACAGCAGGTGGCAGCATCATGAAGCTGAACCTCCATCAGAACATGAACCAATGATATTCCAGCTGTTATCAGATTTAAAGTCAGCAGATCAGAGAGAACAGAGTTAATGAGAGCCTTCTGGAATGTATGTAGCTCGTTGAAGACTGACAGAGTCTCGGAGTGAAACGGCCAAGTAATTTCTCCAGCAGCTGCTTCTTAGTGGCAGCTGGATGTTTCCTGAAGGCAGTAAACACACAGCCTGCAGCTCCCTGAGGACCTGATTGCTCTGATACCACGTTTGTGTTTACAAGATGATCAGATAGCTTCTGACGTGGGACAGGAGGAAAACACTAGCAGGTCTGAAGAAAATACCAGTTCCACTGGCGGATTATTTCACTCATAACATGGAAAAATTTAAGAAGTGGAATAATCTGCCAGTGGAGCTAGTATTTTTTTCAATATTAAGGAATCATTGACTTAGAGCAAACTCCTATTTCTTGCTGAAAAGTTACTTGTAAATCAGTTTTGTCTTATTTCAAGTGTACTAAGATATTTGCACTGGAAATTAGAGCAACAATACTTGGTAAGATTTTGTGTTTTTGCACTTTGATCTGAGTTTAATTAATTTAGTTCAAACTGTTTGACTGTGAGAACTTTATAAATCCCAGAGACATGACCAAAATCATGAAAACAGCCAGAAAACTGAAACTAAAATGCAGATTTTTTTACTTTTTTGATTCTGGGTAATTTTAGCCAATTTTCAAATGCGATGATCAACCAAAAATACTTGGCAAGATTTTGTGTTTTTGCAGTGCAAGCACGGGGCTTTTTTCTCAGCTACAGGACCTGTAAATATCAACTCTTGTCTATACCACAATAATCTAGAATGTTAATCTGCTGCTTCATTTGGTTTTATCTAGACTTTCTGCTCTAGTTTCTAGTCCAAATACCTTAGTACACCTGAAATAAGACAAAAGTAACTTACAAGTAACTTTTCAACGAATACAGGTGCTTATTTTAAGACAATAATTCCCAATATTGATGAAAATATACTAGTTCCACGGGCTGATAATTTCACTGATAACATGGGAAAAATGTCTCGCTATAGGTGAAATAATCTGCCAGTTGAACTAGAACTTTTTCCATTAATATTTAGGATTTATTGACTTAAAACCAGCTCCTATATCTGCTAAAAAGTTCCTTGTAAGTTAGTTTGGTCTTATTTCAGGTGTACTAAGATATTTAGACTAGAAAATTGACCAAAAATACTTGGTAAGATTTTGTGTTTTTGCAGTGCAAGTACAGCGGTGGAGGAGTGATGATTTGGGCTTCTTTTGCAGTTAGAGAACTTCTTTTTACCAAAATAATTTAAAATATTTATCTGCTGTTTCATGTGGTTTAATCAAGATTGACAGTTTGGAATCTGTTCTTTAGAGGTGGGCGGATCGATCCAAGATATCGATAATATCGATTCCATGTCGGTATCTGTATCAAATCGATACTTTAGTTTCAAATTCTCTCTTGAAATTTTATTTTTGTATTGTAGTTTCTCAAATCTACCTCAAAAAAAGATTTGTATTTGCTCACAAATGATAATTCTTGCACTGCAAAAACACCAAATATTACATACACCAAGTATTTCTGGTCTAGTTTCTTGTGCAAATATCTTGAATTCACTTGAAATAAGACAAAACTAACTTAAAAGTAACGTTTCAATAGATATAGGAGCTTGTTTTAAGTCAATAATTCCTTAATATTGATGAAAAAGTTCTAGTTATAAGTGGTATAATCTGACAGTGGAACAAGATGTTTTAACTCATAATATGGGAAAAATGTTTTGTTCCACTGGCAGATTATTTCACTGATAACTAGAACTTTTTCATCAATATTAAGGAATTATTGATTTAAAACAAGCTCCTATATCTGCTGGAACGTTACTTTTAAGTTAGTTTTGTCTTATTTCAGGTGAATTCAAGATATTTGCACTAGAAACTAGACCAGAAATACTTGGTAAGTTTTTGCAGTGTGCACTTCGCTATTGGAAATATTGCACACAATTTAGTTGTGTCTCTCTATTGTTTCTATTTAATATATTATTAAAGTATTTTGTAGACACTTATGAACTTTGTCCAAATTCTGTTCCAGGTTTTAACAAAAAAAATTAAAGGAAAAACCACAAAAAGACCTGAAGTTTGATGATAAATGAAATCTAAATAATAAAAAGTATCAGTATTGTGATAGTGGCCTTGTATTTCTTTGGCATCGGCTCGATACCAAAATATGCAGTATGACACACCTCTGCTGTTCTGTGTTTCTGTTCACTGAACCATAAAACCCCGAGAACTAAAAGAGGGTGTACTTTCTTTTTACCGTCACATCTATAAATTCTTAAAGAGAAGCAGGAATCACAGAAGCAACCCTGGAGGATCTCCAGAAATTAAACGACGCTGATAAAGCTCCATGCCTCCGTGACTCGGATGATTGAAGAGATTCTGGTTGTTTGGAACCTTTTTCTGCTTCCAGGAAGGTTTTGAAGGAGACATGGGGTTTCAGGATGAGTCCTTGAACACATTTCAGCACTTAACCACCAGGAAGAGTTTTTGGATCATGAACGAGAGTCAAGTTCAGACAAATCCTGAAGACCTGAAACCAAAACAGTGAGGGGCGGGGCCACTGTTCTGTAGGGGCGGAGTCTAAGATTGCAGACAAACAGAGTGGGGGCGGGGCTACAACTCGCGGAGCCATTGAGTCTGACAGCTAGACCCAGCTCCACTTGCAGCCAGATCAGAGACAGGATGAGATGTTTCCTGATGGAGGGTTAATGCAGCCCAGACCTTAGGATCATGGAGACATGGTGACGGGTGAGTCCACATCCTGCTAGACTCTCCACCTGCGGATGTTCTTCATGCTTCTGCTTTAATCCATGCTGGCTGGTTCTGAGAGCCTCAGCCTGCAGCTGCAAACAGAACCTGCAGGAGGTTTGGACTTTGAACCAGGCTGAGAGGGATTTACTGTTAGAGAGTAAAAACTGTGGTCACTTATTGATGAGATGCTCCTCGGTTTGCTTCATCACACAGCTTCAGAAGATATCTGTAGTATAATCTGTGGAGAGGCAGAACTTTTCAGAAGCTCCTCAGGTTGAAGTTCTGATCGGATTGAGTAAAAATTTGAAGTTCCTGTTTGTGTTCCTGGGATTAGACCCTCCTGGAGATGTTCAGCCAACTCTGACCACTTCGTGAAACACGGGAATCATTTTCTCATGTGTTTATACAATATGGGAGGAGTTCTTCCTGTTGGTCTGCAGCTCCATCCACCCAGTCAGAACTGAGTCTTTCTGCAGCTCCATTAGGAGGACTTCCCTTCACACTTTGATTTTCTCCTCAAACATCAATAATCGGATCAACCAGACTGAAACCGCTCCACCCAGAGACTCACATTAAGATCAGAAACAACAGAAATCACCAGAAATCTACGTTTGCTCAATTTTCTGTTTATCAGGATTAAATCTCAGCCTTTTAGAACCAAAACAATCTGAACATCTCACCCATTTAATCAAGTTCTGGTTCCAGTTTAGAGCACTAGACTGCAAAAACACAAAATCTTAGCAAGAATTTTTGTCTTGATTCTGGTGCAAATATCTTAGTACACTTGAATTCAGACAAAAATAGCTTAAAAGTAACTTTTCAACAAGATATATAAACTTGTTTTATGTCAGTATTTCTTGAATACAGAAACAAAAAAGTTCCACTGGCAGATGTTTTCCCTTAAAACAGGAAAAAATTCTTCTGGACAGAAGCAATGACTGAAGCAAGCAGAGCCGACTCTTTGGATGGAAAGATGGTAAATTACTTACAATGCTGTCGGCTCCCGCTGCTCAACAACTTTAAAATCCGTCGACAGACGGTGGCGTCCATTTCTGCTTTCATAAACGAAGTGCTGCTGTGTGACTTCTACATTCTTCTTCTGCACATGCAGGTCGCTTTGGGGTCATAAACCGTTTACACAGAAGTCTGGTTGCAGTTGCACTTAATTAGAAGCATGAATGACCACACAAAAACAGTCAGATTTCAGCAAAAAAATCAAAATTAAGTATCAACACCTGCTGTGTGAACCCACCAGCCGCTCTGCTGTAAGGGAGCTGGGTGGTTGGATGACGGTTGGTGGGCTGATCTCTGTTTGGTGAATCTCAGACTAAAATGAAGCTCCAGGGTTTTTAAATTAAATTCAGTCATGATGCATACAGGATGGATGTTTAGTGGACACAAGGGAAGACTGTGCCTATAAACTGAAAATGTCAACTTTTCTCTTTCTGCAGGACCAAAACTCGCTCGGCCCTAGTTCCCCCATATACGCCAACGTCTGCTCCCTGAAGAAAACCACCCCTCAGATCTCCATCTCCTCTACGACCCCTGCAGACCCTGACCCATCAGAACCAGGCCACACACCCTTATCAACAAGCTCCTCCTCCAGCATGATAAGCCCCGCCTCTCCTGTCAGCCCACAAGACGAATGGCAGGTAAGGTGGCCTCAGAATGAAAGGAGAAATGTTGCTGAATGAAAACTGCTGGTTGAAATGCAGAAAAACGAGTGAAGATTATATTTTTTCTGGTAGCAAAAAGACAATTTAAGGAAAAATTTGGTAAACGTGAATAAAGTTTTAAATTTTCAGGTGCGAACACCATCTGAGTTTAAACCCTTCTCTGCTCTGAGTTCATGTTACACTGAAATAATTAAAGTTTGATCAGATGTTACCTGAGATCATCAGGGTTTCACCGCAGGGATCAGATGTTCCTAAGGAACAACTGAAGCTGTGCTGCTTTGCTTGAAGGCACTTCAGCAATGAGACTTCAACCAAATCAGCATCTTAGCCCCTCCATCAGTCTAGCTGCAGAGAAGAAGTTCCAGGACATCCATGAGGGTCTCCAGGACCTTCTCGTGTTGCCACCACTGCAGAGCTTGCACGGCGCTGGCAGCAGGTGGCTGTGGGAGCATCTCCAGCACATTGAGAAGATAAGAAGCATCTTCTGTCCAAGAAAACCACCAAGGACAGTATGAAACTCTGTGGAAGAACAGGTCTGGACACCATGACATTGATGCACAGTCTTCTCCTCTGATCAACCTGGAGAAGAACGGCTGAGAGCCACCATGACTCCAACAGTGAAACATCCTGGTCCTGGTTTCCTCTCCTCCAGAAACACTCAAACTCTTATAGTGCCAAACACGATTTGGGCGTCTGGTTTACATGCACAGTCTATGTGGACGCGCGTCTAGGGGGCGTCAAGAAGTCTCGTGGTACGTCTTGAAGCATCTGGCACTGCAGGTTTTGAAGCAATTCGCGCGTCTGGTGTTTTCAGATTTTGAACGTTTGACAGTGTGTACAGTGTGTCCAATGAGTTGGAAAATCTGAACTCAGTCAATCAATCAGAGAGGCTCCGCAGTGACATAGTGGCACATTTTCCAACGGGATGGAAGGACCAAGAGCCCAGGAAGTCTCGTCATACAAAGACGACAATGGAGGACAAGCTTATGGTCGCTGTTTGTTCCCGTCCTGTTATCTACAACCAGTCGAGCAGGTCGTCAAACTGGGCTGAGATGGAAACAGCGACCCTGGTCAGCGCGCAGTTCCTGGACTAGGAGGTGAAACTCACCAATCTCAGAACGC
This sequence comes from Anableps anableps, assembly GCA_014839685.1. NCBI lineage: Eukaryota > Metazoa > Chordata > Actinopteri > Cyprinodontiformes > Anablepidae > Anableps > Anableps anableps. The sequence continues at coordinate 30,656,140 of CM026083.1, read as the reverse complement.
CTCTGAATTATCTGGTGGATCCAGACACAGCACTGAGGCGCCGACCACCATGTTCTCCTGCTTTCAGTAAATAAAGCCAAACTGCTCTTTCAGTTTCATCCGCTGTTGGACAAAGAGACTGGAAGAGGAAAACAACCAGAAGTCAAGAAGCTCCTCCCAACGCGCATCTTTCCACACTTTGTTCAGACGCACTTCTAGGGCGATTTGGATGCTCAGTATCAAGCGTCTCAATTCAAAGATCACAAGAGTCCAACTTGAGGCATTGGACGACTTTTTGACGTGTGAAACGCGTTCGGTTTAAATGCAGCATTAAACTGTTTTTCTGCAGTAGGAAATTATTTGAGATGTTAAAGCAGCAAACCACAGATGTTTCTGCAGAAGCTCTAAACCCTGATGGTATCTTCCTCCATCTGCTAAGGTTCACACTGACCAGGAGAGCGGGAGGAGGTTTTATTACCATCCTCTAACCAGGCAGACCACCTGGTCGGACCACAGAGGCCAAACACCTGCTGGAGACATGGACCCGTCCGGTCCGCTCTCGCCGGCCTCCTCTCAGGTACCATACAGCTCCTCTCTGATCTGAAACAGCTGACAGTTCTGGTCTCTGACCTCCTCCTCCTCCTCCTCCTTCCTCTCAGGGCTCCTGTGAATGGGAGCAGCTGCTGGACGAGACCTCAGGGAGAATCTACTACCACAACCCCAACACTGGAACCACTTCCTGGGCTCTCCCTGACCCAACATCCCCCATATCTCCTCCTGGTTCCACAGCCAGCAGAAACCAGGACGAATGCCCGGTATGAGCCTGAGATTATCCTGGATTACCTGTTTTAGGATCAGTTGACATGAGTGATTTATCTTTGAAACATGTAGATCAGCAGTAAATAGTCTGGACTTTGCTTTAATGATTATTTGTTTGATGGTTTGAAGCCTCCTCTGCCAAAGCCAGATTATCCTGTGGACCGACACGACGACGATGGAGACTTTGTCTTTACGGTATGAAGGAATCTCAGAGTTTTCCGGTACTCCCCACCTTCCTCTGGTTTAACCTCCAGTTTGTGTTCCCAGCATCCTCAGCAGCAGCTCCCTCAGGTTCCCAGAACTCAGCTGGACGGCCAGCAGAAGCAGCAAGAGGTGAGCAGTCACGTGACAGGAACATCAACCCTATCTTCACTTGAACCTGCTGAGATCAGGTGGTTTTATTGTATTGCAGCAGAGGCTGATGGGAAACGGAGTCCCTGCAGAGGGAGGAGCTCCGCAGATCAGGATCATGAGACACAGCATCACTGAAGACGTGAGTGAAACGGGACGATGAGCTTCGTGATCCAGAACTGTTCTGGGAGGTAATTCCTGACATTGCCGCTGTGTTCCAGATGTTCTCCCCGGGACACAGAAGGATCTCCTCGGACCTCACAGACGCTTTCAGGAAACACTCTCCTGACAGTCCACAGGTACAGACTCACCTGTCTCAGTGCTGCGTCATGTTCAGACCCCCTCACCTGTTCTCCAGACCCCCATTAGGTCCTCCACAGACATGTTCATTGATTTTCTGACCCATTTCCTATTTTTCTTGACTCGTTCATTCAGGTAACAGTTTGTTCATTGAGTCACTGACTCAGTGACTTATTACATTAATTTCCTGACTCGTTCATGTGTTCACTAACTTGTTCAACTATTTCCTGACTTGAGCTGTTCATGGATTCATTGACTCATCCCATCATTTGCTCCTCCTAGTTTCCTAGTAGGCTCAAGCTGAGGAGGAACCTGTCCAACCACAGCACAGGCAAACGCCAGCACCGTGTAGGTTCAGAAAGGCTGCTGGATGTTACCGGCGCCGCTGCTAAACGTACTAACATCTCATTTTTTACCAGAAGGAAACTTTTCGGGCAGCTGAGATGTCCTAGCGCCTCCTGCTGTCTTAATTTAGCAGTGCGGCTTTAATCTGAAAGATCCGGGTCGAACACCAACACAGTTTGACCCGAAGTCATCCTGAAAGTTTCCATCCAAGACTTTTGCCCAGAAAGTTTCTGAGTGTTTTCCCACTAATCCCACTAACCGCTTATCAGTAACCATTCATCCTGTCAGCTAACAGCTCTGAACTGCTGGGTTGGTTCTGGTCTTGGTTCTGGTCTTGGTTCTGAAGTGTTTGCTGGGTTTTTCCAGTAAGGATCTGTTTCATTCAGCAGTTTGGTCCAAACTGAAGAACAAAAACTTCGTCTTCTGTGAGAACTCTGGTTCACCCTGAGCATGTCCCTCAACATCCAACATGTCCCTCAGCATCCAACAGATTTTCAACATCCAACACGTCTATAACATCCAACATGTCCCTCAACATCCAACACGTCTTCAACATCCAACTTGTCCCTCAGCATCCAACATGTCCTTCAACATCCAGCATGTCCCTCAACATCCAACACATCTTCAACATCCAACACGTCTATAACATCCAACATGTCCCTCAACATCCAACACGTCTTCAACATCCAACACGTCTACAACATCCAACTTGTCCCTCAGCATCCAACATGTCCTTCAACATCCAGCATGTCCCTCAACATCCAACACATATTCAACATCCAGTATGTCCTTCAACATCCAGCATGTCTCTCAGCATCCAACATGTCCCTGAGGATCTAAAACATCAAAGTGCGTGTAGATTCATTGGATGTGAGATAAATAAAAGAAAATTCTCAAATCCAGCTGTCTTTGTGGTTTAATCCACTTCTCCAACATTAAAATAAATTAAAATAAAGATGTTTCTATGATAATGTAATGATCCTAACTCCTACAGTTCTTTCATTGCTGTGTTGATGTTAAAATATAAATGAAATGTCGTTCTTCCCACTTCCATACCACCTTTACTTCAAACATAACCTTCGTGTAAATTCTACGTAAATCAGAGGTGTTGTCCTCTTCAGAGTTGCTTCTCCTCCAGCAGCTACAGGAACTTGAAGTCTGACACCTTGAAGCTCCTACAGAGATGTTCCCTGAAGGCTGAGCTTCTGATTCACAGAAATCCTCCCTGTAATTTGGCTGTTTTCCTTTTCTACTCTAGTTTTATTGCCTGAAACACAAAATTTAAATCCTGAAGGCCTTTTTCAACCAGCTCCACTCAGGTAGTGATAAGCCCTCCAGCACACATCTCTAACCCCATCCCACACTCGTTCTGGCTCACTGTAAAGCTACATTGTGGATTTCTAAAGGCAAGGCTCTGATAAACCTTAAGGAGTTTAGAGGTAGTGTTAATAACGCTGATTTGGATTAAACCCTTTGGTCTGAAATGGTTCCTGACTCTGTGGGAAAATGATACCAGCAGGGAGCATACTGCTGAATGAAGTGACTAAGGTGGATAAAAGCCCTCAGGTAAACCCAGGTAGACTCTTACTCTCCACTCCCATGTTTTCCAAGGAGTCACATTTCAGAAGCTGACCTGCAGAAACCTGAGAACTCACCTGTGCTTCTGTGTCTCTGCAGTGCCACCTGCTGGAAAAGGCAGGAATTGTTAACAAGACCAAACTGGTTGATCACGGCAAAAAGCTGAGGTGAGATCCAGAAGCTTCTGTTCTGCTTCAGCTTCAGTTTGAATTACCTGCACATGGAAAACTGTGAAGTCATTCTGACGCTGAAACTCAGACAGGATTGTTTTCCATGTTTGCTGTTTCTGTCAAACAGGAAGAACTGGAGTCAGTCCTGGACCGTCCTCCATGGTGGGATTCTTACTTTTCACAAAGACCCCAAATCTGCTCCAGCAGGGAACGCTGTAAGAACCGAAAGCCCTGATCCACACATTTCTTTTCAGCTCTCCGTAGAGAACCCAGTTTTTCAGAGTGGGCTGGACCTTCAGTCCTGGAGGCTTTATTAAGCTCTCTTAGAGTTTTCTTTAGACTTTGTCTGTTTTCAGTCCAGTCAAGCCTCATTTCCAGTGAGCAGTATGGCATGGGTTGGTGCGGTTCAGTACGCTGTATTCGCGATTGATTGATTTATATAGCGCTTAACAGCAATCAACTAAGGTGACCAAAGCACTTTACAGTAAAAATCACATCACAAGACAAAGAAAACACTAAAATCAACAATAGAAATAAGGGAAAATGCCACTAGGGTACACGATATTAAAAGCCTGCCTGAAGAACTAAGTCTTAAGCATAGATTTAAATATGCCTGGGTCAGAGGTGGAGCAAAGGTCTTGAGCAGGGGTGTCTAAACTTATCATATGGGCCAAAATCATCAAGTCAAACCGACTTGAGGGCCAAAATATGTTCTTTTACTAACTTAACAATAAACTAAGCATGCAATTATTTAATTTAACAAATAAAGTAGTCAGATTTGTCATTGGAAGTGGATGTGTAAATTATTATAGATCCAAAACCTAAAAAGGGTTTTGAAGGTTTGCCTCATTAAAAGAAAGTTTGCAAAATTTCTAGGTATTAACTGGAAAAAAATAGAACAAAATTTAGTCAATTCTCAGCAATAAAATCAGGATTTAGGTCACTCTTTTCTTGAAAATACTTCCTGTATTTAATCAAGTTTAATGCAGTAAATTAAAACAGATTTGGGTGCAGCAAAGCTTTTGAGTAAAAGTCACTATCCAGTGACTCTTTCCTTGCAAGAGAATGCAAAAAGCCTGGTTATTTAAAGAAGAATAATTGGTGTTGTTTCCAACATTTTCTGTTGTAAGAAGATTTTACTTTGTGATAATTTTGCCGTAATAAAAATAGAAAATCTCCATCTACACCATATTTGTGTTTGATGTATTGTGGGCAAATTTGTATCATTCTTGAATTGAAGTTAGGAGCCGCAAATGACCCCTGGGCAGCACTTTGGACACCTCTGGCCTAGAGGGAGTTTGTTCCAGAGTCGGGATGCTGCCACTGAAAAGGCCTGGTTACCTCAGTGCTTTAACTTTGTTCTTGGGACACTGAATAAAAATTGATTTGATGACCTCAGGGTTCTCCCAGAAAGACTTCAAAGTTCTGATAAATAAAACAGGGTAGAAGCGGCCCATACAAATGCCATTACTGGCCCCCTTTCAGTTGCAGGTCCAAAGGACAATGGACCAGTACGGTTAGGGCAGAGCTGTAGCTCTTTTCTTTAGACTTTGTCTAAAGAAAAGACAACTACTACACTACTTTTCCCTAACAGAAAAGTAGTGGACAGAAAAACTTCACCTATGTTGTCGCACGAGTATAATGCCACGTTAGATGTCTGTGTTTAACCCCGCCTGCCCAGTGAGAGTCCAACTGGTGGTGGAAATGCTGTCCTGAATATGCTGGACCATAAAATAGTGTGCCGAACTGGAATGATCCATGCCACACTGCTCAGAAACGAGGCATAACTGACAATATGATGTGTTCTTTAGCTTTCAAACAATCAAAGAAAAGTAAAAAAACAAAGTGTTCAGCTAAGGAAATTCACTCCAGTAGGCGATTGTCCTGTCCTTAAGAAACAAGACCTGGTACAGATTGGACCCAGGACCTGAGAGGTGCATCATCCTTTGGTTGTATGGAAGTTAAATGTCGAGCCTAGATGTTAAAAGTCAACAGACTCAGAGTTGGGAACCTTTATCTACCTAAATGCTCCATGGGTCTTCTTCTGATAATGTTATGGTTCTAGACTGAAACTGGTCTTGAACTTCAGCCAAAGCCTAAAGAAGTACTCTACAAACCTGGAGTGCTGATCCAGACCAGCTGAAATGATTTCTAAGATGAGCTTCCTCACAGTTTTAGTTCCAACCAGGTGCAGATATTCCCTCAGGCAGCTGAAGCCTCCAGAGAACTGAAGACGAGCAGAGATGATGGTTTTAGTGATTATAAGATGGATTTCTGCTCTTCTCTCAGAACAAAGCTTCACAGATCATTCCAGAGTACACCGTGGACCTGAGAGGAGCGTCGGTTCAATGGGCCGCCAAAGAAAAGTCCTCCAAGAAGTTCGTTCTGGAGGTGAGACCGCAGTAGCATCTCTGTTGCCATGGTTACAGATCATTGGGCTGCCTGTAACTGGGCCATGTGTTTGTGCAGCTGAAGACTCGTCAGGGCTGCGAGTATCTGATGCAGTACGACACTGAGAGCATCATCTCAGACTGGTGCAAAGTCATCCAGGAGACCATCCAACATCTGACGCCTCACCAGGTGGTACAACCACACACCCTACAGCAAACTCATCCATCCTGCAGGGAGACCAAGAGCCTCCTGCTTCACCTCCAGCCATAAAAAGCCAGTTCTAGTTTTGTTGGATCTGTCAGCAGCCTCTGCTGCTGTTCATGATGCCTCATTGCACCGCTTATGCGTGGTTCACACGGCAAGATTTCAAAATTGTCGGGCGATTTTCAAAACCTGAGAGACCACACACGACAATAAAAAATCTCAGGTATAACAGGTTTGGTCGTACACCGATTTCACTCACCAACATTCAGATGTCAGACGGGAAATCTCGCAAAGCTTCTTGAGAACAAACATGAGTGCAGCATAAACAAACATGGCCGACTGGGAAGAAGCAATGGCGATAGTTTGTGGACAGCATAAAAAGCGATACAAAGACGTCTCCAATGTCCACCGGATGTTCTGGTGTGGCCTGGTGATTGTTTTGTCTTCTTCCATCACCTCGCTTTCCTGATTGGCTACACATCACATTCAACAGGTTGTGTTCTGATTTGTCCTCGGGGAAACACCACACACGCTGCAGTATCGGGCCAAGGCAATCCAATCCATCTTGAATATCCCCGATTTGAGATCAGAGGGGTCCCGACATCCGTCTGAGTGCACCAGATCTCTCCTAACACACCACACACAGCAGGAATATCTCTTAGGATTATTTTAAGAGCCATCCCAATAACTGGGCCGTCCTTAAGATTATTGGAAAGGAAAAATCGGGACAAAAATCTTTCCATGTGAACTAGGCAGTAGAAGAACAGGCTGGGATCTCTGATGTGGTTCTTAAGTGCTTCAGCTCTTCCTTACCAAGCCAAAAGTTTTACCTGACTAGCTTTTTTTTTTTTACCTGTGGTGTACCTCAGGGATCCACACTTGGAACTATTCTTTTCTCTTTTTATCTGCTTCTCTTGGGCTCCACCATACAGGAGGGTAGCTGTGTCTTATGTTTGGCATACACTGTGCAATTATTGGCCCATTTGTAACAATTTTCCAGTTGTGCGATAATTTTGTGTAATTTTGTGACCAGGCTGAGTGTCAGCTTAAGCATGCGTCGTGCATCGTGTTTTATACAGGGGGCAATGAGAAGTGACTAAAGACTCCCACATACTCAGGGTACTGTGTGTATTCTATGAGCCACATGAACTCCGCTTTCACTGTCCGCGGACAGTTGAGATTACATAGTCAAGCGTACCAATTTCCGACATTTCTCCTGACAGATTCCTACATTTCCCATAGTTCCACTTAGCTAGACACCATTTGACACCATTTCGTCCACAATATGGTGCTGACTCTCAACCTTATCAGCTCGGTGTTTCATAGAAAACAGTTTGATGTGAACACTGCTTTCCACTGAGCAGTTTACTGTACGACAGAGTACACGGTGGTGAAAAGTTACCTTTGTTCAGACGTGTCCGGCGGAGATCTGCTTTGAGTACGCATGGACCTCCGCGGAGTGAAGTACGCCTGAGTATGTGGGGCCCTTTAAGCCAGTAGCCCACCCCTGGATTTAATGGTGGCTATCCTGAATGATTGACTAGAAAATCAGATAAAGCAGGAGTGTTAAACAATCTGTGAAGGTATTGGGCTGCTGTACTTTTGCTGCTTATCTCCAGTTCCCGCTGTAGAATCGACAAACCGTACTAACCAACCATTTCTCCATACACATCGTCTCTTTTTCTCTTTACACCTTTCTCTGCACAGAATGGCAAAGGTTCCCAAGGAAGCACATTTGTTTTATAAATTTGTCATTCTCGGGCAAGCGTCTCCTCACTTTCGGGTTTTTCTTCTTCTTTGCGGTTTCGAATTCCAAACACACGTAACAGTGTGAGAACATGATTCCCGAGCCATGAATTATTGAACCCTGTGATGTAGTCATACAGTTTGAGCTGAAGCTGAATACGACTGAAAATATTGTGCAGTGCATGCCCGACTTTATCAATGTTATGCTGATGAAACATCAGCATATCTTCCTAATGTTCCAGTCCACTGCAACCTCAGGTAGAAATATCAAACAGTCTGCTAAGTTTAGGCATCATCACCGAGAAGCACCTTAATTCGCCAAATAAAATCAGTTTTGTTGCAAAAATACATCTGCTGCTGTCTGCAGGACTTCTCACCAACTGTCTGTCCTCACATCCTGCCCCTTCATCTCCTGCCAATCAGATTCAAGATTCAGTTCAAAATCCTCCTGATCTGTAAAGCGATAAATAATCCAGTTACTTCATTGACCTGAATCCTGCGGTTCTTGCATGAATTTAACTTTTGGCTTTGCTTCTTCTTTCAGGAACCGGAGCATCTGAGTGAAGACGAGGACGACTCGGACAGAGAGGACAGGAAGAGGGCATGTGAGTCTTCCTGAGACTACCTGATGATCATTCAGTTCAAAATAAAAGCTTCTCTGTGCACCTGGTTATCTCCCCTCAGGTTCAGTCTCATGATTTCTTCTCCTGCCCCTTTTTCAGCCACCAGGAGCACCTCAGGAGCAGACTCGGAGCAGAGCCGGATCCGGAGCAAGCTGAGACGCTTCCTGCAGAGGAGACCGACGCTGCAGAGCGTCAAGGAGAAGGGATACATCAGAGGTACGGATTGGACCAGAACACCGACCCAGTTCTGCTCAGTTAAGACAGAAACATCAGGGAATTTCTTTTCCTCCCAGATCCATTCAGATCAGAACGTCCCAGGAGTTTCAAGGATTTTTCCTGGTGTCCAGTTTGACTCCATGTTTTCTTTTTTGGGTCAGATGTGGCATTTAGGAGATGTTTCTGGTTCTGTTTAGTGTGAAAATACAGTAAAAGTTTATGTTTATAGATTTGATCCATGAGATGTTTATTTCACACTCTGACTGAGCGCGTTTCTCCTGCAGACAACGTGTTCGGCTGCCACCTGGACGTCCTCTGTCACAGGGAAAACTCCACCATTCCCAAGTTTGTGGAGAAATGCATCAGGACGGTGGAGAGGAGAGGTGATCCCACAGATCACAAATCTTCCCAAAAATAAAAACATTTCCTCTCGGTTCAAAATGCTCAGAAAACGGCAGATTTCAGATTTTAAAGTGTGTTTCTGCTGAAAACTCAGAAATTAAGTTTTATATGATTGGATAAATGATCAGATAAATGGATACTATTCTTTTCCCAAAGTTAAAACATAATAAATTCAACCATAGTCAGAGTAGACATTTGGAATCTGCAGGAAAAATATAGTTATCGGAGACAATTTTATGATTATTCTTCTCCATAGTTTGTCAATTTATGTCCCAAACAGCAGAAATATTTTGAAATTCAGCAGCTGTGTCATGTCATCTGGATGAGACCTTAACAGCTCAGTAGAAGATATGAAATAAAGATTTAGAATAAATAAAAAAATAATTAATTACTATTTAAAATGGCAGAAAAAAATAGCATAAAATAGTAATAATAATGATAATAATTATAATTATTGCCATTAATAATGAAATCAATATTATAATAACTTCTACTACTACTACTAATAATAATAATAATAATAACAATATGATGATGACCTGAAATAATACAAAGATATGAAATAAAGATTTGAATTAATCAATTAATTAAATGGCCTGAAATATATATTTTAAAAACTTATTATTGTTATTATTAATGTTGTTAATAGTGATAATACTTATAATAATGATTATTATTATTAGTAGTAGTATTAATAATCATTATTATTGATAATAATAATAATAGTACTGGTATGATGATGATGATGTTGATTTTGATGATCTGCAATAATAAAAAAAAGAATAGAAGATATAAATTAACCTGAAGTTACAACAAATGACCACCAGAGGGAGCCAGAGACATCCAGGCTATATCTGAGACCTTCCTACCATCCTGGCTCAGAAGATCTCTCAGGAAACTGAAGTTTTTTCTGTTTTCAAAATGAAAAACTGCATCAGAACTCAATCCAGTTAATCACAAGTGGTTCCCACAGGTTGGTCCAGATGGGGACAGGTGTCTCCTGATTGGTGGGTTTACCTGTTTTCAAACAGAATCAGTTGTTCATGTTGTTCTTTATTCTGAAAGCCCTTTTACTTCCTGATGTATCCGGGATGGAACGTCAGCGGTCCGATCAGGAGCTGACCTCAGCTTGTTATCTCAACGTTCCTGTTCCTTCAGGTCTGGATGTTGACGGGATCTACAGAGTGAGCGGGAACCTGGCTGTGATCCAGAAACTCCGACACAAAGCTGATCACGGTAACTAGAACCCTGCTGCTTCTGTCTGAGGGGTCAGTTAGGCTGGGATAGAGACCGTTAGATCAGAACCAAGATGGAGGTCATAAGAGATAACAAATCTCTGCAGGATGAAGGTTTCACACCAAGATGTACCGACACTAGATGATGCATCAACAGGATCAGGAGTTAAACTTCAAGCCTCGCCCCGTCCGTCTCCGTCGTTGTGTCCTTGGGCAAAACACTTCACCCATCTTGTCTGCTGGTGGTGGCCAGAAGGGCCGAAGGCGCGATATGGCAGCCTCGCCTCTGTCAGACTGCCCCAGGGCAGCTGCCTACAATCCAGTAGCTTGCCATCATCAGTGTGTGAATGTGTGTGTGACTGAAAATCACTGATTTCATTGTAAAGTGTCTTTGAGGGCTCTGAAAAGCGTTATAGTAGTCTAAAGTCATTTAATTTAATTTCAAAGCCCAGAAGAAGCTTCACCTTCTCACTCTGTGGTTCTGTGTCCCTGCAGAGGAACATTTGGACCTGGAGGACGGACAGTGGGAGGAGATCCACGTGATCACCGGAGCGCTGAAGCTCTTCTTCAGAGAGCTTCCAGAGCCGCTGTTTCCCTTCAGCTCCTTCGACAAGTTCATCGCCATCATCCGTTAGTTCACACACACACACTGGACCACAACCCCACCCAGCCTCCTCATGTATGGACATTTGTCTTTGTTAATCATCTTCTTATTAGCTGATAAATATGAGATTCTTCTTCTCAAACCGCCTCATGACGGGGAAACTCCTCACCTTCAGGCAGAACCGATAGACTTTCATGTTTGACCACACTCTGGTTTGTCTGAGAGGTTCTGGAAAGCTTTGATGCACTGATCGGTTTAGAACGCCGCTGCCTTGGTAGAACTTGTTCAGAACATCCTGCTGATCTGTTTCAGGACCCAAACTCTTCATGAAAACCCAAAAAGACCCGAAGAGGGAAAACTGGGATCAGACTTTAATGGGCTCGACACATGGGGAGCAGCGAACAACATTGAAAGGTGAAAGTTTTCTGCCACTTGGGGTGAAAACAAAACACGGGACGCGACAACGACAAAAGTTGTGTCGCACCTACCTGTACGAGCTCGAAGTTTCACATTCACGAATTTCGTCAGTTGCTTGGCTGGAGAAGGGCAAGCGACTGTCGCCTCATCAGACAAGTTCCATAGGAAATAAACGGAGAGGGAGCGACCCCGCCTCTCGTGTGTCGAGCCCATTAGTCATAGGCTCCAGTTTTCCCTCAAAAGCCGAACTGTTGCGTCATTTTGAATGATTCTGCAGAGTTCAAACGGACCTCTGAGTCCATCTTTGTGTTTGTGCAGAACTTCCAGAGTACAACCAGAGGGTTTCCTACATGAAGGATCTGGTCCGCTCTCTGCCGCTGCCAAACTACGACACCATGCAGCTGCTCTTCAAACACCTGCGCAGGTGAGTCCATCCGCTCTGACCCAGAACTCGGACCAGAACTCCTCCGGTCCTCACCCGTGTCTCTGCGTGTTTCAGGGTCATCGAGCACAAAGATTCCAACAGGATGTCGGTCCAGAGCGTCGCCATTGTGTTCGGACCCACGCTGCTCCGACCACAGGTCGAGTCCGCCAACATGACGGTCCACATGGTCTTCCAGAGCCAGATCGTGGAGTTGCTGCTCAACAAGTTCCAGGACATCTTCTCTGAGACGTAGAAGGAGGTTCGTTGTCACCTTCCAGAACCTTCTGAGCAACACATGCTGAACTGAACAACAACCTCTCAACACCTATAGAATCTCTAGCAAATCTTCTCCAAACAGGGGAACCTGGAACCAACTGAACTAAAACCATCCCATCGAAAACTCTGGCCTGGTTCTGAAACTTCTGAAAGAGGTTTCTTTTTAAGAACCAAGCCAAATGGACCTAGTGTTGGACAAACATCTCAGACTTCTACCGGAACCTTCTGGACCCAGATTTTGGAGTCTTGTTCCTCTATAGGAGGAGATTCCAGCACACCTGAGAGGAACCTCCTAAACCTTCTGAGGAACATCTGTCGAGCTACCGAGAATCTCCCCTGTAGAACCAAAGTCCAAACAGGAGAACCTGGAACGTAGAACCCTCCTGACCAGCACCGGGACCTACTTTAACGTCAGCGGAGTTCCAGATCCCTCCAGAACCTCAATGTTTCACCAGTAGCAGATAGTGCACTCCAGCCAACTGGTGTTCTGACCTCCAGAACCTGATGTCCTGTTCTAGTCCTTCTTAGACCGGCACCTAAGAATTCCGTCTGTCTGGATTCCTTCTGTATTTATTTCCAGATTACCGTAGAACCGTGTAGAACTCTGGATGCAGGGCGGATCTCTGCAGATTGGGCAGCTCCTGTTTACTCCTGGACTGGTTCCGAAAGGTTCTTCTGCCTGTTTGCTTTCACAGCTGCAGAACCAACCCATCCATCAGGACACAGGGGAGTGGGAACCTTTCAGGAAGTTTGAGTCTGCAGCTCAGTTAGTCCGACCCGGAAGCAGACGCAGCTTTTCCTTCTGAAGCTGAAGGTCATGTAGAAGATCTGCTTCCTCAGGAGGAAGTTCTACACTTTCATGTGGGTTTAATGTACTTAGAGGCCAATAATGGCATGAAGATCAACTGGGAAATCAGAATTTAAGTCTGGAATTTTAAAATTCCAATTGGCTCCATCAGTCAGTGCCGTTTTGATGCAGTTTGGATCAATCCTTGATGTCGGTGCCAGGTTTGTGTTCATCTGAATTCATTTTGTTAAACATCAGATCAAAGTTCAGATTTTATTTCTAAAACATTTATTTTACAAGATTTGTCATTTTTTTCTGATTCAGAGGACTCGTTCGATCTTTCCCAGCGTTTCAACAGATCCTGGATCTGAGAGGGAAAATTGGAATGTGTGACTCTTGAAAAGAGACAGAAGCTCCATTAAAAAGTTTAAATCGGAGGATGGTGTTATGGTGGTCCAGTGGGTCCAGGTTTCTTCCCTGAGGGACTCCCAAAAGCTTAGAGAACAAAATACTCCCAAAGGTTTAGAGGGTGGAGTTTTCCAGGAACATTTCTGCTGTAATGGACTTTGCTGCAGATCTTCTGTACATTCGCTCTTTGTTTTATAATGTTTAAATGTATTAGAGACACAGAACAAGGTAAACGCTGAATATACAGAGTTTCTGTAAATAAGAGGGAATTTTACTGAGTTTTATTAGAAATAAAAGTCATCTGTTCAACCAGGAATTGTTGCTGTGTCCAGTTTTTAAAGAGATTTTGGATTTATTTAAAGATCCTAGGGTTTTAAAGTTAAAGGCAGGAAACAGTTTGTCAGACAGAATCTGGGAAAGAAGCCAGACCGGATTTCTTTGGACTGGAGAGGAGAGAGGAGACCAACTAGAAACATGGTAACTAGGGTAAGCATTTAATGCTGACCCTGTATGCAAAATTCATTGTCTCCGAGTCTCTCTGAGATGGACCCATCACCTGACCAGATGGACACCACCTGTTTGTTGATGGTCCAGATGTTTAACATTCCCAGTCTGGGATATTTTCAGGACCAGAATCAATTATTCTGAATGAATCAGTGTGGATATTAAACCTTATTTCAATTTCCCTAAGCAGTTTACAGAGATTTTGATAGAAGATTATGAAAATGTCCATCTTTTACATTTTTTTTATTTAATTATAATATTAAAGATAAGCATGACATTGATTATGATAAAAGGAGAGACTTCTTCTTCTGCACAAATTAAATCACAGAAAAAGAAAAACTGAGATGTTTATAAAAGAAGCAAAAGAGACTGAAGCTCCTAAATGACTTTCAGCAGCAGGATATGTTGGACTCACCTGGACCAGCTGTCAGGGTTTCCCTGCAGTTCTCCTGTTTAGCCACCAGGTGGCAGCAACGACCGTAGCAGCAGGAAACAAGCGTCGCCATGGAGACGTTTTGTTGAGTCCGAGTTTAAACTAACCTGAACACGGAGGAACTGCTCTAGGACCAGATCTTCTGACTCTGTGAACCGGTTCTGATCCACCAGATCCGCTTCTGTGAACCAGCAGGTTCTGATTCGATCCAGTTAATACAACTTTCAGTGAGTGATCAATGATTTTTGGCTTGCACATGCGTACTAGCATCCTCTGTAATCCTCTGTATTTGACCGACGCACGTCTCTCCTCTCCACAGCGAGTTTTCTAAGATAAGTTTTTCATTTTATTCTTAGTTTCTGCATCGATTTGCTTCTTTTTAGCATCATAAATAACAAAAATAAAGGTTTGAAAACATAATCCTGGGCGGAATTAATGATAACAGATATGAATATGACTGGATGTGACAGAGGAACAAGCAGTACTGTTACAGAACAGTATGTCCATATGTGAGAGAATGACAGCTATAGGTTATTTTATTCTGATATTTGCTGTTTACTGTTATCTTTCCATTTACATTGTTTTACATTATGTCTTGCTAATTTAAATTATAGGTGTTGATTTAATAACAGATAGTAGATTGAGCTTATTAATTATGCTTGAACTACTGGAATAAATAATAAAACACATGACTTATTTTGGTTTATTTTTAATTGCTGGTACATTTACAGGTCATATTTAGGCAGCTTTAAAGCATCAGGAGTGAGTCTGACCAGGTGCTTACCTGCTCCAGTATTCACTCCAGATGTGGTCGTCTATGGCAAGCCGATTTAACATAAAACTGGTTGCTCCTCACTTACATTCCAGATATTTGAAATTGGTTTACGACTAGATGTAGTCGTATAAAAAAGATATCTGTAATTATATTTTCACAAGACAAAATACCTATTTGAGATTTACATCCTGACTGGTATAAATGATGTCAGATTTACCTTTCAGTTGTATGGAAGCTTTAATTCAAGATATTTACAATGACTTGCCAACTATCTGAAATATATATTTCAGACATCAGTTAAATTATGATTAGTCATAAAGTAAATTTAAGATATCTCAAGTTTTTGTTCTGACTAGTTATATTTCTAATTAAAGATATCTTGAATGACACCATAATTCAGGATATCTTAAATCTATTTTTAGATAGGAGATATATAAATTTGACAAGTGCAAATTAAATTGCAGATATCTTGAAAGCAACTAATGAGGAGGATTTAATCAAAACACATGTTTAGATATTTAGAATATCAGGTTGTCAGATGAAACCGATTTTATGTTAAAACAGCCTGCCATAGATGTCCATCTGCTGAACTTCCTTCTGTCTTCATGAAAGCTTCTACCTGAACTAACCGGATCTCCATATCATCAGGCGTCGTGATGTCCAAGCGTGACGTCATCGACTTCTCTGCGCTGGAGAAGGAGCTCCAGGCGGCGGTGGAGTCTGAGAGAAGATATGAGCGGGAGAACCAAGCCAAGCTGAGGGCCGTGAGCCAGGGAGTGGGATACGACCAGTTCAGGTGGGTCCCTCTGGGGGCCTCGGGTCTGAGATGGGATATCAGGGGGAATATGAAGAGTTTCTGGCTTTTTAATGATTCATGGATCAGTTTAGTCTCCTGGAAGCCTGATGGATCCCTGAAAGTATTGCTGGGATCACTGAGAGAATGCCTTCAGACTTCCCAAGAGTTTTCCAAGGAGTTCTATGAGCTTCAAGAGTATTTAAAACATCCCAGTATTCCGTAATATAACAGCATAAAAATTTCTTTAAAGGGATCCATGATTAGTTGAAATAATAGGCTTTATTTGAGAAACATTTGTTTCAGATGTAAAAACAATACAGTAAAAATACTGTAGGCTGTTTAGTTTTTATAAAAAATTAAATAAAATATTGTCATGCAGACGACGCCATGTTGTTTATGCTGCAATGCATTCTGGGTAGATGATGTATGCCAGGACCTACAGCACTAGCTAGCTCTGTCCAGCCAGAACAGTAATGATTATGCATTAAGTAACATTCAGTCTTTAAATTTGAACCGAGCGCATTAAAATAGAAGGGAACACAGAAATGATGAGAGGAAATGAAGATGAGGAGGACCAACTGGAGGAAGAGGAGACATTCGGCTGAAAAAGCTGCTGTTTGTGCTGCTGCTGCTTGGAAATGGCAATCCGACAGTTTGCTGCAAAGATGTCCACTTTCTAACTCCAGCTGTTTATGGTTAGCATCAGGATCAAAACATTTTCTGAAATATATTAGAATGTTGTTACAAAGACTTAAAGATGCTTCATTGTCACTTTAAACATCCATTAATTATCTTGTAATTTGTTTTGATTTTCTGTTAGCTCCAGCTAATAGTGTTAGCTCCAGCTAATGGTGTTAGCTCTAGCTAACGGTGTTAGCTCTAGCTAATATAGTGACCAGTAGATTTCAAGCTGATCACGCCTGTTAGTTTCACCATATGTCTCGTGTTTAATGGTAAATGAAAACTTTGAGGCAGTTTGCCTCCATCCAGATGTTTTGGGGGCTGCTCCAGTCAGCCTCCACCACCTCCACTTCTTGTGTTTTGTTTATGGACTCGACTCCACTTGACCCTACCCGCGTCATCAACAAGACGTGGATCTCTTTAAAAGTAAGGATTCAAGAATTTAAGGAATCAAGAATTTAAGGAATTTCATGTAAAATTCCTGAAAAAATGACAATCAAAAAGCATTTCAGGCCTCAGCAGGTTTAAGATTCTAAAGTGGATAAAGCTCCTTAAAAACAACCTAATAAATAAACAAATAATGAGGACCGAATTGGATTGTGAAATTCCATGATTTATCTGTTCCTTGGTTCTTGAGATGATCCCAGAATGTTCTTCAAATGTTTTGAGGTTTCTTTGTGATCCTCAAAAGCTTCCATGTGCTGATTTCAGATTTCCAGGCTATTCCACACTGTGTTGGCTCGTTTTGACAGGAACACAAGGACATGTTTGGGAAGTCCTTAAGGAGGTTGGAGGATGATCTCAGGCTGATTTAAAATATGTGTGAAAATCATTAAATCTAAATCTCTATTGAGGAGTTTTGGGGCATTTATAAGATTGTATAGCTCTTGGAATTTTTGAAGACAACCTTGGGATTCATGTATTCCAGGAGGTTTCTTTACGCTGTCAAAGTAATTCCAGGATGTTTCTCCCTGATGTCCTTGATGAAATTTCAGAAACTGTCAAAATGGTTCAAGAGTTTATGGAAGGATTGCCAATGTTTCCCAAATTCTCTAGAATAATCCAGATTCTTTCTGACCATGGATCAGTTTTTGAAAAGTCACTGAACTTAATTGAACTGGTTACGTTTAAATATTCCCAGGAATATCAGAGTAATTCCAGAAGGATTGTTTGAATATAATTGTAGTTATGAGAATATATGGGGCAGCCCTATAATGTGCTGCAATTCTTACAGTCATAAGCAGGATACTTTTCCAGCTATCTCCTTGATGTAATTTACTGGATGAGTTCCTTGTTGCCTCTTGTATCTTTGAAAGTAATCCCAGGTGAGGTCTCCTGGACCTTCCAATGACATTCCAGGGTGTCTCTGACGTAGCTGTAAGAGTGTATTTTTGGTGTTTCCAGGTTTATGATGTGTGTTTCTGTCCCTCAGAGGTCTGGTCCTGTCCTCTCACCTGAAGCCTCTGGAGAAGAAGGACAAAGACAGAGCTCCACGGAAACAACCATGGAACCCTGTTGCTCTGGGAAACACGTGATGGACCATCAGCCTCCATCCAGTGGTGTGATCCAGCTGTTGGTTCCCTAGATTTATGGAAAGTTTAGATTCAGATGTTTTGATTAAAAATGTCTTGATTTTTATCTGTTTGGTAAACATCAAGAGGTGCAGATGTAAATAAGCAGTTTTTCCTCAGATGTTTCTAATAAACTTTCACATCCCTCAAATCGTCTCAGTGCTCATTAGTTCTTCTACTGACCACACTAGTCCACAGATCATCACTTAAATTCTGCATCTGCAGATTTTCATGTTTCACCAGCAGGGTGGAAGGTTCCTCTGGCGTTCCCTTCAGAGGTTCCATGGAGGTTCTTCTGGATTTTTCTGCAACCATGCAGAGTAAGCCAATAGGGGGCACTGCAGCAGTCGCCTCAGGTGTTGAAGTAACTTCAGTTAAACTCTGAGCCTCTCAGAGCAGCTGAGGGGGAAAGAGGTCAGGAATCTCTGAGGGCAGTTGGGTAACTCTGAAATGATTCCACTGTCCCTGAGGAGGTTTGAGTATCTGAGGGGATTAAGGTATCTCTGAGGGGGTTTGGGTATCTCTTAAAGCATTCAGGTACCTCTAATGGGGGTTCAGGTATCTCTTAGGGGAGTTCAGGTACCCCAAAAGGGGGTTCAGGTATCACTTAGGGGAGATAAGGTACCTCTAAGGGGGGTTCATATATCTCTTAGGGAAGTTCAGGTACCTTTAATGGGGTGTGGGGAGGAGAGGTTCAGGTATCTGTTAGGGGAGTTCAGGTACCTCTAAAGGGAGTTCAGGTATCTCTGAGGAAGTTCAGGTATCTGTTTGGGGAGTTCAGGTACCTCTAAAGGGAGTTCAGGTATCTCTTAGAGGATTCAGGTACCTCTAAGGGGGGTTTAGGTATCTGTTAGGGGAGTTCAGGTATCCCTGAGGAAGTTCAGGTATCTCTGAAGGGAGTAGAGGTATCCCTGAAGGGGCTCCAGTATCTTTGAGGAGGGTTCAGCTATCTTTCAGGGGCCTTAGGTATCTCTGATGGGATTTAGGTATCTCTAAGATGATTGAGATATCTCTGAAGGAGGGTTGTCATAAACTCTGAGTTGGTTCATGTATCTCAGAGGGGGTCTCTTACAAGGGAGTAGGGATATTTCTGAAGGGTTTCAGGCATCTTTTAGGGAAGTTCAGTCATCTGCTTAGAGGGGTTCAGGTATCAGGGGGTGAGAGTGGGGGGGTAGAGGTATCTCTGAAAGGGTTTAGGTATCTTTGAGGAGGGTTGAACTATCTTTTTGGCGGTTCAGGTATCCCTAAGGGGAGTAGAGTTGTCTCTGCATCTAACTAGAGCATCTTTTAGGGAAGTGTAGGTCTTTTAAAGGGGTTCGGGTATCTTAAATGAGGCTTGACATGCCTCTAAGGGTGATTAGAGGAACTGAACAGAAAGAAAATCTCCCGGATGCTTTTTATGACTCAATTTATTTCTTTGAGTTGATGAGGAACAGGAAGTGGTTTAAACTGAGCAGGTTCACACCAAGCGCTAAAAACACACAGAGGATCACTCACTCTGACAGATTTCTGCAGACTCAAGCTGGGTGCTTTGGGTCTTTCTGATTGCTGCAAGGAGTGAGTATTCTGTCTAACAGAGAGGATCTCTGGCTGCAGCAGTAGAGGAAACTTGGAGCTGCAGAGTGAAGTTTGTCAGAAACAGGAGGATCTTCATCACTTCATCTCTCTGTGTTCTTCTGCAGCTTCTGGTGAGTCTCTGATCAATTACAGCTTCATCAATGGCTGTCAGAATGTAATATAAAAGTTCTGGTAAAGACCCAGAACAACCAGAGGGGGTTCTGTTGGGTTCTGTAAAGCTGCAGGTATTTAATCATGTTACAAAGTTAGAAGCAGGCAGTGATAGTGCAGAATCAGCTTATTCTGCTGAAGGTTACTGGTACTTATGTAAAACAGCTCCTGAAACATAAAGAATCCTGTTTAAATTATTCTGTTAAAGGAACTTCTCTCACTGAGCTGGGTTATATCAGTAACACTGGTGTTAAACTCAGATGAGCCTTTCAACAATCTGAAGTCAGTCTTTAAATGACGTAAATGAGGTGCCAGAGCGTTGCCGCATTTAGCCGACAGACCCAGCTCTCATACACTTTGGGGTGAATTAGTTCCTGTATGTGGTCAAATCAGCAGCTTTTTTTCCTCAAACAGAAACAGACCTAACCAGAGATGAGGTAGGATTGGTACCATAGAGGCCATCAAACCATAGAATCAGCTGGTTCTGCTGGTTCTCAACCAGGGTGTCCGCACATCCTTGAAAAGTCTTCAATTCATATATCTACAATTAACGCCTTAAAATGTCTTAAATATTCTCGTATATGTAGTTTTTTTTCTCTCTGGACTTTTCTGTCTGGCAAAAGTTTGATTCACGTACAGATATCATTGCATTGCGTGTCGTGGGGTGGTTGAGGCTACTGGTAACTAGCTGGTAATATACCCTTGCTAGCTAGTTAGTTTTTTTGCAACTATCATGGGTGATGGGCTCGACACGAGCGACGAGCGCTGAACAACAGCGACAGGTGAAAGTCATTGCCACTCAGGCGTAGCCCAACACAACGCGACTGCGACAAAACTATGCACTTATACGAGCGCAAAATTTCAAAAGCGCGAATGCGATCAGTCGCTTGGCTGGAGGAGGGCTAGCGATTGTTGTCTTATCGTGCAAGTTCCGTAGGAAATGAATGGAGAGGAAGCGACGTCACCTTTTCATGTGTCAAAGCCTTTAAGCACAAATTTATGGTTAGTTGGCTGGACGACGTCCCTTTTCGCCATTGCCTTAGTTCTGTTGCCAACCCATACGAGGTTAGGTACATTCTGTGCAAAAAAACCCAAAAAAGACCTTTTTAGCACTGTGGGGTTAAGGCTGTAGAGAGCCATAAGCAGTGTGAGAAGCAAAAAGCCACTGCCAAGCGCTACAAACAGACCCCAGAAACGTCAAAATTTTTGCTATGCTTTATTATAATACAGCAGGATCCCCCAATCATCCCTTACATTTATAATTTTTTTTGGTCTTAAATTTATTATATTTAAGCTATTCAAGTATTAAAAAGCTCTTAAAAAATCTTAAATTTTACTTTTTGAAACTTGAAGATATCCTGTCAGCAGTGTAAGGCTGGAAACCCACCTGATGAGCAGAACAGACTAAGTCCCAGTCTTCCAGCACTCACTAATCTGTGGTTCTAACTGGGTTTAGTGGTCTCTGTCTCCCTGCAGATCAAACCATTTGATTTTTCTGGACCATCTATTCTGGGATCATGAAGGATCAAAACTCTAAGGACGAGGTGATGAAGATTCTGGAGGAAGCTCCAAGCGCCAGGAAAGCTCTGCAGGAAAACTATGAAAACCTGCTGAATGTGGCTGATTACTGCTACAACACCTACACACAGGTTGGTACCACTACTGCTACCATTAAAACTCCACAACATCTAACAACTGCCTGCTGCAACCAGAAAACTGGATGTAGACTGATCATAGCCTCTCTGGTCGTGTTTGCAACTGTTCTTTAGGTAGAAATTGTGTTGGAGACTCAAAAGACTATGATCATATGCTATTAAAGCAGATTTTCCTGAATCATATCACATTGCAAGTTGAGTGCATATTTTAATTTTCCTCTAAATACACAAAGTCCGACACATTTTGGAATCAGATGAAATTAAAGAATAATTAAAAGTAATGTGACTGCTGCATTTAAATCTCATGCTGACATTTTGTATGGTTTGATGACAACCAAAGTAATCTGTTAACTAACATGACTGTATTATTGGCAAATCACCACTTCCCGGAGTTGCATTTTGAAAAATCCTGCTGAGTTTCAGAACCTTTAGTCATGAATTCAAGCTCTGTTGTAAGTCCTTAGAATATGTCTTTTCCAAGTTTTCAAAGAAAAGCTATATTTATCTTCAGTTTAAATTCTTGATCTAAAGGCTATCATTTTAACTTCTGTATTTCTATTCATTCTTTCTGTATCTCTTCAGTTACAATCACATTCTGCTAAAATTTGGCATATTATTATTACCACCCTAATATTTATATCATCATTTCAGTTTGTATAAGTAATTTTAGACGTATTATAATTCATGTACAATGTCGTAAGTTATTCACCCCCGAGTTAATTTGATTCTTGGATTTTTACTTGGCTGTATGATATATACATTTTTTGGTTCACACATCTATTCAATTACCATTTTCTTTTTTCTTTTTGTGTGCTAAACTGGGCTAAATGGTACCTTAGTTTTGAGCCTTTGTGACAAACAAGGCTAAATCTTTTGTTTTTGGTCTCTGTGCAAAGCTAGGCTAACTGTTTTCTTTGTTTTCAGACTTTTTGCGAAGCTAATTGTTTTCTGTCTTTTTAGTCTTTGAGCTAAGCGAGGCTAACATTTCTCTTGTGTTTCTAACAGTCAGGGGAAAACAGCAAGAAGGCATTGGAGGAAACTAAAAACTTTACCACCCAATCATTGGCCAGTGTTGCATATCAGATCAGCACTCTGGCTAACAGCGTCCTGAGTCTGCTGGACGCTCAGACTAATCAGCTTCGCCAGATGGAGTCCTCCATAAATCTGATTGGTCAAGTGAGTATAAGACTCCCAATTAAAACACATTATTTTTACACCAGATAATTTCAAAATAAAAGTCTCAGGGGATGGATGTAATTTTTTATCATTATTTTGTATAGTTTCTGAAAACTGTGGTCAGATAAATTAAACATACATAGAGATATGTTTACAAATTGAAGACATTTTGAAAAGTCATTAAACATTTACAGAGGAGATGATGCATTTTTGGAAGATTCCTGAGAAATATTCTCACTAAGCTCATCAGTAGAAGGATTCTGCTCCTCTGGTTGGACTGATTGAGGTTGGAATGAGGTTCATAGTCCTCCCAGTCAGGAGGCCGTTTACAGGGAGAGCCAGAGCAACCAGGATCTGAATGGATGGATGGATGAATGGAGCCTCTGTTTGCTGCTTCCTTATTGTTTTCTGATCTGCTCAAAGCTTTGCTGTGATTTAAGGAGCTGTCCAGAAGCATCCATGATCCAGACCAGGACCACTCTGTGAATGATGGTGTTTACACATCAGGGGTTCCTTTGGAAAGATGTTTAATGAATAAAAAAAAAAAAAAAAAAAAAAAAAAAAAAAAAAAAAAAAAAAAAAAAAACCCTTCTTAAGATGTTTTCTTCTCAGAAGTTCACAGAAATTTGATCATTTTCTTTTTATCTTCCTGAGTTTTTGAACAGCAACACCCAGCTAGATGTTTCTGATGAAGTTTCATCTTAAATTGAGGGTTAATCTTTTGCTCAGACTGTGAACAAAATATCTTCCTGCTGACTCCAGACTTCCATAACACCTCTTCATCCCTTGTCCTTTATTTAAAGAAAAACCTGAAAAATGTTATGGTGTCTTTAATTTTTATTAGTTCATATCAGGAGTTAGGATGCCAAATGCAACTTTAACACCTACTCCTGCAGGTGGTGGCTCTATGTGGAACTGGACACCTATGAGCTAAGGTGTAGCCCTCAGGTTTGAGCACCAGGGAGCCCAACAGGCCAGCTTCAAGGCAACCACACTGTCTAGCCTCCTCAAGCCTTGGTATCTAGGTTTCTGTGGTCTTAATCAATCAAGGCCCCAGAATGGTTGTTAGTCTGAACCTCCCACCCCCATCATGAGGCAAATTTAACATCTGAGACCCTACCATGGACTGAAACCCTGGATCATGACACCTCCAGGATCATTGGAGTACTTCCCGTTGGGTCAGTGGTGGGTCCAGGATTGGTGTTCTTTAGGCTACGGTACAAAAACTTCACTGCATTAAAGAGGGTGTTGCTGTTCTGAGCTTCTGCTGTAGGGTAGCTGGGTTCTGCCTAACAAGAGGCTGAGGTCCATCATCTAGGAGGACCTTCAGCTCCTCCACATCAAAAGGAGTCAGCTGAGGTGGTTCATCTGATCAGGGAATCTTCTTTTGGAGGTCATGAGAAAAGCCCACCCGGAGGAGATCATCTTGGAATATCGCGGTTTCCATTCTGGACCCTCCAGGTGCTGGGCTGGGATGGATGGATGAATGGTCATTAATTGTTTGGCAATGTTTCAGTGGATCAGAGGGAAGATATCTCCTGCGCTTACCTCTTATTATAACTGCTTCCTAAAAACGAAGACCATCAGACAGAACTTCTGGTTTTACTTCTCTTTGTAGTAAAAGTCATATAGTTCCAGAAGTAACTCCTCTCCAGAGTAATGACTGACCCTCTCTAGTTATGGTTGCACTTCAGAATATCTTCAGTCTCTAACTGGCCGCTCTTCCTCAGACTGTAGAGATGCATAAAGAGAAAGTTGCGCGAAGGGAGATCGGCGCCTTCACGGCGGTCAGACGAGTTCCTCGCAGCCATAAGATCATTCCTCCAACTGGCTCGCAGCCCCGCCCATCATACAGTCGCCAACCAATCAACTACCAGCAGCTGGACGAGCTGGGCCACGGCATGAAGGTAACACACACCTTTATGGTATAATGTGTTTGTGTGACCTTTGGCAGCTCTTCCAGAGGAGGTGAGCTTGACTCTTTGATTCTGATTGTCTCAGTTCAGTAACTACAGGACAGGAGGGTTAGTCTAGTTTAGGTGGGTTGATGGGAATCAGCATTTTGATCATGAAAAGATGCGGACAGCAGCATTTACACCCAAACAGAAGCAGCTGAAAGCAGAAGTAAAGCATTGAGAGCTGCGAATGCCAAACTAACAGGAAGTCTCATCTGCACAGAACCACAGAAGCAGAAGTGATGCTGCAGAAAAAGTTCCCTATTTAAACTTCAAATAGCAACAGTTCAGATTTATCTGTTTCTGTTTGAAAATTAACAAACAGCATCAAAATTACTCATCAGCAAAACAAACTTAGCTAAAACTTCTCAGTAAATCTTCATCCGTCAGTTTTCTTTCTGCGATCCAAAACTGTTCTGAAAACTGATCAGTGATCCTGAGTAAAAACAATCCAACTCAACAAAGAGGCCGTTCAAACTTGGACCTCTTGGTTCTTTGCTACCAGCAGGCGGTCACCAAGGCTCTGTTCACAACTTGTACTGAGATACTTTGTTTTGCTGTTTTTGTATGTTGTTATTATTAGTTATTATGATGCTAGTCAAGCCAGTTCACAAGGCGGTCTCTCAGTGTGTCTCAGACTGCCAGACTAGTGCAGATACAACTGTCCTCAGAAAGTTTTTAGGCTGTAATCTGATCAGTCAGGTTGGATCGTAGTGCATGGTGAGCTTATAAAACATCCTAAAAGCATCACAGTCTAACTGACAGCAAACATGATTTTAGCCTCAACAACTTAATCACCAGAGAGCTGAAGACATGGGATTCTTTAGGTGATCTGCTGAAGGATAAACCTCTCAGCTTGGCTAACTGGTACCTTAGTTTTAAGCCTTTGTGACAAACAAGGCTAACTCTTTTGTTTTCGGTGTCTGTGCAAAGCTTGGTTGTTTTCTTGGTTTTCAGCCTTCTTTGTTTTCAGTCTTTCTGCTAACCTAGGCTAACCGCTTTCTTTATTTTCAACCTTTGTGCTAAGGTAAGCTCTTTTCTTTGTTTTCAGTCTTTGAGCTAAGCTAGGCTAACTGTTCTCTTTGTTTTTAGTTTCTGTGTAAAGCTCGGTTAACTGTTTTCTTTGCTTTTAGATTTTGTGCTAAGCTAGGCTAACTGTTTTCTTTGTTTTCTGCTAATTGAGGCTAACTGCTTTCTTTGTTTTCAAAATTTGTGCTAAGCTGTTTTCATTGTTTTCACTCTTTGAGCTATGCAAGGCTATGCTCTCAGGTCAGTGGATCCTCTGTCAGATCTTTCAGAGACAGTTTAAATGCTGCAGAGTTCATTAGGTCTGACTTTTATATTTTGCCTTCAGTTTGGTTGGAACTGTTGAATATAGACTAGACTAGACTAGACTAGACTAGAATAGAATAGAATAGAATAGAATAGAAAGAGCCTTTATTGTGTCCCAAAAAGGGGAAATTCAGGTGTAATAGCAGCAGCAGACATAAAAGTTCACACAAAAAGTTCTTAAAGTGTCAAAACCAATCTACAAAAAACAAGATTAACAATAACAATAATAGTAGTAATAATAAAATACTGTACAAGACTATCACAGAAAATACTGTTCAGTTATTAGAAAATTTGACTATCGAATTCATGACCCAAGGGATGTGCAACTGAGTTGGATCACTTTTTCAAAAATGTGCATAATGTGCATGTGTATTGAACATTAAAAAAAGAGACAGACAATTTACAACACACTATGTCAGTGCAGAAAAACAGATGTGCAGTAAGGGCCGAAATGTTATTAAAAATGAGTAAAAAACAAATTATTGTGCAAATACTAACAGGGATGTAAACACTTACTGATTTTATTGGGAGCAGTGATGGTTCTAGAGTCTGGCAACTGCTGGGAGGAAGGATCTCCTATAACGCTCCTTAGTGCACCAAAGATGCAGCAGTCTGTCACTGAAGGAACTCCCCAGCTCAGCAGCAGCTTCATGCATGGGGTGGGGACGTTGCCCTTCAGTGATGTTATTTTAGCCAGAGTCCTTCTCCACCACCTGTCCTGGGTTGAAGGGGAATCCTAGCACCCTCGACCTCAAGTCCAAATATCCATGCTCCATCAATAAGCCTGGAGAGCTGCTGATCCAGACTATTTTAACAGAGTCCAGACAGTCTGGATCAGGAGTCATTAACAGGTTATGAAATAAAACTATACAGATAATAAAGCACTACTGTTTTAGCAGCTCGGGGTCAATATCCCCCTTCACCAATTCAAACCCTGGTGGTTCCTTCCTTTGTCCACTTTGAACCTGTAAATAAACCCTTTAGTTCCCACATAGTTAAACAATAATTTATTTTTCAATGTGTTTTTAAGATTTATTGAAATAAATGGTGGGAAAAATGCTTGAATCTGACATATAACTTAATTTTGTTGTAAATTATCTGAAGTCTTTGAGGATCCTAATTTGGACCAACTGACTGCATCTGGTCCTGAGGTGACCTCCTCCTGGTTCATATTATTCTTATGATCACATGCAATAGATAGTCATGCAATAGACTATGAGCAGGAAATAGAAAGTTTCTGTAAAGCATCATTGATAAAAGTGGGTATGAAACATCCCCTTGATGGGAACTAACTGCAGAACGTCCAGAATGACCAGCAGCCAGACCAGTTTATTCAAAATGTGCTTTATTATGGCTTCTTCACTGCATGAAACTCTGCGTCTGTAAACAAGCCTTTGTTTCTCCCTCTGTTGTTTGTTTGTTGTTTGTGTTGAAGTCCTCAGAGAGGTGCTAAGGTTTGAAGATGGATCGGTTCTCTCTGCAGGTCACAGCAAATTCAGACAAAGCTCTTCAACAGGGCTGAAACGATTATTCGGATTAATTGAGAATGATTATTGAAATAAATGTCAACTAATTTAGCAATCAATTAATCAGTAACTGGAGTATACAGACTCAGAAAAAAGCTATTTGCTGCAAAAATACATTCAGAGTAGTATTTAAGCCAAAACTGTACAAAACATATACATACTTTTTCCATTTAAGACAAAACCACCTACCTCCTAAGGTGGTAGTTTTAGCTTCACCTCGTTCAGATTCACCAAAGGAATGATATGATATTGCATGTCAGGTTGTTGATGCAGATGGAGACTTTTTAATTGTAATCAGAGTAAAATTATAATATTATTACAAAGGAAATGTTCAGTCCAACACAAAGTATTCGTGTTTTCAATCAGCTTTTATTTAATTTATTAAATTTGGCTAAATATAGCAACATAGTTTTGACAGAAAGTGACACACATCCTGCTAACTAAAAATTCATTTGTTAAATCAAACCCAAAAGAATGTGAAAACCAGATGCCTTTCTTTCAATACAGCAAACGTTCAAAATCATTTTAAAGGTTTGGATCTACGATGAATAACATCGGTTTTGTACAAATAAACAAAGGGGAAAAGGAAAATCTGGCTTTTTATACTGTATTTGTTTGATTTTATTTTTTTAGCCCGAGGAATTTTTTGAGTCAACGATTTTGGCCCACGTAACAAAAAGTTTGGACACCCATGGGTTTTTTTCATCCAATTATCCATCAGAATAATCGACGACTAAAATAATTGTTAGCTGCAGCTCTACTAAAGCTTCACACACACACACACACACACACACACACACACACATGCACGGTTGTGTGCATCCGTGAGGACACACACCCCTTCCTGCTTTGTGGGGTCACCAACCCAGACTCTAACTGATTCATTTAGCAGAAAAACACACGCAGATAGCCCTGTCAGCGCCAGCATCCACCTACGCAGTGTCTGTCCCTGTGATGTCCCCAGGGTTTCACATCTGACTGTCCTGCTGGACCTCACAGAGACAGCAGGACACACACACACACCCTGAGCCCAGGCTCTTTGTTGGCCGTGGGAAAATGTTTGGAGAGACTAATTAGAGCTGCTGAAGGCTGAGGGGCTCCATTCATGTTCACTCTGCTCTGTGTTTGCCCCCCTCCTCCCTGCAGGTCTCTGGGAAACAGTCGGAGAAAACGGGAACGATCCGGAAGCACGGAGCCTCCGTCAGGTTTGGTTCTCCTCTGCAGAGCTTCTCTTCACAGCAGCTTCTTGTTTTCGCAGCAGAAACTCACACAGGAAGTCTGGCTGTGGTTTCACGTGTCTGTTTCAGGTCCAACAAAGCTCCGGAGCCAGTTCAGTGCCCAGTGGCGCCCCCTGCTGGAGGGTAAGAGCCAGGCTCATGTCTGTGGTGAGGTGTGCAGAGCCGAGCGCCTCTGGTTCAGTTATAGAAAATAGATTCACTTACTTACTCATTTAGAAAACAAAACTCCTTTCAGTGCCTCTTTTAGCATTTTGAACAAAAAGGTCTTCTGTAAAAAACTTTTTTATATATATTTTTTGGACAACTGTGATTTTTCTTCAAATATAACAAACTTTCAGACTATGAAGACCATTAGCTATGAAAAACCCAGATGGCAAGTCTTCAAACATTTTTTAAATTTGTTTCTAATCATTTATTTTAGAATAGAACTCTATCACAATAGTTGCAGCCAGATATTATAAAACAAAATAGCATACAAATAAAAAAACATGCTTTCTGAGTAATTTATAACCTCTTATATCCTTGAAAGTTTCAGTTTGAGAAATGTAAAATGT
Source organism: Anableps anableps (assembly GCA_014839685.1). Taxonomy (NCBI): domain Eukaryota; kingdom Metazoa; phylum Chordata; class Actinopteri; order Cyprinodontiformes; family Anablepidae; genus Anableps; species Anableps anableps. Next base: position 30,626,941 of record CM026083.1, on the reverse strand, counting down.
TTTGACTTATTTAATATTCCAATCAGTTGCTTTTTGACTTCTAAGATCAAAAGTGTAAATTCATCACATTAAAGAGACATTTTATTGAAAGAGTCCATGCTTTTAAGATCCTCAGCTAAAATTAGGATCTTTTTGGTCAGAAACTGAAATTTTATTAGAGCTCCATGAGTTTTAGACATTTAATAGCTATCTAAAATTCAGTGTAGGCACCTAAATTTATCTGAGACTGGCCATAAAATGAAACTGGAACTGAGTCAGGACTCAAACTCACCACTCACTGAGAAATGAGAACAAATAAATTTCTCCCACACTTTTGATTTTGAGGCATTGGTTGTACTTCTTACAGGTTTTTTTCCCCGTGTTTTCTTTTGGATGTAGAAATTAAGATATCAAAGCTAAGTGAGGTCTAAACTAAACTAGATCAGGTCTGACTTCACGTTGAATCCTGTTTTGAAGTGAGTATTGTGTGTTTCTCTTTGAAAGTCTTATGAGAATGGAGAAAAATCCATAAAACTGAACATGTTTTATTAAGTTAGTAGTGATACTGATACCATTAAAGCTGATGTATGTAACTTTTATGAAAAATATATTTTTTACATATTTGTTAAAACTATCATGACGTCATGACAGAACAATATGAGGCAGATAATCTGTGAAAAAATCCAGCTCCTCCCCCTTGTCCCAGTGCTCCCAGTTCTAACTGCAGAAATACACCACTCAGTCAGAAACAACCAATCAGAGCCAGGAGGAGGGGCTTAGCGCTGTCAATCACCCTCATACCCTCATGTACGTGCCGCTCACCCCCCCCCCCTTCCCTTCCCCCTTAGTACAGCTGGTTCACCACAGCATCGCCTGCTGCTAATGCTAATGCTATCTAGCATGGCCACCGATGACGTCGGATAAACAGTTTTCCTGGAACGGTGAGTTGTTTCTCCACCATCAGCACATTTAGCAGCGCGAACACGAGGGTGGTTGGCAGCGCTAAGCCCCTCCCCTGGCTCTGATTGGTTGTTTCAGGTCGGGAGCGGAGCATTTCTTTAGATGGCGATAGCAGCTCAGGGAGGAGGAGGAGGAGCTCCATCTGTTCACAGATCATCTCTCAGTTTTAACAAACATGCAAAAAAAAAAGTATTTTTGTAAAAATTACATACTGCAGCTTTAATGTAAAGGAAGAAGTCTGGACCAATCAGTGATCCTTGAGGAACTCCATAGGTTATGTTTCTAAATTGAGTCCTCACTGGTCAGTTTCCTTCTGGTCTCCGTTAAACAGTCAACTGATTTCTCATAATTTTCCTCTGACTCAGTTCTTATTACCTTTAACGAATATCAATCTGCCCCTCAGATCCAGCTTTGGGAAGCCTGTAGCTCCGCCCACCATCCCCACCACCTGGCAGGCTCCACCTGAGAATGACATCATCACCAATTTGCTGGATGAAGCTCCACCTCCGCCTCCTCTTCCAGGTGATGAGGCGTCGCCTCAGAGTGGTGAGGTCATCTCTGGCCTGCCTCCTCCTCCTCCTCCTCCTGATTCCTCAGGACTGATGGTGGCTCCAGCGGCTCCTCCTCCGCCTCCGCCTCCTCCCGGCTCCTCAGGGGTCGTGATCAATCAAAGTGCTCCTCCTCCTCCTCCTCCCCCTTCTTCTTCAGGGGTTGTGATCAATAATGCCGCTCCAGCTCCTCCTCCATTCGCATCTCTCAGCCTTGAAACAGGTGATGACATCATACTGTGAACATATATGGCAGCCTGTTTTAACATAAAATTGACTATCTGTAATTGCATTCCAAATATCTAAAGATTCGTTTTGACTCGACACAACAACATTCTGACTATCTGAATGGTAATTTAATATATCTGTATTTTCATTCTGACTAGAAAGACTAATCATTTAAGATATCTTCAGTCACATTTTGACGGATAAAAATGCCTTTCAAGATGGCGTCACTGGATTCGTCACCTGAATGTCACACATCTGTAATTACAATTCAAGATGCCTTGAACGTAATTTGACACGTCAAAATTAAATTTTTAGACATCTGAATTGCGCAGAAGCCCCCCTTGTGGTGCCACTGAGCTGTCCAAACAGTTGCCTGCAGAATTTTGGGTATCCTGCACAAAATTTTCAGAAAATGCCACGATGTAGAAATAGCTCAGCAGTATCGGAGAACGTGAACTTCATGAACTTGAAGACTGCTTCAGAAATACGCAAAGAATTTCCTCTTTATTTTCTGCCAAGACACAAACAATTCACTTAAAAAACAGCTTTTAAGAGCAAAAAGTGTAACCGTCAACCCAAGAACATGCTGAAAATGGAGAATTTTCAAAAATCTCTTATCATTTTCCATTGAAATTTCAAACTGCTACGTAACTCTGGGACATTTTGACGAGACAGAATAGTTATTTAAGCTATCAGTGACGTCATTCTGACTGGTCAAAATGTTAATTCAAGATATCTGAAACAGAACAGCCGTCTCGATTAAAAACATGTTTGAGATATCGCTTATTCATTTGGAGATTTCTTAAAAGAATTTTTGACCAGAAAAAACATCTAAATATCTCCAAGTTAATTTTGCTTAATTATTCTTTGCTTTCAGGGTGTCTGCAATTTAATTTGCACCAGTCTAATCTATACATCTCCGATCTGAAAATACATTTTACTGGAATTATGACTAGTCAGAACAAAAAAGGAGATATCCGAATTTATGGCTAGTAATTTCTGAAATATGTTTTAGATAGAAATTTATTGTAGATATCTTGAATTGAAGCCCCCATACATGCGTTTATACTAGTCAGAATGTAAATAGAGATATTTTAATTAGCAAATATGTCAAAGACCAATTTCAGATATCTGGAAGGTAAGTGTGGTGAATCTGATTTTATGTTAAAATGGGCTGCCGTAGCCCAGAATCATCATGCCAGATTTTGAGGGCTAAAATTCAAATGTAGAGCTGCACTAAAAACACCGTAGGATGTCAAGCTCAGATAATAGGGATTTCTGGCTGAGATTAAACTGTTTGGACCGCTACAGCTCGCCCTTCCCATCAGAACCATCATTCAAAGCTTAACCCGGTCACAGGAAGTTGGATTTTACTTGACTCAGTTATCATTTTAATCCCTTTTCCAGTTTAACTTTAAGGATTTTTCTCAGATTTCCCCCCAGAATGTTCAGCTTGGAGAGTGATGATGGTGGTTGTGACTCAATGAAATGTTCAGAACCTTCTGGATCTAACCAGTTTCTCCATTCAATCATGTTTCTGTCTCCTTCCAGCCTGTGTGTCTCCCACTGCTGGAGGACTTCCTGTTTTCTGTCCAATCAGAGCCCAGAGTGCAGAGAGACACGCCCACTCTCTCATTACCTCCCAGTAGATTTCACCTCTGGATGGTTCTGGAGAAACTGGACCTGAAGGTTCTGTTTAACCTCTCAGATCTCTGAAATAAAACCATTTTCATGCCCAGAAAGAACTTTGTTCTTGTTTTTGCCAAACAAACAAACCAATTTCTCTGTTCTTGCCGAGTTTTTACAGGCCTTTATAGATTTCAGTTTCAGACTTAAAATCTTTGCGCTTCAGACAAAAGAGTGGTGCTGTGGGCTCCCCCTCAGTAACCATGGCAACCAGTGACTCACTGGAACCATTCAACGATTCTTTCTAGTTTTATATTCTCATTTATTTCGCTTTAATTCTGTTGAACCTCGCTGAACCATAGTTGTGTGTTATGATCTCTGACGCCCCCTGCAGGTTTAAAAGAGTTTTCTCATTCCTGTATGATGTACAAGTATTACAGTAAATAAAAGCTAATATTAAATTATTCCACACCTGACTTTGTTGAGCGGGAACCGGCTAGTTAATCTCTGTCATTTGTTCTAACAGCTGACGCAGTAAACAAAGTATTTTCATCTGATCTGAGCTCATCTTCAGGTGTTTTGCGGATTAATGACGACCTGCAGACGGATGAACTTGGTCTCACTTTGGGGATTAAACACCGAGGGTTCGTGTGTGACATCACAGTGACATCATCTCTCATGTCTTTCCTCAGTGGTGGAGGAGAACAGCCTGCCACCTCCTTCCCCTCCTCCTCCTTCTGATGATAATGGCTTCCCGCCGTTACCTGGTGACGGCTCAGATCTGCTGGCCCCGCCCCCACCGCCTCCACCCGCCCAGGACGCAGACGGTAATGCCTTTTTTTTTTTAGTTGTACCAATTTTTTAAAAGATTTTTTTGTGGCCCTTATTAATATTAATCAGGCAGGAAATGGGCAGAGGAAGAAGGCGGAAAGCTCCCAAGGTGGGGAATCGAACCCCTGACTCAACATTCTTCACTTATTTCAGTTTCTGCTTCTTCTCTGCTGCTTGTTTGCAGTTTTTACTTCTTCTGTGGTGTTTTTCAGTCACCCTCACATCTAGGAGGAGTCGCCGCCGCCTCTCACCTCCAACCACTCGCTCTGTCTCTCTGAGGGTCCGCTCAGGGCCTGCCTCCCGCTGCCGCTACACTCGCTCCCTCTTCTTGCCTCCTGTCCAGCCATGTAAGCTGCTGCAGGTGCTGTCGTCCAATAAGAACACAGGAGAGCTTGGCGACTGAAGACAGATCAGTGATTCGTTTTAGGGTCTTCGGTTTGTTCGTAAATAACCCAGTTATGGTTCTCAGCGGTGTTGGGTTATGTTCCAGATGTCCTCATGAAGTTAGAGAGCTTCATTCAGATTGTTCATGATGAACAATTCAGAATGTTTAGATGCTGCTGAACAGTTCACTGTGTTCAGATGTTGAGGTACAGTTCAGATTGTTCAGACGTTCATGAACAGTTCAGAATCTTCATGATGAACAATTCAGAATGTTCAAATACTGCTGAACAGTTCAGATTGTTCAGATGTGGATGAGCAGTTCAGAATATTCAGATGAACAGTTCATGTCAGGCCAGATGTCGATCAATACTCACTCAGCTTCTCTCTGTCTGTCAGTCATGATCCCCCCTCCTCCCCCTTATCCTCCCCCCAATGCCCCCCAGGACCCTCCCATCTCCTCCTCCTCCTCTTCCACCTTCACCCTGCTCTCTCGCTCTTCCTCCTCTTCCCCTCGGCTCTGCTTACCTGCTCGTCTCGAACACCTGGGTAAGAAACCAGCAGTGGTTCTGCTGTAGATGTAGTACAGCTAACTGTAGAAGAGTCATGTGCAGGAGTACTACTCATCTCTAAGTAAATAACAGTAGTGCAGAAGTAGTACTTCGTAGCTACGCAACGTAGTACTGCTCTGTTGAGGCTCTGCTCCCTAAGGTCAGCTTGGTCAGTCATGGTTCCTATATTCCCATAGATCTTCAGATCTTAGCCCCGCCCCCTCCTCTTCCATTGGATGATATTGGAAGTTTTGATGACATCATGCCGCCCCTTCCTCCTCCAGTGGACTATGACATCAGTGCACCCCCCGATTACCTGGAGAAAGGTACCACCACCATCCCTCCCATAGTACCGTATTATGGTAGGTTAAGATATTGTTGATGATACACTTCTTCTCATTGTCCTAGTGGTGGCGCTGTACAGTTACGAGGCCTCTAAACCCGACGATCTCGCTCTCACTGAGGGGGACATCGTCTATGTGACACGTCGGCATGACGACGGCTGGTGTGAGGGCGTCTGTAATGGCCGAGAGGGCTTCTTCCCGCAGAATTATGTCCAGTCATGTGACTAGACGAAGCCACTCCCCCTTTGTGCTACTATGGAGATGCTTTTTTTTTTTTTTTCCTGTTTTACTCACTGAGAAACTGATAGAGAAACATTTTTATTCCAGCTATAAGTAGGTAGCGATTAATATCTGCCTGACTGTAAATAACTGAAATAAAGTTTATTATCTGAAAACATCCGAGGTGATTCTGTCTGTTTATGTTCTGACCTTTGGATGGCGCTATTTCCTCTTATACCCATGAGTGCTGATGGTATTGACTCAGTTACAGTAACATTATGGATATATCTTAATATATCATCTTTATGAAATACTATGGTACGGTATCAGTGCCATAATTAAGAGTATTGCGCACTACCTAGAACTATTAGCTACTTTCATGTCGCAGGAGGCTAACATCCATTCTGAAGCTAGCTACTGATCTGACTAATGATAGGCCAGCACTGGTAACTGAGCAACCAGCGCTGGCAAATAAGAAAGAGAATACTCATTAGCGTTAACTTTGGAGAGCCTGGTGACCCACTGGAATGCCTTCTTCCTCTGCTGGCCATTAGCACGAATCGGTTAGCCATAGCCCTGGATATGCCACCATTAGCATTCGATAGGCTATCAACTAGTATGCTTTGGTTGGTCACCCGTGACTCGTACTTTCTTCTTTAAGAAAAATTATTGACATACATTATCTGTAATATATACTTTAGATGCATCGACATGTGTTCTTTTGACACCGTTTATTGTAATCCAGTGTGACACCAAGCATAAACATACTGTACAATACGAAGCTAAAGTTGACTTCCAATTGAACCATCCGATTCGGCAGATGGGTGATACCACTTTTTTCCCCCTTTATTATTACAATAAACATGTTGCAATCAACATCAAAATATGTACAATAAATATGTACAATAAAGTTTACATTAAATGTTAACCAACCTAGGCATGCTAGTTTCCAGCCTATCCAATGCTAATGCTAGGCTAGGATATCCAGGGCTAACGCTAGCCTGTCTGTGCCAATGACCACCAGAGGAAGAAGACAATCCAGTGGGTGACCAGCCACTAAGTACTCTCCTTCTCACATGCTAGCACCGGCTGTTCAGTTAGCGGTACTGGTTGCTCAGTTACTGGTGCCGACCTATCATTAATCAGATCAGTAGTTGGCTTCGAAATGGATATAGCCTCCTGCGACAAGGAAGTAGCCACTGTGAGGTGCGCAATAGTCTTAATTTTGGTGCTGAAACCACGCCATGAAATACTGCCCCCTGTGGGTCTCTCACATAAACTGCAGCTGAAATTGTAATGATTTGATTGGACAACAGGCTTGTTTGAAATCAGAAAAAATGTTCAGTTCTTTAATGCCAGCAGCTGTTTCACTCTGACTGGCTTTTGTTTTTGACTTTCTGGTTTTCACCACAAAGACTCAGATTTGTTTCTCAGAGGTGACTTCATCTGTTCCTCCGAATTCTCTATAAATTCAAGTGAGCTGCATAGACTGGTGCTTTTCATTTGATCACAACCAGGGGAGTTTCACACTTTTCCTTTTTTTTTTTTTTTTTTTTTTAATTTGTTCAGATTTGCTATGTTTGCAGCCCTGCAGCTGCTACAGCATGCAAAGTGACTTTTTCACTTCCTTTAACTGTGCAAAGTGACTCTAGAAGACCAGAGGGACCTGTTTTGATGTCATCATAGAATCTGGCTCATTTCTGGAGTTTTAAGAAGATCAGAAACACAGAAATCAGTGAGAGCAAACAAGTTCACCTGCTTGTTTCTCAATAAAAACTTGCTTCACCTCCATATCCTGTCTTTCAGGTTCATAAAAAATGTATTCCATCTAAGAAGGCTGTTAATCCATTATATTCCACATTCAAACATGTTAGTTTCATGGTTCTCCTCAGGTTTCTGTGGTTTTATTTACTCTCTGAAAAATATGAATTTCTGACTAACTGGAAAATGAAAGGAATCAAACCTAGAAAGTGACATGAAAACCAAAACCTTGAAGCCAGTCTGGCAATAAATGCTTTGTTCCAGAACCAAGCTAACAAGAGTAATACAGTTCAACATCAAAGGTCAAACTGTGATGGTTGGTGGACTGAATCGGGGATCTCCAAAACCACAGCTTTGTGGGTGTTTCCAGGCCCATTGATACACTGGGAGGTTCTGACTGCTGTACACCACTAAAAAAAAAAAACCAACAAAGGGCAACAGAACTGGACAATGGAGCAGTGGATGGAAGAAGATGGCTTGGTGTGTTTAAGCTAAACGATTCCTTGGTGTGTTCACATGGCACCAAGATGTAATGTTGGAAAAACACTCTGGGATGTACTGGTAAAGAAAGGATCTGCTGCAGAAATGTTGTCGTCAGATACCACCTTCGGGGGTCTAGACCCCCGAAGGCATGGTATCAATGCCAAAATTAAGACTATTGTGCACCCAGCAGTGGCTCCTTCCTTGTTGCAGGAAGCTACATCCATTCTGAAGCCAGCTACTGATATGATAAATGATAAATGATTGGGTAACTGAGCGGCCGGTGCTGGCAAATGAGAAGGAGACTACTCACTTGCGTTAGCTTTGGAGAGTCTAGTGACTAGCATGTTTAGGCTGGTCACCCACTGGATTGCTTACTTCCCTCTGCTGGCTATTAGCATGGCTAGGCTAGCATTAGCATTGGATAGGCCGGCAACAAGCACCCCTAAGCTGGTCACCTGTGACTCGTACCTTCTTCTTTAAAGGAAACTTTATCAAGAAAACTGTATGGTATACAACATATGTAAGTTGACAGTTTACTGTAATCCAATGCGATGTCAAGCATAAACATACTGTAAAATATGGAGCTGATGTTGGCTTCTGATTGCGGCTTCCGATTCAGCAGTTGGCTAAAGCACCGCCTATTTACCTAAAGCTCCACCTTGGAGCTTCAGTTCCACATAACACTTTCCCTGCGTCTTCCTCAGCTCCACCAGACTAGTGGCAGCAGCAATTACCAAACACGCGATGGAACATCTGCTGAGCTCCTCAGAATGGTTGTAAATGGCATCATGGAGAAGCATTGTTGTGATGACGTGCTGAAGGGGGCATGTCGGAAAGGGTAGGAGCTTCTTAAAGAGACAGAGGCTAATTTCAAGGAGTCAGATATGGCTATGATGTGAAGTCAATTTTCTTTCAAGTTATTTTTAGGGTTGGGACTTTAAAAGTTAATTTCAATTAACTGATGACATTAATTGATGAAAAATGTTAACGCAATTAATCACTTTTGTTTTTACATACAAAAGCTCCTGCTGGAACCTTTGTATTGTGTTTCTGGTACGCTCGTAAATCTGACACGAGTGACAGCTGCAAACAACAGCTTTGACTGATGAAGCCATTTCTCTGGGTCCACTGGGGCTTAATTTCTGCTTCTGGAGCCGATCTGATGGGACGCTGGAAAAGACTCCAGTTGTGTTCAAGTTGTGCTAAAACCAGTCGGCCTATCAGAGAAGCTATGCTAGCTTAAAATAGCATCTCAATGCTAAACATGTAGCAGCAGCGCTAATGTCAGCGTCTACAGTCCACATTTCTAAAGAAGCTCCATGAATGATCAGGGGTTCCTGAAACTCTGGAGAGATGAAAAGCTAGAATAGCACTCTGCATCAATTTAATGGTTGAAGAACCTGAAAAACAGATTAATAACAATATCTTTGTTGTTGAGCTCAAATGTCTATTCAATAATTTAGCAGCAAAAAGGGTTTTTAAATGAAAATGTTGCTTATATTGTTGAAAGTATTTGATTAAAATGCAATTAATTAATTACAGACCCTGAAATTAACTTAATTAATTCAGGCCTGTTTTGGCAGCAGGGTGATCAGTGGTGGTCATGTTTTACCTAAACCTAAACCATGTCTGGTCCATCCAGAACATTCTTGATCTCCTGCTGGTTGGAGGCCACTCAACCCTCTAAGAAAGAGCCCAACCACCCTTCAGAGAAAGCTCATTTCTGCGACTGCAACAGGTGAAAATTGAAGGCAACTGGCATCCTGGGGGCTTGCAGTTGAGCAACTTGGAGTTGGGAGCTACTGTTTCTTTAAGCACACGGAGGCCCATTCAACTGCGAGCCTCCAGGACTGACAAAGACTCCTAAATGGGTGTCAAAAAGTCTTGCTTTCGATTTAAGCCTGTTGAAGTAGACATAACTGCTATGTTATCTCATGTTAAATCAAAGGAAAAACACACTTATTACTGAGGTTTCTGTAAAAATGTTTCTGCATGTTTAGAGTCCTGAGAAAATGGTCTACACACTCCAGCTCTGAGCCGACCTGTTTGCTCCGGTGGTCTCTGCCTCAGTGTCTCTTTAAGGCTCATATTTCCTCAGGAAACCCCACCCAGCTCTCCCACATCCGTCACGAATGTAGGTCCAGACTTCAGTCGCAGAAATCTGCAGACGGCTGGTGTTCCTCAGGAGCTCTGAAGAAGTGAGTAACTTCTCTGTTTGAACAAATCTCATCTATTGGGTGTTTTGGTTTTGGTTCTGTTTGGTGATTCATCCAGGAGGTTCGGTTATCTTCAGAGTCAGACAGGTTCTTCAAGAACAGATCCAGAACCTCTAAGGGTCCATCAGCTGTAAAACATCTCTGGTCTCTGAAAGCTGGAACATCTTCTCCATTACATAATGTGTTGCTGCAGAAATAAACATATTGGATTTTCTCAGAACCCAAACAGTTTGGTTATGATTGATTGTTTTACTGTGAACGACTGTGAGGAGCGTCACGACCGATGAAAACAGGATGTTGTTGCTGGCAGTGCTGTTCCAGAACATGAACTCGAACACTCTGTGATTCGGACTCGATTCACAATGAAATTCAGATTCCTAATCGGAATATTCCCAACTGGACCTGACACAGAACCTCTCTGAGAAGATGTTGCAGGTTTTACCAGAGTGATCCGGTTTACTTGGGTGTGCACAGATCGCTTCAGAAAGAAAGACAGTTGGATTTTTCAGGAAAACATAAGGATGAATTTGGATTGGAATAACTGGAACATTTCGGCTCCCCAGGTCCAGTCCAGGAAAAGGATTAGAAACACATCCTGAGGAAGTGATCTAGAGAGATTTCCAATGTTCCTCTCTGTTTCCCGTCTCATGAATAAACATTCAGGATGTTATTCCTGTTAGGATGTATGAGCGACTTTCCTTGAAAATGAAAATTTCTGTCTTTGTTTCCCTGAACAGGTCCTAGAAATGTCTATTCCGACTCACCGTCAGTGCAAAGTGGAAATTCAGAACAAGACCTCCAGCTTCACGCTTTGTGAGCCGCTGTGAGTTTTAAAACACACACACAACCAGAACCCAGAACCTGGACCGGCCAACAGGCCAGCTTCTCCTCATCTGGTCCAGTTCCAGTTCAGTGCTGATGCCTGACAGCAAAGGCAGAGCTCTTACTGACTTGGACCTGAAATCACATCAGAACCAAATTACCATGATATGAGTGATAGTTAAGCCCAGTTTTACTTCAAAAGTCCAAAAGATCCTGACTTCACCTGCAGAATTTCAAGTCCTAAAAGCATTCTCGACTAACAGAAACTAAAGTGGACAGACAGGAGGTGGAAGTGGACTAATAGTAGAAGTCGACTGAAGGTTGATGTAGACTGAAGGAAGTAGCAGATCAACGGTGGTAGTCGACTGAAGACGGAAGTAGACTGAAGATCAAACTCTGAGCAGCTGCCTCATCAGTAGCTTGTGGTAAATATCTTTTTGTCTCTGTTCAGTGTCCATCTCTTCAGTGGGAACTGCGAGTGTCCTCTGCCTCCAACTCTTCGACCATCTGAATCTGGCACCGCGCTGTTCGTCAAGAAATCCCACACAGCCTGTGGATCAGTGGCCGTCTTCACCTACGACATCCTCCAGGAGTCGACCAGGCAGAACCGAGGCCGGCTGGCCGTCATGTTCTCCGTTCCCTACGACTTCAACATCTACTCCAACTGGTACGCCGTGGGAGCGTTCAGCAAGGATAAGCTGTGTGACGAGGAGCTCTACAGGGAGATGTACTACGCTTCGCAGCGTGGCTTTGTCCGAGGAAAAGCCAAAGGGCCCAGTCTGACTCACAAAGCGGGTCATGTGACCATCAGGGCCAGCATGTCCGACAGCTACCAGCCTGTCCTTAAGGTAGAGCTCTGTGACAACTGAGACCTGCTTCTGTTGATCTAGTTTATCCAGTTAATCTTGGATTAATCAGCTCCACCCACTTTAGCCAGCAAAGGTTTCTTCTTTCACCGCGTAACCATTATCAACTTCGCCTGCGTCTGCACTGATACCAGTTATCCTATGTTTTCCAGCTTAAAAATCATAAACCAGCCCAGTCTTCCCAGTTTAAAAAGTTAATAGTATGAACTTTATTTGAGTTTGATCCAGTATAACCACATCAACCCAGTCCACCCTGATATTTTCTGTTCAACAATTAGTCACTGTAAAATCTGGGAATTTAGTTTCCTAAATTGGAGAAGAAAAAACATTTAAAGCTCAAACTGATCTGGATTTTTCCAGTAAACCACAGCAGCCAAATGAAAACATTCCTGAATTAATTAAACTAACCCAGACCGGATAAAAATAAGGGACAGAGGTGGAATAGTTGAGCTACCTGCTGATTTGGACATCACCCCACATATGGATCGAACTGAGTCACAACTGCCAGGGTTAATAAGAGTTAGCTGGAGGAAATGAGACCTGGTGTAACTGGGCTGCAGTATTGCTGTCTGTACTCTCTGCTTCTGTCCAACCTCTGAGCGTTACTGAACACAGATACCATGAGGGGATCTGATGGTTCTGATCCCTCATTGCAGGTGTCAACATCTGAATGTTCTGAACCAATAAAAACTGAGCTTCAATATGTTCCTCTGATTTCTGTTGGTCTCACGATGTCACACCTGTTACTCAGCCTTACTTGGTTTCACTAGTTACGCTGTATCACTCTTTTACTGTCTTACTATGTTAACCCAGTTACACTGTTTCAATCTTTTAAACTGTCTCACTCTATTACAACTTCCACACTGTCTCACTATGTTACACCTGTTACACTGTCTCACTTTGTTTCACCTGCTGCACTGCATCACTCTTACATGTTACACTTTTACATCTGTTCCACTGTTTCAATCTTTTAAACTGTCTCACTCTATTACATCTGCTACACAGTCTCCTTGTCACACCTGTTACACAGTATAACTTTGTTTTGGTATTTACACTGCATCACTCTTTTACAGATTACTGTCTCACTATTACACCCGTTACACAGTCTCACTTTGAACTGCATTTTACACTGTATCACTTTCAGTTTCACTTTGTCACTCCTGTTATCCTGTCTCACTACGTTACACCTGTTACACAGTCTTACTTGGTTTCACTACTTATGCTGTATCACTCTTTTACTGTCTCACTATGTTAAAGTTGTTACACTGCTTTACCTCTTTACACTGTCTCACTCTATTACACCTACCACACAGTCTCACTGTTGCACCTGTTAGTCTTAGTATGCTACAACCTGTACACAAGCTTACTTTCACGAGTTACAGTGTATCACTCTTTTACACATTACACTGTCTCACTTTATTACACCTGTTACCCTGTCTCACTATGTTACACCTGTTACACAGTCTCACTTTGAACTGCATTTTACACTGTATCACTTTCAGTTTCACTTTGTCACTCCTGTTATCCTGTCTCACAACGTTACACCTGTTACTTGGTTTCACGAGTTACTCTGTATCACTCTTTTACTGTCTCACTATGTTACAATCTTTTACACTATCTCACTCTTTTACACCTACCACACAGTCTCACTACGTTACACCAGTTCCACTAAGTTACACTCTCTCACTCTGTTACAGGGTTGTCTAAGACTGGGAGATGGAGGTAACAGTTCCCAGAAGGGAATCAAAGATATGATTCAAATCTTGATACAATTCATGATTAAAATTAAGAACAGCGTTTCTAGAAGTCTGTTTAGCTTTTTCCATAATTTTTATGGAATCTGATTTTTTTTTTTTTTTTTTTTTTAATTGTGGCAGTATAAAATTAAACTTTACAATCTGGTTAAGATTAGATTATTTTAGGTGTTGCACTTCAGTCTCAAATTTGACATAAAAGATTTCAGCTTTACTCCCTTTGTCCTTTGATCATAAATTAGTTTTCATCTCTCTTTATTTATAACTGCTCTGTTCATCTCACAGCTTTTGGGGTTTTATTAAAAAAACAAAAAAACAAAAAAAAAACTCAAACTGCTCAACAAATGAGGTTTTTCCTGATTTATTGTCATAAAAAAATATTATTTTAGTTTCACATCAATAAATACTTCAATAAATAACAGTTTGTTCATAAATAACTATAAAAATAAATAAACATGAGAAGAGATCTATTCAATTAGTTTCGGTGGAAACTCGCTGCATGCTGCCCCCTGCTGGTGACTTAAGCTGGTTCCCCATCAGTTCCAGTTGGACCAGGTGATTGTAGGTCTCCTTCCTGAGCATCTCCCAGCCGTCTCTGCCACCCTGCAGGAACAGGACCTGGGTTAGTACCACTGCCAGAACTTCTGCTGATATGTTGGACACTGGAAAAATATTCCCCCCCTTCAATTCTCTCACATTTCCTTAAGTCCAAACCACAAACTTCAGAGTATTTGGGGGGATTTTGTGTGACAGACTGACACAGTTAGTGCATAGTTGTCAAGTGGAAGGAAAATGATACATGGTTTTAATATTTTTTACACCCAGAAATCTGAAAAGTGTGGCATGCATATGCATTCACCTCCTTTGAGTTGACAGGTTCATCTTTTCCAGGGTTGAACATCTACAGACATATTTACTCAGACGGACTGGATGGAGAACATCAGTGAACATACATCTTCCACTCTTGCCACAGATTCTCAGTTTAGGCCTGGACTTTGACTAGGCCAGGTATTCCCAAACTTTTCTATGCCATGGCACTGAAAATGCTACAAAATATGTAAAGAAACACTGACTTTGAGTGTTTTTTTTTTTCCTCACTTTTTTCACGTATTCACAATCATTTTGAGTGTCGTCTAGCATAAATGCTGCCTCAGACCTTCTGATTTTCAGTTCTTAGGGTTTTTCTGCAGCAGCGTCCTCCACAGCAGGGCTGCTGGACACTTCCTTCTGTCTTTTTTTTGCCAGAAACTTTTCCATTTCAAGCTCGCTACGCTAGCTTGAGGAGCTAAGATGCCTGATAAATTTGACCGGCAGCCAATCAGAAAGATGAGCACGGAAAATAACATTTCAATAAGTTATTTTAACTCATTTTATAATATTGATTGTAAAACAGCTTAGGTTTTAAAAAAAATTAGAATTAAAAATTTGTGATTAAACTTTTTTTTTTTTTTCCTCATTTTCCCTCCAACTTTCTGAGGCCCCCAAGCGACCCCCCAGGGGGCCGCGGCCCCCACTTTGAAAGCATTGCCCTAAACAACCTCTGAGGCCAGAAACAGAACAGCTACATTTCAGCTGATGCTCCATTACACACAGCTGGGCTGGACTGAACTGACACATTCCCTGAAAGAAATTGGTTGAACAGGATTTCAGTGTAAAAGGACTTTAATAGAAAAGCCTGCCGCACTGTTCAGGTTTTGTTTATAAAGTTTTTAGCCCACGTATGGTTGTCCTTCCACTTCACCGTGACGCTCTGCCCTGAGTTGGTCTGTCATACATAATCGCTCTAAAATAAAGGTTTGTGGCTCTAATGTGGGAAAACGTGGAAAAGCTCAGCAGGTCTGAACTCCGTGCTGTGGCCTCCACCTCCGACCGCTCTGCGTTTATAAGAACAGTGTTTGTACTCACAACTCGGAGCAGAGTGCTTCTCTTCAGCTTCCTGTAGCAGCGCTTCAGCTGCCTTTTGGTCTTGTCTTTGAGTGTCGAGTCCACCTGAGAAACACCAGAGCAGGTTGAGTTTGTGCTGCAGATTGTGAGCTGTGACATAAAGGTGAACTGTCCCTTTAAAGCGGCTGATCAGCAGCCATGCAGCGCTGCAGCCATGCAGCTGCAGAGCACTTACACACTGACTGAGCTCCACGATCTGCCTGTTGTATGCTCTCCAGGAAGTCCAGGGTCTTCTCCGAGTCCCAGCCAGCCGCCGACATGTTGTTGTAGCGATACAGATCATAAATCTGCTGCAGACTCTCTCTGATGAAGAGCAGCTGGGTGTTCACCTGGAGACACACAGACAGGTGTGAGCTGCAGCTCTCTGATTGGCTGACAGAACTGGTTCCATCGATCGATCGATTGATTACCTCTGTCTTCTTCATCCTCTTGTACAGGTTGTATGGGAATTGTTCCGACACCCACTTGTGAGTGGACGCACCTCCCTGAAACATAATGAGACAGCCTTTAATATCCCAACATCACACCTTAGAAACCACAGCCTCTCTAACTGGTTGAACTGGTTCACAAGCTGTGAAACTTCAGGCTCAGCTCCGGACCAAGAACCCTGGGAAGCCACGTGCCAAACTCAAGGCCCGGGGGCCAAGTCCGGCCCGCCGTAGTGTTTTACGTGGCCCTCTCGACTCCAGAGGGACACATAAACAGAACCTTCAAGATAACAGCTGAGCCTCAACGCTGTTCATCAATCAAATCAAAGCCGTTTTGATCGATATTCTGCCAAGTTACATCTATCAGTCCCTCCACTTCCTGATCCCACGATCGCAGAAATTCACGCAAAATCAGCAGATCCCTGCATTATTTCTGCAATAATTCATAACTGTGTGTTTATTGCAAATTTTCTCCAAAAATAGTGAGTAGAAGTCACGTTAAAGTCCGTGATGGATACGACGACTAACAAAAAGTCACATTTACCATCGTACATAAGCACAAACATTGCAAAAGTTCTCATAAATATTTCTAAATTAGCCCCACAAAATCAGTGGTTTTCATTGCAAAAAAAATCACAAAAACAATCAAAATCCAAATAGGAAGTAGCTATTAAACCAGGCACGGCTGTTTTTTAATATTTTAACAGACACCGATGGTTGAAGACATTTAGAAAGGCTTTTAGATTCCCTGAAGTTCCCTCAGTGTCTCTGGAAACCCTCCATGACTTCCTCCAGCTCGCCCTGAGGAACATCTAAACCGGTTTGTCACCTGGGCTAAAAAAAAGTTCTCACGAGTCAAAAATGATCACTTTTATAAGCTAAAATCACCAAACATTTTGTGATTTATTTTTTTTACCGACTCAAAAGTAAACTGAGCAGGAACTTTTTTAATTAAACCAATATTTTGTAGGAATGGGATCATAGATCCAAAGCTTCAGATGGTTTTTCCTTGTTAAATGAAAGGCTTCCAGTTTGCTGATCGTTGAAAAAAAACTGAAAAATATTTAATTTGTTCTCAGTAATAAAATCAGGATCTGGGTCAGTCGTCATTTGAAAACACTTCCTGTATTTAAACAAGTTATATTACAGCAATTAAGAGCAGACCTGGTGTGTTTTAGAGTACAAGTCAATGAGGACATGTGCTCCTGGTTACCACGTCCATAGAAGGAAACCAGATAGCTTGGAAAACATGATCACTTTGTGTCGCAGCTAATATTTTGTAGGTAGATTTCTATTTAAAAGTCGTAGTTTTGTCCTCATTTATCCTTAAATTTTGGTTGCCAAGCTGCAAAAAGCAAAGAAATCCGTCCGAGGGCAGCAAATGGCCCCTGAGTCCCACTTTGAACACCCTGCCCCCCCCCAAACCCCATCATAAAGAAGCCCTTCAGGACCCATTCGGGTGCTCACCATGACCTGGACCAGAACCAGGGACCTGTTCTTCAGGTCGCTGTAGTGGCTGAGCCAATCACAGCAGAGTGCAGAGGTCAGGACGCTGCAGAGGATGAAGATGGATGCTGTACTCCTGAACATGATGAGGATGAGCTGAGATGCTGGGCTAACATTGAGCTGATCTGACTGCAGGCCATCATTTTATTCTTGGAGACAGAAAACTGAAAACAGGAGAAAAAGTCCCACTTTCTTTTTATTACGTCTGTCTCCACACCGCCCTCTGCTGGAGAACTGCAAGATACACACGTTCAAACTTTATGGATTGATTTATTGATTGATTTATCAGGTCTGATCAGTGACAGATTCCAGCAGGATAATCTCCAGTGATCAATAACCAATAATCAGCTCTGATCTGACTGCTTGTGTTAGTGAGAACTGTTGATCCAGGATCTGTCAGCAGGATCGGAACACCGTCGGAATCGTTCAGCAGCTTTCTCTGGAAGTTCCTCTTTTCCATCTAGTTTCCAAACCTCACCGGAAGTGGAAACTTCACAATAGAGGCGGCCTCTTAGTTTGGAGACAAAAAAAAGTTACAGAAAAACACCAAACATTTGACAAACAAACAAACAAAAACCTGTGAAGATGGGACGGTTCTGGGATGAAACCGGACTCTGAGACTGAGCCGAACTTTGAGTATTTCATTTTGCCCAAACTGAAAGACTTTTATTTTGAAATCTCTCACCTTTCCAACTGACTCCTTTTGTTGAACGTGATTACATCACCATTTTCGGTTTCACTTATAAATCCCCTTCACTTTCTGGTTGTTGAGGTCTAAGAAACGTGACGCAACGCCGTGTCTTCATCTCGAAATGATGACATCATGAAAATAAAACATGAAGCAGCTGCTTTCAGGAGATCTGGAACTAGTTGTTGGACCGTTGAGACAACTGCAGTCCATGGTGGGACAACATCAGTGCTTGGAAGACCTCTGAAAGCGTTTTCAATGCTTTGCAGATCTCCTTAGGTTTAAAGAGCTTCTGAACCTCTGAAATGCGTCAAGTTCAGATTCAATGAGCTGCAGTGACCAGCAGGTGGAGACAAACTCCACACATGACTTTAGCTCCAGCTGGCATTTTTTTATTGCACTCAAAACCAGATTTGCTTTCAGTAAACAAGAATATAGCAAAGTACCTTAAATCACTGGTTGTCAAAACTGAACATTTTCTATTAGGAAATGGAGGTAGAAGGTCAAGTCAAGTTTATTTGTATGGCACATTTCAGCAGCAAGGCACCTTAAAGAGCTTTACATCATGGAGACATCATACAGCCACCAATTATGCATCATAAAATACACATTAACTAAATTGATCAATGTTCCACTTACTGCTAATCCAAGGCGGCTCTAAACAGGTGGGTTTTTAGCCTTGATTTAAAGGAACTCAGTGTTTTGGCTGATTGTTTCAGATTAGAGGAGCATAAAACTGAAAGCCTGCTTCTCCATGTTTGGTTCTGGTTCTGAGGATGCAGAGCAAACCAGAACCAAAAGACCCTGAGTGGTCTGGACAGGTTGATACGACAACAGGTCTTTAATGTATTTTGGTGCTGAGCAGTTCAGTGATTTATAAGCTAACAGAAGTATTTTTAAAGTTCTATTCTCTGAGCTCCAGGGAGCCAGTGGAAGGACTCTAGAACTGGGGTGATGTGCTCTAGCTTCCTGGTCTTAGTGAGAACACGAGCAGCAGCGTTCTGGAGCAGCTGGAGCTGTCTGGTTGACTCTTTAGGCAGACCTGTGAAGACACTGTTGCAGTAATCAATGCAACTAAAGATGAGTTTCTCTAGATCTTGTTGAGACATTAGTCCTTTAATCCTGGAAATGTTCTTCAGGTGACAGAAGGCTGACTTTGTAACTGTCTTTATGCGTTTCTGAAGGTTCGGGTCTGAGTCCATCACTACAACCAGATTTCAGGCCTGATCACTAGTTTCTAGCTGCAATAACTGAAGCTGCGCGCTGACTCTAGATCGTTCCTCTTTAGGTCCAAAGATAACTTCAGTTTTGTTTCTGTTCAACTGGAGAAAGTTATGGCACATCCACACATTGATTTGTTCTAAGCATCTGTTCACTGCTTGAATGGGTCCAGAGTCACCTGGTGAGATGAGGAGTTGCCTATTGACACAAAGAACATCCCTGTTCTTTAGGTAGGATTCGAACCAACTGATACTGTACCAGAGAGTCCAACCCAGCTCTCCAGTCGCTTCAATAAGATATCCTGGTCAACTGTGTCAAATGCTGTGCTGAGGTCCAACAGAACCAACCCTGTAGTTCTTCCACAGTCTGTATTCATGTGGATGTCATTGAACACTTTGAGGGGGGCAGTCCCAGTGCTATGGTAACCATGGAAACTGGACTGAAAAGATGTCAAAGGGTTTGTCATTGTTAAGAAACTATTCAAGGAATGAAAAAGCAATATGCAGGTCCAAAATGTGGTTTTCTGAGCTTACTGTGCAAAGAACAATCCCCGAGTTTACATTTACCCTCCACAGAGATTTAGATCAAGACCGTTGACTTTTTCTAATAACAATAGAAGTGACTGGGGTTTGGTCAGATTTGATCATTTGACAAAAATTATTGTATGAAGGTAATTATACTTTAAAAATGGTTAAGGACAGTAATTATACAGTGCTGCCTTTGGTGACATATTTCATTGTACGTGCTCGTCCAGGAGGAGTGAATGCTGCAAGTCAATGACTCGATGCTCTGCTGGGTTTGCTTGGACAGAAACCTTTTGACCAATTTGAATAATGAAATGAACTTGATGCATTGATTTGATAGCTCGGATCAGTTGGAGTGTGTTTATGATTGGATCAACTGACTTTTCTCTTTTTAATTGTAAAGTGCCTCGAGATAGGACATTTTGTGAATCTGGCAATATATAAAAATAAATTGGACTGAACAGTATGTCTATCATTGTAAAGAAGGCACCTAATCTCATTAAAGTTTATGTATTTATTTCATGTACTTATAACGACAATAAAGATTTCTACCTACCTGAACAAAATCTGTGAAAAAATCATGATAATCTGGTCTAAGATTTGACATGAATGCACCATGGAGTTAAAACAGATGTTAAATTTGTGTGGAATTGCAGGTGGTGAAGAATTATGTCTTGATGGGAACCCGACTCAAACCCAAAATCAATTCACAAAGTGGGACATTTGACAATTCCCATGGCATTGTTAAGAAAAATATTTGGATTGTCACTTGACTATCACCCATGCAATGAGTTGAATGTGGAGGGTAGGGGCCTGTGACTCAGATGTCTCATGGCTTAATTAGTGTGAATGTTCTTACAAGAACTTGTAGGTCTGGTACCTCCAACCATGTTCTTTGGTTGAGAGACGTCTTCGAAAAACAAGAGATGAGGTCCAGCTGAGAATTATTGGACAACTTTCAGCTAACTGAATCCAGTTTGAGTTTTAAATGGGAACGACTTGTTGTTTTCTCACTGATGAGACTGAGTCCATCTATACATGAAAATTTTCATGTTTGTCTCCCTGAACAGCTTCTGAAAATGGTTTTTCCGACTCACCGTCAGTGCACAGTGGAGATTCAGAACAAGAGCTCTAGCTTGATGCTGAGTGAGCCACTGTGAGTTTAACACACACACACACACACACACACACACACACACACACACACACACACACACACGGTTCAGGTCATCCTCATCTTCACAGATCAATTCCAAGTTTATTCTGAGGCTTGGACCTAAAACCTCAACAGCATCAATGAGCAAGGGTGAACTCGCAATCTATCAATTCTTGGGAACTCCAAAATGAATGTCCAGTCCAGAACCTTTTACCTTCCAGGTTCATTCACCAAAAAGTTCCCTGGTATTTAAGAGAGTCTTAAATACTTGGGAACTTGATGTATGACAAGAGACAGGTGGCTGATTGGAAACAGAGTGTAGCTGTGACTGAAGTACAGAGTTGGGAAATGAGAGAATTTGAAGAGAGGAAATAGATAACAACAAACCAATGAGAGAAAGCTAACATGAATCTAAGGAGACGAAATTCAAATTCACAACAGACCGCAAGATTAAATGTAGAAATTAAATACAAAGGAATGAAAATGTATTGGTAGCCTAATATTGCTTTTATTTAGTTGATTTCACTTTAAAAATGGTCACAGGGTGCTGTGCAGTTGGCTCCTCAAACAGACAAGGATGCAAACCAAAGTTGTCATTTTATTGTTAACTTTTAATGAGGAAGAAAGAAGACAGCGATGGATAGCAACCGTCCATTAGTCATAAAGACTGGCAGCTCTCGGCGTATTCGGAAATTTGCAGTTGAACACTTTTTACAGGGGAGAAGATTAACATTCATATACTTAATAAGTAAGCAAGTTTAGTAAGATGCAATCAGATATTGTATTAAGGTACGCATCTAACCATTATTAACCATTGAGAAAATGCCCCACCATCATGGAGCCTAGCATGTACAAAAACAACTGGTTAGCATCTAAACTTTTAGAAGCTTGTAAGTCTGCTCTTGTGTAAGCGCCGTTTATGACATAGTGGTAGAAATCAAGTGGAGTGAATTCAGGCAAAGTCAGCAATTTAATCAACACATCAGGAGGGAGGAGGTATGGGTTGGTTTATAAGCTAGCTATTTCCAACTTTTGTTAATGCCGCCATCTATGAGCTCCGACTAGGCAAGCTGTTTCAACAGACAAATTAGCTCGACTTAAACAATTAGAAGCCATGGATATACTGGCAAATACAATTTAGGGAAACAGTCACAGTTGCTGTGTTCAATGCTGCTGTCCCTCATTTCTGACATCCATCATAGTGCCTCTTGTGATTAAAGCTGCAGTATGTAACTTTGCACCACTCCCGACCTAAAACAACCAATCAGAGCCAGGAGGAAGGTCTTAATGCTGTCAGTCAACTTCATTTACTCGTTGCTAAATGTGTAAATGGTGGAGAAACAACTGACGCTGGTGTTTGAAGGTAGAATCAGACTCTGAGCAACAGCATCAGCAACAGCAAAATTAAATCTTTTTCTGTTTTCTGTCCAGGCTCCATGTCTATAGTGGGAACTGTGAGTCTCCTTTGCCTCCAACTCTCTGTCCGACTGAATCCGGAACTGCGCTCTTCAGTAAGAAAGCCTTCGCAGTGAGTGGCTCGGTGGGTGTTTTCACCTATGACATCCTCCACAAATCCACCAGAGAGAACAAAGGCCGGCTGGCCGTTATGTTCTCTGTTCCCTACGACTTCAACATATACTATAACTGGTACGCCGTGGGAATCTTCGACAAGAAAAAGATGTGCAGCGAAGACCTCTATAATGAGATGTACTATGGCGTGCAGAAGGGCTTTGTCCGAGGAAAAGCCGATGGGCCCAGTCTGACCCACAGCGATGATCAAGTGACCATCAGGGCCAGCATGTCCAACAGCTTCCAGCCAGTTTTGAAGTTAGAGCTTTGTGACAACTGAGACCAGCTGCTTCTGTTGAACCAGTCCATTTAAACCAATACCAACAACATCTGATTTTATTTGACCCAGTTTCACAAGCTCAAATTCATTCATTTATCATTTCTCTCTCTAGTGTTAGCTCTGGGTGTTATGATGAGTAATTGAAGTGGCAAAGGTATAACTACTATAAGTGACACTTTGAAAAAATATTTGCAACTTATTAATAAAACTTAAGAATAAAATTCAAAAACATATTTTTGTTGGTGACCCATCTCTTTGACATTGTGGGAATATTAAACATGATTGTTTCATTTGATTCATTTCTTCATGATTTTAATTACTATTTGTTTTTAAAGAACGAACGCTACCATTATGACCTCATGGAAGACATCAGGGGGTGCTCCCTATGTTAGAGCACTGGATCCATCACCAAACACCCTGCCATCCTGTGCTAAATATGGATGTAACCGCTGGCAAAACTTAAGTCACTGTCTCCAGGCTTGAAATGAAGGCTCAGTCCTGAAACTGGCATGATTCTGGTAGAGAAAGACCCAAATGTAGAAACAGGATGAGAATCAGGAAGAACAGAAAAGAGCAAAACACAAGAATAAGTGAGGAAACTAAATACAATGGACCAGATACAGCAAGACCTTAAAAGCAATAATAATGAAATTAAATACAGCAAAACCCATTGAATATAAATAAACCACAAAGAAATGATCAATATACAAACTGAAAACCAAAACATCTGACTGGATCGTGATCAGACTGAGTCCATCTATACTGGAGCAGCTGAACTGGACTGGTTTCTAAAACTCTTCTGTGTTTGTCTGTCCAATGAGTAAAGATTTAGTGTATTATCCCTGTCAGCTTGCATGCAAATCTCATTCAGTGTCCCATTGTTCCTGAAAATGTTCATGTTTGTCTCCCTGAACAGCTTCTGAAAATGCCTCTTCCGACTCACCGTCAGTGCACAGTGGAGATTCAGAACAAGAGCTCTAGCTTGATGCTGAGTGAGCCACTGTGAGTTTAACACACACACACACACACACACACACACACACACACACACACACACACACACACACACACATGGTTCAGGTCATCCTCATCTCTAGAAAGCAGTTCTGTGTTCATCCTGAGCTTTTGTTTGGTTGGGATGTGTGAGAGCACACAGAGACAGAGTTTGGAGTGCCTTGGACCTAAAACCTCCCAGTTGCTTCACCACAGCAGTGGCAGTCACTGCCATGGCTTCTATGTTCATTGGACTTTGCAAAGGAAATTAATTTAGAATGAAACCATTTAAATATTGTTTATTTTATTGTGCTCTGCTTAACTGCTTGAGTGCGAAAAGGCCACTGAGCCTGATGTGTAAATTTATTTAGTAAAGTTATTGACTGTAAAGAGTCCTTGCTTACACTGTTTTATCTGTTTACCCTTAATTTCCTCTCATTAACCTGCATAAAATATGTCAGCATTGTCCTCAGAAATGTGCTAAATTGTGTCTCTGTTATCTCAGATAAGAAAAAAAACTAAAACTCAGCTAATATTAAGATGGTAGCCACCATTAGCGTTCTGTTCACTCTGTGATCGGAACCTTATTGTTTGCTAATTCAGCAAATTACTTAATAAAACATTACTTTATTGAAATAGTGTTTTATTTTTCCTGTTGTTTTGCATTTTGAACTGCTTGTTTGAACATTTACCAGATGTTGCTAATTAGCTTTAAAGCTAATTTGGCCTCCATCCCAATTCCTCAAGACAAACCTTGGGTTTTAAATATATATATATATATATATATATATATATATATATATATATATATATATATATATATATATATATATATATTCACACTAAACTATGATATCACTTTGTCATTTTATTGATTATATTCCTTTATCCTCCATTACTATTTTATGTAGTTTACTAGCTTTCCATATTATTTTCATTATACTTGACAGTTTAATTGAGTGTTACAATTACAAGCCTAGTTAAAGAGTTTCTTGACAAAAGTAGTTTAAATGGAAGTTGAGGTATATTTGTTCATAAATTCTTGTATTTAGAGTGAAGCTGTTGGTGTTTAGCTTGTGTAAGTGTGCAAAGCTTGATGTTTAAGAACACCAGTGCACAGACTCACTCTACTTTTCCATAATACCACACTTCATCAGGCAGGTATATAACAAATAATAACTGACAGAGACTGAAAACTGCTTGGCTATTGCTTCTTGGTTATCAGGTGGTGGCACAACTTGGTAATTTTGATCTAAATTACTGACTTTGTTTATAAGGCCTTTGACACTTCATATCTATTCATTGCCAAATGATACCTGTTGTAACACAACAAAGGACGATGTTGATGTGGAAAAACGTCTTGACATTCCGTTCCATCAGACTGAAAGCATTAAATCGTACCTGTCAGTCCAGTTTGAAAGTTAAAAAAGCAAATTTATGTGGTTCAGCTGGGAGAGCAGGAGCACCAAGTCTAGAAGCTACAGGCCTCACCGTGCTTTTCTTCCATTCTATTCCCAGTCTCAAGCCATTTTGTGCTTGTCTTTCCTTTCTCTTTCCACCCTTTCCGGTCAAGTTGCTGTTTAATGAAGGCCACTAGCGCCACTTACTTTAAAAAAAAAGCAGGTGAAAACATCATACAGAGGAGCACAGCATGGTTCCCTGAGGGACCCCTGTACTGCAGACCAGCCCGTCGGAGACACAGCCTTGTGTTCTCACTTATTGTGGGTGGCCAGTGCTTCCCCAAGTGGGTCAGAGCTCAGTGCAGGAGGTAGATGAGGGTGTCTTCCACCCCGATGCCAGGTCGGTAGGTGAACTGCAACGGATCCAATGAAGACATCACGAGGAGGCATAGATGTTTGAGGACCAGCCTCTCGATGGTCTTCATCAGTTGCGACATCAGGGCTACTGGCCTTTAGCTGCTGAGGTCCTTTGGATGTTTGGTCTTTGGTACCAGTACCACACAGGAGGTCTTCCACAGTTGTCGAACTTTCCCCAGCTTCAGGCTAAGGTTGAACATGTATCCCATGATGCCACACAGTTGATCTGCACAGCACCTCAGGAGCCTGGAGATGATGCCATTTGGACCTGCAGCCTTTCGCACAAGATAGAGGTGGGGGGGCTGCAGGATGGAGTCTTCTGAAGTGAAGGGGGTGGGTGAAGTCCTGAGAAGAAAAGCTGGCAGTCGTTACAGATGAGGGGGGTAATAGCAGGGTGACTGGGCTGGGGGAGGGATGGGTGGCTAGCCACACCTGTTAAAGAACTGGTTCAGGTTGTTCACCCACCCTAAGTCTCCTATAACCTGAGGGTTTGGTTTGTGGCCTGAAATTGACTTCAAAATTCTCCAAACTCCACTGATGTTGCTCTGCTGCAGCTGATCCTCCGTCTTCTTCCTGTAGATGTTTTTTTCCATCCCTAATTTTTCTTCTCAGTTCCTTCTGCACAGTTCTCAGCTCCTCCTTGTTTCCTGATTTAAAGGCTCTCTTCTTCTCCTTCAGGAGAGCTTTTATTTCAGGGTTGATCCAGGGCTTGTTATTGGAGAAACATCGTACCGTCATGGTGGGTACAGTGTTGTCAATGCAGAAGTTGATATAGTCTGTGATGCTTTTGATGTCCTCCCCATGAGGAGCACAGAGCTCTTCCCACACAGTAGAGCTGAAACAGTCCCTCAGAGCTTCTTCAGTCTCCTCAGACCATCTCTTCACTGTGCCTCTCACAGCTGGTTCTCTGTGTTCCAGGGGTTTATACACAGGCTGGAGATGAACCAGGTTGTGATCTGAGCCCTCCAGGGGAGGGAGAGGTGATGAACTGTATGCCTCCTTGGTGTCGGCATAAAGTAGATCCAGGATTTTGTCATCTCTGGTGTGGTAGGTGACATATTGGGTGAAGGTCGGTAGAAAGTAGGACAGGGAGACATAATTAAAGTCCCCAGAGATCAGAAAGAGGGCCTGTGGGAGCTGTGTTTAAAGTCTGCTGGTGGTACTAGGAAAGACATCACAGGCTGCAGCAGCATTAGCAGAGGGCGGGACATATGCAGTTATCACAATAACGTGAAAACTCCTGAGGAAGATTGTGCGGCCTCGTGCTAACAGCTAGCAGTTCAATGTCCTCACTGCAGAGTGTCTCTTTGATGGTAAATTGTCCAGAGTCACACCATCTATCATTCACAAACACAGAGAGACCCCCTCCTCTCTTCTTACCGCTATCTTTTGTTCTGTTAGCACAGAATAAATGAAAGCCGTTCATGTTTATATGAGAGTCCAGAGTTAGCGTGGTTAGCCACGTCTCAGTAAGACAGATGGGGCTGGCCTCCCAGTAACTCCTTTGATGGTACCCAAGATCCACTAGCTCATCCACTTTGTTGGGAAGAGATCTCACGTTTCCCATGATGATGGACGAGATGACAGGTCTGTACCTTGCTCCTCGGTTACGATGCCTGATATCCACATGTGTCCCACACTTCTTCCTTCTCAGTTTGAGAGGAATATCGAGCAGCTCAGTGGGAGGCAGAACAATTGAGCTAACAAGGGCAAGCAGCTGATCCCTGGAGTAAACAATAGACGCCTTCTCCAAACACGAAAGATTTAAAAAATGAACTTAAAAATAAAGTTGTTCACAAAACGGTTTTTTCCATTGTTTGAATCAACAATATGAAAAAAAAGAGCAACAGAAAAAGGAAATATAGCACGTCTAAATAAGATTTTAAAGGAAAAATACCCTTAGTCGAGTTGGAGCTGCTGTAGTGGGCTTCCAGCTCACATGGTACTGGAAGATATAGGTATAGATAAGATATATGTATATACGATCGAGATATATGTTGAATGAATAATTATGTAAAAGGACATGTGCTTTCAAGCGCTTTCATTCTATTCACAAATTGTTGATATTGTAATTGTATGAATGTGTTTTAATTTATGGTTGGAGAGCTTAAGGAAAATTTCCACCTTGGTGGACAATAAAGTTTTATCAAGTCTTATCTCATGAACTGGGGCCAGCAATAGCAACGAATTTGCAAAGGAATTCACTACCCCATGCATTGCATGGAGGCACCTATTATTCTCCACCTCTAAACTGGACTCTTTATTACTTTGTCATGTTTCAGATTGTTTTGACACCAGTCCAGACAACAAACACACAACCGTGATGAATTGAACAAGGTTTATTTTCTCAAGGACTGATTTTTCAGTGATGTTCAGCGAATTCTTTGAGAACATCAGTGAACATACATTTTGCCCCCTTGCTATAAATTCCCTGTGTGATTCAGGTCTGGACATTGACTAGGCCTTTCTAACCCATGAATGTGCTTTGATCTAAACCATCTCATAATATCTCTGGCTGGATGTCTTGTTAGAAGGTGAACCTCCACTCCAGTCTCAGGTCTTCTGCAGCCTCTAGCAGATTCTCTTCCAGGATTTTCCTGGATTTAGCTCCATCCATCTTCCCATCAATTCTGAAACCCTGCCCATGCTTAAAAAGCATCCCCACAGCATTATGCTGCCCCTGGCATGTATTACTGTTGGGATGACATGTTCAGGGTGATAAAGAATACATGAGTAACAGTTGTCCTGATCTGACTGCTTGTGTTAGTGAGAACTGCTGATCCAGGATCTGTCAGCGGAACACCGTGGGAATCGTTCAGCAGCTTTCTCTGGAAGTTTCTCTTTACCATCTGGTTTCCAAACCTCACCGGAAGTGGAAACTTCACAATAAAGGCGGCCTCTTAGTTTGGAGACAAAAATAATTACAGAAAAACAACAAACATTTGACAAACAAAAACAAACCTGTGAAGATGGGATGATTCTGGGATGAAACCCGACTCTGAGACTGAGCAGAACTTTTATTCTTTATTCTTTGCTTAAACTGAAAATGTTATTTTGAAGGTTCTCACAGACTCCTCTTAGTGAACGTGATTACATCACCGTTTTCGGTTTCACTTATAAATCCCCTTCACCTTCTGATTGTGAAGCATGCAACGTCGTGACTTCATCTGGATATGATGACATCATGAAAATAAAACTTGAAGCAGCTGCAGATGATGATGCAATAAAACCCATCATCAGAATATCCCACCTTCAGGATGATCCTCATGATTTTGATGCATTGATATTTGCTCAATGATTTTGATGATTTTCATGTATATTTGCTCAATGATTTTGATGATTTTGCTATATACTTGATGCTTTGATACTTGATGCTGAAATGTGCTATTCAAATAAACTTGACTTGACTTTATAAAGTGTAAAGGAATAAAAGAGCATCAGACAGAAACATTACTACTCCTACTAATAACAACAACAACAACAACAATAATAATAATAATAATAGCTTCAATATTATTATTAATGATGATAATAATATTTCTTATTATTATTATTATTATTATTATTATTATTATTATTATTATTATTATTATTATCATTAATAATAATAATATTTCTTATTATATTATTATTATTATTATTATTATTATTATTATTATTATTGTTGTTGTTGTTGTTGTTGTTATTATTATAGACATTATTTAGACAACCTGGATGTCTGAAAGACCTCTGAGACTAACTGAAAGTTCTCCGGTTCCTTCAAGGACTCCTGATGAGGTTCTTTAAAGAAGTTCTGAACCTCCTGAATGAGTTCTGGTGCAATGAGCTGACCTGACCAGCAGGTGGAGACAAACTCCACAGGTTCACGTTTCTGTCTCGTTCCTTCCTACTTCTATTTCTGGATAATTGTTCCAGCAAATCCTCAAATCTGATGTTTATTCAGTTTGATGTTGAGGAATGTTATTTTCTGAAATCCACTTTGTTCCCATTTATGTTGGTTCTGCTCCAAGATTCTGATTGTTTGGATCAACGTCCAGGTACTTGGTTCTTGGGAAATAGTTATCTGCTTAATAATAATCACGGTGTTACATCACGTTTTCTTGACAACCTGAAAGTGAAGGGGACGTAAAAGTGAAGCAGAAAATGGTGATGTGATCAAATTCACTGAAAAGGGTCTGTATGAGCTTTCAAAATAAAAGTCTTTCAGTTTGGGCAAAATGAAATACTCAAAATTTCGGCAATGGCTAACATCGGCCAATACTGATGTTTCCGATACATCGTGCATTCCTAATAATAATAATAATAATAATAATAATAATAATAATAATAATAATAATAATAATGCATTTTATTTATGGCGCACTTTACATTTTACAATTTCAAAATCATAAAAGAAACTATAACAACAAGAATAACATCAGTTATGGCTGTAAAAAGTCTGAAAGAGAAAAGTCTTAAATTCTTTTTTATATGTCTGTGGTGCCCTCTGGTGGTCTGGTCTGCCAGCCAATACGGCATCAGTTCTGGAGCTGTTGAGTTGAAGACAGTTCGGATTCATCTGTGACTTTATGTATCGTCAACATAGCAATCAGGAGATTCCATGGCAGCTGTTGACTTGTTCAAGGGGAGCAAATATAGAGTGAAAAGGTTAGGACCAAGGACTGAGCCTTGAGGAACTCCATCGGTGACAGAACTGATTTTGATTTTCCGATGAAAAAACTTTCGGTCCTGCTGGAGATGTAGTTGTTTAATTTGGCCAAAATGGAGGTAATTTAAATCATTTTTAGACATCCAGTCTTGAGGCATCAACCTTGAATCTGCAGAAGGAGTAAAAAGTTTTGGAAGTCAAGAAAAATCATTGAAATACTGGAGGAAGCATCCAAAAACCTACTCCGTGATTATTTTTCATGGGGGGGCATGAATGTCCCAGGTAACGTTAAACTCCTCCAGGTCCTGGTTATTGTATTAATGTTAGCGCCATGCTGTGTGAATCATCTCCACCTCATGTTAACATTTACTGTCATGTTCAATAAAGTAGAATCTGGGTTCCGATGAGACTCAGATTAAAAACACATTTTAAAAACAACCTTTCAGTCCTGAAAGGTCCTTCCTGAAAAGGGAAACATGCAGATTTATCTGCACAAAAACTGTTGATGTGCAAAAAGTTGCATTTCATTGTAAAATGTTAATTTGACAGAGATTCTTATTTTAAAGCCAGCTTTAATTTTGTTTGAATCAAATAGAACATGATGCATATTTTGAATTAAAGAGTTTATTTCCTAACTCAGTGAGAACCAATAAAGAATCGACTCGATAAGTGAGATCGATAATGAATCGATATCGATAAAGTCTTAGCAATTCCAATCCCTACCCAAAGGAGAAAATGAACATGGATCTGTGTGCTTTTTTTATGAAATGAACATGGTTCTGTGGGGTGGCCAGCATTTTTCCAGGGGTGGTCATGGCCCTCTCTGACCCCCTCTGGGGCCGCCACTGAAAAGGGTCTCATATTGATTATTGAGAAGATTCCTAATCATTTAAACCTTACATTTTCTGTTTAAATGTAAATAAGAGCAGATAAATTCACTTTTTTCTTAAAAATGACACTCCTTGAACCCCTTATTACCTTTCGGGAAACAACCCTGTCTCTACCAACCAGAAACAAACTTGTAGGTTGAATGAAACTGACTCCAAATCCGAACTGTTATGAGCTTAAGTGAGTATTTGGGGCACATCAAATAAGTATTTATTTGCTTTTTATATATACTGAACTCACAGCTCATGGGTTCGACCCAGAACCGTAGATCAGAACTGTTCCGTGTGTCAGTGATGCACTCTTAATATGGCGGACACGCTGACGTACTCACGCGGCGTCTCGCCTCCTGATTGCATGCCCCGCCCCCTGCCTCCCACCGGGCTGCATTACCAGGTGGGCTTTAAGGAGGCGGAGCGTGTGACCAGCAGTAAAGCATCGGAGAGACAGGTGAGACTACCTGTGTTTACGTCAGTTGGTTCAACAACAAGTCGATCCTGGAGAACCAAAGAGCCGCGGGGTGGGGGGTTTCAGACAGGAAGTCTGGTTCGGCCCACCTGAACAACGTGTTGGTTTATTTAGCCGTTATCTACGGATCTGCGTCACGCCGCCGCACCATGGCAACCGCCGCAGGACGCGCCATGCTGTTGTTCCCCCAGAAGAGTAAACGGTGATTTATCAAATGCAAAGCATGAGGAGAGAGGCAGCAGGGAACGAAGCAGCGGGTGGGCTGGAGAAATAGACCGTTTTCTATTATAAATGGTGTCAAAACTCATGGAAAAGC
This sequence comes from Anableps anableps, assembly GCA_014839685.1. Taxonomy (NCBI): domain Eukaryota; kingdom Metazoa; phylum Chordata; class Actinopteri; order Cyprinodontiformes; family Anablepidae; genus Anableps; species Anableps anableps. The sequence goes on along the minus strand of CM026083.1, from coordinate 30,594,929 downwards.
AGACTGTGTGTCTATGGGGTGCTGTTTGTAAAGTTACACAGTCAAAAATTAACAGCAATAATTTGGGGTATTTATCCTGTAATAAGAGAAACAAATGGGTTTAATCTTTCAAAGTCATGTTTTCACTGTTTATTCGTTCATTTATAAAATCACAGTTTCAAACTGCATATTCGCTTGCTAACTAAATATCTAACTGTTCAGTTCCGAACTAAATTTTTAGCTCTGAGCTAGCTAAATATTTAGTTAGCTAGCTCAGAGCTAACTATTTAGCTAATATTCAAATTCACTTGCTGGTAAGGAGAAATGGAGTATCAAAATAAAACCTGGATCTTGAGAAATTGTATATAAACTGCTGGTGAGACTGAATCCTTCAATGATGAAGCATCACTGTTGCGTCGATCCACTGGTAAACGTCTGTATTGCCTTTAAAACGACTCATTCTATGTTTTAAGCTGAAAATGACAAGAAAAGGGGAAAAGGAACGATGATTAAGAGGTGATATGAAACGATTCGAAAGCAGGAGTTTATAAAGACGGTTCAGAAGACTCAGCTTTTGTTTTGGTAGCCTGCTTCTGGTTATCAGCAGGTGAGCTAAATATTTAGCTACACAATAAATATTTGGCTTGCTAACTGAATATTTAGTTTTATTCTCCACTAAAGAAGGAAAATAAACAACATTGTTTAATTAAAATATCAAAAATGGCACATAACGAGCTTCCTTCAGAGGGTGTCTGGACTCATCCTTAGGGAGAGGGCTTAGAGCTGCTGCTTCTCTGCATCGAAGGGTCAGTAGAGGTGGAGGAGACCCCAGGGAAGACCCAGAACACCCTGGAGGGGAGTATGCATCCCGTCTGGTCTGGGAACGCCTTGGAATGAGCTGGAGGATGTTGCTGGGGAGACGGATGTCTGGGTTTCCCTCCGTGGACCTGCCTTCCCTGTCCCCGGATCTCAGCTATAATAGATCGCTGAAAGGCCTGTTGTGTTCAAACACTGTTATGTTGTGGGATTAGATTAATATTTAATCTCAAAGCCTGGAGAAGTCTCCTTACAATTTATCAATACCAGCCGTTCTGGAAGTTCGGAGGTCGTCGTCATGGAGACGCTCCGGGTTCGTTGAACCTCCTTTCTGGAGTCCAGGTGAGGCCAGACATTATTCCTGAAGCATTAGGTCCAAGAAAGCCAGTTATTCTCAGAACCTAAGTCCAAAGTTTCCTTTGAAATGTAGAAATCTGAATATGTTTCTGATTTTAATGGTGAAAATGTCCAGTTCTGCAACAACAAACAAGACCTTTGGGTTGAATAAAAGGACTGGGTCCATAAGCTGACAGAACCTTGAGTTTTTGTACGTTTCATGGTGCGATTCACAAAAGTGTTGGGTCTTTAGGTTTGGGACTTTAACGTGTTAATTTGGATTAATTAACTACATAGATTTTAACACACAAATTTTAAGGCAATTAATCGCTTTTTCTTTCTTTTTTTTGTATACAAAAGTTGCGGCCATACTTTTGTACGCCTGTAAATCTGATGCACAGGTGACATCCGGAAATGACAGCGATGGAGGACAAAGCGGCTCCTCTGGGGGTTAATTTCTGCTTCCAGAGCCGATCTGATGCTGGAAAAGACTCCAGTTGTGTTCAAGTTGTGCTAAAAGCAGTCGGCCTATCAGAGAAGCTATGCTAGCCTAGAATAGCATCTCGATGCTAACATGTAGCAGCAGCGCTAATGTCAGCGTCCACAGTCCATATTTCTAAAGAAGCTCCATGAATGATCAGGGGTTCCTGAAACTCTGGAGAGATGAACTTTGCTTCAATCTGATGCTGAAAGAACAGCTTATAAACTATAAATATCTTTGTTGTTGAGCACAGATGTCTGTTTATTCAAAAAAAAATTAGCTGCAAAAATGGTTTTTGATTTTAAAATGTTGCTTATTTTGTCGATTAGTTTTCGATTAAAATGCAATTAATTCAATTAAAAATTTTAATTGAGTCCCACCTATAAAAACAATACATTTCTGGGTCAGAACTTTGTCACGTTTATTTTAACTTGAGGAACGAATGGTTTCGGTTTGGTTTGGGACCGACCCAGATCTGCACTCGACGTTAAACTGACTGATGAGTCAAGCCAAGGGAGGATGGAGAGAAAGGTTTTGCTTTAAACAGGACAGAACCTTCTATCAGCGGTGACTACAGTTCTTTTGTAAAGAACCCTGAACTGGATTCTGTTAGGGACTGAACCAAACCCAGAAACTCTTGAGACATAAGAGGCGACCCAACAGCTGCGGCTCTGATTGTTTCTCACTGTCTGTTTGTAAAAAAAAAGCTTCTGTTTTGCATGACAGACACGTGAACTATGACTGTACTCGTCTCACAACAGAACCAGCTGTTACCTAAGCGGTGTTTCCTGAAGGCATCAGACTAATAGAATAATAACTTTCCTGTTGTAGAACTGGCTCACCCTTTGGACTTGGATGCCTTGGACTGTCAAACTTTATGACGTATTATGATCCTATAAACTGTGTGTTATTCCACTCTAAGATAACAGTGAGTTTAATTTATGGGGCGGGAGTAAACCTATCTCCACCTGGTGACTCCAATGGAACAGTGAGTCAGTTTGTGGATGTTTAATCATCTAGAAGCAGCGAAAACTGACACGTTTTAGGTTCATTTCCAGCAGCTTCTGATTCAGAGACAACGTCTTTCCTCTTGATTCCTTCTGCCAACATTCCCTCCATTCAGAACACCAAACCATGAAGAGTTATGGTGTCTTTTTCGTCTCCTCTTCCAGTATCCACCACTATGGGATTATTTCTAACAGTCTCTGTTGGGGACAGGCCGCTCCCCGTACCCTCCTCCTCCTCAGCCAAGCCTTTGGAAGGTGTTTTTCCATTGTCATGGACACCTCTGGAGAAGATGTGGTCCTGAAGGCAGCAGATGTTGCAGCCCTGTTTAGGCCACTTTAATCCAACTCCAATCCATCTGCCTGGAAATTCCGGTTTGTTGGGGATGTGTGAACACACAATGGGACCAAAAAAAAAAGTGAGTTCTGGTCCGCCGAGAAACCTGTTTCAGTTCGGTTAAAGTGAACTGTGGTGCGGTTCGAACGCAGATGTGAACGCCAAGCGGACCGGAGCCCGCTCCAAAAGCAGGAAGCAGACTACAGTGCAGGGCATTCTGGGTAAATACAACCAAAACAAATGTGCATAGCTAGTGCTAGCAGGAGAAATGGCTCGTGGTCTTTAGCCAAAGACAAAAGACAAATCCTCCAACCGCTACAATCTGACGCAGCTCCGTTGTTGTTTACATTTCATGAAGAAGGAAGTTGCGTTCAGTGTCTTCTTCACAGGGATTTGTTGGGACTTCATCCTTGAAGTCAAACAGAATGAAACTCCGTCCCAATCAGAACTCTGGGGCAGAAGCTTTAGCTCTGATTTGTTCTTTTCCTACACTTTTGTTCTTATTTTTGATTTTTGTTTTTGATCATCGCATGTTTAGACAATTATTCCCTCTGGTTTTGGATGCTGTGCAGCTGGGACAACTTTTGCTCTTACTTTTTGGCTTTCGGACATTTGTTTTGAAGTGTAACTGCGGCAACAAGGCGTTGTTTTTACAACCGGCAGGAGCTGATTAGCAAATAATCCCTGAACTACGACCCCAAATCCCAGAGGAGTTGAAAAGGAGGCTTCATGGATGCAGAGAGAGAAAGAGGAAGTTCAAACCATCCTCCAACGTCTTTCTAATCATGCAGCCCGACAGATTTAAAGAGGAGCGGCAAAAGCAAATGAGATTAGCAGAGCGTTCCAAGAAGGGATGGCATCATCCAGGACATGTTACTGTGGAATATCGTCTCTGCCGCCCGGATACTGAGCTGTACGCATGTCATGACGGTCTTCAGTCAGAGGCCTGTTCAGGTTCGTTGGAGCTCCTTCTGGCCCACAGCATTACTATGCACAATGACTCTGAAGCTACTTGAATGATCTGAGTTACGACAACATTTAATTGTTGGGGATCAATAAAGTATTTTTGAGCGGAGTTGAATTTTCTGCAGGATCAACAAAGTTCCGCTCCGTGTTTGTCCTCCTTGAGGAAACATCCGGTTGGCTTTTGTCCCGGAAATGCAGGAAGAGTCTTGTTATTGATCCTAATCTGTTTGCTTTTTGACATCTGATGAGTTTTCTGCTGGGTCCTCATTATCAGCCCCCCCCCATCCGACCCCTCAGTCATCACACAGCAATCAGAGTCTTCCTGCTCAGCCCTTCATCTATCGCTGTCCACACAGAGGCTTCCTGTAGAAGCACAGAGTCCCACGCTGACTCGTTCAGTGTTGGAGAACCTGTAATGTTCCTCACTCTGAGTTCACTCTGATCCACCAGCAACAGGAATATTTATTAGTCAGGTGATGGAGATAAAGCTCATGTCTTTGCATGCAGAAGAACACATGGACCTTAAAACCTTGCAACATGAGGAGCAGCTACAACGACCCTCATGTTCACGGTTAATAACCTGTGGATTCAGCTGATCTTATCTTGGGACACGTCTAAACAGCCCTGACCTTCAGAGCTGTCCCAGCTGTAAACCAGGACTGTACTGTTACCATGGAAACCTCATCACCACACATCCATTCCTAAAGCCCGAGGTGGTTTCTTCATGTTTCCTACTAAACCAAACCTACGGCCATCTCCACAAACCCACCAAAATCGGCCTTCTGGTCTGCTCTGCAGCCCCAGAACCAGACATGGAGAAGCAGCTTTCAGTTTTTATGCTCCACTAATCTGGAACAAACTTCCAGAAAGCTGCAAAACAGCCGAAACACTGAGTTCTGGTCCCCAGTCGAATCAAGTAAATCTCCTATCCCCAGTGGATGCTTTGCTGTATCTCAGATTTTTCTTTCTCGGTTTCTGTCTGACACTTTAGTTTCACTTGTTTCAGTTGCTTCCTAACATCTGACAGCTTACTGTATGTGTTTCTATTCTGATCATGTAGCTGAAACCACATCCGGCATTTAAAAACTGACTGTGTTGCATGATGCATCATGTTTTAGTCTCCTCAGAGAACAATTCCTTTGATCTCTGTCACCATCTATAAATGCAGCGTGTTGTTATAAAGAAGAAGTTGGTTTGATGTTTAGTTTGTGGTCTTTGAAAAGGAAGAAGCTACAGCAGATCCACTCAAACAATTAAATACCTGAAAGGTCAGATGGTGGTAGTTCTACATTCTGAGGTCTAGGATGTAGAACCATGCAGTAGTGGTCTTTAGCCAAAGACAAAAGACAAATCTTCCAAATGCTAAAATCTGACACCACTCCATTTTTGCTTACATTTTGTGAAGAAGAAAGTTGCGCTCAGTGTCTTCAGAGGTTTTTGTGTCGTTTCCTTCAGTGGTTCTTGGTGCAGCGCCCCCACAGGTGCGGAGGTGAACATGTTGCTCAATGGGTTTGGTTGGTTTGACACAGTGCAGTGTGAAAGAGGACTGCAGCAAATGTTGCGATTTTGGTCCCTAATTGACCTGAGTCTCCTGGACTATCAAGTGGGGAAGCACTCTTACAGAGCAGAAGGTGTTTACAGACACTGATAAATGAAGCAGGGGCCGTATTCACAAAGACTCAGAATCCTCTCACAGAGCTTCCATCTTAGCCTAAAAACTCCTGCCTCGGAGTCCTAACTTAAGAGTGATTCAGCTGCTGAGAGCGACTCTAAGCGAGGAGATGAGAGAAATTCCCTTCGTAATGAGGACGTCTGTTTAACCCTGTTGCTCGGTGTGACGCTGTCTTCCAGGGACTATGATTGGGTCCTTTTCCTCTTCTGCTTCTGTTTAGTGGCGGTTGGCAAATCACTTAATCGAGCATTACCGCCACCTACTGGTAGGGAGAGTGGACCAAAAAAACCCTCAAATAAATGACTGTCTTAAAACTAGAACCTGTTCTGGTAACTTTTAATTCTTGAGTCTTTCTGAAATAAATCAACTGGTCTAGTCTTAGCTGTGATTAGTTGATACACAAAACAAAATAAGATACAAAAAAAACAAAAAAAAAACAAATCTTCCTCCAATAATCAGTTTATAGAAATGAACCAATCATTGAATCTTGACTGGATTAAGAAATGATGAAACTAAAATTAAATTAATCACCACACACCATCTGCATGTTTGATTGTGCCTTATTCACATCCTCACCATTGTTGTGATTTAATGTCACAGGTTTTTGCCACGCTGGTCATTTTACCATGTTGTCTCTTTCATTATTAATTATTATTAACGTGACGCTCAACTGTCAGGAATTTACAGTGATTGACTGCTCATGAAATGTGTTTATCTGGAGAAATGACCAACATAAAATGAGGAAGTAAAGGAAAACCAAACAGGACAACGGAACAGAGCCTGCTGCTGGCAGAGCTCTTTCCATTTCATGGAGAATATCTCTCTTTTCTGTTGGTCTTTAGATCCGACCCCTCCCCCCCGCAGTCAGGGGGGGTCGGATCTAAAGACCACATATGTGCTTTTATGAGTTTTATTCATTTATTTATTTGTTTATGTGGTTTCAGGAACTGACACACTGATGGGACACCCCCATCGCATCCCTGTTGTCCTACCGGGACATTGTCCAGCTGGGACTGCAGGAAGCTTAAGACACACTTAGGCCTTGTCCACACGTATTCTAGTGTTGATAAAAATGAATATCTCTGCCACATCGTCTAAGAAAATATTATCGTACACACGGGTTTGGTTTCAGAAAAGTTTTCATTCACATTAACCAGCACAAATACACCTCTGAGCATTGTTCTAAATAAAACAACAAACAAAACCTTCAAAACAACCATGACTTCCTGTTAGGAATTAAACATGGCGCCAGGAGGTTCATTTGTGTGGACAGATATACAGGTTGGACTACTTTAAAACAACATATTAGAATAGAAAGTTATTAAAACACAAAACAATGTTGATTGGGAATTGTGTCAAAGCAAGTATGTGGATGTATTGGCACATTTTTTGTCGCAAACTGTAATGCACGGGACCCTAAATCTCTGTTTTACCATGTCCACAAATATGGGGTTTTCTCAAATTTTCCACTTTGACCAGAATGTTTTTTTTTTATTATTTTATTTATTTATTTATTTATTTATTTATTTATTTATTTTATATAAATAATGGTTTATAAGTTTTGGTGGGGCTGAAAGGCCAAAACACATAAAAATGTATTTATTTCCCCAGATATCTGTCTATGGTTGGGCGGCCCTTCTCACTACTGTCACATTTGGAGCTCTCTTAAGGCCTAAGATGCTTCGTGAATGTTTTATCTTACTGAGGTAATTCAGAGAAAAACAGAATTCCAGAAATTGTATAAATTTTCCTAAAATGACGTCACTAGCAGCTACTTTTAGTCTTAGGATTCTTGGTGAATACAGACCCAGAGCAGCTAATCTCTGGTCAGGATTTATAAACAGCTGCTGTTCATATTCAAAGACCTGATAGAGTTTATAAATTTGGCTGATGATATTCAGGTATGTTGCCAAATGTTGGAATAGAACTGGTCTAATTTAGAAACTCTAAATGGTTTCTGATTGCTCTTTAAACAGCGTTTAAGTCAGAATATATAAACACCAGCTGCGGGTATTCAAAGTCTTGGCAGTGTTTAGAAACAGAATGACTACTGTGTTTTTGTAGATTCACCTGAATGTGATGCAGAGAGATTAGAGACGAGCTACTTATGTTGTTCCTGAGCTGATCTGACTTTTTATTTCTTTCAATTTGGTCTGAAGATGGACAGAAGAAAGTCAAACTGAATCTCCGTGCTCTGTAGCTTTAGGGTTTCGTGTACACATTGACATCCTACTCTCAGTTTGCTGTACGTTGCTATCAGTTTAACCGAATTAGAAACAGGAAGTGAACAATTTCACTGCAAGTCGGTTGCAGAAGGTCAACTTCATCAACTCAGTCTGGTTTGTCTCAGCTTACGAGAAGAGCTGTTTCTTTGTCAAGAGTTCTCTCGCTTCCATTTTATCACTTTGTCTGTCTAGAAATGGGTTTAGCAGTGGCTGCTGCACAGATGCTTTGGTCATTTATAATGATTCAGATAAGCACTGTGGAGAGAAAAACCTGCGAGGAAGTTAATTATTTATCAGTTGCTAATCCAAGAGGACAAACAGGTTATAGAGGACCTGACCTGAACACATCCAGGTCTCATCCATTCATTCATCTTCAGTGGCATTGATTACTGCAGCAGTGTCTTCACAGGTCTGCCTAAAGAGTCAACCAGACAGCTGCAGCTGATCCAGAACGCTGCTGCAGGCATCCCCACTAAAACCAGTAAGATAGAGCACATCAGCCCAGTTCTAGAGTCCTTCCACCGGCTCCCTGGAGCTCAGAGAACAGACTTTAAAATACTTCTGGTAGTTTATAAATCACTGGACGGCTTAAACACCTGTTGTCGTCGTATCAACCTTCCAGACCACTCAGGTCTTCTGGTTCTGGTCTGCTCTGCATCCCCAGAACCAGAACCAAACATGGAGGAGCAGCTTTCAGCTTCTATGCTCCACTAATCTGGAACAAACTTCCAGAAAACTGCAGAACAGCCGAAACACTGAGTTCCTTTAAATCAAGGCTAAAAGCCCACCTGTTTGGAGCTGCCTCTGATCGGTAGGAAGAGGAACATTGATCAGTTTAGTTGATGTGATTTTGCTTGATGATCTTTATGATGGCATTTGACAAAATGTAATGTTTATTGCTTGATTCATAATTGGTGACTGTATTTATGGTCTAAAGCACTTTGAACTGCTTTGTTGCTGAACGGTTCTCTACCAGTAAACACACAGAGTGAGCACACTCAGCAAGCATCGGCACAGAGCACCAGGGAGTGACTGGCTCGTACAACCCCCTCCCCTCCCTGCAGAGACTCACACCTCCACTGTTTTCCACTCTTCACACTCAGTCTGCATGAGTCACCAGGATTGGAGTCTGTCTAACGATCTCCTGGTTCTCCTCACACAGGATCTGGTAGCAGAACCACGTGAAGTTTATGGACCTCCATTAGACCGTGAAGCAGACAAGTTATTACCGGAACCTGCTGGATCTCCAGCTTTTGGACTGAGGGGTGTGTCTGTGGGTCAGAACCGGCCCTGTTCGACCGAGAGACACCTCTGAAGATGATGAACCTAAAGTTTGTGGCCGTGGTTGCGCTGGTGGTTCTGGTGCTGGGGTGAGTTTACACAGTAACACGGTCCTACCCGGTACTAGAGTACTACAGAGTACTTCACTGTGTATGTGTACTTAGAACCTCAAGTGTGATGTAGATAGAAAATTGGAGAAAAACAGAAAGACAGCAGGTATCCTGGGTCTCTGCTGGTTCCAGCTGAACCGCTGACCTCAGAACCGTGGCCCGGAAGGCCACCAAGCAGAACCTCCTGGTTTATGTTGCTGCGGAAGCTGCACTACAAAAACACTAAATCTCGCCAAGTATTTCTGCTCTAGTTGTAAGTTGTAAGGGAATAATCTGCCAGTGGAACAAGATATTTTAATTTATAATATGGGAAAAATGTCTTGCTCCACCGGCAGATTGTTTCACTTATAACTAGAACTTTTTCATCAACATTAAATGAGTTATTGACTTAAAACAAGCTCCTATATGGTGCTGAAAATTTACTTGTAGGTTAGTTTTGTCTTATTTCAAGTCTAATCAAGATATTAAACACCAGTAGAAACTAGAGCAGAAACACTTAAGAGTTTGTGTTTTTGCAGTTTGATCTGTCAGTTTAAAGCCTGAACATGTTTCAGCCCGTCTCAGCTGCCGTTCATCTGCTCAGCAATTAAAACCTGGTTGTGGGTTCTGCTGCTTTTTCTAGCCAGCAGCAGAACCCACAACCAGCTGCTTTGTTGTGGGTTTCATCAGAGAGGCCCTGGGATCAATTACTGGGCTGGTTCTGCTTGTCCCCAGCTCAGTGGGACTGGACCGGTTCCATGCTGACCCTCAGGATGAGCCAGAACAGGAAGAATCTGTCGGCAGCTTTGTCTCAGTGAGGAAGTGGAGCCAAGCTGCTGATAAAGAGTGAAAACACACAGATGTATGAAAATGGAGATAAAAGCTTCACTTATTTTTTTCTGTTTGGAGAGCTGTTCTGACTGATAACAGGTCTGTCCCTCTGTTATTTAACCAGAATTAGGGCTGCAACTAAAGACTATTTTAGTTATCGATGAATCAATTGTCAGAATAATCAGATAAAAAAAATTGGCACATTCGGCAGATTTTTCATTTAAGCCTTTTTCATTCTTTAGAAATACATTAAAGCTGCAGTATGTAGCTTTTATGAAAATGTTTTTTTTTTACATATTTGTTAAAATTATCATGATGTTGTGATAATATAAAACGGATAATCTGTGAAAAAATCCAGCTCCTCTGCCTCCACCCAGTGCTCCCAGCACTCACTGCAGAAATCCACCAGTCAGTCAGAAACAACCAATCAGAGCCAGGGGGAGGGGCTTAGCGCTGCCAGTCACCCTCATGTACGCGCTGCTCACACACTCCCCCTGCTCAGCTGGTTCACCACAACACAGCCTGCTGCTAATGCTAATGCTAGTTAGCTTAGCCACCGATGGCGGCGGATAAACAGTTTTCCTGGAGCGGTGAGTTGTTTCTCCACCATCAGCACATTTAGCAGCAAGAACACGAGGGTGATTGGCAGCGCTAATCCCCTCCCCCTGGCTCTGATTGGCTGTTTCAGGTCGGGAGCTCCTCCCACCATCGCCCCAAACTGTATAAAAAAAATACAGAAACTGTATAAAAATGTATTTATATTTTGTACAGTTTTGGCTTAATTACAGCTCTGAGTATGTTGTTTTTCAGCAAATGACCTTTTTTTTTAGCCTTCATACGCCAGTTAATGATTAGTCGATCTCTAAATTAGTTGATGATTATTTCAATAATCAGTTAATCTGATTAATCGTTTCAGCTCTAGCCAGCATAAAACTCCTTGAGATCAAAAGTCTCTTTTACAACCCAGTCGAATAGAAATTGCATCATTAAAATGAAAACCACTTGCCTAAAATCAATAGAAACAGTGGCATATAGACTTTGTTTCTGCTGAATCTTTTATAAAAAGCCTTGAAGGAGTATAATGAGACCAGCTCTAAGTTCATCCTGAAGCAGACTTCATGCTGATGGTGCTGTCCCTCCGTCCTCCTGCCTCCCTCCGCTGCTGTTGCGTTTGCTGAGATGGCAAAGTTCGTCTTTTCAAACTTTTCTTCTTTCTGATACCTGATCCGTCTGCAGTGATTTATGGTTGGTTATTTATTCGCTCTGATATCGGGACTTTTCCACGTTCTCTCTGTGGAACCCGGTTCTGAAACAACCCAGCAGGTCTGTGGAGCAGCTCAGGTTGGCAGGACATTAGGTAAAATGAATGAACCCTATCCGGGTTCTGGTTGTTGTTGTTGTTGTTTTTTATGGCATCTTAATGAGGAGAACAGAACTGAAAGGAGTTTGCTTCATGATCATCCATGGAGCTTCTTTAGAAATGTGGACCGTGGATGCTGATGTTAGCGACTCGAGTCTTTTCCAGCATCCAGTCACACCGGTTTTTGAAGCAGAAATTAACCCCCAGTGGGCCGAGAGAAGCGGCGTTGTTGTCCATTGCTGTTTGCGGATGTTGCTTGTACATCAGACATCCAGGCGTACCAGGACCACAATACAAATATTCTGGCTCAGGACTTTTTTTAATGTAAAATAAACAAAAAACTGATTGTGTTAAAATATATGTAATTAATTGAAATTAAACCATTAATGTCCTGCCTCTACTCAAAAGTTCTCACAAACACTGTATAATCAGGAGAATCATTAAAATACAATGTGTTGTTGCGTTATGTTAGGGTTAGGACTTATTTTCACGAAAACTGCATTTACCACAAAAATTTTTATTGTTTTAAATCAAACTTTTATTTAACCAGATAACATTGAGCTCAAGATCTCTTTTGCAAGAGGTGACCTGGCCCAAAAAGGCAGCAGCACCCGTCATGGTGGACAAGACAGATATAGACCGCAATGTTAAAGACAAATATTGTTACCGCAGCAACTCAGAACACAGGAAATGATTGAATAATTTCTGTTGTCAGTTTCTCAAATTCGAGCGGATGCCTTCAACAGCTTCTGACAGCTTCAGATCAGAGAGAAGCTGGAAGCTTTCTGCCCTGTTTCAGTCTGAACATAAGGAACCAAGAAATCCAAACGCCACTGATCATAAGCTGCAGTGGCTTTCATTCCCCCTGAAGAAGCAGTACAGTAAACAGTGGTGGGTGAGGCGACTGCAACCAGAGATGAAACAGATGGTTGAAGCACATAAAACATCTTTGTGATCCCCAAGACTTTTGAGGAAATAGTCCTTGGATTGACGAGACAAAGTGGACCTTTGTGGAAGTAGTTTGTCCCACGACATCTGGTGTAAAACTAAAAGTATTTCAGAAACAGAACAGCAGAACAAGGTGGTGGGAGTGTGATGCTCTGGGGCTGCTTGGCTGCTTCAGGACCAGGACGACTTACCTTCTGACCCTTTCGGTTCTCTAGCAGAACAATGATGCAAAGCAAACCACCAGTTTCACCTCTGAATGACTAAATAAGTAGGTTTCTGGAGTGGTTTAGTCAAAGTTCGGACTTAAATCTGATTGAGGTCATTCATGCTGTGAAACCCTCCATTGTGTCTAAATTAAAACAGACTCTAAAGACTTTCATCAGCGTCCTACTTCATGTTATTGTGCCAGCACCGCCTCTGAATTATTCATCCCTGTTCATGAGCTCAGCTGCAGCTGCGGAGGCTCTCAGCCTCAGCGGCTGAAGGAAGCAGATCAGATTTCTTGCTTCCCATTAGCGGAGGTCACATCCTGCTGCAGTGTTCTCAGAGCTGGTTTCTCATCCCTGTTTCCTTGTTTGTGTTTGAATCCACAGAGTGATGTATGTCTACCTGGACCCCGTGTACAGGTGATTCCTAACGTCTGCCTCTTATCCATGATCCCTGTCTTCCTCAGGTTTCTAGTTTCTGAATGTGCAGGAATCCATTCTGAAACTGGTCCGGTTGGGTATTTTGGGGTAAAATATATATTCATTGTTGTTGAAACTCCTTCAAATGTTCATGTTTTATTATTTTCCTGCAGGTAAAGATATTGTTTATGTAGGGCTGGGCGATATGGCTTAAAAATAAAATCTCCGATTTTTTTCAAACCAAGATCCAATTTCTGATTTTAATAGATTTTTTTTTTCTCTTCCTTTTTCTAAAAAAAATAATTGCAAATGACAGAATTTTTTTTTTTTTTCAAAAAGTAGCTTTTATTTCAATCATCCTTTCTGTGATGGAGGATCGGGGCCAGGCCACCATAATTTTTGCTTAATTTTGAGAATATAGTCATATAACTATCGGAATAAAGACGTAACTTTACCTGAAGAATGTCTTAAAATTACGAGAAAAAAATTGTTTTAATGAGGGAAAAAAAGCTTGGATAATTATTTTTGACTGACATCACTCGTAACTTTTTTGACACTTTTATTGACTTTTCAAATAAAATTAGAATAAATGTCCATTTCTGAGCCCCTTTACACAAATTTGTACATATGTAATGAGAAAAAATGTATCTTTTCTTAAAAACAAAAAGAAGAAGAAGAAACTAATGGCTGAACTGATGTTTCTTGGGTTTAATATTAAGTAAACTTAAGAACAAAAGAAGGAGTGTCATATGCATTCCTCATCCAACACACCAGATTTGGTAACAGTGAATAGGGTTCTCCTTCTCTTCCCCTGCAGCCCCTCCCTTCATCCTCACCTGATCCACATCTTTCAACATTACAAAGAGAGGCGCTAACCCTGTTATTGTTGCCTGTTTTTGCGTCTGCAGATTCAAGGAAGGCTTCTGTGATTCCTCAAAAGTGCGGTGAGTAGCCATCATCGGTGACATTTATTCTGAGAACGAGCCAGGTGTTCACCCTCCCCGACTGCAGCCAAACAGCACAAGCACGTCCACAAGTTACAGCTGTGTCTGCCTTATCTGCTGATTCTGTGAAAACAAACTGCAGAGAATTTGTTTAAACATGGGTGGAAGAGGTGGAGAACGTGCAGTTTCAGTCTTACAGCAGATGCTGCAGAAATGAAAACTGCTTTTAAACACATTCATGGTGGAAACTTTTTTGCATTTCCCCGAAATAAATTTGTGAAGAGACCCTGGTCTATTTTGTATACAGTCACAGGGATAACAAATGTCAGTTTAAATTTGCACATATGTAAACCTTTAAAGAGCCTCAGTGAAAACGTGTTAAGGCTTTCCTAAAGTCGGTGCAGGAAAGTGGTTGGAAATCGATCTGTTGACTGGAAATGGGCCTGCACGTGTAAGCAACTCTTTATTAGCCATTCAGACTAGCAGACACAATCAGATGGCAATATTACCCCGGAAAAATAACTCAAAAATAGTCCAAACAGTTTGGATGTATTTTTTTCTTTCTTTCTGTCCTTACAGAAAGTTTCTGTCATGTTTATGTTTTAGAGCAGGGGTGGAAAGCTCACGTTTGAACTGTTTTGCTTCGGTATTTTGCACATAGGTTTGTGGTGCGATTATCCAAATAAAAAGATATAAAATTTCAGATAACTCACAAATGAGATATTAACATGGAAAAAACTTTACAAAAACCTTATATTGTAGCAGAAAGACTTTCAGTATTCAAGATGCTGCATGAACTGACTACTAAATACATTATTGCACATCTAAAAGAATTTCCTCCCAAAAGTTCAGTTCGGTGCGTTGTCCAGGTTTTCTGGGCCACTTTGGGACAGGAAATGTCTAATTTAGGTAATATATCTAGAAAGTTCTGGAAGCCTGTTTGAATGACATGTCCTAGTCCAAAATGTCACCGAGGTTTGTGTCGTTACTACGGCGAATCATCTGCTAACCCTGGTCTGAGAAGAACAGTGAGCATGGAGAATGAATAAGTCTTTCCTCAGGATGTTAATAATGGGTTTCCTGTGCGTAGAATGACCCGTCTCATAAAGACTGACCTGAGTGGGATTTGTTTGTGGGACAGAGAGGGACTAGCTGAACAGAGAACAGATCTGTTGTTGTAGTAGTAAAGGAAGGACATGGAACTACAGCACCTTCAGCTGTTTCACTTCCAGGTATTGTCTCAGTCGGCTTTTTTCCCCAGAAATTTTGGGATTTGTGAAATATTTTACAACGTAGCAGCTGTAGAAGGCCCAGTAAGCACCAATCAGAACCTTCACATTTCTAAAGGATTGATTGATGGTTCGGTTGTTTCCTCTGGCTGCTTCTCAAGAGCGCTGTGTCAGAATCAGACATCGTTGTTCTCGACAGTCAGAGCAGGTTAAACCTCTCAGCCAGCTGAAGACTCAGGCACTGAGTTCAGGTAAGTTAATGTTCAGTCAGATCTACATGACTAATAAACCAGGTGTGTCCGAAGGGAGGAGGAAGATTAGAAACAGTGCATATCTATTTGTTCAGGGATTACCTTTCACCGTCCAACTGTGTGCTTTAGAAAACCTTTCTTTCTGTGTATTGTGAATAAAACTGAACAGACTGGAAGAGTCTTTAATTTCAAAACGGCTTGAGTCGAACAAAACATCAGATCAACCGAGACAGAGAGAGTGGAGGCTTCTTTGTAGGTGTTGAAAGGGCTACCTTCTTTGTTTAATGTTGTTTTTTAAGTTTGACTGAGATCCACAAACACACAGGTTCTGAATTTTTAATTATTTGAATAGCTTTCCTCCAAGGTCCTTTTAAAATATAACTAACAAGTCTCTGAGATTATAGAAAGCAACCTCTTATTCCTCACTGCAACCTGGATCTTCAGGAGTCTTTATGACCCTGAAGTTTTCTGCTTAAGGAAGGTGTTCTTTGAATGTCTCTGAAGGTGTGTCAAAGTATAAGTGACCTCATGTTGCTAGCATAGAAATTATGTCTCCACTAACTTTCCCCAACTCCTCAACATGAAACCAAGTTAAGGTCAACAGGTTCGAAGTGCTTCCTTGGTGTTTTGGGTTCCTTAGAAGTGGTTGGGATTCTCTTTGCTTTGTCTCTTTGCAGGTATAGACCTGTTCTGTTTAATGCCGTGGACTTCTGATAAATTTATGTTCCAGTGGGTGAGTGGGTTTTGGTAGCCTCAGGGTTGGGTTTCTGCTCTTTGCAAATGATGTGGTTCTGCATTGATGCAGCGCTGTACCGGTCTGTTGTGGTGAGGAGAGATCTGAGCTGAAAGGCAAAGCTCTCGATTTACCATTAGATCTACTTTCCCACCTTCATCTATGGCCATGAGATTTGGGTAGTGACTGAAAGAACGACATCAAGGATCCAAGCGGCTGAACTTCCTCTGCAGGGTGTCTGGGCTCTCCCTTAGAGATAGGAGGAGAAGCTCAGTCATCCGGAAGGGAGTCAGAGTAGAGCTGCTGGTCCTCCACATCGAGAGGAGCCAGTTGAGGAGGCTCGGGTATCTGGTTAGGCTGGACGCCTCTCTGATGAGGTGTTCCAGGCATGTCCGACTGAGAGGAGACCCAGAGGAAGACCCAGGACTCGCTGGAGGGACAATGTTTCTGGGCTGGCCTAGGAATGCCTTTAGATTCCCCCAGAGGAGCTGGCCCAAATGACTGGAGAGGGGGAAGTCTGGGCTTCTCTGGCTAGGCTGCTGGAGACTCTGGGGTCCTCCATAGTGAACATGCTGTTGTCCACTGTGCTGATATGCTAGGAAGAAGATTCCTTGTCTTTTGCCTGGTTTGTGGCCCAGTTGCCACCCACGTATATGAACAAGTTGTTAGGTGTTGTTCCATCATGCAAATGTTGGACTTTTCTTTCCACCTCTTTCATGTAGAGCAGTGGTTTCAAACTGCAGTCGTCGAGGGTCAGAGTCCTGCAACTTCTAGATGTATCCTTTGTCCTACACACTTGAATTAAATGGCTAAACTGCCTCACCAGCATGCAGTCAAGCTCCACAGAGCTCTGCTAATATTGGAGCCAGGTGTGCTGAAGCAGAGAGACATCGAAAAGTTGCAGTTGCTCCCTCGAAGACTGGAGTTTGAGATCACTGCTGTAGAGACTTGTTACGATGGAAGAACCTTTGGAGAACCATGCTTTTGTCAGTATCTAGCTAAGCACTTCAGGTTCGGATTAAGATGCATTGTCTTAAAGCGTCTCAGTGTTTTGTGAAGGAACTGAGGCAGTGAGATGGGGGGCTAAAGTCAACCCACCTCTGTTAGCACCAGACTTACCAAGAGATGCTGTCACAGTCCTGATTCAGCTGACTTATTAACACTATAGCTCCACTCTGCACCTCCTTTGATTCCCACCTTTCTGGACTTACGACTAGGCTGTTATGTTCATGAGCCGTCTAAAATCATTCCTTGTATTTACAGTAGATGATCAGAACCGAAGAAGCCTTTTGGATGAGAAATGAAACGTCTTCGAGAAACAAGAGAGGAAGTCAGCTCTTGATGTGTTGACTGGTCCCTAACAGACAATATCTGAGGTGATCTAAGTTGTGACCAAGTTTATGGTTGTTTTCTTTAGATGTAAAGCTGAATGACGGTTTGACTTGTTATGAACATCATCCTGTTTTTCTTTTTGATACTTATTTGACGCAGTGAGCCGCATAAAGCTTTGTAGGCTTTTCAGGAAAACATGTTGAAGCGGTTCTTTGGGGCTCCTCAAAAACTCAGAACATAAAACATTAATAATAGTTAAAGGTTAAACTTGGCTCCTGCTATGAGCCACAGATGGAGCTATGATGGCAAATGGGGAAAAAGATTAAAAGGAACTGAAATAAATGACTTCAACTAAAGTAAGAATGGAACTAGATCTATAGTTAATCTCACAAGTATATACATATATGCAAAATATGCAATTTGCTTTTGTAAATTGTCGCAATGAAGGTCTTAAATTTAATTCATAATGATCTTAAAAAGTCTTAAATTTGGTGGAACCTGCAGAAACCCTGTAGCTAATATCACCTTCATCAGATCCTTTCTAAATATCGCGCAGCACCACTCTAAAGGTAGTCAGTCATGCGGTTCAGAACAGCTGCAGCTTGTTGAGCCGCCGCCTGACCTTCGTGATGATGTGATGTTTGTGCATGTTGTGCAGATCTTTGGATGGGCACCTCACCATTAGTCCTGGCATGCGCCTGGTGGCAACGGAGGGGTAAGAAGCATGGTCCCTAACGAAGATGTTGCAGTCTGCAGCATGGCTCTGTTTTCTTCTGGATTGTTGCTTAAAGTCTCTCTGTCCTCTTTACACCAATCATCAGCAGTTTGTGGAGGCACTACACAGTCCTGTGCAAAAGTTTTAGGCCAATCTCTGTTTCTCCGTTTTCATTCCAATGATTCAGACTCTGCTGTAGTCCCTTACAATGCTCAACAGTTCCTCTGGCTTCCTGCAGGTCTTTCTGAGGTTTCTTTTAGACTTTCCCTGCTTCACTGTCCAATCTTTGTGCCTAAACATAGTTGTTTCTTCACCAAACTAATTCCAGCTTTTCTTGTTCCTGCCATTTTTCTCTCCATGAAACGGAATTGGTTTATCTGTGATCTGTCCCAAGATGAAACCATGAGAAGTTCTGAGTGCATAAATAAAGCATCAGAAGAGGTCTGGGTCAGCATCAGCTCAGAGTCTCTGATCTTCAGTGTTAGTGGCCCACACTGAGCTTTCTGGTGGACAAACCAGCTTCAAGTACAAGAACTGGGTGGGAACTGAGTGAAGATGAAGTCAAATTCCAAGGAGAACCTTTAAAATAGCTTCAAAAAGTATGCAGACCTGTTGAATTTTGGACTTTAACTAGGACATCAATCATCATGTGCCTTTGTGTAAACAGTTACATTTCAGACATCCTGGTAGTTGTAAATGTCTTCAACACATTTAATCTTTAAAACATCATCCAAACACCTTCATGAGACGTAAAAGCAAACAGGAAATGTCTTGTACTGGAAGTTGTGGTTTTCGCCATAAAAAAGTGTTTCCACAGCTCATGGTGGTTCTCCTTCCCTTCTCTGAGAGACACGGCGTGGCGATTTATCTCTACAGTGACGGGGAACCCTTAAAAGTGATCTTCACCTGTATTTAGTGAGGGTGGTGGTGGCTTCATATTCTTCTTGTGTTGTAAATATGTAGTATCAGGGCGCAACTAAATCCTGGAACAGTTGGTGAACACTGCCCCCTTCTGGCTGTTTGTGTTGGATGAACTTTATTTGTGCTGCTGTCTGTGTTTCAGGTTGAAGTACCCACAGCCAAGCATCACGAAGGGGTGAGTGACACTTTCTGCTGCTGTGTTTGAGTTTTTCACGGTTCTGGTTTCCCTAATCAGTCCCTCCAGGATTTCGCAATTGTTTTTGTGATTTATTTTTTTATTTATTTATTTATTTATTTATTTTTGCAATCAATATTGCTGGTTTTTGTGGTGCTAATTCAGAAATATTTGCAATATTTTTTCCCTCATTAAACCCCTTCCAAAAGTGCTTTATTGAGAGGTGTGCAAAAACAATTTCCCCCACTTCCATGGAGAACCAAGAGAAACCACTTTGCCCGGTACTTTGTGCTTTTGTATGACGGTAAATGTGAGTTTTTATTACTCGCCATAACGATTGTTGCAATAAACATCAGTTAGTCGTTGTTGTTGTTACTTATTGCCTGGTAAATTACACGGTCAAGCCTGTAAACAAAGTAAAACTAAACAGTAATACTTAGTATTGTATAATATTCAAATCATCACAAACTTAAATCACAGATTTAGACCTTTAAAGTAAAACATATGAGCATATAATCACCAAAATTATGCTTGATTTAACTAACATAAATGATAAGGAACATAGTTTATCCCTTGAACACTTTACAGTGTATAACACATCAGCATTAAATCATACTAAGCAATAAACAAGAACTAGCATTGTGCTAATTAGCTGCTAGTGTACTAAATAAACCATGAAAACCACTAGCGTTTCCGTTAGCTTAAAGCTAATCTGCCAAAACACAGATTTAGGACAAAAACCACATTTCTCAACAGTTTACAACTTTCAAAATCAACTCACCGCGTTGCAAATTGTTAAAGAATGTAAGTAAGACGTTATTTTAAAAGCTATTTTAGCTAGCTTGTTTTGTCTGACAACAGCATAAACAACTTCTAGTTTTCTGTCAAGTCACTTGAACAAATGTGAATAAAATATAGAGGCCCCCTAGTAGAATGGGAGGAGTGAATCCAACATCGATCACAGACTATAACATAAAATAAAAGCAAGAAACACCGCCACCTGGAGATGGGAGTTAGCAGTCATTTAAACCCAATATTTTTGACAATTTTTGTGTAAAATTTGCAATAAATTCACAGTTATGCATTAGCGTGGAAAAAAATGCGGTGATTTGTTTATTTTGCGTGAATCATGAAAAACTGGAGGGACCACCTAATGCTCAGTCTCTGAATGCAGTCGGACTGACGTTGTGTCAGTGACGCCCTGGTTGGCGCCGGTCGTCTGGGAGGGAACCTTCAACCCAGTTCTGCTAGATGTTATCTACCAACAGAGGAACATCAGCGTCGCTGCCACGGTGTTTGCTGTTGGGAAGTAAGTGTGACATCACAGTCGGTGTGTTTCCTGTCTGCTTCCACCTCTGATTGGTGACGTTCCTGTTCAGGTACATCAGGTTCCTGAAGGACTTCCTGGAGACAGCAGAGGAGCACTTCTTCGTAGGTTTCAAAGTGAAGGTTTATGTGTTCACCGACCGGCCGAATGAGGTGCCCAAAGTGAAAATGGCTGCTGGCAGAGAGGTAAAAACAGTCGCAGTGCAATGCACAAGTATGAACACAACTTGATCTTTTCCACATTTAGCCACATCCCAACCACAAACTGTGAAGATTTTATATGATATGAGTATTAGAGCATAATTGTGAGGTGGCTATCAAAACATGAAGATCTGAAAAGTGTGCCATGTATTTGTGTTCAGCCGGCTTTACTCTGATGCCTCTAAACAAAAGTGTGTAAAGCTAATAGACTTTCGAGGCACTGCTGGTAACCACAGCTTTCATATCATCGACATCCTTTTCCTGTTAGTCAGAAAGGCTCCTCTCTGGGAAACCCAGCATGTTAACGAAGGTTTAATCTTGGAGCATCAGCTCACCATTCTGATTCTGAGCTATGACATTAGCTGCTGTAAGGGAGGGGATAGGCATGTCTGCAGCACTGCTGTAGAGAGCTTTTTGCCCACTCGAGAAGATGAAATGTCTCGGTTTAAATTAGTAAATTAGTATCTTAAAGAAATGTTTTGAGAACCTGGGGCAGACCCAGAGTTCAGTATCAGTGTCCACATCCTTAAAAAGTATTACATAAATTTTTTAAAATTTAATTTGGCATTAAATGTGTTAATCATGGGTCCAAATTTTGTGGTGGCAGGACTATTTAATCTCGTATATTCTATGGAGTTTTTTTTTTTTCTTCTCGCAGGACTCTTTTGTCAGGTAAAAGTTTAGTCGCGCAGACATCTTCGTTACTTTATGTGACTGAAGGCGGTAGAGGCTACTGCTAACTAGCTCCAAATATAACCTTGCTAGCTAGCTAGCGTTTTTGCATCACAGAGGCAAGAGCCACAAACTGACCCCAGAAATGTCACAGTTTTGATCCCCTGGTGTGGCTGAAGCTCCCCAGAAAACAGTCGGCGCTGCTACTGCTAGCACTGATCTAAAAGCAGCACTGGGTGCGACACAAACTGAAGTTGGAGTTTTAGTAGATTTTAAACACGGTGGACAAACACCAGTCTGACCTGGTGAAGAATTTTATTTCAACAAAGTTGTTACTATGGAGGGAAATACAGCTTAGAATTAGGTGAACGGGAAAAGAAGTAGAGCTTGGAACCAGAGAATAGAGCTACAGATTCAGCTATGATGATAAATGGGAAAAAGATTAAAAGGAACTGCATTCAATATCTTTAACTAAAGAAAAAATGTGACTATATCTACAGGTAACCTCACAACTACTACCATTACTTCCTCAATAGTTTTCCATTCTTACAAATATGTTTATACATAAAATATGCGATTTTATTTGGATGTTCATCACCATACATGTCTTAAATTTCATTCATGATGCTCTTAAGAAGTCTTAAATTTGATTTGGTGAAACTTGCAGAAACCCTGATGTATTGTATTCCCACTGGTCTGAGAACTCCTTAGGTTCCCCGATGTCTGAGTTTTCCTCTTGCTCCCGTTGCCCAACAAGCTGATCTTCAGTGTGTTGGATGAGTGGTGAACTATCACTATCCAAATAAAACACATTGATGTTTGCGGTTGTAACGTGACAAGATGTTGGAAGGATGAAAATGGATGAATACTTCTGAAGGTACTCTTTGTGGATTAGCAGCTTGTCCTCATCTTTCTCCTTCAGCTGGTGGTGCGTTCGGTGCCCAGCTCAAATCGCTGGCAAGAGATCTCAGCCAGAAGGATGGAGATCATCCAGAACCTGATCGAGGAGACGCTCAAAAACGACGTGGACTACATCTTCTGTCTGGATGTGGACTCAAAGTTTCGCAATCGCTGGGGGACGGAGTCACTAGGAGACCTGGTGGCTGTGATCCATCCAGGTACTGCTTCCAGTTTTTCCTTCTGGACTCTGTAGGCCGGGGATGGCTGAGGAACATTTCTAGTTGTTTGAGGAGTCTTTTCACTCAAAGCGTTGGGTCCTGACTCTCAACTCTGGGGGTGAAGGTGTCATTACTCTGTGTAGTATTAGTTGCCATCTTAGCAGCTCAGGTGTCTACCTGTCCAGGTGACTTTAACATGTGCATTCTCTTCTTCTTCTGCAGGGTACTACAGGGACGACCGCAGTAAGTTCCCATATGAACGGCGGCCCACCTCCAGAGCCTACGTGGCTCCCGGCGAGGGTGACTTCTACTACTGCGGCGGCGCCTTCGGAGGCCTCATAACAGAGGTCCATCAGCTCGCCCAGACCTGTCGCAAGAACTTCGAGGACGACGCCAAGGAAGGCATTGAGGCTGCCTGGCAGGAGGAGAGTCACTTGAACAGGTAGGCGGGGGTGTGTGGGGGGGTTCTTTGCACAGATGCTGGGTCTGTTTGTAAAATCTGGTGATGTCATTTCCTGTCTCTGTGTCCAGGTACATGTGGATAAACAAGCCCAGTAAGGTTCTGTCTCCTGAATACCTGTGGCAGGATTTCAAACCCATAAACCCGGAAATTCGCACCATCAGGTTCTCTGGGATCATAAAGAACTACAAAGATATACGACCCAACTGAGCCGATCCAGACAGGACCAGACTGGACTGACCAGGCAGGAAGTACTGGGCCAACCACTGTCAGGACTTTCCAATAACTCTGTTACACCTTCGGATGGAAACACTTCCCGTTTGACCCGCTCCATCTCAGGATTACTCCTTTGAGCATGTGCAATACTCACCTACTGGATCCATTCTAGGGTCTCGCGGATTATCTAAGTCTGTTTAAAGGAACCCATTGAAGCTGCTGCTAGGTTCTGGGTTCTGATGCCAAAGTTTAACCAGCTGGGACCTCCTGTCGGGTTTCTCACCTGACACTTCGACATAAAAACCCAGTTTGCTGCACTGGGCAACCCAGTATATTTACAGTGGTATTTGTTCAATTAATTTCCACACTTTCTCTGTTAAATGATTGAACTGTCACATAGACTCCAATGTCTGATTGGTAAGGTTTTACAGATCTAAAACCTCAATATGCGCACATTTATGTTCCAAGTTGTCAAAAGTTGAGGTGAAGTTCTCAGTGTTTTACCTTGAGAAGCAGTTCTCCATTGAAAACCAGTCTCGTGATGACACTGGAGTTCTCTGTTCAGTTTAAGAGTCAAAGAAAAGACCCATTTCACATTTTGACCAAACAAAAGTCACATCAACGACAGGACACAAATCAAAGGCAGGAGCACAGCAGCATTTCTTTTGGCTGATTGAAAAGATAACTGTCTCCATCTTCACTTTGTAGACAAGGTCGCCAATTCCATCGCAGAGCAACACAGAGACAGGACGAACAACGATGCACGCACACACTCACACATAAGGAGAATTTAGTCATGTTTTTGGACTGTGGGAAGAATGCATGCACTGGAGAACTTGCAAACTCTTGCAGAAAGACCCTATTATGGATTTGAACTCAGGACCTTTTTGCTTCAAGGCAACATTCCTGCTCCCTGAACGCAAAGAAAAAAAATGGACAGCTCCCAGAAAAAGTATAAAGTTTTCCTCCAATCCTGAGCAGCTCTCGTATTTGCTCTTTCCCTCACAGCAATGAAATCATTAAATTAAAATATCCACTTAAATTTATAGTAAATTAACTTTTTTTCTTAAAAAGAAGAAGAAAAAAACCCCCCAAAAAATAGAGAAAAGAAGGGTTTAAAGAACTCTCCAGCATGGATCGTCACAGACGAACCCTCAGAGGCTGGTGGGGAGGTAAACTCAGTGCCGACATTGGTCATTGTCCTCAGTTTCTTTCAGATCTTTCTTCAGGATGAATCCAGTATCTGTTGGAGCCTGTTTTACTTCTGGGAGCAGGAAGAACCTTAACCAGGTTCTCAGGTGAACCGCCACCCATGTGGGGGGGGGGTTAAACGCCTGAGGAAGTGTTTGTTTTTCTTATCGTTGGGTTTGAATCAACTCTCTTTAAAGTTATGGTTGTTGTTAAAGTGGAATAAAAACTAAAATCTGTCAGATTAAGTGCTGCTCATGTTTGTTTAATTTCAGGTTTTTATAGATGGACCTTTAAAGGGGAAGTATCATGTAAGATCATCTTTTTTTGTGCTTTCCATCATGCTATAATGTTATTCCCTCATCAAAAACATTCCTGGAGTGCTGCTTTGATTCTTTCATGCATGTTTGAGAAATCCTTTAATCTCCCCATGGCAACCATTCAGCTGTGCAAAACGCCTGGCTAGATACAGCTCCTCCTCGGAGCTGCAGTTTCTAAGCTTCTGAGCTTCCACCTCACAGAGCCCCCCTCTACCACGACTCCCTCACTCAGCTCCACCAGACTAGTGGCAGCAGCAATTAGAAAACATCTGGTGGAACTGCGCATCTGCTGAGCCCATTATACGAGCCACTTCTCAGTGAAATCCTGATTAAAACGGTGTTAAAGGGTTAATAGAGTTTCAGAAAGAGCCGGAGTTTTAAAGAGACAGAGGCCCAATTTCAAAGCGTTAAATTACTGTGAAGTTCCTTTGATATATTCAGCATTTTTCTAACAACTGAAGGTAACGTAGTTACTTGATTGAGCTATAAAATGATTCTGTGTGCCTGGAAAACGCATAATACTGCCCCTTTAATGAAGTATTTGTTAGGGTAACCTCCTGGTGTCCACATCAGCAGAGGTTCTGATGCTTCAGAACCTCTTCCTGAAGATTCCTTCATACTGACCTACAGGAATCAAAGATGTTCCATCAGAAGATGAGCTTCAGAGTCTGGACTGAAAGAAACATCTGAGATCGGTTTATTCACGAGACTAACCTGTTCATGTCCAGGTTGCTGACTGGTTTTGTACTGGTTAAGATTGTTTCTGTGTGGTCTACTCCAGGTTCTGATCTGGTTTTCATGTTTGAACTTTAATCCTTGTGGTTTCCGGGTTTAAGCCGAGGTGTTCTGGAGTTTTGCTGATGCTTCAGGATTTGTTAAAATCATGTCGGACTCACCTGTGCGCCAAAAAGTCCTCACACTTCAAAAACCTTCAGAATCCGACTTCCCCCAGTCTGTGCTACTGGTCTGCATCTAAATCCTTAAAACTCACTTCAGCTCTGTTGACTTTTGGAAGTACCCTCACAGATCAGCCATAACATTATGACCACTAATAGCTGGATTCACTGATCTGTAGGTCTGTCACCATAACACACGTTGCCGGACAATAAATTGTCCCAGAAATTATTGAGATAAACTATAATATTGTTGTTTAGAGATAATTTTCAATTGATAAATTAATAATGGCATAATATAAGTTCGCCCGCTCAAAGACTAATAAACTTTAATTTTGTATAAAACACATTATCATGATTAATTTTCCATTTCATTTCCAACTTATTAGTTGGAAATTTATTAGTTGCCTTTATTTCATTTATTATTTATTTTTGTATTTTGTATTTTTTTTGTCACTTTTTTTATTATGTATTTTTTTAAATATTTTTTTCATATTTTGTATTTAGTAATTTTTAAGACATTTTAAATATCCAGAATTAAACATGACAACCAAAAACAATAAATAAAACGGAAAGAAAAACCACACACAACCGAAACCATAACTAAAATGGATTATGATGTCTCTGCAAACAAAGTTGCCCTTCAAAAAATATCAGAATGGAAATTATTGAGCTCTTTTTAATGTATTTCAGTTTGAGGCTGAGCAGCAGCAGATCTCTGAGGAACCATGCAGACCCAAAGCTCCTGCAGTGGACAGCAGCACCAGAACTGGACCGATGGAAGGATGGACCAGGATGCTTCTGGAGGAAAAAAGAATCTGGTCATAATCTTTTGCCCAGACATCAGTGTAAAGTAGTTTTTCTTTTTTTTTTAGAGACGGATCATAAACTTTCAGTTTCTAAAAATATGATAAATTGATGAAAAACGTTTTCAAACTGGCTTCAGGGAAGGCCCTCCTGTCAGAAAAGAGCCGGATGTTACCAGTCAGCGGTTTAACTCAACCAGCCAGACGAAGTTGACACGCAGTTACTGCAGTTCGCCTGCAGGAGGCACTAAATCAATGTGTTTCTGATAAGTTTGAATTCAAGCTGCTGCAAAACGTCTCATCAGAGATGAAGCCAGTGAAGTTCATCCTTGAAGTCAAACAGAATGAAACTCCGTCCCAATCAGAACTCTGGGGCAGAAGCTTTAGCTCTGATTTGTTCTTTTCCTACACTTTTGTTCTTATTTTTGATTTTTGTTTTTGATCATCGCAATGTTTAGACAATTATTCCCTCTGGTTTTGGATGCTGTGCAGCTGGGACAACTTTTGCTCTTACTTTTTGCTTTCGGACATTTGTTTTGAAGTGTAACTGCGGCAACAAGGCGTTGTTTTACAACCGGCAGGAGCTGATTAGCAAATAATCCCACTGAACTACGACCCCCAAAATCCCAGAGGAGTTGAAAAGGAGGCTTCATGGATGCAGAGAGAGAAAGAGGAAGTTCAACCCATCCTCCAACGTCTTTCTAATCATGCAGGCCCGACAGATTTAAAGAGGAGCGGCAAAAGCAAATGAGATTAGCAGAGCGTTCCAGAAGGGATGGCATCATCCAGGACATGTTACTGTGGAATATCGTCTCTGCCGCCCGGATACTGAGCTGTACGCATGTCATGACGGTCTTCAGTCAGAGGCCTGTTCAGGTTCGTTGGAGCTCCTTCTGGCCCACAGCATTACTATGCACAATGACTCTGAAGCTACTTGAATGATCTGAGTTACGACAACATTTAATTGTTGGGGATCAATAAGTATTTTTGAGCGGAGTTGAATTTTCTGCAGGATCAACAAAGTTCCGCTCCGTGTTTGTCCTCCTTGAGGAAACATCCGGTTGGCTTTTGTCCCGGAAATGCAGGAAGAGTCTTGTTATTGATCCTAATCTGTTTGCTTTTTGACATCTGATGAGTTTTCTGCTGGGTCCTCATTATCAGCCCCCCCCCATCCGACCCCTCAGTCATCACACAGCAATCAGAGTCTTCCTGCTCAGCCCTTCATCTATCGCTGTCCACACAGAGGCTTCCTGTAGAAGCACAGAGTCCCACGCTGACTCGTTCAGTGTTGGAGAACCTGTAATGTTCCTCACTCTGAGTTCACTCTGATCCACCAGCAACAGGAATATTTATTAGTCAGGTGATGGAGATAAAGCTCATGTCTTTGCATGCAGAAGAACACATGGACCTTAAAACCTTGCAACATGAGGAGCAGCTACAACGACCCTCATGTTCACGGTTAATAACCTGTGGATTCAGCTGATCTTATCTTGGGACACGTCTAAACAGCCCTGACCTTCAGAGCTGTCCCAGCTGTAAACCAGGACTGTACTGTTACCATGGAAACCTCATCACCACACATCCATTCCTAAAGCCCGAGGTGGTTTCTTCATGTTTCCTACTAAACCAAACCTACGGCCATCTCCACAAACCCACCAAAATCGGCCTTCTGGTCTGCTCTGCAGCCCCAGAACCAGACATGGAGAAGCAGCTTTCAGTTTTTATGCTCCACTAATCTGGAACAAACTTCCAGAAAGCTGCAAAACAGCCGAAACACTGAGTTCCTTTAAATCAATGCTGAAAACCCACCTGTTTCGAGCTGCCTTTGACCCATGATAATTGGAACATTGGCCAACATATTTGATGTGTGTTGATGTTTTTAATGATGGCACTTGACAAAGTGTAATGTTTGTTACTGGTTTCACAACCGGTGACTGTTTGATGCGTTTATGTCTTCATGATGTGAAGCACTTTGAACTTTGTTGCTGAGATGTGCTACACAAATTAACTTAACTTGACTTAAGTGTAGCCTGCAACCTAAGAGCTGTGCAATATTTTGGTGATGGGGTCTTGAGTGCCCGTTATTGACCCTAACCTTTGACTCCAATGAGTCTACCAACTAGATCCCAGTGGGGTACAACCCCGGGACCCCTTTAAAGAGCAATATGGAGACATACAGGACAAACAACACTGCTCACACTCATGACGAAGAGAAAGTTGGAGCAACTGACTAGCCTCATGATTCTGGACTGTGAGAAGAAGCCGGAGAACCCAGAGAGAACACTGGAATCTCTTTTTCAAAGTTGGCTTTGAGATAAAAGTCTAGAGATTGAGATTCTTCACTTCAGTGAGTCTGAGAGCCCATCAGACAAACATCAGGAATATGAAAACAGAAAGGACCTTTTACTTTGAGTCCCAGCTAATGGTAGATTTCCATGGCCTGCAGTCTGGACTGCTCCTAATGAAACTGATGCAGCTGATAGGAGTAAAACTGAATTTGTTCACATTTAAATTGTCTGAGAGCTCAGTGAGCCTCAGCCTGAAGGGATGCGAGTATGAATGGAAGAACCTCACACCACAGCTGGATCCTGGTTCCTCCTGAGGTCATCACTGTTCGCTTTCAAACATCGGTTCCTCATCCTGGTGTTGTCTGAAGAAACTGAGCTCCACAACGGAGTCTGCTCTGATTCGGGGACCTTAGTTCTGTTGGAGATGCAGAAGAAGGGTGGTCATGCTGACCAGGAGTTACCAAAAGAAGGAGGGTTAGGGTTACCTGGGTTTCCTCAGATGGTCCAGGTCCAGTCAGACTTTTGTTTTAGTGTCTTGTTGGGTCATCAGGTCAGAATGTTTCAGGGAGCTTTAAACCTCTGAAGGCTCTTTGGTTCAAGATAGTTTCAGGTCCTTAATGGCCTTTTAAGAAGTTTCAGGCCCTCAATAACTCTCTCTAGGGGATTTGAGCCCCCTAACATGTTTCCTTGATGTATGTTTTACTCAACCCTAACTGTTTTAGGCACTTGGTGGCGGTTTAAATGGGCTTTCAGATCCTATGTTGCTGTTTTAGGATATTTCTGTTCATTAAAAACAGTTTTAAGAGGTTTCACAGCAGAATTTCAGGTGATTTTAGGTCCTTCATTGTTGTCTAAGGATACTTCTGACTATTGATGATGGTTTCAGGAAGTTTCACAGCCTTAATGATGTTTTGTTTTTAATGTTTTAGGAAGTTTTAGACCCTTGATGGCTGTTTCGGAAAGCTTTAAATCATTGATGACTGTTTCAGGAAGTTTTAAACTCTTATAGTTTATTTCAGGAAGTTTCACACCCATTGATGGATATTTGAGTGGTTTCAAGTCTTTTGTTTGTGTCTTGGGGTATTTCCAGCCAAATAATAAAAATGGTTCCCCAAAGTTTCAGAACCCTGATGGCTGTTTCAGGAAGTGTTGGATCCTTGATAACTGGTTCAGGAAGTTTAGCCTTAATTAGCTTGTGGCTGTCTCTTGATGATTTTTTCTTACTGATGGCTACATCAGGAAGATTTACACTCTTGAGGATTTTTCAGGTGATTCTTGGTCCGCTGTTGCTGTCTAGGGATATTTCTGACCAATGAAGAAAGTTTCAGGAAGTTTCACAAACTTAATGACTGTTTCAGGAAGTCTTAGACCCTTGATAACTGATTCAGGAAGTTCGGCTTTTGTTTGCCTTTGTTAGAAAGTGTCTTGATGACTTTCTTAGATGGTTTTTCAACCATGATGGTAAAATCAGGAAAACGGACACTGTTTTTTTTCTTCAGGTTCTTCAGGTGGTTTCAGTTCCATCGTTGCTGTCAAGGGATATTGTCAACCACTGAAGATGGTTTCAGGAAGTTTCACAACCTTAATTACTGTTTAAGAAACTTTTAGGCTGTTAATGACTGTTTTAACAATTTTCATACAGTTGAAGAATTTCTGGGTGATTTCAGGTCCTTCATTGCTATTTTAGGATATGTCTGGCCATTGCAAAGGGAGGTTTCAGCACCCTGATGACTGTAGAGCAGATTTTGAGGTGGTTTTTGGTCCTTTGTTGCTGTCTAAAGATATTTCTGACCACCAATGATGGTTTCAGGAGGTTTCGCAACTTTAATGATTGTTTTAAGAGGTGTTGGACCCTTGATGATGGTTTCAGGAAGTTTCAGAACCCTGACGGCTGTTTCAGGAAGTGTTGTGTCCTTGATAACTGGTTCAGGAAGTTCAGCCTTAATTAGCCAGTGGCCATCTCTTGATGACTTTCTTAGAGGGTTTCTCAACCATGATGACTAAATCAGGAAGTTTTTAAGGCTATTTAAGGCTTTTCAAGTCATGGCTGTTTTGGCCCCTTTTTCTAAACTTTAATTACTGGTTCAGGAAGTTCTGGGTGTTTTGTGGTTGTTACGGAAGGTTCTGAATGATGGATTTTGGTTAGTTCTGCTCTGTTTACTCCTACAGAGACGTTGCTCTCTTTCTAAATGTTCATCATGATCCTGCATGTTACAGAAACACACAAACCCGGAACCATTCAACTGTTTCCATGCATCAACACCTTTACTCGTCCTCTCGCTTTCATGGTGATGACAGCAGTGAAGCTAAGTTATGAATGCTCACTGATGATGTGTTTCCTGCCAGCACACCTGAAGCCTTTCATCATGAGAGGGACCAGCTGCTGCCTCTGATTGGGTATTGTTCAGCATCAGGTGAACAATACCCAATCAGATAAACTGAGAAACCTCCCATTTTCGCAAAAATGACAGTTTTTTTAAAACTGTGCAGCTCCTTCAATGGAGCAATGTGGCGTCAGTTAGAGCTGAAGCTGATCTCTCCAAGCAGTTCATCTGGCTGATAAACGCATCCTTGATGAAGATAAAACATCCAGCTCAACACCTGACAGGTGATAAATGTCCCTGAACGTGCTCAGAAGTTTGTAGGGATGTGTGTGTGTCTTTGCGAAAATCAGAAAAAGGAGAGAGGAAGTGAGACAAAGACAGGAAGCTGAAATACACTCTGAGCTGAGAGTGTGAGACAAAAAAACATTCAGTTTTACACACACACACACACACCCTCCTGTTATTAGTGTGTGTGTGTGTGTGTGTGTGTGTGTGTGTGTGTGTGTGTGTGTGTGTGGGCGGGTTAACTCACTCAGACGTGATTTCATTTCAGGACGAGCGAGCACAGCTGAAGAATAAGAATGAAGGAGAGAGAGAGGGAGGGAGGAGGAGGAGAGACCTGATACAGAGAGAGGTTCATCTGAGCGCGTGCAGAGGAGTGTTTCAGCAGACGGAGCAGAGCAGGAGTCGGACCGTCAACCTGCAGAGGACAAGGACATCTGGACAGATCAGGGAGCAGCTTCAGCCTGAAGACCAACAGGTTAGAGTTCCTCCTGTTTCTGTAAGCTGACCGAGCAGCATTCAGTTTCACAGGCTGCAGGTGTCCTGCAGATCAGAGTACTACAGGGTACCACAGAGCAGAAGTACTTCAGCTGTTTTTCTTGTGTGTTGTTAAACCAAAGTGAAAAGATAAAACTAAAACAATCAACATGTTACAATCTTTTTTTTTTTTTAAATCAGAGAAACTGAAGAAGAGCACCAGACATACTTGTAATCGTCCAGCCAGTTAAAATGAACAGTACCAGTTCAGCCAAGCGGAGAGAAATGAGTCAGAATGATTCCTGGAGCTTCTTCATGGATGAGATGCAACTTCCAAAGAAACATCTAACCAAATATCAGGGTTGGTGTGCTGGGGCTCCCTCTAAAATTGCTTATAACTATTGTAATACACGTCAAATATACCTTAATATGCATTAATATGCACAGTGGAAACTGCTTTAGCACTGCTGCAGAAGCTAACATCTACAGTCTAACTGATTTCCACTCTGGGCGTACAGCCAATCGGCGACGAGGAAGATAAATGGCGGTCCTGGACTGGCTGGTTTGCAAATGTCAGCCAATACCGTGTTGAGTAGCACTAAGCCTTGGTATTCATTTTCTGTCAAATGTTTTAGAAATGCTGTATGAATAAATCTGGGGAGAAGATGATTTTCCGCGAATCCTTTTGAGTTACGTTCCACAGGAGCATCCATGAATACTGAGCCGCGGATAGGTGGGGGTCTACTGTATGTAAACATCTGAGCCTGTGTGTAAAGACCGGTTCTGATGACCTGCATGTACAGTGATAGAAACTGGTGACTGTAGACAGGATTAACCTTTGTTGTGTCAATAGGCAACTTCTTAGCGGACAGAAGTCACATGTGGAGTACCCCAAGGTTCCATCCTGGGACTCCTACTATTTGATATCTACAGGCTCCCACTAGCTCAGATTATAACAAATAATAATATTAGTTACCATGACTGTGAAGATGATGCACAGCTCTGCATCACGATGTCACCAGGTGACTCTGAACCCATCCAAGCACTAAAAAGATGCTTCAAACAAATCAATGAATGGAGGTGCCAAAACTTTCTCCAGCTGAACAGAAACAAAACTGAAGTTATTATCTTTGGACCTAAAGAGGATCGATCTAGAGTCAGCGCAGAGCTTCATTTATTACAGCAAGAAACTGGTGATCAGGCCTGAAATCTGGGTGTAGTGATGGATTCAGACCTGAACCTTCAGAGACACATAAAGACAGTTACAAAGTCAGCCTTCTATCACCTGAAGAACATTTCCAGGATCAAAGGACTGATGTCTCAACAAGATCTAGAGAAACTCATCCATGCATTTATCTTTAGTCGCATTGATTACTGCAGCAGTGTCTTCACAGGTCGACCTAAAGAGTCGACCAGACAGCTGCAGCTGATCCAGAACGCTGCTGCTGGCGTTAGAATCCTTTACAGGTCATTTGTCTTGAATGCTGCTTAGTGGGAAGAGTAGACTGGGAAACTTTAATGACATGTTAAAGTGTCTTTTAGCAAGGCATTGAACCCCAGGCTGCCCGCTGATCTGTGTACGGTTGTATGAATGTGTGAGTGTGAATGGATGAATGAGTTCAGTGCTTTTACCTTCCATCTATAAATAAATAATTACGATTTCATTTTTCAGTCAGTACCTTCAGCCATGTTTGTTTGACTGAGGCTCTCATTCCTCCCAGGTGTGAGTCTCCATGGCAACAGATATGTTCCTGCTGCTGAGCGCCTGTCTCAGCGTATGCATGGCTTTCAACATAGACACGTTGTTTCCGGTGCTGAAGACAATCGGAAGCAAGAGTCTGTTCGGCTTCTCTGTTGCTCTGCATGAGGATCCGGAGACGGGGAAACATCTGTGAGTGAACACCTGCCTTTCTACGGCACGCACCTGCACCCATCTGTCACACCTACATACACACATGTATAAAATCCTCTGAGTAATTTGTGGGACATGAAAACCCATCAGGTCCAGGATTTGTTTTCCAAACGTCTGAGAATTTTTGGAGCAAAGATAAGGAAGCAGATTAATATAT